>CM053764.1:48981915-49103635 GCA_028658305.1 Pachyuromys duprasi
CTCAGTGGACTTGGAGAGGGGCATGGGAGGAGAGGAGGGAGGGTGGGTGGGATTGGGAGAGAATGAGGGAGGGGCTACAGCTGGGATATAAAGTGAATAGACTGTAATTAATATTAAAGATTAAAATAAAAGGAACTGAAAAAAGAAGCTCTCTTAGCCCTGCCCACTGCTGCCTCTTACTGCTGCCTCTCCTTTTTTTAAGATTTATTTATTTTATGTATATGAACACTGTTTTGATGCACAGAAGAGGGAATCAGATTCTATTACAGATGGTAATAAAAAAGCCACCATGTGGGTGCTGGGAATTGAACTCAGGCCCTCTGGAAGAGAAGCCAGTGCTCTTAACCACTGAGCCATCTCTCCAGCCCCTACTGCTGTCTCTTACCACTGTCTCAAGGTAAATGAGCAGCACCCTGACAGATGAAAAATGTTCCCTACTGAAGCTAATCCAGGGGCAAGTGACCTGAAATAGGGGTGCAGGCTTTAAGCAATTAAATGAGAGGATCAGGTAGAATTCATTCAGGAAACAAAAACATTCATTTGTATTAAGCAGAAAATGACATAGTAACAAAATGAGAGACTGACAAAATTAGAAGATTCCGAATGCATGCCCCAGGTGTACCCCCAGGAATGACACTCTAAGCTTTTCAGCAACATCTAGCTGACCAGCTGTGAGAGATGGGAACTGGTAGGCCATAGCGGACCAACTCATTTTAAGGATTCACTCCTATTCACCCCTCCAGCTGCAACCCCAGGCTGAGGAGGTCATGGCCACCCTCCACCGCTGCCCCTGGACACCCTGGGAGCTGGTGTTCACACTGAGGCTGTGCTCCACAGCTCAGGGTGTCTGTCTGTCTGTCTACCAGATGTCCCGTAGCATTAGCCAAACCCTAAGAGAAGTTGCCCTGGCCTTGGCTCCATCCCCTTACCCCCGACACAAATATACCTAGTGGCCAGAATCATGCTTAGGTTTCAGGGAACCCTGGGAATGTGAGTTTAGCTTTGAAAACTCTGAATTTCAGAATGGTTCATCACAACAAGGTCAGAATCTGTGCCCAATGTAGAGTCACCATTTTTCAAATTTATTTTCATAAGTATGGGGTGTTTTGCCTTCACACATATCTGTGTACCACATGCGGGCTTAGTTGTCAAAACGTGGTAGGATCCTGAGGGCTCTGTCCTAACTAAGGGATGAATCCTTCCATGGAGTCATAATGGAATGCCATTATTGAGAGGTATAGTGAAAAGCCAGAGAGGTATCTTGCTGGAGTAAACAGGCTATGAGGGAAGGATGCTTTGGAAAGATGCATCTTGGCCCCTTCCCTTCCTCTTGCTCTTTCTGCTTCCTGGCTGCCAAGAGATGAGCTGCTTTGCTCCCACCACCATATTCAGCCTCACCACACAGCAAGGAAATGATCCAACCACAGGCTGAAACCATGAGCCAAAATAAAACTTCACACAGTTTCTATGAGATGTTTGTGAGAGCAGTGAGAAGGTATGACTTGAATCCCATTTAACAGGATTCACTTCTTATGACCTGATCACCTCCTAGATGTTCCACCTTGGGAGTCAAGACTTCAACATATGAACATGCAGATATTCCGACCACAGCATGGAATAAGAGTCAACCACATTCTATGCACAGAGGTCCTTGCTTCACACCCATCTAGGGTAGTTCCAGACAGCAAGAACCACAGCTCAGATTCCTTCCCTGGACCCTCATTAATGTCTAAAGTTAAGCAAGCCTCGAAGTCTCCCTGGCCTTGGCTGTGTCATCTCTCATGCCATGAATTGGACTAGCTTTGCTCTCAAAGCCTAAGGAACTATGAGGACCAGCGTTTATGACAGCAGAATAACTAGTAAGGAGATGGCTGACCTCTGTCACCTCTCACCATACCCCTAGACTGAGGAAGGGGACCCACGAGAGCTGAGTGAGCAAGGCTAGTCAGTACAAGGTGGTTACCATCAGGTTAAACATCACTTGAGACTTGAATGGTGAGAGGAAGTGATAACAGGGAGGTCTTTTGCTCTGAAAATGGTCTTAGGTGTTCCTCGTGGGTGTGTCCGTTGGCCCCTTGTCTTCCCAAATGAATGATTTCTACCAGCCATGCTCTTGTAAGGGAAAGGGCTCCATACAAACTCAGTTCCCCTGAAGTCTGAAGCTGGGGCTACCAGCCAGGTTGACTAGGTGAGCTGCTCTCCAGAAGAGCAGCTTGGGGGTCACCAGGGGTTACACAACGGAAGGGATTGTCGTTGAAATAGAATTTTGGCAGAGGTGGTACCCTGCTTTATTCTGCTCTGATGAAATGTGTCATTAAATATAGAAATAGATCAAACACCTTCCCACTGAGGTGCTCTGGAAGTGAGTATCTAGGTGAGGAGCGGAGCATCTGCGAGAGCTCACAAATGCGAGGGTGGCGGGAGAAAAACTCCCTCACTAGGGAGACGTGCTTAACCAGACTTATAAATAGCCCCATTGTAGCTCGTTGATTGATTTGGGGGGAGAGTGTACAAGTGTTTTGCCAGTTCATCAGATTTCATGTTTCCAAAGCAGTCGCTAATATAAATATTAGCATCCAAAATGAGCAAACGGTTTCTGGTAATTAAATGCCCTAATTTACAGGTTCTATTAGCATCGAACAAAGATAATTTCCCCCTTAAATTAACTTTTCTCTCCTTGTCCCTTACCTTGTCTTAACTTGCTGTCAGGCGTCAGGTGAATGTGCTTGCAGTGGGACTGAGTGGGAGTTGCTCTCTTGTGCTGAATGCAGGGGAAGGAGCTAGGCCCTGAAGAGCTGAGCGAGGGTCTGCCTAAAAGTGGCTTTTCAGTGAGGTGGCACAACTTGAACGATGATTTTTCAGTGCGTCCAATGACCTGAGGAGATCCTCATTCTTTCATGTCTTCCGGGACCGGGGAGCATCCTTTAGAAACCTGCTCTGGTGGAGGTGTCTAACAACCTGGGCCCAGAGACCAGCGTTTGTGAGCCTCTCCCTTTCAGTACGACTTAGCCTGCAGAATTCCTTTAAAATGCCATGAGTTATGTCCTATTGTACGAACTCAGATGAGACTGTCATACTGGCTGCTAGCTACTGAAAGCAAGTCCAGACATGTTTATATTCTCATAGGGAGCTGTAGAAACCTAAAGCCAACATTTCAGGACAAACATGTCAGGATTAAGTGAGCACATATCCCCTGCCATGTGCTGGGAAAGGTATTTGGGTGGATAGGGGCAAAATTCACTCATTGATTCACCACTGAATTATTTCTGCTTTATTTGTTTAAATGGTAGCCCTGTACCTCCTTCTATCCCTTCACAGCACTGAGACTAAGGAAAGGGAGGATGGATATACTTACTTGGATATAAGTGTTAGAGACAAAGCATCTACACAGCCCCAGATAGTGAGGTCCTTTTCAAGCTTGCACCCTGGGCATCTGATGGCCTCAATGTTAGTTCTGGCTCTGCCCTGTGATACCACCAAGGTGGTGAAGGAAAGCTTAGCCCCTTTGAAGCCAGTCGTTCGTCCACCGGAAACGCCCTAGCTGAGCCCCTGGCTTTTCAGGTGGAGAAAGTCCTGAAGAACTCCTCTGGTCCAGCCCTCTGTTATTGGGGACGAGGCACGTCAGACCCCATAGATTATGAGTGTGTGTGGACCTGGCTGGGGTAACCATGGAGGAACACTAATGGGACTTGAGAATGGGCTTAGTGGTTGGGCTCTCTGCTCTAGGAGCCATTTCCTAGCCCTGAGATGTCCACTAGGGTCAGACTTCCCACTATCTTCTCAGCACATAGATAAATAGAAAAAATAACAACAGCATACATGTACATATACACAGAGAGAAAGAGAGAGTGAGAGAGAGGGGGGTAGCTTTATTTTCTGATTATTAAGAGGAGAGGGACAGGTGGGAAAAGAGGCCTCAGGGACTATAGCCTGGGATAGGAGTAAAATATCCTCAACTGAGAGGAAAAAGCAATGATCACAAACTAGTAAGACACTCACGTAGTTAGAATCTACTATATGCCTAAGCCGCTCTAAGACAGGAAAGTGGACAAGCATAAGCACATAGCTTGTCTCAAGCCTTGACATGGCAGTCAGAGAGAAAGAAAGCCAGCTGACCATGGCCAGATTCAGGAGAGAGGGTGCTGGCAGGAGGAAATTCTTCAGGGTTAGCTGAGCAGGTGTATCTGTCAGAACAGGCTCTGTCCTGCTGATATAACAAAGGAACCCAGATTCTCTGTAGCACACAACAGTAACAATTTATATCCTACCGGCTTTGAACTTCCTGGAGCTGAGCCAGCAGCTGGTGTCATCTTTGTTTGGGAACCTACTCTGAGAGAATGTTTCCATGGGCACAAGGAAAGGGAAAGGAGGAACCACATGGTCAAGCTTCAGCTTGGTCATGGCTCTTCTCACATCTGCTCACGTAGTACTGGGTGAGCTCTACACTCATTCATGTGCCATTCTCATGAACAAAACAAGCCACACACCCAAGCAGGGAGCTGCGAGTCTCCTCTAAGGACAGAATGTAACAGTAAGCTCTCCTCCAGAAGGAAAGGGGCTCTTCCTGGAGGAAACCACATGATAGGGGCCTCGTAAGACAAATGTGGTTGTAAGAACGTGTTCATTCCAGGAGACTCAGCATTCTGGAAATGAAACGTGTGAGCTTTGGAGGTTACTCTGGGTGAAGCTGATTGCATCCCAGTTTTCTGTTATTTGGGTATACTAATGAAATATATTTGGTAGACTTGCTGTGAAGCTAAATATAGCAACGAACACAGCTGCTTTGGAAATGGTAAATAGAACATGGTAAAGAAATTAATGAAAACAAGTGCTAGATAAATACCAGCTTTCATTATTATTTTAAATGTCACTTACATACAAAGAAATAAAAATTCCAAGTTTATTTGGAGAAAATACTATAGAAAGTATTCTTATGGCAATCAAAGAGCTCTGGTTGGTGAGACCAGCAGATCAGAAAACCAAATAGAACAAAGACAGTTAAGGAGAACCAGGTGCCCACAGGGGGGGCTTTAGACTCAACTGACCCATGAATGTGTAAAAGAAAGATCTCTCTCTCAGTGGTCACCTAGAAGTCACATGGCATTTCCCTTAGCAGCCAGGACAGCCCTCCACTGTCACATGAAAACGACAGTTCTGCTACAGTGGCATGGTCCAATGCTAGGTTCAAGGTCTTTCTCAGACTGTCTGGGTGATCCTGGATGAGTCCCTTTACCTGTCTGAGCCCTGGGCCTCTCCTCAGAAAGAAGAGATGGGTTTGAGGATGTGCCCTTGTCAATGATGTGCAAACTCTCCTCTATCCTTTCTTCAATCCACGGTGAGCCTAGAGCCCTTAGAGCTTTCCTTACATCCTATCCTATAAGCCCAGCTCAGGTCCTTCTCCTACTCCCTTTTCTACCCCAGCAACCTAAGCTGTTTTTACCAACAGCTCCAGAGGACAAAAAGTCTAAGCGAGACCCAACCCTGACTCTCCTCCCTGAAGCCAGAGCAGCTAGACACCATCTGATTAGTTTGCAAAAAATATTACATATCTTATAAATCTTTTAATCGACTTAATAATAAGAAACAGTTAAAATGCACACACAACTAAGCAGCTAACAATGGCCCCAATTTGTGTTTTGTCTTACTGGGACTAACATTCATGTCTACATGAGGATGGCATGTAATTAACATGTCATAATCAAAATGACTAAGTTTGACACATTATAATCACTGCATGGAGATTATAGCATAGCCAGGGGCGATCCACAGAGCCTATCTTAATATCATTTGCATAATGAAAGCATGGTAGCAGTAATAGCTTTTCTCTCTTGTTATCATAATTTCACCCAGGGCTGCAAGGGCTCCCGCTCTGTCAGATGTTGCCTGTTAAAAGTCATTGTGACTTAAAGAAGGCAACAGAGTGACCCACAGCCCCCTTGGAACAATAGCTCCATTGCAGACCCCTAATAAACAGCCTAAAGAAGACTCTCTTGCAGACACACGCCAGCAGGCACCTGGATGGTCTTCTTCTGATCAATAGTGATCACAGATGTTCTCAGCTCCCAGGAAATCTGGTTTGGTAGGAATACACACCTAAATGTACCCCTAACAATTTGGCAGTCCTTAAATGGGCTTCCTACCTATTTATGGTCATGATGCCGACTATGAAATCCAAGCTGTGGTCCAAGAGCCCAGCAAACCAGCCATTCTGCCAGCTTTTTGTGGTGGCAGACCATGTCCCTAACTTCAGCAAGTGCCTCCTTGAGGGAACAGATCAAACAGAATATAAAAGAACACCATAACATGTGGTCTTCTTTCCTCCCAATTTACTCCACATCTGTTGCAAATTGTCTTCCTTGAAGCTCCTTGACTGACCTGCTCCCCCAACCCAGCCAGACACCACTTGGCCATCCTCTTCTTATCTCTCCTTCCACTGTGCTGGTCCATGAAGTTCCAGCCTCCCAGAACTTCATGGGAGTTACCTAGGGACCTACCTACATATAACCTGCTGGTGCCTCCTGAGACCCATCACAGTCCCAAAGCACACTATATAATTATGGCATTTAAGCCCCAAGTAAGGAAATAGGGAGGGTCTTATTATTCCTAGGAATAATATACCAACATACCTAAAGAATGAAAATAAGCACACTCACAACCAATAGAAATAAGAACTAGTAACTCCATAGTGGAGAAACCAGTCAGACATCACCTGAGACAAGTGACCAAGGCCAACATCACCAGTGATAAGCCCTGTAGATACCACACATCCCTGACAGGATGAAAATGGTGCAGGATCTAGTGTAAACAAAAAAGGTCATGTGTGGGAAAACTAGGGAATCCAAGTAAAGCCTGTCATAGGGCTAATATTCTCGTCCAAATGTTAACATCTCAATTCAGATAAGAGCACCTTAAGTTCTGCAAGATCTTAACAGCAGATAAAACTGGATGAAAGTTAATATAATAGTATATCTCTGTGATATCTTTGCCACATTTTAGTTATTAAATTGCAGCTTAAATGTTGAATTCATGAAATTTCATACACACATCCTAAAACTGCTTAAATCTCAAACGCTTTTAGCAAATGGACAAGGAATCCGATGGGAGTGGATGTCTTTGTTCCCAGTGACATTCCCCATGGCTTGGCTAATTCTGCCAGCCCAGCCATAATTCTTTTGGCTTTAAGCCATAACTACATTTTGGGTTGTACAGAAAAGTATAGGAAAGAAAATGTGTATCTAGGAACTTAAAGCCCCAAATGCAAGTGTATCTCATTCCATGGAAGCCTATCAACCAAATGGCCTTGTTTTACATCTCATATGTGACATCATACAGATACAAATGAAGGTAAATTAATAGTGATTAAAATGCACAAGAAGAAATAACTTCCCACAAGACCCCACAATAGAGATGAAAGAACCTACAATTTCATAGATCCATCACTCCATTTGTATATGAAGAAACATGAGCTTACTGAACTCAAGCAATTTGCCTGGACTCTCACAGCAGGTTGGTAGAGATGGAATGGGAACCCAGCTCTTCAAACTTCCTTCCAGAGACTGGAGTAAAATCTTAGCTCCTCATGTCCAGAGGGTACATCTATCTGGCTCTAGAGACAAAAATGGCAATTCACAATGTCAAAAAAGCCAGGAGTTCTGAGTAGTCATTCCTTTCCTACTCCATGTGGCTTCTCTTGGCATTGATGGCCTGCCCAATGGGCTCTACTTTCCTAGGAATATGCAAGTTGCTTTTCTCTACCCAGAGATCTACTTTCTGGACATATTCTCTGGATGTAGCTGGCTGCTATTCACACGGCCCCAGAGCTAAGGGCTTTGCCAAGTCAGGGCTTGATCACCCTGCCACATCCTCTCCCTTATCTGGAGAGCTTGTCACTCACTGTTGACTGCCAGTCATCAGGGTACTGGGTAGGAAATGAGGCCAAGGAACTTGGGCACAAAGCCCCCTGCTTTGAGGGAACTGCTGACTCACAGCCAATGCATTTTAACACAGAGAAAGTCCCAGGAAAGCCAGAGGGCTGCGCCTGGGCTCCCAGGAGCAGAACTTTCTGCTCTTCTTCAGGCCAAGAATTAATGCCATTGTTTTCTCCTAGGCTAGGAAACTAGTCTCTCTCTCTCTCTCTCTCTCTCTCTCTCTCTCTCTCTCTCTCTCTCTCTCTCTCTCTCTCTCTCTCTCTCAATCTCTCTCTCTCTCTTTCTGCCATCCTGCACATCAGGGGTCCACTGCTAACATCTCACAAGCATCTCCATACTTAGAAAGACACTCGGCATTAGTGACATTATTTGGAAAGTAGTACAAAGGCTCCTCTGTCATCTGCAAAGACATCTACTGCTTATCTCCTTTCCTGGTACCTGGAGTCTTCTATTAGCTATGGGTTCCTTTGGCTTCAGAGACATTTAGCTTTAGGTTTTTGAATCTTATGGCTACTGCTGGCTTCAAGGGACAGAATTCATACATGCTTCTCGAGGCAAAATGAGGAAACCAATGATTTAACTCTGAATGCACAGCTAGCAGCCTGAGAACTTGGGCACAGTAGTGTAAGCCCTGAATCCGAAGATCAGAAATCTTGGGATTTGCATGTTCAAGGCCACAGAGACAGTGTCCCAGCTCCAAAAGAGAGCTCTTGTGCTGCATTCAGCCCTTCCCCAATACCCCATGAAACGGCAGTCACCTATACTGAGGGAGGAGCTTTCCCATCCAGGCAACTGACTGATCAACCTCTTCTGACCCACCCTCACAGCATACCTAAAAACAATGCTTTCTCAGCTTCCAGTCAAGTTGAGACCTAGCACTAACCACCATGCATGTTAAATCTCCATCTATGACTATGTTCTTTTGGATAGGTAATGTGTGATCCAAATGCCTGGGCACGATGGCCCTGAAATAGTTCCAGCTAATGAACTGGAACTATTTTCAGAGTGTGCCTCTCAGAAATTATATGTCTAGCTGAGATCATTTGTCTTTGATATCTTCCCTTTTTAAATTTTAATTTTATCTTATGTGTATAGGTGTCTAACCTGCATGTAAATGCACCATTTGCACGTCTGGGGATACTAGAAGCCAGAAGAGGGCATCAAATCTGGAACTGGAGTTACAGATTGTTGTAAGCTGCCATATGAGTGCTAGGAATCAAACCCAGATCCTTTGAAAGAGCAAGCAGTGCTTTTAACCATTGAGCTATGTCTCCAACAAATCCCTGTGTTATCTTCAATGGTAACTCTCCCAAGTCCTCATTTCCCAGGCAGCTGAGCTATTTGCAGAATGGTGAGGAACTAGCTGGGCATGGTAACATACACCTTTTGTCCTGATATTCAAGAGGCAGAGACACATAGATCTTATAATCCAGCCTAGACAGTGAGTGTTGGGGTTGCATGGTGAGACCCAGTCTCAACAAAACAAAGCAGACTGATGGAGAAGTGATGGAAAAGAGGTGAAAGATGGTTGTTATTATGAAGTTGTCCATGATGTTTATCTTTTTAACTTTAACTTCTGATGTGATACTTTATCTAAAATGTTTGTGTTCACTGCAAGTTCTCTGAGCTAAGTAGGCTGTGTTGTGCAGCTGATCTGCCAAATGTGTCTAGATGTTGCTATGAATGCCATTTTCAGGTTTGGTTAACATTTAGCACAATAGACAGTAAGTAAACAAATCTGCCTCAGTTGTGTGGAGAAGCAGTCCAGTCAGCTGCATGCTTCCATGTAAGCAAACACTGAGTTCCCCCAAGCAAGTAGAAACTGTGCCTCCAGATTGCCCTTAGACATCAATCTACTAGAATTTCTAGCATGACTTTGCCAGCCTCTACAATAATATAAGCCAATTTCTCGAAATTCTATGTAAACGATATAATGAAAGGAAGAAAAATAGGGAGATAGATAGTAGCCACATAGATGATAGAGAGATGATAGGAGAGAGAGACAGAGACAGAGACAGAGAGACAGAGAGAGAGGCGATCAATAAGTGAGTGAGTTATGCTTTGAATATGAAATGTCCCCACAGGTTCTGCTCTGATTAGATTTTATTATTGTAGCTTGCAGACTAGACAAGGCTAATGGTGACTTTCCTCCTCTGGTAGTATACATAGGCCCTCCTAGCTCTATGAAAGCTAGCATATAGGATTGAAGCTTCTAAGATGGTAACAACTTGATTTTTCCATGACCTATCACTCAAGTATGTGATAACGTCAGCAACAGGGTCTTACTATCAAATACTAGAGGTGCCCAGGAGCAATGCTAATATCCTGTAATGCTTGGGAGGGTCTATGGGACCCCACTGACCAACAACTCAAAAAGAGGCAACCCATACCTGACACTTGACTCCCTATATGATAATAACCAACACTATCTGAGGGAGACATATTACAGGCTAACTCCATTAAACACACACACACACACACACACACACACACACACAGAGAGAGAGAGAGAGAGAGAGAGAGAGAGAGAGAGAGAGAGAGAGAGAGAAGCTTCTATTGCAGTAGGCTCCCATACGGTATTTTCATAGTTCTTTGGCATTAATTATCCCTCTTCATATTTTATCCTCTAGCCCGCTCACCCATTCCTTATCCCATCTGACCCCTCCCATTCCATTATCCCTCTCTCCCCTTCTTCCTACCTGCATTCCAGTCTCCTTTCCTTAAAATCTACCTCACAATGCCCCCTTACTCTTTCCTGCCTTCTATGGAACTCCAATGAAACACACATCTCTAAAGATTCAAAGCTAGCATGCACACATGACGGTGAAGCATACACGTGTGCTGTTTGTCTTCCTGGATTTAGGCTGCCTCTCTCAGAATGGCTGTTACTTCATAAGACCCAGGATGCCCAAAATAAACGTAAACAACAACAACAATAAACAACCCAGAGGTGTCAACATTACTGATTTCAAGTTATACCATAGAACTATAGAAATAAAAACAGCATAGGGCATTAAAATAGATAAGTTGATTGACAGAATAGAATTGAGGACCAGATAAAAACCATCATTTTTATAACCAGCTGATTTTTGACAAAGAGGCCAAAAATACACATTGGAGAAGAGACAGCATCCTCAACAAATAGTGCTGGTCTACCTGGATAGCTACATGCAGAAGAATGAAACTAGATCCTTATCCCTTACCCCGCACAAACCTCAACTCCAAGTGGGTCAAGAACCTCATCATTAATGGCCATCCCTCTCTGGCGGAAGGCAGGGAAGCTGTAGCTAAGCATATGGTCATTTCTGGTGATGCAGAGTATGTGCAGATCTGAAGAAAGCAGATAGTGGCTGGAGCCAAGACTATCAATGGAAGAAATGGGAGGAAAGAAGACGAAAATAAGCAGCTTGGCGCAGTAAGTTTTGTCCATGAGTTGAAGTGCACGCGAAGGATGAAGGGTATACACAGCATTACTGGCATGCTTGGAGGCTCCCTCACTTGCACAGATTGGAGGCAGGAGAATGAGGTGGGAATCCTGTCCCAGAGACAGCCTCCAAGAGTGTGTTATCCTGGCTAGGTTCAGAGAGGACTCAGTCTCACGTTGGGTCTTCAGCTGTGCCCTAAGCCAGTTGAGCTAGGCAGGTGATGGACAACTCTCAAAAACTGTTAACTGATGGCGTTGATGGTCAAGTGTAAACCTGACTTTTAGCAGTGAATGGCCAGCCAGGCCTGACGAAAGCCACATGAGTCTTGCTACTCCTTCCCACATCCCCTGTCCTCTGCTTCGGCTCCTGGCTCCCAAAAGAGTGAGGGACTGATTAGCTGTCCTATGGACAATCTTCATCACTGCCTACTCCAGTGACTCACAAGAACGCTCCTGCAGAGAATTCCAGCCTGCCAGTATCCAGCTTACTAAATGACAAGCATCACACATAAGGAATTCACCGACAACATCCACTTTACAGATGAGCCAGGCAGAAGACGAAACCCCCAAAACTGGGACCCCAAAAGCCCAGAAGTGCAAACACTCGAGGACATAGCCAGGGAGCAAGACAGCCTTCCCAGGAGTGAAGTAGGCCCATGGTGTAATTTTTGACACATTCAGGGCTTCTTTATAGAATTGAATTTCTTATCAAAGTAGGAAATCATACAAGAAAACCTAGATTTTTTTTTCCTTTTCATATATAGTACAAGGCAGAACTCCTGCACAGTGACAACATATCATATCTGAAGAGTAACTAGCTCTTGCCAGTGGCTTGCCAAGCCCTCAGCCATTACTCAGGACCTTCTGGACCCTGGTGGCCTGGTCCAGTTTGTCCCACCTCCTCCACGTCTATCTGGAACGTTCAAAGGAATGCATAAACCAAGAGGGGCTACTCACACAGGCAAAGTCAAAATCAGGAGGAAGCATGAAAACTAAAGTGTATGCGGGAGTGGGCAAACCTTCCTTTGGAGACAGCTGAGGAAGGGACCAGGCCTGAGGAGGGAAGAAAAGACACAGAGAGGGAAAAATTAGGTGACAGCCACAGGGAAAACTTTAAGAACATAATGTATTATTATAAGAGGATTTTGTACAGTTCTGCAGTCTGGTATATGATGTAACCCGTTTCCATTTTATTAAAATAAAGAGAGATGGAAGAAGGGAGGGAGGAGGGGGGAGAAAGGACTTGCCCAACACCCCATGTTGCCCTCCAGCGCTCTGTGGCTGTGTAGATGTGCCAGCAGAAGAGTAGAAATGCATTTATGTATGGGTTTGATCAGATGCTAGGATTTAAAACCTAATGCTGTCTAATTCTACACCTCTCTTTTCACTCACCACACCCAAACTTCATTCAAAACCTAGAGCTGTCCAATTCTGAACCTCTCTCTCTTCATTCACATCACTCCCAAACTTCATGCCCCCTAAGCAGCAACTATCTGGCCCAGCACCCGCTGCACAGCAGACAAGCTGACAGATCTATGAGCAGACTGAAACAAAGCAAAGCATCTGCCTTCTGCCCCTGTCCATAATCCCTTCTGGCCTTGTGATGACCCTCAGCCTTCATTCCAAGAGCTACCTTTAGGCTCCCAGGGTTAGTGACAGAACTTGAATGGAGTACCCCCTTCTCCTCTTCATTTGGACAGCCTGCTGTATCCTCCGCACTCCATATGACTTTACATCTTCATCCCTAAGATGAGGGTAATGGTGGAAACCCCTCCAGGGACCATGTAGTCCATCCACCAACAGCCAACACCCCTTTCCACTCCTACCAAATACACCTATGTGACTCAGAACTCTCCTGACCTCTGGCACAGACTGGAGACAGCAGGGGAGTTGGGGGTGGGGGGGAAGACCTAGGCATCGATATTTAGGGTCAGTCTCCAAAACTATAGACAACCATTCTGGGCCCCAACCAGGCCTCTGCTTCTCATGACCTGTATAGCCTGGAATGACAGAAAACTCAGGAGTCAGGAAGCCTGGGGTTGTCTGCTCCATTCCCAGCTTAGCCCCTATGGCAAACTGCCCTAGGAGACACCAGCGAGAGCCAGCGGAATCGCTTTCAGACAATTCCGGTGGTGGGTGTGTGCGCCATCTCTACTGTTGCAGCGCTGTGTGTGTTGATCAAGTCGAGAGGAGCAGCGTGTGTGCGCACACTCGCTCACATGCACCATTGATGCTGATTAGAGGTTTATGAGAGGAAGAAAATCGGATAGGATTTGGGCCGAATCCGACCAAGTTTTCCATCCCTAAGCCGTTAAGTCCTGACAAGGCCTTTATTTTTGCCTTGATGTAGAAGGGAGCCTAAGTTAGGGAATGTAAATGACAGAGCCCAGAATGTTTGAGATGATTATCAGATTTGTGTAAGATGTACTCTGCTCTTTAAAAAAGATCAGCACACACACATACACACACATACACACACATTTTCAGCCACCCTAGCACATACATTGTCAACAAGCTCACCTTACAAGGAGCATCCTAGTCAGGCAGGTGCTGGTAGAGCTCCACACCAAGGCAGGTGAAGCAAACAGCCCAGAAGTTCCCATGTGAACCTGGAATGTCTTTCTGGAACATGAATTCTACTCAAAGACTGACACAAAGAAAGAGGCTGTGGCCAGGAGGCAGGAGAAATCATTTCCTAACAATATCAAAAAAGAGTCCTCAGGAGGAGAGAATTACATACAGCTTCCTGTGAGCTGTAGAAAATGACTAAACCTGTGGGCAGTTTTTGCCTTCTAGCCCCAGATTCAAAGGGCATGACTTCACTGAGTTCAAGTCTGTGTTTCGGAAGGTTACCTCTAATGCGTGACTTCCTCCATCTTAAGCCAGAAAGTTGAAGTGAACTTGAACCAAGCTGGCTGCATACTTGGGAAAGACACTGATGAGAACAGACATGTCACCATGCTGCTGATGTCTTCAGCTAAGCTGAATAAGTCTGGGGAGAAATTTTCACCATTTTCCTAAAACCTCATAAAAGAAAAGGAGAAAGAGAGAAAGTCCTCAGAGAGTCCCAGAGAAACGTGGTTGGTTCCAAAACAAAGTTTGATTAGAAATTATAAGAAGCTGGAGGTAGTTTTGAAACCAGTGCAGGTGGTCAGATAACTCCAGAAACTTAATCAGGCTTAGCAAGGTGCTGATAGAAATGCAAATACAAGGCCCCTGGATGGCTGGGTCAGCGGAGGAAAGCCTGGAGGCGGAATCAATTTCCTCACTGAGATTAAAACTTCAGCCCCCCTCGGTTAGAGGCTGCTGCAGAAAGGCAAAGGCTCCAGTAGTTCTTGGGAAATGACAGGTCAGTCCCTCACTGCATGGTCCGGAGACAACTTCGGATTCCTGTTTCTCCCCACCTCTCCTACGATTACTTTAACTACCATCCCTTTCCAGATGAATTGTCATGGTAATTCCAGCAACCAAGCTTCTCAGGATTCGAGCTGAATTTTAAAAGCCTGCAGACACCACTCATCCATCACAGTGACACTTGTTGCCATGACCCAGAGAATGACCACGGGAGCTCAGCCCCAAGGTCCTCAGTCAGCCTAGAACTCGCTGTAACTATGAGGTGAGGATTCTCTCCTAAGTCTGGGACATGGTGCTGGAGTCTAGAAACTTGGGCTCAAGGAATTATGTGTGTACCATGCAAGCATGAAGACCCAAGTGCGGATCCCTAACACCCATATTAAAAAGAAAGGAAGGAAGGAAGGAAGGAAGGAAGGAAGGAAGGAAGGAAGGAAGGAAGGAAGGAAGGAAGGAAAGAAAGAAGGAAAGAAAGAAAAAGAAAAGAAACAGAAAGAGAGATGGGTTCATGATCCCAGGTCTGTAACTACAACACTAGGCAGCTGGGACAGGAAGATCCCTGAACTTCACTGGCTAGCCAGCCTAGGTGAATTAATAGGTTCCAGGTTCAGTAAAACACACTGTCTCAAAAGGATAAAGTGTGAAGAGAAATTGAGGAAGTCACCCAGTGTTGACTTCTGACCTGTATGTGCATTTACATGCACATGTGAGCACACGAACACACAGACACAGAGCAGGCTTCTGGAGTTACCTCAGTTGGAGTCCTACTTCTTAGTAGCTGAGTTATCTTGGGGAGCTTACCTCACACGTTTGAATCTTGGCTTTCCCATCTGTAAAATGGTCAGAAAAAAAAAATGTGAAAATCAAGTAGCTGGTGGGGAAAGCTGAGACAGACCAGAAAAGCATTTGCTGTGCCTGGAGCACAGTAAATGTTTAAGAAACAGAAGCAGTTGTTAGTACTGTTGTCAGCGAGAGGTGTCTGACCCAGGGCAGCCATTTTCAATCTATCGATCGATCTATCTAGTTGTACATCAACTAGACTTCTTCACCCCCTGAGGTTGCTAGTAACCTTATCCCATAAACTGTCACTCAAAGAAAAAATTAAGCCCATCATCCTGGGTCTAGGGGAGGGGAAGCCCTTCAGTCAACAAGGACTCAAATCCAAGACCTACAAGAGTCAATGTAATGGTTGATCTCAGTTGTCAACTCTGTTGGATCTAGAATCAACTGAAAGCCATGTCTCCAGAGTGATCAGGAAAGGTATCTTGGGAAGCATTAACTGAGGGGGACAGACCCTCCCCCGAGAGGGTGGTACCTGCTGTCAGTTCAGAAATAGGGCAGTCCTGGCAAAAAGATGTTGCTTTTCGTCTGCCTGCCAGCCATCATCCCTTGCTTGCGAGGGTATCTGCTCTGCTGCTGCCATTGATGCAGCCACCTGACATTGAAACACAACTTTCTCAGCCTTCCAGCATGGGTTGGAGACCAGAGGCATCCCATATCCTCCAGACATTCAGACCAGGTTGGGATTTCCGAGGCATCTAGCTTCACAGGCTGAAGTAGCTTCTGGAACCTCAGCTACTCTAGCATGTAACCAGTCACCTGGGGGCTATCCAATGTCTATCATGTAAGTCAATCTAATAAGTCCCTTTTGTAGCATGTATTCATTCTGTCAGATGCTCCTCTAAAGAATCTTGAGAATCAGCACACACGCGCACACACACACACCCTGTGACAGGCTCTTACTGCCATATCCTGCCTTGCCCCAGCAATGGAGCAAGCCAACCAAAGATGGAAGGTGCCAAAATAAACCTTTCCTCTGTTAAAGCTGATTCACTCGAGCATTTTGTCACAGCAACAGAACCCATAGGTTAAAAATGTTTAAGCCTCTTCCCCTCCTGTCTCCTGCCCTTACCTCTGAAGCTCCTCCCCCACCCAGCAGGCACAGAGTCTGCCTCTTACATCTAAGCACTCATCCTAGGCCCTCCCATCTCCTCTCTCCCTCAAAGCAGACTCATCAATTCTTCCAGCCAGTGGATATGTCCCCACTTTGCAGGATTCCTCTGCTGCCACTGAGACCCTAGTATCAACAAAAGGAAAAGCAAAGGAAATGTCAGGGGCTTCCTCCCAGCCAGATGAAGGAGACATGCTATAAAATAAGGTCTTGCAGAGGAAATACCTTGAAAGAAAGGATGGATCCTTGACATGAAGGGTAAAATATAGCCTTTGCAACAAAGTGTCCTGGAGGCCAGCACCACACTCACATCGGTGACACACAAGCCAATGTCACTTGTTAGTTAAAGTTGTTCACTTGAAGGTTGCTAGCCTTGGATTTTGGTTGCATTTTAATCTGCAAATTTAAGTTTCTGCTTAAACAAAATTGCTATTTTTTTCATGTCTGCACAAATATGGATTATAATGAAAATACTGTTAGAACATGGAACAGGGGCATTTGGAACTCTCTCTTTAGAAATAAGGTTTATCTTTTTAGTAGGAGAACAACTGGCTTGTGCTGTGACATGATCCATGGGTTTTCATCTCCCTGAACCCCATCTGTCCATACTCACCCCCCCCGACTCCTTCTACCAACCACAAGCCAAATCTGTATGCCCAAGTATGATCTGACTTGTGTGTTGAAAGCTGTCTACCTTCAGAACTATGACTTTGAGGAAGCCATTAAACCATAAGGGTTTTAACCAATAAACTAATTTGTTGGTGGATTCATGCTTCGATACCATTATTGAAATGTTGTAGACACTGGTAGGTTGGGCCTCGGTAGAGGATATTTATTCCTGAGAAGCCTATCTCGCTCCAGTCCAGTCATCTGTCTGCCATGTAGTGAGCAGCTTTCCACTCCAACCATGACATCCTGCCTCACCACAGGCCGGGAAACAGAGAGTCAATCAAGCCTGGACCGAAGCCTCGGATGGTGTGAGCAGAAGGAGCCTTTCCTCTCTTTAGCTGTTCTTATCTGCTGTTTGCTTACAGTAACAGACAAGCTAACTGGAGCAGCTCCCCAAACACTCTGGGCCTTTCACTCAGAAAGCAGAGCAAGTCTGATATGCACCCAGCAATACCAAACAGAGATACCAATACAGAGATACCAAACAGCTCAGGGGTCAAGCTACAGTAGTGCAATGTCTTTAAAAGTGCAAACAAAACTTTAAAATCAGTGATGAACAGAGTATTGAATAAAGAAAAAGATTAGATTTAGTGTTGTATCTTGCCACCACTTGTAATTTTCTTCCCAGCCACAGCAGCCTGGCACACAATCTTTGCTGCTGTCAGTCACTTGCTCAGTGACATTTGAAGAGGCATTTTGCTCCTTCAATCCTTCCTTTTCTTCATCTGAATATGAAAACGACAATCTTCTACATGGTTCTGAGAACTGAAGAAGATAATGACTCTTAAGTGCTTGGTGTGATACCTGTCACTCAGTGTTGTTGTTGATGAACACTGGCCTGGCTCCCTGATGTCACCTTCTCCATGAACATCCCCACAAAATGCCAGGAGAGGTTTTTTTGTTTGTTTGTTTGTTTTTTGTTTTTCCTCGGTCAGTCTACTGTTA
Source organism: Pachyuromys duprasi (assembly GCA_028658305.1). NCBI lineage: Eukaryota > Metazoa > Chordata > Mammalia > Rodentia > Muridae > Pachyuromys > Pachyuromys duprasi. Next base: position 49,000,184 of record CM053764.1, read on the forward strand.
TACAGTGCACAAACCTCAATTACAGAAAAAAATTACCTTGTGTTTTAGAAATTACTGCAATTTTTTTTCAGTGACTATAAGATCACTGGAGCTCAGGACTTTCTGTCTCTGCTGGCTTTTGACACCGTAGATACTGAATAAATACGGAGTTAATGAATTAACTAAATGATATTTAACTCCAAGAATAAACTAGTCTACGAAATAGTATCACACACAAGGACCAACACATATCCACTGAGAGTTAACAAATATTTACTTGGCACTAACCACATTGAAGCATCCTGCTTGGAGCTGGGGAAAGTGGGGAATAAAACAAACAGCCCTGTTGCCTATGGCAATGAAAAGCCTTTGAAGCACAGTGGCTGTTGAGGGAGCTGGAGCGACAGAAGTGAAGCCCACACTGGGGAAACTGAGGCTGGGGGAAATCAAAGCCAGCTGGTAAAGGACCGATTGTACTTGCTGAGGAGTCTGACTTGTCCCACGGGTGATGAAGGGCCACTGAATGTGTTTTAGCACAAAAGGAAGAAATGCCAACTCCACAGGTGTAGCAAAAAAATTATCATTACTAGCAATGGAAAAGAGGAACGTGGCTGACTTAAGGAACACACAGAATTCAGGTCTCAGACCAAGCTGCTAGCGTCTAGCCCTGCTTTGCCTTCTCACCATCTCAGGCCAGCGTTCTCTCCTCCTGGAGTCCGTTTCTTTTCTTGGTTACACACGGAAGCCATTCCTGCCACATAGCTGCCCAGGTTCAAAACCAGCAAATTCTTTCTCAGGTTGTTCCAGGTGAAGGCTCAGGCCTGCTTTAACTTGATGTCTCATCCAGTCAGACGTCAGGATAATGGCATGAAGTGATCCGTGTAAGTAAGGTGGTATAAGACACCCCATCTTCCAAAACTGGGGAGAAATCAAAGCAGAAGGAGGTATTCTTCCTAAAGGAAACAATCAGAAATGTGAGACCAAATGACAGCTAATGCAGGTAAGTGTGTGGAGTAAGGGGAACGCTGTCCATTGCTGGTGGGACTGCAAACCACGACAGCCATCATGGAAATCAGTATGGTGGCTCCTCAGAAAGATGGGAATTGATCTACCTCAAGATCTAGCCCTGCTACTCTTGGACATAACCAAAGAACACTCCATCTTCCACAAGGACATTTACTCAACTATGTTTGTTGCTGCTCCATTCATAATATCTAGAAATTGGAAATAACCTAGATATCTATCAACTAATGAACAGTTAAAGAAAATCTGGTGCATTTACACAATGATCTATTACACAGCCATTTAAAAAAGTGAAATCATGAAATTTGTAGCTAAATAGATAGGACTAGAAAACAAAATAATCCCCAGAAAGACAAACAAGGTATGTATTCACTTATATCTTATATGTTAGCTGTTAAGTCATTGACATGAAAGCTTCAAGGCTACACAACTCACTGAACACAGAGAAGTCAATCTGGTGCCTACATAAAGCCATCATCCCTGTGGACTAGTATTCATGGTACTGGAAGGTACTTGTCACACTATCAAAGAAGAAATGCAAACATCAACCCAGCTACAAACCCTTTGATCTACAAGAGTGATTTGCCTGCAAGATACACTGGTGAATCTAACCAATATCTGATTTGAGTTAAAGCCCATTCCATGAGATGGAACACACACTCAGGGTAGCCAAGAACCTGAGACTAGATAGGGAAACCAAATAGTACCATTCCACTAAAGGAACATAGCAACTAAATGACTCCTAATGACATTCTGCTGTACTCAGATCAGTACCTTGCTCAGCTGTCATCAGTGAAGCTTCCTCTTGCAGCAGATGAGAAACACATACAGAGACCCTCAGCCAGAAAACACACATAGAGCGAGAGACCTTGGAATACCCAGCCCTAAATAGGATGTCTCCATCAAATCCCTCTTCTACTTGGGGTTCAGGGAACTCCACCGAAGAGGAAGCAGAAAGAGTGAAAAAGCCCAAGGTGATGGAAGACACCAAGAAATCATGGCTTTCTTGACACCACAGAGCTGGCACACATAGGAACTCACAGAGACGTGTGTACAGAGACATGTAGAGGGTCAGCATGGGTCTGCACTAGATGGGGTCTGAGAGCTGAGAGGAGAAGTAGACACATCCCCCATCACTAACCCAGAAGTTATCTCCAATTGATAACCACTTGCAAATGAAAACGTAGTTTTCTCCAAGGGACTCTCATCGAAGAAAAACAAACCACTCTTAGGGTAGGCCATGAAACAAACTCAACGGCATTTTTGAAGGTTCTGTGTCTCGGGGTTACTACAGCTTCCAGTGTGGTGACTGTATAGGATTTCTGTGTGTGTGAATATGCGCGTTACAGCTGGACTTTTGGCTACTTTATGGGTTTTTTTCCTACCTCCCTATACCACCCCTATCTTTTCCAATCACCCAAAACCAGGTAGAAACAAAAAGGTTAGAGGGGAAAGGGGTGTTGGTATCGTTAGACTACTTCCTTCTGATTAGGGGCATCAAGTTCCTTGGGGTGAGTTTGATCTTGGTGTTCAGGATCTCTCCAACCAGCAAGCAGAAATCCAGCCACCAGCAACAAACAGTAACCAGCAACAGGGGCAGCAGCAGCCACCCTGCCTCTCAGGGCTCACACTATCTACCCTCTGAAGACCCCCCAAAATTCTTAACAGCTGGCAAAACCACCTCGCTGCAACAGCACAAGGCAATTCATAGTCAGCTGCTGTGGACATGTTGAAGCAGTCCTATCTCTTAACACTGGAGATTAAAAAGAAACCCATTCCCACAACATTGCTGTATTTTTAAAATAATCAAGAATTCTCACTACAGTGTGTCTCTGTGCCTATCTGGGTTTCCTGTGCTTTTTCTTTGGCTTTCTTTTTTTGTTTGTTTGGTTGGTTGTTTTGTCGTATTTCACTTGGTTTGTTTTTTATTTATCTTATTGTATTTTATTCTTATTGCTTAGAAGCCTTTCTATCAAAGACAGAAAGGGTGTGGATCCAGATTGCCAGGTAGGTGGGAAGGAGCTGGGAAGAGTAGGAGGAAGAGAAACCCATAATCAGAATATATTGTTGTATGAAAAAAAATCTATTTTCAATAAAAGAAATAGGTGCTTGCTTACAGAGGTCAAGTCCAGAAGAAAACAAAGTCTGGTGAGGAAGCTGGGGGTTGCATGCTTGAGATGAGCGCTGTGAACTCAGGAGGGTCCGTGTCTTCTGTACAACTGAAATGTGCTAAATACTTTGACTCTGACTTACCTTTAGCATCAACGTCTACTATTGTCCTTATGGAGATTCAAAGATGAAGGTACAAAAAAATGGACAGGTTATTCTGTACCAGTGTTTGTTTCCCCATTTGAGAAAAACCCAAGTCTAGAGGAGCAAAACCACCTGCTCAATGTTTCCTAACCGGCCCTTATAGAACACAGGACTTCTGTCTGTTGGCTTGAAGGTTGAGCCTGTTCTCCCCATTGCTATTTGTGTACCCAAGACCTCATGCTGTTGCACTCTCACTAGATGCCCTGGGGCTCATGCTTGGACAATCCTTGTCTAGGTAACTTCATTAGCATCATGTAACTCTGGACCTAACCTACTAGACAGGCATGCCCGTAGACCTAAGAAGCCTGTCATAATACTGACACTTTCAGTGGTCTAACCTTTAACCTAAGCAAGTTCTCTACACTGGAAACAAGCACTCTGGGTGAATCAAATACTCAAGCAAAACTAAGTTTCATTAGTACTTAAATCTTGAGAAGGGCCAATGTGCATGCACGGCGGTACATGTCTTTATATGTATGTGTGCAAGGAGTGTCTTGTCTAGAAAGAGCAGGGATGTTCAAAGCCATATCTCAAGGCAGAATGAAGCTCTTCAGTCTTTAGTACCAGTTTCCCTACCTATGGAATGCTCAAGCACCACACCAGCTTTCAAGGCAGATGGTTAGTTACTGTGTGCAAATGTTACATTGACTCTGGGATGTTCTCACTTGTGCTCTTGTGGATTAATGGGCTCCTAATATTGGGATAGCAATAATTTTCCATAAATATGCATAGTCAGCTTTTTAAAGTGTCACGTGGGCTAATTATTAGCTGTCTGAGTGCTATTCACTTGGGGGAAATATTTACTTGCATGTGAAATGGAACCTGTGTTTGTTTTGTGAAATACATGGCTTCCCAGCAAGCCTAGAGCAATTACCAGCCTGATTTAAAGGGACCCAGATGGTGGGGATCTGGGATAGAGTGATGGCTGATGACAGTCATGTGGAACCTTATCCAGCTCAGGACTTGTGACATAATTGCTTAGATTTGGGTTCACTTAAAAAAAATCACAAGCACCTTCTGTGTATAGAGCACCATACAAAGAATACTACCTTGGAAACCAAAGTGAACCTAAACCCCTATACTTTAAGACCTTGGGTAGGTTATCCAACTTCTACATACCTCGCCGGACTCATCTGGAAAATGAAATAATATCTACATCCTAAGGGTGTCAGGAGGCTTGAATAACATACATAAATCATTCATAAATACATAATAACACAAATACATAATATCTACCTCCTAAGGGTGTTACAAGGCTTAAATAACACACAAAGCACATAGCGCAAAGCCTAAGCCTTGAGAAAAATGCTAGCTCTTTCCTCCTCCTCTCACATGCAAGCCCCATCCTCCTGACTTGACAGAAGATGCATTACTACCTGACAGAGCATGGAGGGATAGGGAAGAGGCCATGTAATTAGCAGGAATCAAGGTTGGGCTCAAATCTTCAAGGAGCCTGACCTGACCTGCCAGCAGTGGATACATGCTGTGTAGTTACTTCCTTCAGGCTGAGCACGGCCATTGCCATCCTGAATCAGAGCTGCTGTGATCATGTACACAAGTCCCTCACGGGATGGGGCCTATTCACTTCCCCGTTGGAGGGAGTGGAGAAACTCCTGAGACTCACTGGGCTCAGACTTACGGGGTCATAGGGCTTGGGAGCTCACAAGCTGCCACAAGAACCCCACCAAAACACTTCCCTCTTCTTCCTGAGACTAAAACTGTAGAAGCTCTTTTCTCTTGACACTGAGGCAACTCCCTGGAGACTCCCAAGGCTTCTTGCCTATTCATGTGTATGTATAGGAGTTGAGGATGGCCCAACAATAGATATGTTCGAGCGTATGCAGTTTAAATCAAAATACTCCAACTGAGCAGACACGCAAAGGATTCCAAACCACATATCCTACTCAAGGAAGATGCTCGGGGTGAAGAGAAAAGATCAGTACCTGCTGAGGCCTAGGAAAAGCATCAGGAAAGTGGAAGAGGAAAAAACAACAGAGACACCAATGTCCTGAGAAACCCATGGTGGTTTAGAAAATGTCTCAGTCTTCCAAACTGAATGTGGAGAATGGGTGTTGGGAGCATCTGCAAGCAGGGAGAAGAGTGAGTGCACCACAGTGAGCTAACAGGATGACAGGAGCAGGAGAATGGAAGGAAGGAAGGAAGGAAGGAAGGAAGGAAGGAAGGAAGGAAGGAAGGAAGGAAGGAAGGAAGGAAGGAAGGAAGGAAGACTTAAGACGGACACACACGGGAGAAGAAGGGTACATGATGACAGTGCTTGGTTGGAGGAAGCTCCAAACATCAAGGAGCGCTGCCAGCAAACACCAGAAGTTGTAAGAGCTGTGAAAGAATTCTCCAGGTCTCTGAGGGGACCCAGTGGGGTGTCTGGGGCACCCACTGGCATCTCCATTCCAGACTCATAGTATCTGCTAGAACTATGAGACAATCTCCTTTTTTTTCCCATTTAAACTACCTAGTTTGAAGTGTCTTCTCCGGGCATGCATCTGCCTCCTCTCCTCTCCTCTTCCTAGAATCAGACTGAGCTGTAGGAACATTTTATCACTACAAAAGAGTTCTTCCAGCCTGGGTGGAGTTTTGGTGGGAATCTTTGAAAGAGGATATTAGATATAAAAGAGCTCATCAGCTGTAAGGTTATGATTGTCAGTTTAAGTAGCAGAGCACATAAGGGAGGCCCACAAATCCAGTGAAACTTTATTGCTGGGTGTGTCTGTGAGGGCATTTCTCAGAGATAAAAGGATCAACTGTGTGCTGAATAAGAAATACATGCCCTCACCAATAAGATTAGCACCCATTAATCCATGGAGGAATCGAAGAAGGAGGAGAAGGAGGAGGAGGAGGAAAAGTGGAAGGGGTGCACATTTTCTCTCTTGGCCTAAGCTAGACCATTATCTCCTGCCTTCGTTGCTGTTATTGGGCTTTGAATTAAGACTGCAACTCTCGTTCCTCTTGTTTCTTAAGCTTTCAGATTTCAGTTAGTACCATTGACTCTTACAACACTAGAAGCTAGAAGAACCACTTGCTGGCAGCCAACAGTCTGCAGACTGTCCCTGCTTCCATCACTACGTGAACCAATTGCAAATAATAAATATGTCTGTCAGGCTGGGGAGGTAGCTCAGTGGCTAAAGTACATGCTACATCAGCGTGAGGACCTGAGTCCAAATCCCCAGAATCCACAGAAAACAGACAAACAAAAAAGAGACATGGCAGCCTGTGTCTATAATTCCAGTGCTAAAAAGCAAAGACAGGAGGATCCCAGGGTTTCATTGGCCAACAATCTAGCCAATCAGTGGGCTCCAGGCTCAGCAAGACCCTCATCTCAGACAATACAATGAAGAGCAATAGTGGATGACACCCGATGTGCCTGGCCTACACACACACACACACACACACACACACACACACGATTGCATGGAGATATACACACCACATACACCCCAATAAATCTCCTTGTATGCACACACATGTGTTGTGCATGTGCAGATAATTGGTTCTGGCTCTTTGGAGAACGCTGACTCATATGGAAAGGCCTGAGCTTCATGTCACCTGCACTGTGGAACCACCAAAAGGCTCTTCCCATGGCAGACCTGCTTATTCCTGACCCTGCCTATTTCCGTGGAACCAAGGAGGCTCCCTTACATTAGAGATCTAGAGAGATGAGAGTTGACTGCTTTGCCATTCAACAGCCAGCATTGCAAACTTCTAGAAAATAGAGGAGCCCCAGGGAAATCTAATAACAGCCCTACTTAAGAGCACACGACAATTATTACCTCCAACTGTGAGGGAGGCTGAGTAATTAAAAAGGGCTCTTTATTTTGATTAAAAAGATTACTTTTAGTGTTTCTGAATCTTTAGTGAAAGCCTAGAACTCTATTTTTAGCCTCAAAACAAGATATGTGGCCAGGGGCAGGGGTGTAATTTAAAACAGGGGATAAGTATTAGTAACAGGAAAAATGAGCACATGCCCCCGGTGGCCCCCAAGTTAAGCCGTCCTCACCCACTGGCTTTCCGGCTACACGGGATCATGGCAGCCCCCGCCCTGCTGCCTGGATTAATAGGAGGCCCAAATTAATTGGTTTTAATCACTATAAATTTCCTTCCCAATAAAATTTCAAGAATTTCCAATCATGCTGATTTATATGTGTAATTAGAAATCCATTCACAGATGTCACACTGCTAGGTGGTGGGTAGTAGAAGCCCAGGCTCAGCTCCAGCTTGAGACCAGAGCAGTGAAAACTGATGCCCAGGAACTTGGCAGGAAGTAGGGCAGGGTGGCAGGGGACACCCCCTACTTCTGGAAACTTGTCCCTACCCAGGGTCACATGGAGGCTGCTGTCCCTCCTCTAACATGGAGACCCAGAATCCTGGCTGGGTGCAGGTCAAATACACCATCCCTTCCAGCTCCCCTTCGATCCAAAGGCACAAGGAACATAACTGTGGGAGGCTGGAACAGTGAGAGGGACATTGGCCTGCCAGTTTCCCACTCCCAACAGGCAGATCAGACACTCTGTTATTGCCCACATCCATGCTGGCTGCACTTGAGCTCCTGATTGCTCTCTCTCCCCCCCTTCCCTCCCTCCCTCTCATACCATACCTACTGCAAATGGCCCAGTGTCATAATGGGACATTATGGAATAAGTATCAGACAAAAAAAAAAAAAAGGACAGCAGCCAAAGAATCCATCCTCTCCCTACAGTGATTAAGGCAGGCAGAAAAGTCTGTCAGTGAAGAAGATGTAAGAGTTTTATGCCAGCCAGGCATGATGGCACATGTCTTTCATCTCAGCTCTTGGGAGGCAGAGGTAGGCAGATCTCTGTGAGTTCAAGGACAGCCTGGTCTACAGAGTGATTCCAGGACAGCCAGGGCTACACACAGAGAAACCCTGTCTTGAAAAACTGAAGAGAGAGAGGTAGGAGGAAGGAGAGTGTTTTATGCTAGAACCTTCACAATATCAAGACTGGGCTGATGGAGAGATGTCTAGAACCCCCAAGGTGAGATCAGAGGACTGTCCATTAGAACAAGCTATATAGACATCAGGTCTCTGGACCCTGAAGAGGAAGCAGGTACAGAGTGAAATCACAGTGAAAAAAAAGGTCAATTTCAGCTCAGGCAGCAAAGTTAGGTACCCTGTAGGAGGTCCATGGTAAGATGCCAAAGTTAGGCACACAAGTAAGAAGACGTCTCTGAAGGCTACCAGCCACAAGCAAGGGCACGACAAAGCTCCATTCTGAGTCCAGAGCCCTCTGAGCTGGCTTCTGCAGCCTCCAGCCGTGGGCCCCATTTAATGGGCCAGAGAGGACAGAGCAGCTACACTGAGCCCTGTGGCCCTGGGTGAGTCTCCTGGCTTCACCTGTCTCTGCAGTTCACACCACCACAGGGAACATGGTGGGGGCTCAGAGAGGCTATGTCACTTCTCAGGGGCAAGGGGCAGGGGGAGGACAGGGGCATTCACTAAGGGTCTACCAGGGCCTGGATGCTCTGTGTGGAACACCTTTCCTGTAATCCTAAAGGGAACAAACAATATGAGCTTCGAATAAATTATGCTTCAAACTGCTTGTCCTTGGCCACATAAGGTTTATTCTCAGAAGTCTGTTTATCAGTTTAATATGGACTTAGGGCCCAGGATACAAGACAATGGAGGGTCGGGTTTTGAGGCTATAACTCTAAAGGGAGAACACGGGCAAGGGAGTCCTCGGAGTTGGCAAGGGGATGCCGATATGTTTTCACGTACTTTATTAGCCACTCAACTTTGATGTGCAAGTAAAACTTGTGATTTGAGGAAGGTGGGAGGAGAAGGGACAAGGAAGGGAGTAAGGATGAATATGTGACAAAGAAACCCACCGTCGTTTTTGGACCACTGACATATGCTCATAAAAGAAAAAGAGAGAAATCCCTTTCTTGCCCCTCAGATTTTCAATCATATGAGGGATAAGGCACAAAAGTCAGTCGGAGAGCGGGCAGAGGAATGATCTGGAAGCTGGTGCTTCAGCTCCAGATCCCTGAGTGTGGACCCCTGATCTAGACACAAGGCCTGTTACCTCTGGTGTGTACCTCTCAGCAGGTGGACCCTCACACATGGGTGTGCACCTTGGACTGCACTCCAAACTGGCAGCAATCCTATTCTATGGGCCCCCATGGCAGCTTTACGGTCATTTCCCCTACAAGGTGGGCAACTTGTTGGCCAATGGGAAGAGGTGGCAGTTAGGTCAGATTTCACCTCCTAGACCAAGCCCACCAAGCTGGGTTCTCCACAGAACAATAGTTCTGCTATAAGCTTCCTGACAAAGACGGGCATAGTCAGAATTATTCTCAACAGTACCCCTTTCTCACAAGTGGTTGGTCCATTTGCCCGCTCAGCCCACCTCCTTCCAAGAGAGATCATCTTTGCTGCAGCCTGATCCTTTAATGGGCCTGAAAGCTGTTGCTTTGGTCTAAAACACACCCCTGGCCCCAAGTGGGGGCTAGGTGGAGAGGTCTTAATGGGGATTAGTGTCTGCCAGGCAGTGCCAGCACGGGGTCCTAAGAGGAGATTTTAGAGGTTGGGCAATGTTTAAGGGCTTAAATGTTTGATAATGCAGCTCCGTTGCGTCTGTGCATGGCGAGGCCTCGGCAGCAATGTACCAGCCGATGCTGCAAGATTTGATTTGAGTAGTTTAAAAATATCCAAGTAGTCTGCAGGCTAATGGCAGACTCATTAGGATATCAATAATCGTTCAGCATTCTGAAACCCTTTTAATGCCCTAGGACAGTGAGCTTCAGAGCAAGGGGAGGGGAGAAGGTCATTGGGGAACTTGTGGGGTCAGTTAAACAAGTGACGACAATGAATGAACCCAGAGGCTGCCAAGGCCTGGCTTGTTATCCGCTACCACTGACATCACGGCTCAGTTAGGAACCTTGTTGTAACTGATCAGGGGGCAGGTAGGGAAGTTTTAATAAAACGTCTGTATTCCCTAACTTGCCCCTTACAGCAGCGGAACTTGATGCTACCCCAACCTCCCCTGGCCCACCCATTCTTTCCAGCCTGCCTTCTGCATCCTCTCCTCAGTCCTGGCTTACCAGATTGCAGGGAAGCTGTGCTTCCGAAGAGCTGATTTACCACCCACCTTTCAAGTTCTAAGCTCTACTCAGACTTCCTCTGGCTCCCCAGACCACAAGGCCCTCCTGTTCACAGCCCTCAGAGCACACTGCTTTGTGGTTTGGCCAGGTCTTGGCAGCACCCACACAAAGGTGGGAGCACCTGGGGAGTAGCTCCTCTCACGTTCAGTGAGCTTGAGATGACAGTGGTCAGTCTCCCCATGCTTGCTTTGACCACAGATCTTGTGAGTAGGCCTTTGTCCATGTACACAAAAGCCCACCTTTGTGTCCTTAGGAATATAGGGCATAACTGTTTAAGGCATTTTCATAAGCACTTACCGTGTGCTAAGGGACAAATCGTACTAAGGCCCAGTCCTGCTAAAGGTTCACTCCATGCTAACAGTAGCCATTGTTTCATAGTCAGAAGCTTGCTGAAAGGCAAAGAGAGAAATGGAGACTAAACGTAGGAATCAGAATGTCTCCTGACCTCTGGAACCCCAAGAAAAGGCACCGACTGGGGTCCATGCTGTTTGTGTCAAGTATGAAAAATCCAAGACACATGAAGAGAGATTTCTAGCAGGAACCACGCCTATCCAGATGTCTACTGGGAAATACCAATATGAGGGTCAACAGTACTTGGTGGGACACATGGGAAAGACTGGGACCCTGGGAAAGCATATAGCAGGAAAGGAAAAAGCAGTTAAGTATGGAGTGCTCTCCAACAGCTCAAGGCCACCTACAGGAAGAAAGGCTCCCCAGATTTCAAGGAAAGGCAAGACAAAAGAGGGCGACAGAGGCCAGAGTAGAGCACCATGTGGATATCAGCAGAGAACAGAATACCACCACAATGTAAATTGGCGAGAGAGGCATTTTTTAAATGCTCCCTGAGGGGAGAAAGTATGTTTAGAGAGATTTGAGAGCCTGGAGACCATCCTGGGGCATCAGCAGAGGCCCCTAAAGGAACACTGTGTGAAGGTAGAGCTGGTTACCAAAGACACTCTACCTGCATGGAGTCTGAACATGTGGATCAAGGGAAGAGCAAATTCAGACAGCAACACACAAGCCCTCCTTGCCCCTGGCCTTCTCCATGCCTCTCCACCTAATGCATGTCATCCAAATATTTAAAGAGTACGTGTTTGAAAAAGCATCAAACCAACCCTGCAAGGCAGAAGAGGGAGATGGGACTGTCGGTGTCTAATGAAGCAGAGAGGTCTCCTAAATTGGAACTAGAGAAGCTCAAGAGCTTGAGGGAAGGCTGGAATGCTTCTAGAGAACTGAACCACGGTTGGGAGAAGGCACAGCAAGAAGATGGCGGTGTATATGGAGGAAAGCCAACAGGGGGAGGAAGCAGGACTCCCTGGAGGGCAGCTAGAAGATCTGGCAAGACCCAGGTATCAAGCTAAGTAGGGGGCATGGAAGAGAAAATCTAATGGCAAAGAGGAGTTGGAAGGACACATGGAGGAGGACAAACATCAAGTGAGAATACGAGGTCTGATGTGTGAAAATCCAGGAATGCCTGGAAAAACTATGGGTCTCCACCTTTTAGGAGAAATGGACCTGGGCAATGAGGTGGAAATCTTTGGACAAGTGTTGCTGGTCACTCTTTAGGGTTCAGCTTACACTTAGCCACCCATTATTTATTTATCCATTCACTCAGCAAATTCTTTCTCAGCCATCCAGCGTGATATGTGACAGGCATTTTGTCTGAGAAATTCCGGAGTCTACCATCTGCCGTCCTCAAGCAAGCAAGGATAGGTAGAGCTAACTGTCTCTAGAGGTATTCCTTCATCTGTAGAGTAAAGGTCACTTCCTTCTTTCCAGCACACACACACAAACACTCACTCCTTAGGGCACTTTGTATGGTACTTCATCTATTCCTCACAGTAGCCTTAAAAGGTGGGTCTTATTGCTCACAAATTTCCAGTGAAGAAACTGAAACACGGGGCTGGAGAGATGGTTCAGCAGTTCAGAGCACTCAGTCTTTCAGAGAACCAGGGTCATTCCCAGCACCCACCCGGTACTTCTCAACCATCCAAGGCTCCAATTCCATAACTGAAACTCTTCTGTCCTTCATGAACACCAAGCATACATGTGGTGCAAAAACGTGTGCAGACAAGATACTCATACACACAAAATAATTCTAAAAAATATTTAGAAGAAGACGTGAAAGCACAGAGGAGCTGTGTTCCTTGCCTTAAATGGCACTGAATTTGAGAGGCAGGGCAAAGACTCAGAGTCTGTTTGTCTGGCTCATGTTGGGTTTTGCCTCTACGATATCCTACCACCTTTCAGAAAACCTGAGTTCCAGCAGTGTCTCTGCATTTCCTTACTGGGATTATTCAGACAAAATGTTTTGTCCAGTCCCTCTCTTCTATTTTATGAGGAAGGAGTTGTTTTACATGATCACTCTTATGAAGGACTCCAGAGAATCTAAGTGCCTGCAGAGTCTACCATCTGTCCTCCCCAAGCAGGCAAAGATAGGTACAGCTGTCTCTAAAGGTATTCCTTCATCTGTAGGGGAAAGGTTACTTTCTTCTTTCTGGCACACACACACACACACACGCACACACGCACCTCTGCCTGGGTCCCATTGAAGAGAAACTAATAAGGCTGACAATTTATGATTCTCCCATCTCAGATGACAGAAGGCAATTTGAAGAGTCAATAAAAGATGTGCTGTACCAAGGTGTTTTATGTCTCCTCAAACGTAAAACTCCATGGCCATGTGATCAAAGAACCAGAAATGAGCCATGGACTGGGGCTATCAGCAGAGAATGGAACCTCTGAGTATGGTGGTTATTGGGGCAGACTTGGCATGGAAAATCTTTGGGAGGCCACACAAATAAAACAAACCCTTTAAATGTGATTTTAGGGGTCTCTGGGATTCTTCCTCATGTATACTCTTGGACCAAAGCACCTCCATCCTACCCTGGGATGTTTAAAATCCATTTACCATGGCCCAGCTTTGGCATAATGAAATAACTACTACTTGGTTTGATACTCAGTCCAGGAACACAGTGGGTCTGTGGCATTGAGCAAACCCAACATCTTGCTACAAGTATGTTTTCTCTTCTCACAAAGCAAGGACAGTGATGCCTGCATTGTTGGAAGAGGTTGGCACAAAGAAAATGCTCTTGAGCCCTGAACCTGTTGAGAGAATGGACTGGAGCTTTTCAGAGAAAACTCAAGCCCTCACGTCCATAGTCAACTGAAGGCATCAGGATGTTTTCAGAAATACCAATCTGTCTACCTTCCTATCCATATACCCACCCTCCATCATGCCGCCCACATATCCATTCAACCACCCATCCACCCATTCACTCACTCACATATCCACCCAGCCAGCCACCTCCCCACTTTTCCATCTACCCACTCAGCCATCTAGTGATATATGTTGAGCATCTACTCTGGGCCAGGTAAAATGCAGGGCAATGAGTACCCTCTAAGCTCCCATGTGATAGAAGCAGACCAATGAGCAGAAAGAGTGATCCAGACATCACTGAAGAATAAGTAAGACACAGTAAAAAAGAAAGACAAAGCAGGGTCAGTTGCATGATGAAGGCACCCTGATTACAAGACATGCCAATGATGAGAAAATGGGTACACACAAGGAACAGCACATAAAAAGTGTACTGTGAATAGGCATTGTTGCAGAGTGGTTGAATGTCATAGATGGAAATGACGTTAAAGAGAAGAATGCAGATTGAGAAGGTTCCAGAAGCACAAATAGTCAAAGGAAAGATTTTTTTCCCAGGCCACAGCAAATTTCTGTGATGAAGTAGAAGGTCCAAGTGACTAAAAAAGACACCAGGTGGCTTCAGATGAAAGGGAGAGGTTGGCCATCTGCCAGCATCACTGAGCCCAACAGGGTAGATTATTCTTGCCGGCTAGCTGGTTGTATTTGTGTCTGTTACGACTGTAACACATGACTACAAGCTTAATGTCTAATACAACACAAGTTTGTTCCCGGAAGCCAGAAGTCCCGAACAAACCCACAGGGCAACAATCAAAGTATTAGAGGTGTTGATCCTGGCAGGAGACATCTCCCAGCTTCAAAAGTCTGTGATATTCCCCAGTTCCAGGGCTTCCCTCAGCTGACAGGCTGTATCACTTGCACTGCCTTACTCGACTCTGGTCTTTCAGCCACCTTCTGAAACGATTTCACTGTAGCCATGACAGATAACCCGGAGCCATCGCTCATCTCAGGACCCTTAGCTAAACACAGCGGCCAAGTCTCTTTTAGGACACCCGGTAACATACTCACAGGTTCTGAGAATTAGGATATGAACCCTGACTGATAGTTATTTATTTATTTACTTACTTACTTAGTTTATTTTCTTTAGATGAGGTCTCACATAGCTTAGACTGGCTTCAAAACTGCCAGCCAAAGCTGAGATTACAGGCATGCAACATGGACACTTTTGAGACAATCTTCTGTCTCCCACTATGGTGTCTTAATAGCCCATGTGTGGACAACTAGGGCTGACTCTTAGGACAGACACTAATTTAGACACACCAGATTGTCTTAGACAATCTGACAAAGGTGCAGACTCTAGATTCCATGGTATTTTCAGTCTTTGACTTGTCCCGGGGCACCATTCCTTTCCTGACTTCAGGTCTCCACCTAGCTATGGGGCAGGAAGTTCTCCTATCTGGACCTGCCCCTCTGCCCCACCTTCCCACCTCAGCATTTCCAGCAGAGCCCTGCTCTTCCTTCCTTCCTTTAGCCTTCACCTCAAAGTCTGCAGCTGGTGGGGTAGGAGTCTCCCTCGGACTAACTGACCTGACCATGTTCTACCTTGGGCCTGTGGGAAAGACTCTTTCTTGACCCAAAGGGGTCACACCGGCCCTGGCTTGGGTTCCTGTCTTGCTGCTCCTCCCCTCAGCGCCTGGCTGAGCCATATCACCTCTGCGCCTCACCCCTGTCTCATTTTCTCTGTTCACAGTTATTTCTCTCTTCCATAGTGGTGTGCCATGATAGAACTGGGGGTGCAGAAATCAAACCTGAGACCCTCCCCTCACAGGTGGGAGGGCAGGTGAGTAACAAGCAATTGTGTGGGAGAGGGTGAGAGAGACTATGGGAACGCAATGGAAGTGTGCACAGCCGGATAGGAGCAGTAGGTATTTCAAGAATAGGAAGCAGCCGGGGTAAGGCAAGCATGTACCTGAACGGAGCCTTCAGCCATTGTCCCTGCTGGTAACACAGCCTGAGCCAGTGGGACATTTCCTGTGCTTGTTTTTAACCCAAGTCTATGTGAATAGACACTTGGGGACATAGATCAGTTATAGAGAACCTGGCACAAGACAGGTACCCATACAGTACCTGCCTGCCCAGAGTCTGCAAAAAAAAAAAAAAAAAAAAAAGATCTGCAAAAATGAATACCACGAGGAAGAGGCAGTAGGCAAAGAGCCAGTCTCCTTCCTTGGCTCCGCCTGGCTAAATCTTACACACCCTCCTCCACATTGATTTTATAATCTCCGTACCCTGGCTCCTTCTTGTCCCACCTACATAAGCTGGGGCCAGCAGACCTGGAAGGCTGCTCCGTCAGGCATTAGGTACAGACATTAGCTAGCTTTGTGGCTCCCCGGGGACCACTAATGCCCCTGTTCTTTCTGGAAGCCAGTTACCCTGCTTTCTGACTCCACCGTCTCACCTTGATGCTCTTTGCCAGAGAACGGGCTTCCTGAAATGCTGGCTATTTCAGTGCTCTCGTCTCCCATCTTGCAAAGGCTAGGACCTACATCCATATGGCTTCCCTACCTATGTTGCCCACAGTGGATCAGAATCAGCAGTATGCTGGCGACTTCAACAGCCAGCTCTCTGGGAGCAAAAACCCTGACTCAGTGTTTGCCCATTGCAGCGGTGTAAATATTCTCGCTCTGGGCACTCTCCTGTTCCCAGTGGACGAGAGGAAGGAGGCAGTAAGAGCAGCTGAAAAACACGAGCCTGAGTGCACACCACACTGTCTCCACCACCCTCTACCTCAGTGTCACCCCTGGTGGACGAGGCCTTTCCCAAGCCAGAGAGGGATGTGAAGGCATGGCTTTGAAACAAATGGATCTCTGGGAGCCTCCAGCTCTTCCATCGAGTAAGGTAAATGGGTTAGGGCAAGACAGCTTTTGTTGGAGACTTGCAAGGATCACCTACTAGCAGCAGGAAGTGAGACCCTAGTGGCAAGCATGTAAATCATCAGGATTTCCCAAGCGGATGCTGAGAGGGACCCAGCATGCACATTCTCCCTGGCATCTCAGAGCCCTGTACATCTCTTGGGAATTGGGCTTAATGGTGTCTATGTTCAACACCAACACAGAAAGATCAGCCCATCCATGGTATGATTATCCCACATTCTGTGATTTCAAAGACACCAAGATCTCCTGTCCCAAATAACATACTGTTTGTTCCTGCTGATGACACTGTTTGATGTGCTAACTCCTCAGAGTGGGAGGACTGATGGAAAGGCCTGAGCTCAGGGGGTACTGGCTGGCCAAAGGGGACCCAGAGTGTGGGGAAAGCAGGCAGACAAAGGTGATGCTGGCGAAGACGGAGCAGTGTCCCAGTTTTGTTCAGACAGCCCTGGTCCAGGGGGAAGGGGATGGCGGCAGTTCTTGGTGTCTTTGCTATTTGGGGCAGTACTCCATCTGGGGCGATGGAAAGCTGGATCTCAGAAGCAGGCAATGTGTGCTGCTGGGAGCCAGCCCAGGAACCTCAGGTTTCACAGAGCTGGAGTCCAGAGCTGTAGAGGGCTGGGAATGCTAAAGGCTGGTTTGTGTTCCTATAGCTGTGCCTGCTCTTCCAGACCTAGCATAATAGTTTTTAGTGGGAACTGGAGAGGGAAGTGACTGTGAAGAACCTCTCACTTGCCAGCTTGATTTGATACCGAAGTCTTCCCCACTTGGCACTGGAAAGGAGTAAGGACATGGGCAAAAGAGAAGGAGCTGAGGAAGAGAAAGGGGGAAGATACAAAACAGGAGGGAAAAGAATGTGAAGGCTGGAGAGGAGGGAGTGGAGAAAGGGAGAACAATGGAAAAGACAGAACAAAGAGAGGAAATTGTGGGGGGGAAAGGAAGAGCCAGGAGGGGAGGACTGAAGGAGAGTGGAAGGTGGAGTGTGTGAGCTAGCTGGGCAGGGAGGAACAGCCAGCCTCCTCCCACCCGGGAGGGAGTCAGGAGGAAGGGAAGGGAAGGAAAGACCTTGAGAGTCTTACATCTTGATCAAGGCATGACTGATAGCATTCCAGCCGACCATCTTTCAGGCCCCTTGTTTGATGACAAAGCTCATCCCCCCATCCGCCATCCATTACTGACTCTCCCTCCCTGAGGCAAGAGCATCAATAATGCTCCCTCTTCTCGGTGATGCTGAGCCGAGGCCGGCCAGCACTGGTGGGCATCCCAAACACCATTACTGGGCTCCCATCCTTCACCCCACCTGCTGGGTGGCTGACCGCCCTCCCGATGCTGTGGGCTGTGCTCTGCAGTGGCTTCACCCCACAGCAGCTCTGCCAGCACTGACCCTGCAGGCCTGCAGGCAGTCGGGGTCTCTGCAGATGATCTCTGATAACTTGGTGCCAGGCCTTGGAATTTAAAAATGATTGTTTAGTTTTGTTTTGCTTTAATTAAGAGAGAGCCCGAACTTCCCCATTCTGGTTGGCGCTTCCAAGAGACCTAACAGTTTGAATTTGAATATAAACATCTTCAAACATCTGTTGCCATAATTTGGTTGGATTAACTGTCTAGTTTGCTAGGCCATCTGCTGTTCTCCCCAAACCCCATCATTACTTCTTCCCCTGGCCACACCTGGGGTTCCCCCTGGCAGTCCTCTGCAGGTAGAAGAAATGATCTAAGAGATAATCCCCGGTCAAAGCCATGAGTCTTCTTCCAGAGAAACTTGGAAACAGACCTTCCATGATGCACAAATTCCAAATGTCAACAACATCTCTGAGCAGAGAAGGTTGTGGGCAGATCTCTATGGGTCAACCCTTTGGCCTTTGTGTTCTTAAGGAGATTTGCTCTTCAGTTAACTGAGCCATCCTCTCCCAGAGCCGGTCTGCGGCGCAGGGGCTGTTGGGATGTTCCATCTGTAGTTTCAGATACATCCTTTCGTGTGAGGCCTTCCCTAGAGTTTTTCAGTCAACCATGTGGGCAGCTACGCTGAGCAGCCAGCCTTGTTCTTCAGCCCTTGCAAGATCATCCGCCATTTGCAGATGATCAAAGGCTAAGTCAGGAAGGGCAGGAAAAAATCCAGACTTCTCTTATCCTCCTTGTTCAGCCACTGTGAAACG
This sequence comes from Pachyuromys duprasi, assembly GCA_028658305.1. Lineage (NCBI taxonomy): Eukaryota > Metazoa > Chordata > Mammalia > Rodentia > Muridae > Pachyuromys > Pachyuromys duprasi. The sequence goes on from CM053764.1 coordinate 49,018,867, forward strand.
ATCTCCACCCAAGAGAGAACCTCTTAGCCTTCCCACCCTGCTACCTCCCACCTCCGCTCAGACACACCTTGCGGCACACCCGTCCTGCCATGAGCTAAACCCAGCCAGGCTCTTGGGATCCTGTGTACATTTGGAGTAAAGACTGCCTTCCAAACATGACTCCCGATGGCGTTGCAGGAAATGCCCCCATCACCTGTGGGCTGAGGGCTGTTTTCCAAACAGGACCCGGTGCTTAAGATGAGGAGTCATGGGTTCAGCTCCAGAGACACTAAGGGGACTTAGTACGTGTGACCCCAGGGCAGCCCCAGCCAGGGTCCATTCTCAGACCACGGGACAGCAAGGTGAGACATAAAACACACGGAAAGGATTGGGTGCTATGAACTCCACATTGCCTCCATCCATCCCCATCTGTCCCTTGACAGAGCCCAGCCTCCTTGCTGTCTCCCAGGCAGTGTCCATCCCTTGATGTGTGTCATTTTTGACTCTGCATAGCTTGTTCTTTCTCTGTCCATCTTCTAACACCAGGAAAATGGGACCCTTTTTCCACAGAGCCCCAAGTAACCATCCCCTGCCTCCTACTGCAAGACATTTGTTGCCATCTACTTTCTTGATCCCTTAGCTGACTTCGACTGCACACATATGGCCACACAGTGTTCATGATCATGCACAGCTGAGAGAATAAATGATTGACTGGCTGAGCAAATCTACCCGGTCAATCAGGCAGTAAGCATTATAGCTAGGGTCCCGGCAACTGTGCAAAAACCCTTGTGCATATTCAACGCACAGACAAAAGCCTTACAACCCTTTAACACCTGTAACTGATTTGAGGGTCCAGGAGAGCTGGCGTGTGCTGCTGGAAAAGCCTTCATTTCTCTGGTGGCTGCGAACAAAGTCGCCAGCTAATAGAAACCCATTTCTAATTGCTTGACATAGAATAGATACACCTCCAGCCAGCTGAGACCGCCGACTGGCATTCACGGCCCTGCTTCCTGGCTTACACCTAAGCCTTTCAGGTTTTATTAGAGGTTTGCTCATTTCATTTCCTTTTATGTGAGGAAGAAAATAGTCCCTGGCTGCTGGGAGGGACACTCACAGTTACTTTCACTCATCCGAGGGCAACTGCATAGAATGCCAACCCGAACATCCAGTGTGGGGGTTCAGATCAGCAAGGGGAGAGAAGGCAGGCTCCTTCCCACCAACACTAGATGGCGTAGACGGAACCTTTGCTCCCTGAGCTGGCCACACAGGTGCCCCAGAGTACAGCAATCTCTACCACATCCAAGCTGTGGCCAATATGTCAGCAAAGTGGACAGCCAGCAAATACAGTGACAGACCAGCATGTTCCAGCAGTCCACTGGCCCCTATGTCCTATGACCACCACACCACCACTCTGCTGCCAGAACGCCAGCAGCCTGGACCAGCATTGGCTGCAGACCCACAGCTCTGCTCAAGCAAGGACCCGTGCTAGGCCTGTGATGGACCACCGCTCCTGGGGGCCCTGAGAGTGACAGATCTCCTAACCTGCTTTTATGCCTCTCCATCAGCCAGGGTAGCACAAATAAGGGTGCTCCTTATTTGTCAGCTGTAAACTCCCATCCCTGCTGGACTGGGCCACACTTGGCTTGAGTCACCAGACCAGCTGTTATTCTGTCTCTTAAGCCCCGTCCCAAGTCCTATTCCCCACTCCCTCACCCCTGAGCCAACTTTCTGCCATGGGCTAATTGCTCTTTCCAAATCTTAAAAGTGGAGAATTGCTTCTGGTGGGAAATTCCATCCACATTCAAGCCTGAGACACTACATTTAGGACCTGGTTGTCAAAGCAGGCCAGGCCCCAACACCTCCCAGCCCCATGACAAGCAATGCATAGGTCTTGTTACATCTCATCCTACTGGCAGCAGTGAAGCCATTTACATCATAAAAACACAGGCGTGGGCCTTTACGCATAGCATCTGTGTTCAGCTTCCATGGCCCCTGAAGTTGAAATCCAGGTATGTTGACTTCCCATGACCCTGTGACACTGCTAAATGACTGAGAGAAGCTCTGAATCTCAGAAGCCAGCCCTCTACATTACCACATCATGTCGTCTATGCCAAGCCCCAATCACCTTGTTAGCTGGAAGACTCCAGGTGCCCTCCAGGCCTTCCTATTCTAAACTAGCATTTGTAGGAGCTAAAAAACTGGGCTGAGCAAATGGCTTTCACTGTATAAGAAGGTCATGTTTCCATCAAGCACGGGTGAAGAATGGAGTATACCTACAAGAACCTCCCCAAATAATAATAATAATAATTTTAAAAGCTTGAGCAGAGCGCTTTGCTAGGGAACAAGGACAAAGAGGAGTGGAACCTCAATCAATATCAGTGTCTCCCTACATCCAGGGCTGAAGCATCTCCCTACTCTCCTGCTCTAGGTAGAGACTGCAGGAACATCCTCGACCCCATTGTCCACCTGCTTAACACTGACCCCGTTGTCTACCTGATTAAAATGCCTCACTGGTGGGCTGGGGTGTGGCTCAGAGATAGACCACTTACCTAGCATTCACAGGACCCTGGGCTTAGTCAGACCCTCACACAAGAAAAAAAGAAAAGAAAAGCACCTTGACCTGTTCTCCAGGGCTGGAAGGGAGGGGCTGCACCCCTGCTTGAACCCCACCCCCCACTGCCTGTCTGTTCTTTGATAACCCTTCTTTCCGATGCCTGTTTCTGGGAAAGCTTCCATTTAGCAGCAGAGAAGGGTAGGCCTTCCCTCCTTCCTGCTTAGCTCTCCAGCTTCAACCTCCCCTGCATCACCCTGTAAAGTGACCACCATGACTCCTTTGATTGCCAGGCTAAGGCCTGCCTTCCAATGGGCAGTGAGCACCAGGAAGAAGAGTCACTGACCATCTCCTGCCCACACAAGTACACTGATGCCACACTACTGACTGACACAAAACAGAGGCTCAAAATCTGCTTGCTGGGTGCTGGACCCCGAGACTGTTTCACTGAAAAGTCAGAGTTCAGGACTTCGACTGGCAGACCTGCTGGGAAGAAGACATGTGCTGTGCATTAGAAAAGACTCAGTCTCCCCCAGTCTGTGGCGCCTCACCTCTGATGAGTGCATAACACCCTGACCGCACAGAGCCCAGAATTATCAAACAAGCCCTTTGTGGTTGGTTGGTTGGTTGGTTTTTGGTCTTTTGGTTTTTGGTTTTTGGGGTTTTGTTTTGTTTTTTTCAAAAGGAAGCAGTGGTCTCTGTCTCCTTGACATAGTGTATCATAGTACCCAGGAGCACGGGCAGATGACAGCCTAGGGCTGCTACCACACATCTGGACCTAATTCCCCAGGCACACCTAGCATCCCACATGTGTATGCTTCAGGTAGAGGGAAGATATGGGAGGATGCTAGGGCCCAGCAGGAACTCATCTGTCGCAGGTTGCCCTATTCCTCTGGCTTATTTATCTCAGCCTCCATCTGCCTAGTGTCAAGTAAAGAACCGCCTTAGTTCAGAAACCCAAGAGCTTAACCAAAGAGTAGTCAGAGGAAGAATGTCTAATTGTGTTGAGAAGATTTTGAGACCTCATGCTGTGTATCACAGGTTGACCTGGGGACTCAGGATTCTCTTGCCTTTGCCTGCCATGCGCTGAAATAATACGTGGGCAGCAACATACATAGATTTCAACCAGTTTTCTTTCTTGCTTTCTTTCCTTGTGTGCATGTGTGTGCATGTTCATATGTGTGCATGTTCATATGTGTGAGGGTGCATGTGCACCTACATGTGGTAGCCAGAGGAAAACATTGGGTATCCTTCCTTTGGTGCCATCTGCCTGTCTTGTTTTAAGGTTTATTTCTTTTTGATGTGTTTGAGTGTTTGCCTGCATATGTGTCTGTGTGCTTGGTGCCTGTGAAGGCCGAAAGAGAGCACTGGGACTGGAGTTATGACAATTGAAGCACACATGTGAGTGCTGGGAACCAATCCCGGATCCTCTGCAAGAATAGCGAGTGCTCTTCCCTGCAAACCCATCTCTCCCACCTCCAACTGCCCTTTTTTGTCGTTGACACCAGGCTTCTCACTAACCACTAAGTAGGCTAGACGGGCTGGCCAGTGAACCCTAGGGACCGGCCTTCCCCTGCTTGCCGTACTGGGGTTACATACCTGTGTCTTGATACCTGCCTCTGTTCACATGGGATCTGGAGATCACACTCGGATTTTTAGGCTTGCAAAGCAAGCAGCTCACTGGCTGAGCCAGCTCCTCCACCTGCAGCTGGTGTCAACGGCATGTACCTACTTCTTACATGCACCGGCTGCCTCGCCTTGATCTTCATTAGGGGCCCCGCAGAGGCACCACTCCTCTACACTGTCTTCTGCAGACTGAGAGGGTAGCATCACCCACTCAGGGACGCACAAGCCTTTGGCTGTGTCCCTGCTAGATGCTGTTGCCTCTCCTGTTTTCTGTGTCCCTGTCGCTTAACATCTTTCCAACTTCCTAATAATAGTATAGCAAACATTCCAAGGAATACACTGCATTTCCTTGAGGGAGGGAGGGAAAGAAGATTTTCATTGAATAAAGTCTAAAACTTGTATCCTGCAAAGTTCTTCCCCTCTAATGTCCATGCTGGTAACAGTCAATTGCCTTCGTCAACTCTATCTCTTTATAACTTGGCTCTAAATGATCACTTCACCCGTCAGTGTCAGAAATCAGGGAGCCCTGCGACATCTCCATCTTTGAACTATGACCCCAGTAGTCTCTAAAATACTTGAGCTTTAAGAACATGAAGTATTTTACCTACTTTCCTAATACTGTTGGAGCTCTCAGGTGACAAAGGCCATATGACGCCTTGCTTCACACTCCCAAACTCCAGCACTGTCATAGAGAAACCTCTGTCCCTACAGTTCATCTAGTCTGTGGCATTTTGTCACAGCAGGCTTTAAGAACTCCTCCAGTGCCATGTTTTTCCTGGATTGTATCGATCATGACTTTAATCATCTCTGAGCCACGGCAAAGCACAGGGCCTAGGCCTGGAGAGGCAGATACCTGAGGTCAGCATCAACTAAGGTCCTCACAAAGAACTCAGGCAGGCCTGGAGGACACATGTGAAAGTGGATCTGATACAGAGCAACGGCCAGGCAGATGCTATAGGGAATGCAATGTCTAGGAGAATGAAGAGGACAGAGACACCTTTCTGAGAGGAGGAGAGAGGTCCTGGGCAGAAGGGATGAAAGGGCTAGGCCTGAAAGGATGAAAGTGACAGTTCTGAGTAAAGCTGAGAAGGTGGGATCATGAGAAAACACTGAGAGCCGCCCAACCCACTGCAGGCAGATAGCACAAGCAGCTGGGCTGAGCCTGGGTCCCAGAGCTCTCGTAAGACAGCCTAGGGCTCAACTCTGTACGCTGAGTATGGAGCAGGTGCTAAAAGACTTTGTGGTTGTGGGTTGTGGGCTGACATTCTGTAAATTGGATGCTTGGAGTGTTGACTAAGCTGGGGGGCTGGGAGCTGGGTGAAGAGGGCTTGGTGAGTCTTCATGTTAAAAGAGCCAATAAGAATTACTGTAGTAGTTCATCAGGGACAGGTTCCTCTTCACCTGAGGGTAAAATAACCCCCGACTTTTTATCTCCCAGCAAGTCTTGCCAGAGTCTGAGGAAGCAAGCTAGGTAGAGGTGGGGGAAAGGGCCGTGCAGTTCTATCCATTTAGGGCCCTTGTGGAGAGCAGGCAAAGAGAGGAAAAATGGCTTTGCATCACCATGGAAATGGGTTCCAGAAACAAAGATGCACTTTTTCCATCACAGTTGCCTGGGACAAAGCTCCAGGGAGGTCCTTGGTGGGCTGAGGAGAACATTTTCCTTCCAAATGCCAGGACAGACCCTGGGCAGCCCAGGGACCATCTCTTTTGCTCCACACAAAATCAGCACTGGTGTTTAATTTTTTTATCCATAAAAAAACCCTCCCTGTTATTTAAATGGTTTTAAACATGAAACTAGGCCAGGAAAAGGGGGTAGCATTGTTTTAATAATTAGCAATTATGATCGCTGCAATATTAATTGCATATTTCCATAGCAAACACTTCCCCAGAGGGCCAAGGGTGGTTAGAGACTGACAGAGCCTAAAACTGGAATTCCTGAGAACAGAAAAAGGAGAGAAAAGCAACTTCTTCCATTTAAGCAAATTACCGTGGGGACTGCAGGCCCCTCTAATTAGCCTGGCTCACCACGGTAGCAAGTGGCTGGTGCGCAGGCTCACTCAGTGTGAAGGCCTGCGGAACAATCCTTTCCATCCCATCTCTTCCATCTTGTCATTTGAACAAGGGAACAACTTCTTTCGGAGGGTGGCTGGGCTGAGCTGGGAGCCTACCCCTACCACTCAGCTTCCCTGCCAGGCCGGGGCCCAGAGTTCATTTCTAGGTTTCATTTGTGCGGATAGGAGCCACCACGGGAGAAGGGCAAAATGGGACAGGACCTTAGGCGATTCGGTATGGCAACACTCATGGGAGGATAGAGCAAGAGAGGCCACCAAATCTGTCTCCCCAATTCTGTGACACAGATTGTGGGGTTCAGGCTGAAATGAGGTATCAGAAAAAAGCAGGAGGAGAGTAGGGGGGGAATACATGGAGAGAAGAAAGGAGAGAGAGGGGGAAGGAAAGGGAGGGGAGAAAGAAGAGAAGGGAGGTGGGAAGGGAAGGGAAGGATGGGGACGGGGGAGGGAGGTAGACTGTAGACAGAGAAAGAGAATGCACTGAGAAGCAACAGCCACCCACACTTCCCGGATACGGGTTCCTCTGAGACTGCAGAGCACTTACCAAAGTGCATTCCTACTGCACCCCAACTTCCAGCTCGGTATCACAGCCCACACCAGCATCCACCCAGGAGGCTGAAGAAGCAGGAAGGATGATGGCAGAATCTACCAATCTTTCCCCTAGTCACTGCCTATCAGGGGAGCTCAGAGCCCTGTGCCGCAGACATGCCACAGTCACCTGAGGTGATTTAGGACAGCACTGAGGGAAGAAGGCATTACTGACTCCGTGTCACGGCTGGGAAGATGGAGTCAGCCTGTACCAGGTCACATGCTTAAAAAGAGGCTGAGGCTAAGGCTCTTCCTAGCACATGACACTGGTCCTCGCTACTCACCCTGGCTAGCCTAAGTCCTGCTGAGCAATGCCCACAGCAGTCTAGCAGCCTGGCTGCTGCTGTGGCCTGGTCTCTCGGAATCTGGGGGAGACTCACCAACAGCATCCCTAGCTTTGCCCAGGGTACATGATCCCCATTTTCAGGGACTTGCTAAGCAAAACTCCAGACTCATAAGCAGAGACATAACAGGGCAATAATTCTCATTGTAAAGGCCTCTCCCTTAGGTGCCTTTAAACGGGGCACTCCCTTGTGCGTTGAAGCAGTTGTTTACAGATCATCGACTCCTGGATGGAGAAGCTGGGAGGCTTGACAGAGGAACTCACAAACAAAATGTCTCCAGCTGATCAGCAGTGAAAGCGAATCGGCTGCCGGCCTTGCAGGGGAGGAAATTTGATTGTGCCCGAGCATAGGCACAGAGGTGCTCCGCATGCAAGAGCACCTGCCCTTCCATGGGTCTCCTGCCCTTTGCTGACCCCTAGGTCAGGACAGCAGGATGTTATGTCACCTTTGCATGGCAGAGAACCCACAGCCCACATGGTTCCCACGCCCTTGCCTCATGAATATCTCAGTGGCAAAAGAAGAAAGTGAGGTCCTGCGGGTCTTGGTCCCAGCCTGAGGTCATATGTCCTGTTGTATGGAAACACTGAACCCTGCCCTGCTGTCTCTGATATCTTGATGCCTCCTTTGGTGCTGTTGGCAAGGCCAGGATTCCCACCTGGGGCTGTGGGGGTAACCTGACACAGGATACCTGGCACTGGACAGAGGAGACTGGCAGAAGTTGGTAAGTCCCAAGTCCCAGGGGGACACACAGGGTGGGCCCTAGGAGGCAGGCTTTGTCCTGAGACAAGGGTGAGTGGCCATCTATTCCCTGAGGAGAGTGTGGCTGTCTTCTCTGAACAACCCTGCAGCTGGCAGCAAGCTGAAACCTACTTACTCGAGCTCAGTAGAACCTACCTCACCACCCGAAACAAGGAAGGTTGCTGGGCTGGGCGGCTGATCCACATAGAAGAGAGAAAAGGAAAAAATGCTGTAAGCCACAGGGGCCCTCCAGGTGCCGGGGGGTGGGGAGCCTATGGCATCAGATCTTAATTTTAGGACCTATGCTACAGAAACCCCTGGCTTCCTCCAGATCCCAGGAGAGCCACCATTACTAACATAGTCATAGTGTACCCATAGGCTCAAACACACACGCACACACATACTCTCTCTCTCAACACGCAGGCCAGATCATGAAACCCAGGTTCTGAGGGAAAAGGCCCTTGGCTTCATGCTGTAGAGGCTTCTCCCATTCCAGGCTGGACAGTGGGCCCTGTAACCCCAGCCCAGAGTGTGCCCTGCCTACCCTCTCTCCCTGCTTCTAACAGACCTGGGCAGCTTTGCTCACTTCGCCAGTACACAAACATTACCCGGCAGATTTCGGATCTTACTTATCCCTGGGATTCCATCTCAAAGCCGCCTTTGGAAACTCCTAAGTAGGATGTAATACTCGGATTTCAGCTTCACCAAATAGTGTGCAGCACAGTTATTCCCCCAAGCCTTAGCATGCAGGAGGAAACAACCCAGCAGAATAGTGTTTAAGCAAACAGCAGTGTGTGGTGAGAAGGGAAAGAGGGAGGAAGGGAAGACTGGGGTAGATAGGGATAGCTACACACACACACACACACACACACACACACACACACTGCTAGTCTGTTCCTTCCAAGAACTGACTGGATAATTTCTGTCAAGCCCCGCACCCTTGCTATGGAAGCTAGAGGAAAGGACAGAGGGAAGCTCCATGAAACTATACAGAAAATATGTTCTTGACATACGTTTTAGGGCAGATCGAGTAAGCAGGACCCAGGCCAAACACCAAGCTGGAGCAAGGGAAGAATTTCCTGATACTCACATGCTAAGTGGGCCTGCCTGCTACTTCTCCTGCAGAAAGGCCCTTTACTCTAATGAGTGCTTGGGTAATTGTGACATCTGGTGTAGTTACTGAGGAACTCTGTGGTAACTGCTAAGAGTCGGGAAAGAAAAGCGGAGGTCTACCGGGCGGTGGTGGCGCACACCTTCAGTCCCAGCACTCAGGGAGGCAGAGGCAGGTGGGTCTCCATACATTTGAGGCCAGACTGGTCTACAGCCAAGGACAGACAAGGCTACACAGAGAAAATCTGTCTCAAAAGAAAGAAAGAAAGAAAGAAAGAAAGAAAGAAAGAAAGAAAGAAAGAAAGAAAGAAAGAAAGAAAGAAAGAAAGAAAAGATGAAGGTGGTAGCGCCCTCTGAGAAATCTTAAGGTTTGGGCACTGGCCTCTGAAGGAGACTAGAAGCTGTCACACACATCGCTCTGACCTGAAAGGCTGAGGGGCAGTCCTGCTGAGTCCTGAAATGGAAGCCAGACCTAAACACAGGGGGTGCTGCCTAGAGGCAGAAGTTGTGGGACTCTCGGAGTTGCATGAAAGCCCAGTGTACTGGCTGTTTTGGTTTTGGTTTGGTTTTGGTTTGGTTTGTTTGTATTGTCAACTTGATTCAAACTAGAGTCACCTGGGACAAGGGGACCTTACCTGAGGACCTGCCTCCACTGGGTTGGCCTACAGAGAAGTCTATGGGGCATTTTCTTGATTGATGAGTGATGGGGGCGGGGCCATCCCTGGGCAGATGGTCCTGAGTTCTCTAAGAGAGCAGACTGAGCAGGCCAGTAAGCAACACCCGCCATGACCTCTGCATCTGCTCCTGTCTCCAGGTGCCTGCCTGCCTGCTTCCCTCGGCGATGCACTGTAGTGTGGAAGTGTTAGCCAGGGAAGGGAACGAACGTGGTTCACAGGGCTTTCAGCTGTCCTCTGTCACTCCCTCCACACCCTTCCCCAGAGCCACTGACAACTCTGACAACCCAGTGCTGAGGCAATGGAGTGACAGTGGCCACAGGGATCCCTCCTGACTTCATCGTGGCCCTCATGTTCGTCAAACTGGGCATCAGTCAGTGTTTACTGAACTGAACTGGGAGAATGAGGGCCACCCAAGCAATTGCTTTCTGAATGAGCAACTGAGCACAGACGTGGGGCAGATTGCTGGGCCTATAGCTCTTTTCCCAAAGCCTTGTCCAGTTTCTTACAGCCCTCAGCCCCAGCTCTCACGCACAGCTCACGGCAGCACTATGCTGCCCTGACTTCTTCAGTCCCCAGCCATTTCCCACCCATGGCTCAGCACACAGGGCAACTTCATATTGCACGGAGGAGTGGTGCAGCGCTCACACTGTGTGTACCAGGACTGTAGAGGTCGCCCAAGGGCAAGTTCATACATAAAAGGAAAAGCACATCTGGATGAGGATGGTCCCAAAGTCAAGAAAGACCAAGGCTGCACTGGGATCTCCGGAGTTATGAAGGATGACCAGGCAGAAAGCACAGTGCTCAGCGTGCACACACATGGACATGCAGGGTGGAAATTCGGAGGCCGGGAAAGAGTTTGGCGGAAGGCTCATCACAAGAACGCCAGTCGCGCTGTCAAAACGAGGAAGACATTACATGCCATGAGGGGAGAGAGTGTAGACAGCGGCCTCACGTTGTTGGGGTGGGGGATGGGAGGAAGTTAAATAAGCAAAAGAAAAAACAGAGAAGGCCGAGGGCAGGGTTCTTTTAATCGGCAGGCATTCCAGAGCTGGGAAATGTTAACCTCCAATTTTACAAACGAGGGCCTTGACCCCCAGGATGCCACAAGGTTTAACAGACTCAGAAGTCTATTAAAGTCCAAGGCCTCCTCAGTCTAGTGTCGGCCTATTCGTTGTTGCCCCTGCTGTGGACCAGAGACCAACAGCCTGTTGCTGTCTGAGCCCCTTCTCCTCAGGAGTGTGCCCTGTGTGGGCACGGACACCAACAGCACTGCCTGACCCCTCCCAGACACTTACCTAACAGTTCGGAGAGAAAAGAGCAGAGTGGATGCAATGGATAGAATCTAGTGAGCAGATACAACTGAACGAACTGCATGCTGCAGAAGAACCTGGACCAGGGATGAGACCTAACAGGCTGGCTTCACTGACTAGGACTGGGCTTCCTGTGCCGTCCCGGTACCCCAGGCTCCCTCCCACTCATCCCCCCTGTACAGCATACCACCTCTTTCATCACTTTTCATATACATCCAATGAATCTCTCACCCCGAGCAAGGACAGGGAATGCTGGGTGACAGGGCAGGGCTAGCTCCTTATTTGGAGAATGGAGGATGATACACTCAGACCCACGTCTTGGCTTTGGAATGGGATCAACAACTGATACAGTGGTGGTGCCTGAGGTTAGCTTGAGCCAGAGAATGCCCAGATATCAGGGTGCCCGCCTGTTCCCTTCGCCTGAGCCCTGACATCAGGAACCTAGAGGAGCCACCACTGCTGGGCTTTTTGTGGTGAGTCAGGCTCACACTGGCCCTAAGTCTCTGGTTGGCTTTTTCTCCTCTGGCCTTGGCCATCACTCACCACCATGCCTGGCACTGAATCCCACCACTGACAGACACCCCCTTCCCTTGAAGCCGTATGACCGTCCAGACAGGGTGGCACAGACCTGTAATCCCAGCACAGATGGAAGGATCGGAAGTTCAAGGTCATCCTCAGGTGCAGTGTGAGTTCCAGGGAAATCTGGACGACAAAAGAACCTGTCTCAACACAACAAACAAACAAACTGTGAGCTGTCACTATTGTGTTTACTGGCCCCCACCCTGGGCTGAAGAACATCCTGACTTTATGTCACCTGCCAAGTCCTTGCCCCTCTAGACCTCCCCAGTGGCCACTTCTCTTGGCTACTAGGGCACACATACAGTGTCCTCCATCTCATGCCACACCGCCGTACTTGTCACCTAACCTGGACCTACTGCCAATCACGATTCCTGCAAAAAAAAAAAAAATCCAGCAGAACAATGGGATGTTGAATTCTATTTCTCTCCCAACCTCTGGCTATTTAAGGAGTTAGAAGACGGGCTTTGCTTGCTGTATGTATGTACACATTTCCTCTACGTGATTGCCTATTCTATTTATCCTAGGGAATTTGTTTCAAAGCCACCTTTTGGAAACTCCTAAGTAGGATGTAATTCGGTGGATTTTCTGTTCTGCTCACTGCCTGGCAAAGTCGTTTATTCCACAAACCCCTGACATATCAGCAGGGGGGGTGGGGAGGAATGCATTAAAAAAAAAAACTGGGCGTGCTTCCTCAGATATCCGCACATTGGTCCAGCCTGGATTTGATGAAGGGACCTCTTAGCTGGACAGGGTTTATGCGATGTTTCTTAATGTCTAAACTTTTACATTCTCATAATTCCTGTTGTTAGTATGAAAGGAGTTGTCTATGAATGGCATTTAAAAGCAAATTGGATTTTCTTCCCCTAGCTGACGCTGCCCTCAAATCCGCTGGCCAGAAGAGGTGGTTTACTTCTTGTCTGAAGCAGCCATTTGTCATGTGTCGCAGGATCCGAAATAAAATTCCTTTGTAGACGACTGTCTAATAAAGAGATTCTTAGTGTTCATAATTTACTTCAAATGTCATTTACACACCAACTCTCGCATAGGCTCAATCGAAGGGATGGAGCTGAAAGGTTCATGATGATTTTTTGAAGATCCTAAATTCGTGTTCTGGAATAGCATTTCTATTAAACACCAGCTTCTTACAGGCCATCGGAAAAGCCACCTGCTGGGCAGGGAGAGAGTAGAAATCCTTGCAGCCCGGGGAGGGGGAAGGCTCACCATCAGACAACAAGAACAGAAGAGGGTTCTGCTACCTCAGACATTCACCAGTACATACACAGGGACTTCAGCATGGGGCTTTTTGCTTGGTGGAAGGGCTGTGGTGGGGTCCAAAGCCTTCACTTTCAAGGTCTTTCTGGAAGGCTGCAATGCTAACAAATTAATGGAAAAGTACAGACCTTCAACTTCATTTATTTAAAAAAAAAGTTTGCAAGCTAGACGGAATGGAGCAAGCCTATAATCCCAGGTAATGGACGACAAAAGAACCTGTCTCAACACAACAAACTGTGAGCTGTCACTATTGTGTTTACCGGCCCCCACCCTGAGCTGAAGAACATCCTGACTTTATGTCATCTGCCAAGTCCTTGCCCCTCTAGACCTCCCCAGTGGCCACTTCTCTTGGCTACTAGGGTACCCATACAGTGTCCTCCATCTCATGCCACACCACTGTACTTGTCACCTAACCTGGACCTTCTGCCAATCACGCTTCCTGGGAAAGGGTGAGGTTTTGCTACGTCTGCTTATGAGGCTCAGGGGGAGATCACAAATTCAAGACTTGCCTGGGCTACAGAGTAAATTCAACCCCAGGTAATACATACATCAGTTAAATAAAGGTTATATGTCTCCTCTCCTGACCTTTGCTGTCTCTAGTAAGTGTTGGGCCCCTTCCTGGCTCCCTTTGACCCTCGGTCACATTCTCTTTACACAGACTTTCACTGTTGTCATTTATGTGGGTGGCCATCAGACAAAGGTATCTCAAGACCAAGGGCACTCAGTTCACCTCCTTATCTCTAACATCTGGGCCATTGCTTATCACTTAGAAGACACCAAACAAACAGTTGTTGGATAAACAAAAGACCCCGTCCCTGCTCCCATGGTCATTCCAATATAAGAGGTAGAACAAACCGAGGGCCAGTGCAGGACCTGGTTCCCCACCAGCCAGTCCAGGCTGAGGATGCTGCCATGACAAGGGACCCCAACCGATGCAGCGGCCCCCAACAGTAAGTTCTTCTTATCCCCCTTGGCTATCACAGGACTACCTTATTTGTTTCAGGAGTAAGAGAGAAGGCCAGTCTTAGGGCAGTGGGCGGGGGGACTGAAGCACCTGAGCCCCGTGTCACTTCCGCCACACCTCACTACGGTGCAAGAATGCCTGTGGGCCCGCCATGCAGCCAGGAAACAGCCTCCTCCACACACAGCTCGGTAAGGAGAAGTAGAGTACAAGAGCACAGCGCAGACACCCGCACACTCCAGGAGAGCAAGATACAGTCAAGGAAGACAGGGGAAGGGAAACGGAGCAGAGTTCTGTCCAAATTCACCCCAAAGCGACTTGATAAAGACCTTCCATTCCTAAGTGAGTCCCTGTCTTTTACAAGCAGAGCAGTGTAGCCGATGACCCAGGACCACAGAACTGGGTGTCTGTTGCTTCAGCACTGTTCACAACTGTTGAGGCTGACCCAGTTCAGATGCTGACAAGAGTCCGAGACCCTAGAGGTGGGAGCCAGCTTACAGCATTTCCCAGAGAGCTGAAACCCATATGGAGAGAAACTAGGAAGCTCTAGAGAACACAGTGGCACCTTACAATGCTCTTAAGTTATGACCATCAGGGGCATTGAAGTGCATTAACTTCCACACATCATGAGATCCAGATTAAGGACCGCAGTTCACTTGACACAGATATCTGAGCCAGAACTTTCCCAAGAATACTTTTCTGCAAGTCAGATTTTTTTATTTCCCTGATATAAGTCAATTCACTTCTAGTTCCTCCCGTTGCTTAGTTGTATAGACCCCTAATGTTTTCCATCAGTCCTGACAAACTACATCCACTTTACTGTTCTTTTTTTAAAGGAAAGATTTGGGCTTTATGAGTGAGGTCGACTTTTTGTTTCCCATTCATTTGAGGTCTTATCATTATTATGTCCTTCAGTCTGTCTACTGCCTGTGGTTCTGGATTATTGATCTTTATCTAATTTCTTTAAATGAAATCGTAGATTGTTTGCAGACATTTTCTAACAACCCCTAGCTCTGTGTGCGTTGGCATGTGTGCTCTGGCATTTATGCTGTGGTGGGTTTTTCCATTTTGGCTGATTGTGTAAGCCAGTTATCTCTGAGGAGAGGGTAGTGCTTCAATTGCAGGTGCATGAGTTCATGGCTGCTTTATGTGGGGGTGGCTCCTCAACATATTAAACTGTCCTGACAGATAGGGCATTGAACTATGATAATCTCCCAAAACACATTGATTTGTTTCTGACCCAACAAGTAGGCAATTGTGCTCTGCATATGTTTTCGTTTGTTAGTGGGTTGGTAGATGGCACGTGGTCAACCTCGTTAACCTCGTGTGTCCTGCCCATCCTTACTTGGTTTCTTCATAAGTCTGTCTTGTTGATCTGTTGAGAAGTAAGTTAAAATCTCTGACCATAAGAATACATTTATCTGCATCTCTCAATGATGCTATCAATTTTTGCTTTTTATGTTTTCAGGTTTTTGTTATGTGCATAATGGCCCATGATTGTTATACATCATCTTAACAGGGAATTTCTTTCCTTGCCATAAAACATTCCCCTTTATTAGCTATTAGCATTGCTATCCCTATTTCGTGTTATTAGCCTGCACTGGTACATAGCTTTATGTTTTTCCTCTTATTTTCAACTTTGTTATTTGTTTTATGTATGTATTTTCCTAGAAAATGACACAAACAGAATTTTTAAAAAACTATTTTGAGAAGAATACAAACTCATTCCAAAATATTGTGATTGGTGGTGTGCTTAGAGTCACACTAACGGTGGTGATGGTGGTAGTGGTGGTAGTGGTAATGTGTGAGTGTGTGTGTGTGTGTGTGTGTGTGTGTGTGTGTCTGTGTTCTACATACCAAACCTTTATTTTTAACCCTTCTTTTCTATCTTTAAGTTATGTTCTTCACCTGTTCTTTGATTCTATTTTTCTCAGTGTTTGAAAGTAATCAATCTTTCAGGTTCCCATTTTTCTAGAGTTGAATCAGTACCTGTTTTCACCCCCAGGCTTCGCTTAACAAAATCCCACCAAACAGTAGTTTAAAAATACAGAAATGTGGAGTCTGAAATTATACATAGAAACACATTTTTCTCTCAAGTAAACGAACCAGAAACACTGAGCCCAGCAAAGGTCACCGCACTTACTTACTGGAAATTTATACCCTGAGTCCTGCTGCTTCAAAGAAGATGGTGTCTGATCCCAAAGTTATCTCATGGTTCAAAGTCTGCTGGGACTCCAGCCATTACATATCAACAGGAGAAAGTGGAAAAATATAAGAACACCCTTTTAAGGGACTTCCTAGAGTATAATAGTTCTATTTATACTTAGAGCTTATTTATAGCTACCAACAAAAGGCTAAGAAACTAGTTTTTTTTAATTGGGTGGTCATATGCACTCATTACGGCACATCATAGTGAAATTGAAGAATAACAAGAATCAATAGAAGGTCCTAAAAGCCTCCAGGAGGGCAGGAAAAGGTCACATTAAAAATAAAGGATGATTTCAGATGATTCCGAATCCAAGTATCTGAAGTGATACAGGGAACAGAGAGGCCACATGGAAATTCTTTCAGGGATCCGTGGGGAAGCAGCCTCCAATTTGAATTTTCAGATTCAGCCAGAGCCCTAAGTAGAGGGGTGTTCATCTTTCACAGGAAGCAACTAGGAACAAAGCTTACCAAAATGAGAATGAACACCAAGAAAGGAAGAGACACAGGGTCCAGGAATCTAGCCTCAAAAAAAAAAAAAAGGATGAAGAAAAATTCCAGTATACCAGCAGCTGGAGTAGCTAGCACATCTGGACACAGTGAGAGAATAATCTTCTATCTGTGGGAGATTGGGGAATGGATTCACAAGCAAGTTTGTAAAGTCAACAAACGAAAGTGAGAGAAAGGACCAATCAATCCAGAGCGAGAAGAATTTACAATCACCACACCCTTACCTGTGCCTTAACTGGGAATGGCCTTACTAATCAACACTCAGTGATGACTTTATCAGAAGCCAGGCAACCACCCTCAGAGGTTGGGGGATGGAGGACCTGTGTGCTGAGAGGGAAAGTAAAGGGCGTGTGCAAGTTAAAATAGACTTTTCCGTAGATGGAAGTTAGTTGACAACTCTTAAAATGGAGACATTAAGAAAACGCAGAAATTTCAAAATACAGAAGCAACTAGCTGACAGACAGCTTGGAGAGTGGTTGCTTTGGGGGTGGGAATTTAGGGTAGCAAGAGGGAGTACAGGCTGCTCTTTCCTATAGACACCCAGCCATACTTCTTGACAACTAGAGTAAGTGTGTTTTTCTCGACATCAGGCAACTTGGGGTTCCCTTTTGTCTGTTGTAAGGGGAGGAGGGAGCAATAGCCAAATACAATAATTCTTCCAAAGAGGAATTCGGAGGCTGGTAAATGTTCTGAGTCCTTATTTGTCTGATATGGCTTCATTTTACCCTCACACTTGAATGATAATTTATGTTCAAAGCCATTTCCCCTCGGTGCTCTGAAAGCATCACACCATTATTTTCTTGTATCCAATTTTGCTGATGAGGAGTGTGACAGCAATCCAGTCCTTGTTCCCCCATCTAGCAGGCTAGATGAATGATGTCCCCTCAAAATAAACTCAGGTCCTCACCCAGCACCCGTGAGAGTGACCTCATTTAGACAGAGGATGTGCGCAGGTAAAGAGGGTCTGGAGATAGGATCCTTTAGTGCAAGACCTACATCCAAAGACCGGTGTCTCTGCAGGGAGAAGACAGAAGATGACGACCCAGAGAAGTCATATTTGGATAGAGACAGAAATGGGGGAGGAACTGGAAGACTCTCTCAGGGCCTCTGGGAGAGGCCACTCACAGCTCCACCTGCCACTCTGGCCCCCACAGCTGGGATCATTACAGAGCCTTGCTAGTCACTTTCCTACAGCAGCTCTAGAAAATGAATATGCCACACAAAATTATCTATCAATCCATCCATCTAGCCAGCTAGCTATGGTTTTTCTTATACCTCTAGTGTTCCAACATTTCACAATGAATCTATGCTTTTGCTTTTTATTAACATTTTCTGTCCATACCCAGGTCTTTTAAATCTGAAAAGTGCTATCCTTCTTTGGTTCTGTAACTTCTTGACAGTTGACTCTCCCTCTTCCATGCTTTCTCTGACCCTATTTAAACTCCCTGTAAATCGAAGTGTCCTTTATTCTTGGCCTTTCCTGATCTCTTCTTAGCATTTGCATTGTGTTGCTAAAGAAGTCTCGGTCATTTTGACTGTCCTTATTTCTTCAGCCATGCTCATTTTGCACTTCAATACATTGCTTCTGAGGTTAAAAAAAAGAAGAAGAAAAAAAAAAGAAAACAAAACAAAAAAAAACCTCAACTACAAAGTTGTCCATTTCTGTGACCACTCATTGATTCTTAGTATACAGATTCAAGGCCTCCATATCTTTTACAGAACATTAATTGTCCTTATTGTGTTTGCTTTCTACTACTATAACAAATACTTGAGGTAACCTATTTATAAATAGGTTGGTTTGGGTTCATAGTTTTAGAGGTTTAGGATCAATTGGTCTATTGCCTTGGGTCCTCTGTGAAAAGGAGCATACGGAAAAGTAAAGTGATCATTTATGAGTGGGGGGGGAGGAAGAGGGGGAGGGAGGGAGAGAGACTAACTATTGCAGGTAATCCCCTACCACCTAAGACGTGCCCACTTGTAAAGGTTTCCATAGCAACACGGTGATGTCCGGAGCACCTCCACTCACGTCTGATAGCTGCCGTGTCCTCTCCCCTCATGGCCAGTTCTTCATTGTTGAGCCAGGCACTTCTGCTCATGATGTCACTTGACAAGGGCTCAGAGCTTCTTGATTGGTCTTTGCTCTTTGAGGAAAACACCAGAGAACCTGGGTGTTCAGCCTGCTAGAAGTTTAAGGGCGCCTCTGGGTGTGCCGCTGTAGCTGGTCTCTGTGGAGAGCAGCGGATGTGTGTGGCCACCCTCATCTGCCTCAGAGACGCTGAGACACATTCCTTCTAGAACTTTCCAAGCCCCAAAGGGACTCCCTGTGCCTAGTTCCAAACCTCCCAGTCTCAGGTGTCCATCCATATGGACATTCGCAGGAAAGGGGGAAAAAATAGACAGGGGCTATTTGCTCTTCCCAGCTTGCCTCTCGCCTGGTATCCCCATGAGCCCTTGTCTCCACAGACCAGACCTCCTCTCTGAGATCCATTGGCATCACACCTACTGTAGCCTCTTAGGAGTATATCCCAATACTTTGTAAAAAGTGTTTTCTATGTTCCTAGGGTTGTTGGTTGAAGGGTGGGATGTTGGAGTGTGTCTTCCAAACACTATCATCTGGTATCTCGCTTAGTTCGTCTTTACTCTAATCTGAAGAAGGGTCCCAATCTGTCTTCGGCCGGTCTCTACTGTTAACTGAGGCTTTGCGGTACCAGGCAGTCTCCTAAACATTCAGCGCTTACTATGGTCTGCCTCCAGAATGTGAGCCCTTGGCTACTGGGTCGGTTAGTGTCTGTCAACTTGACACTAACTTGAATCTCCTGGAAAGAGGGAACCTCTACTGAGGAATTGCCTCCATCAGAATGACCTAGGAGCACATCTATGGAACATTTTATCGATTAACGACTGATGTGGGAGGGTGCAGCTCACTGTGGATAGTGCCATACCAGGGCCAGTGGGCCTGGCCTTGGACAAGCAAAGTAGCTGAGCAAGCCAGAAGGAGTGAGCTGGTAAGCAGCACCCCTCTGTGCCTTCTGCTTTAGTGCCTGCCTCCACTTTCCTGCCCTTAGTTTCTTCAATGATGGATTGCTACCTGGAAGACTAAGATGGAATAAACTCTGTCTCCCATGTCCCTTTTGGTCAGTTTCAGCACAGCAACAGAGAGCCAAACTAAGACGTCCCCTCAATGGCACTGCCCCCACCTTAGTTAGAGTTCTTTGTTCCGTTGCTTTGTTTTGTTTTGTCAACTTGACACAAGCTACCATCGTTTGGGAAGAGGGAATCTCAGCAGAGGAATTCTGCTACCAGACTGACATCTTCATGATTAACGTTGGAGTGGGAGAGCCCAGCTCATTGTAGGTGATCCCACCCAAGGTGCAGGGGCTCAGGATTGCATTAAAAAAAAAAACAACTGAGCAACCCCAGTGAGAAAACCAGTAAGCATATTCCCCCATGGTTTCCTCCGGTGCTCTTGCTTAACCCCCTGCCCCACTGTGATCAGGATATGTAAGCCTAGTAAACCCTTCCGTCCTCCAAGTTGGTTTTGGCCAGTGTTCTATCACAGCAGTTCAGAGCAAACAAATCCAGCCTTAAATCGTGGTCCCTATGTCGCATGGCATTTCCGGGTAGCAGCCTGTGTAACTGTTATAGGAGACGAGATCAGACTGCGCTCTCACTAGGAGTGACTCTTTCCCATAGGACATATGACAGTCTCGGGAGACATGTTAGGTGATCACAAGGAGGGTTGCAGAGCTATGACAGGGACCCTCCAGTGTCAGCAGCATCTGCCACTACAGGGAGACAATCCCCACCCCCGGTAGAATCTAAGCCTCTTCTTGCCATCAGGGTCTGCGGGCCATTGCACAGCTCCTGGTCAATAATGTCAGTGATACTGTAGGAGTGGCCCAGGCAATTTCAGAGAGAAAAGACTTCAAAAGGCGAGGGACATACACGGCTTTCATGCAGTCATGTTTCTACCATGTGACTTCTCAGTCTTGTGGACCTCAGGCCTCACACAAGCCCTTGGAAACCCTGAGCCAGGCTTTCCCCAGCTTTGGCAATTCTAGTAGGTAGCCAAGCCCTGGTGGGCTTCTTACTCAGGGAGCGTTTTCAGGGTGTCAAAATGGGAAAGCCCCTCCTGTCTCCAGGAAGAGAGGAAATAGAAACCCCAGTACCCCAAAGGTCTACTGGGCCAACTTGCCAACTGGGACTTGTGGGCTATAAAGAAGCAGACCTCCAGGGCACCTACCTGAACACCCTCCCAGGCAGCCAGAGAACCCCTGACAGAAACAGGGAACATCTCTCTCTCTGGCTCTGGAGCTTCAAGAGGTGACCGGCCTCCAGGCAAGGGCTACAAACTTGAAGCCTC
The DNA here is from genome assembly GCA_028658305.1 of Pachyuromys duprasi. Taxonomy (NCBI): domain Eukaryota; kingdom Metazoa; phylum Chordata; class Mammalia; order Rodentia; family Muridae; genus Pachyuromys; species Pachyuromys duprasi. Next base: position 49,039,749 of record CM053764.1, read on the forward strand.
CTTCTACCCTGCCTGAAGTGCTGGGCAAAGCAGGCACATTAGGGAGAGCAGCAGCAGAGGCTACAACAGCTTGAGCAACAGCAGCGTCAACACGCCTCCCCTCACTCCACCTGTCATGGAACACTGCGGCCTGCCAGCCCAGAGCTTCCAGGCCTTGCTCAAAGCGCCTTCCGCCGTTCTGTAACCTCTGACTCCCACTGCTCGCTTCCCCTCTCTCACCTGAGAAGCCCTGTCTGATCCAGACGAACAAGGCTGAGAAACAGAGGCCCCCGGTGGACCCTCGTCCTGGACACAGAAGTGGCCAGCTCCAAAGGGGTCGCGAGGTCAGGCCTACCTCCTCAAGGCTCCACCTACCTACCCGTGAGGAACCACAGGCAGGAAGAGACCAGGCTGGAAGACTCCAGACCAAGTCCCACCCACGAACCTCTCTGGGTGGTCCTCCCGGCACACCTAGTCTCCATCCCGGCCTTGATCTGCGCAGTGACAAATGGATGGCGAAGTCTTAGCTTATGACGGCCCCGGTTTTGAACTCAAATCTCATTTCCCTATTGACCCACAGGACGGCTTTGGAGATCGTTAATCTTCATTTCCGATCGATTTTCTGTCAATATTTCCCTGCCGTGCCCACCACCCTTTCCATCAAGTGGTTAATGAGCTGTAACGGCCCCTTGGATGCACCCGGGGGAGTGGGTTTCCGGGAGGCCCTGGAACAGACCTTGTCAAGGACCCAAACTGTTCTCTTGTTTTGTTCTGGTGGGTTTGTGAGTTCAGGTTTTCTCACGGGGGTTTCCGGGCCAGAGAAGAGAGGACCTTTCCCTAGTACTCTAAGCAAAGTAAATAGCAACTACCCAAACGAAGCGGTACCTAACTGTTTCGATGGGTCAATGGTTCCAGAAGATTCTGCCAAACAGCAAGTGGTTGGGCGCAGCAGTATGGCGTGGGTACCGGATCCCATCCCAGCGTGCCCAGGTTTAGGGGGGGATAGAATGGAGAAAAGTTTGAAAGCTGCTTTCGTGAGAGGGGAAGCCCAAGTGAGGTGCGACAGGGTTTGCTTCAGGCCTGAGAGTTCCGAACCTTAAAACGTGAAAAGACCGGGTCTAGTCCGTGTCCGCCCTGCACCAAGACCTTGGTCTTTCTCATCAATCAGATGGAGAGAATAGTTCCTTTATTTCCACCTTCGAGGATCTAAAGGTCCGGAGCACAAGGTTTGAGGGAAGCCTAAAGGTGCACAGATGCAAGGGAATCCATCTGCTCCCCCCCACGCTCCCCGGGACACCCCCATCTGCCCTCGCCACTGACAAGGTACAAGTTTCTCTGCAGCCCGCCTGTATGTTAACACGCAGGGCAAACTTCAAAGAAAACATACAGCTGATAAAAATTTAATGCTATATGTAACAAAGCAGAATGAATATTTAATCCGTGCTTTTATGCGAAACCACATAACCAAGCAGCCCCTGGCGGCGGCCCCTCCCGGCGCCCGCGCCTGGCAGCGAAGCAGTTAAGCTGCTGGCAACAAGCAGCTCCTAATAAACACTCGGCTAATTCTGTAGGAAAAGCACTAATTAGAAAAGCAATAATAATCGGTGTAATTGCTCTAAATTACCCTCCTAACAGAGAACAGCGCTCCGAGCCGGGAACGCAGCTGCCGCGCCCAGGCCCGTGCGCCGCCCCGCGGCCTGCGTTCTGCTGCCCCCTGGCGGCCTCCGCGCGCCGCCGCCCGCCTGGCCACAAGCAGACTCGGCGCGAAGCCCGACGCGCGGGCGCCCCCTGGTGCCCGCTCTGCCGCACGGACCCGCGTGTGGGCCCTGGATTTTCCCTCGCCTTTGGCCTCGCCGAGCAATAACGTTGTTGGAACCCAAATTCGAGAGGCTAGGGCTAAATTGTGACTCAAGAAAGGACCTCCACACTGTCCTGCTATTCGGGGAACCGTTTGGGAATGGAGTGGAAACAGGAGGGAAGAACTGCAGCGAAGATAGAATCCTCTGGTGAGAGGGTTGAGACAGCTCCCCAGAACAGACTCCATCATATGAGAGTCCCCGGATGGGTGGGATTGCTCTTGACCTGGCACAAAATGCACAAGGCTGCCATCATGGTGCTTTTGCCGACGCTGAAAGGATCACTTCCAAAATCTGTCTGTCCCTGCCAGAAGCCCTCCTGCAGCAGCCAGTTTTCAGAGTAAGTATGTGTCAGTCGTTTTTAGACCAAGCCACACACTACCGTCGGAGTCTGCCCAGCGCCAGCATACTGCACGGGGCAGCACGCACGCACAGGCTTGCCTTGCTATGCATAGTTCCTGACGCCTGCAATAGCAGTCAATAAATGTTTAATGGGCGAACACTCCGAGCTCTCTGGGCACCAAGCTGGAGGCTTGTGATCCATGTGATTCCATGTGATCGGGAAGCCAGAACAGAAGCAGCCAGTGAGGATCAGACAAGAGTTCATGAGCTCTGTCCACCCAGGTCAGAGACAAGTCCCCCGGGCGACATGAGCCTGCGCAAACTGATGCCGGGGGTTGAAGATAACGACTTGGGAGTTCGGAGGGTTTCTGGTGCCCTTCCTCTGCTGCCAGGAGCACAGGAAATGGTGTACCCCAAAGAAAGCCAAAATGCTGCTCCCCGCCTGCCAAAACTCACATTGCTCTAGGCCCGCAACACAAGGGCTCCTTCCCTCACTGTAAAGCAAGCTGAGGGGGAGGAGGGCAGACGGGAAAGGGGCCTGCCTGGCCTCCGGGTGCCAGCTTTCTGCTGCACAGACACACACACACACACACACATTCCATAACCCAGAGTCCCTGAGAGTGTCTGCAGCAGCCCTCAACCAGGGACTTGGCCATTCCTCTGTCTTGAAGAAAACCAAGAAATCGAGGTTGGGGACCAAGGATGGGTCTGTTCTGCCACCCTCCCTCTGCTCCTCCTGAGGGCCTGGAGCTAGAGGAGTGGTTGATGACCGGCCTTCCTCCAGGAAGCCCTCCCTGACTTAGGACAGCTGCAGAACAACTGACAACACAATGCAGCCTGCGGACCAGGCCGTGTGGGGCCTTTGCTGAGTGACCAAGGGCAAGAGGGCCTTACATTCCTATAAAACGAGGAGACTGGTAGTGTTAGCCCGTTACAGTTATTGGGGGGACTAACTGACCCTGCTGTATAGTAAGCACTCAATATGCATTTGCCGTTAATATCGCCCAACTTCTTTAACAGAATCCCCCATAGTGGGGTTGAACAAAGACCAAGACATGCTTGAAAACCTCATGGGCCTGATGATGTCCCAGTCCCTTCCGGCTCTGAAAGTCTAGAAGTGCAATGCCTCTTTTAACTCAGTCACCTACAAGCTTATGTGCCTGCCCTTTCCCTAATTCCTTCTCTGCCTTCTGGAAGCCTCTTCCTGCCCTTCCAGTCTGCTGTCCTGAGTGTTCTCCCTGGAAAAACTCCACAGAGGTGAGGCATAACTGGGCCACGGACTCCCAGCATCCCTCACCCCCAGCCTCCATGGCGTTGCCGCCTGTCCCCACAAAGCTCTCTCAAGAACTTCTGGTGCCTGCAGAGGGGTAATCCACCTGGCCCGGCAGAGGCTGCTCACGACCAGGGAAGCAAGTGGCTGGAGACTCTCAACAGGTCAGAGAATGGGAGACGCTGGGCCTTCGGGCTCCCCGGCTCCCTCTGATGTATGCCGGCTCAAACGCTCCTATTCCAGGCTGGCAATGGGGTCTCCACTAGAGGAGGCTGAGAAGGGCTGAAACTGGGACCAGAACACACACACACACACACACACTCCAAACAAACACTCAGAACACTGCAAATAGGCAGGTGGAAGCCCGATGTCATCTCACACCTGGACCTCTACTTGGCCTCCTGGCTTCCACCGACCCCTCCAGATAGCAGCAGGAGTCGCCAGCTGATCATATTCACCCAGAGTTAAAGCCGAAGTCCTCCGAACCTTGCACCCTCCACCCAGCTGTTCTCCGCTTTTGGGACCCAGAGCCAGCGTTTCTGGGAACACTGCCTCACCCCGTGCCTGCAGCCTCCCCTCCCCAAGTCTCCACAACAGCGCCCTCCTCTCTGGGACCCTACCTCAAGGTGCAGCTCCCCACCCCACACCCTTTCTTCCATCATCGTTTCTTCTCACAGGACTTCCTCACTAGCAGCCCACCTCTCTGTCTTTGATTTCATTTCTCCACTGGACGAAGGCCCTAAGAGAGCAGGAACATCCCTCTCATGTGCATTGCACGTGGGTACCATAGTGCCAGACACAATGGGGGGCCAGAAACCACTTAGAGAATGCTGGGCCTTTCTGGTGGGGTTGTAAGAACCTTTGAAGCCTGGCCTTCCGGACTGGTGGCCTGTATGAAGGGAGAGAGCGCGTGTCCGTCTCCACAATGGAGGGTTCACTGGGGTACACAGTACGTGGGCTTTTCCTGCCCCCGCCCTCAACTCTAGGTCCCCACACCCAATTGTTTCTGGCTGACCAAAAGGAAAATTTCGTTTCCAGCTAATTAGCTTTGGACTAGGTGCCCCTCTTCAAGTTACGAGACTATCCTTGTCCCAGGAGGGAGGGGTGTCTCTGCACACACGTGGCCACCATTTGACACTACTCTTTCGGGAAAGAGACAAAGGCCTCGGCGGGCCAGCTATTGTCTCTTTGCGGAGCTCACCGTCAGGCTGACACAAAGCTCGGATGAATTCTTCATGACTCCCCGAAAGCCTGGCCGTCCAGGACCCCTCCTAGCTTTGCCCACTGGTGGGTCCTTGAATAGGTAGACATTATCTTCCCCTGAGAACCCGCTTTTTTCTGGAATTTAAACAGGGCTCCCCTCCCTCCTTCACTCCCTCCTCTCAAAGATGCCACCTTGAAGGTTGGCTGAAACCGGAGGTCCTCCGCCCTGAATGAGGCAAGGTCGCTTAACATCCAGAGCGATTCCCCAGTCGTCCACACCAGCATCTGCTGCTCGGGCAGGCTTCTCAACGGACTGTCCCCTCCCTGCTCTAGTAAGAGTCCCTTCTTTCTCTGAGGAAGGGCCTGGAGTTGGCCCCCTGCTTCATCTCCATCATTGCCGGAGTCCTGCGTCCAGGGTTGGCTGCGCCATGCCGCCCTCTGCCGGTAGGATTCAGGAAGTGCAGGGCTGCAGCGTTCTCTTCAGATCCTGACCCCTGCACCTGTGTCCCTACCGCCACCGCCCAGCTAAATCACAGCCCCTGAATTCAAACCCCTTCCTTCGCCCGCCCCTCGAGTCTTCAGAAAGAAGAGGCAGCAGTAGTCTGAAAAGGGGAGGGAGGCAGGCCAAAGCCTGGGGGAGGGGCTGGGATTTGAGTTAATGAGCTATGTATTTTCCTCTCCCTATAATCCACGGTATTTGATGCAGCAGCCAATTTAACTTAGCAGTGGGATAATTTGTCATGAGGTTGTTAGGATTCGGAGGGAGACTGCATAGGATAAGGAAGGGTAGCAAAGGCAAAACCGAGCCAGGCAGAAGAGGGCGCTCTCCCTGGCGCTTCTGAGAAACTGTTGCAGCAGCGAAATACTTCATCCAGGGTCGCTGCAGTCAGGAGTATGGAAGGAGCTAAGGGCTTCTGGCAGCCAAGCCAAGGACAGATCAAGGAGTCCCACCCACAGCAGGAGTGATTCCCCTACCAAGTGTGAGGGAGCCCCCTCCCTGAGGACAAGAGCGTGTGACTCTTGGGGCCTGGGGTGGTTGTTTCCTGCGCACTGATCGGGTCTGCTGTGAATCTTACATTGATGACTGGATTGGGATGGCTTGATTCACCAACCAAGGCCAGAATTCCACCTAAATCTCCATGCACCCCAGAAGAAGGCAACACCCAAGCACTCTGGCCTCACATCTGTTACCCTTATGGCCAGAAATCGGAGGGTCCAAGTCAGGAGGTCCTGACAAAGCCACCAATGCGTGCCAATGAGAGCACGCATGTTCTGGTTTGCCCAGGGCAGTATCCCAGTTTAGCCTGCTGTCCAGGGCAATTCTTTTGTTTGTTTGTTTGGCTTTGTTTTTCAAGGCAGGGGTTCTCTGTGTAGCCTTGGTTGTCCTGGATACTCTTTGTAGACCAGGCTGGCCTCGAACTCACAGAGATCCCCCTGCCTCTGCCTCCCAAGTGCTGGGATTACAGGCGTGCCCCAGGTTGATTTTTAACGATACTCCTCTCACACACTAGATCATTCTGTCACAGACAGCAAATGTGATTATCCTACAGAAGGGGAACTCAGTCCAAGTTGAAGCCACTACCCACAGATAATCCGTGACCTCTCTTAGGGTCTCCTGAGAGCCTATGTGGTTTGGACTGTTTGTTTGTTTGATTGATTTTGGGGTTTGTTGTTTTGTTTTGTTGTTGTTTCTTTTTCTTTCTGTTTTGTTTTGTTTCCTGGCTAAGTTAAAGGAGCATTGAGCACCAAGGTCGGACATCTACAGGTTCTCCTGTCAGGGACCTCCTCCCCCAGGAAGCCCTCTCTGACCCGCAAAGATACCATCCGTACGCACCCATCCATAACTGGTTCTTACAGGTATGAGACATCCCAACCTTGCACATAACACTGAAATTGTATTCTCCATCAGCATACAAGTTGGCCAGCACAGAGAGGAATATGTGTTGAGATGGTCACTGAAGAAGATGTTTTGCTGACAGTATAGATGTGCCGACCATTTCCCAGCTTCCTCCCAACACCTGAAACTCACCAATGAAAAGATAACGGGACTGGATCCTGCATGTCGCTGGTCATTTACACTCTACGATCCTGGGCAGGAAGACAGGCATTCCTTCTCCACCAAGAGCCTGCAAAGGATGCTTCTGTGTATGCTGGCCCTGTCTCCACCCAGAGCTGTGGGCAGCAGACTGATCTGTTGGCTTTTCCACTTATGGGTCCCAATTTTCTGACTTCCAGGCTTTCTGGGCAGTAACATCAGGTACTGGTGAAAGCAATAACTGCTCCTCTCTCTTCTCTCTTCTCAAGAGGCGCAAGTTGTTTCCTTCCCCAAGCCTCCCACCTAAGGGACCACCCACCTCCTCTCCCACTGTAATGACAGTCTAGACTGAGGAGCAGCCACTGTCTGCTCGCTGGGGTGTTAGCGCCATCTAGTGGCCACCTTCAGCCTGGCAGTACCACCGGTAAAAATTCAGGACAAGAAGGTTTTATATTTCTATATGAGGCATTATGTCAGGTCATTGAGAGTATACAGAGCATCACAACACCCACGCACACACACAACTCACCACATGCTTCTTGTACTTGAATGTACTTGCTCCCCAGAGGGAAATTTAGCCTAACACAGTGCAACAGAAATAATGCAACACGATGCTCACAGGCACAGTTTTCAAGTAACACCATCCAGAGTTCCAATCCTGGCACTGCCACTCACAAATTGTGCAGTCCAAGGTCCCTTATCTAGACCCTGTAAGCCTGGGTGCCTCTCTTGTAACATGGGAGTAATTACAAGTAAAATGTCTCTCTCACCAGAAGGTTGTTAAAAAAACTCACCAGAAGTATTAAACACACTGACGGTGCTTGGCAGGCAAGAAATGGTTTCTAAACGCATGGCGTTATTACTACTGTTTAAATGATAAAATATTTATTCAAACTAACTGCTATAAAAATTCCTGGAAAAGGTCAGCCTTGATGGGAATTGCACTGAAGAACGTGTTGGGGGAGCAAGAATTGAACTAACCCTGGGGAAATGCAGGTTGTATGACTGACTGTGTGCCAGGCAATGACCCTTTCAGGCCTCCTCTGCAAAATAAGCAGGAAACAAAGTACTTGAATATAGGGACTTGGGCCAGATAAACCATTGGGTAACGTCTTCGAGTGATAAATACAGCTGTGATGTGCAAGGCTGTGAGGGTTCTGCAGAGCAGTTGCTGATCTCAAAGTTACAATCTGGCTCACATCACAGAGCAAAGATGTTGGGCTTCTGATCTCCTCTGGACCGCCATAGCAAGCCCAGAAGGAGAAGGCCAAAGGCATTGTTTAGTACAATGCACCCAAAGGACCGAAATCTCCAGTGTCTACCCCAGTTTGGTTGAGAATGGCACCCAGTTGGTGGAACTGTTTGGGAAGGATGAGGTGTGAGCTTGTTGGCGAAGGTGTGTCACTGGAAGTCAGCTTTAAGGCTTCAAAAGACTCATACTACTCCCAGTGCGCTCTCTCTCTGTCTCTGTCTCTGTCTCTGTCTCTGTCTCTGTCTCTCTCTCTCTCTCTCTCTCTCTCTCTCTCTCTCTCTCTCTCTCTCTCTCTCCCTTTCTCCCCATCCCCATCTAGCTCTAGATCTAGCTCTCTGTTCTACTTACGGATCAAGATGTGAGCTGTCAGCTGTTCCTGACTCCATGCCTTCATTTCTCCATCATGGACTCTAACCCTCTGAAGCCATAACGTTTTCTTTTATAAGTTGTCTTGCTTGTGGTGTCTTGCCACACAATAGAAAAGTAACTAAGACAGATCCCACCCCCTGTCACCAAAAAAGAGCCAAGTTTTCGGGAATGTCAGGTGGTAGATAACAATCAGATCCCAAGTCCAATCCCAGTCCTCCAAGGCTTCTACTCTCTGACCCTCACTCTCATGCACACACATACAGACACAAACACATACAGAGAGACACTCACACACAGACACACATATCTTGTTGTGTTTGCTTGTTCGTTTCTTTGTTTGTTTGTTTGTTTTTACTCTGGGTTCCTAAGCTACTTTTCAGTAAGACTCAGAGAAAGCCAAGTGCAGAGTAGTATAGAGAGAGGACCCCCAAGTCAGGACTTCCCTTCCAGATTTGGACCAAGACTATGTTGATTCTCTGATAGAGAAGGGCAACTACTCAGATTTCAGAAAGTTCTTCAGTCTTCCCTAAGGCTTCACCAGACAAGAAATAAACTCAGGCTACACTACATCCACACCCTACCAGGTAGCCCCCCAAATCAGCTACCACTTGCATCCTACTCTTGAGGCTCTGGAGACAGTAGGCTATCTTACAGGACCAGAAGCCTGAAAGCCAGACCAGCCCTGCCTCCAGCCTTCTAGAAGTCTCAGATCTCTCTGAGGGGCCCATGAAAGCTATAGGTCCTCTCCCCACAGACACATGCACTTCCCAGCAGGTACAGCCAGTACCATCACACATTGCCAGAACACCTTGTAATACTTAAACATGCCCATGGGTGCCCTAGGATCTCTCCTAGCTCAGCCCAGCGAGCCTGCCTTGACCTTGGCCATGCCCTTGCCAACCTAGCACCTCTACTCACTGTGTGCAGACCTGTGTTCATCCTGACAAAATCAACAACACTCTTGAGCAATGAAGGCAGATTAGCTTGTTCGGAATAAAAGACCAAGCACGGGGAGGGACTGTGAGGTTTGAGGGACTGTGAGCTGATGGTCTGAAGTTCTGAGCCTGACGTGTTTAAAAATCAGTCAACAGGGTTCCTTTTCCCTGTCGTTCCCCCACTGTGTCCACAGACCAAGGCTACTAGAAAAGGAAGAAGATGAAAGAAGCTTAGACATAAGCACACAGTGTTCCTTTTCATATCCTGGAGCTTGTTCTGAGGTCTCCATGAGCCTGTGAACTAAGAAGAATAAGCACTGTGTCTCAGTACACATCCCACCACCCAAGGGTTGGTGGCATTACCACAAACAAGTTTGTAAAGTGACTAGGTCCAGGAGAAGGAATGATAAAAGCCAAGCGTCAATGCCAGGAGATTCACCAAGGACAAAAGGAAGAGCCAGGGAGCCAGAAACCTTAGACATCCTCTGTCCTCCTTTTAACACCTCCATGTCACTCAGGCTGGAACAAGAGTCAGTCAGTCATCACAGTGTGCCCTGAGGGTTAACATCTCTCAGGTCCCAATGTCTTGGGATGTGCTGCTAACAGAGACCCGCACCCTGTCCTTGGAGAGCTGTGCCTGAGGACTGCCGCATGAGCAGGTGCGCGGAGAGCAGCCTTCCAGCCGGAGCAGGAAGAGCCCGTGGTTACATTATAAGTTACTTGTGTATGCTGAGAACAGTGACTGGGCAGGTCAAGAATAGTAAGGGTTAACACAGAAAGGGGACACTGGGGAAGATGAACAAGAAGGCTTGTATCTGGATATGAGATAACCAGGCTAGACAGATAAGAGTAAGGACGGGTCCCTGGGCCAGGGAAAGCAGTCTGGCAGTACCGCTTCCTCCCCCAAAAGCTCTTGAGGGACATATGTAAGGCCCTATGGTCATCTCTTGCCTTGCTTCTAATGCAGGTAATTGTAGTAGGCTAAATAAAGGTAGTTTCGGAGAAAGACTCCACCTATTTCCAGAGACCATCCATAGACAAGACACTAAACACAATGTAACCATGAAACACTGCAGCTGCGCATGGTGGCTAGTCTGCCGCGGCAGAGCTACAGGCAGATGATGTAAACGTGAGAGCATAGTATAATTAACAACACTTGAGACACCCGCACGGTCAGAGGGCAGTGACGCTGGCCCAGTTAATTATAGCTACCAGACAGTCAAGGCCAAGAATTATCAAAGCCAGAGTTTGCGATGGACAGTGGGTGGGCAGCTCGTGAACAGTGCCCCATCATCTCTCTGGCTAGGCCAGGCCAGGCATAGAGAGAGTGTGTAGAACTTCCTTTGGCTTGGCTCATGGTAGCCCAGGCAATGAACCCATCAGAATAGAGATTATCTCAGTCTTTGCCCATTTTCTTCCTTGGCCCTATTAGAAATCTTAAACAAAGGAGTTTGAAGACTCCTTTCTGTCCTAGAGATTTCCCCCATGCTTCAGAGTCTCTTCCACTTAATTCCTCGCTGTTCTGTTGGTAGTAGAGGTTATTGCTGTTACTGAGACAGGGTCTTACTATGGAATCCTGGATGACCTGAAACTCACTATGTAGACAAGGCTGGCCTCAGAGATCCACTTGCCTCTGCCTCTTGAAAGCTGGGATCAAAGACATGCATCACCGTGACTGGCTATTTCTGTAATTTATAATTTGCTATCACTTTGTTCACTCCAGTCAGGGTCTGTGTCGTTAACCACTATTGGTAGGAGACAATGAGCCCACAGCCATTGTCCTAGATCACTCTTGGATGACCATGCCAGGACCCTCAGGTCATGCACAGCTGGGCTCTGAAAGGTCTTGTCACACTGAAACCCTGTATTCTAGCATCTTGTCAGGGACAGAAGAACAGTGGGAACAGGCTGTGACAAGACAGGGTCCTTCAAGTGTAGTTCAGGAACCACTTCAGCAATGATGTGGAGTCCAGAGAACTGAGCTGGAGACCCCGAGACAGAACCGGACATTGTCCACGTCATCATCACCTTTATTTTCCACCAGAAAGTCCTGGTCTCATTCATTGTTGTCCACATGGGAGGGGGGTCCTCACTAAAATGTGTTTTGAGCAGCTCCATCATAGAGCATGCAGCCCATGAGTTTTCATGCACATTTCGCTTGTTAGGTACCATCCAAGGCACCGTGAGTCTCAAGAAGAACAACAGCTAAAGGAAAACAGTATCTTGTCCTCATTTGCACAGGACAGTTTCTTGAACTTAGATTTCTTTTCCAACTCCTTCCCCAGCTTCAGCCTCCTAAGTTTAATGGTAGCCTTCTTGTATCTCTCAGAAATGGACCCAGAGCTTTAAGCCTGGCAGTGCAGAAGGTCACAAGGCTGTCAGCTTCCCTTGGCCTCTCATCCTAGACATGAATAGTTGGCAGAGCGCTCACCCCTGCATCTGTCATTTATGAGCTGAGACGAAAAGAGAAAACAGTTTCTAACACAACCTTATGGATGAGTGAGAGTGACTCTGATCAAATGGCATGACAACAGTTATGCAAATAAGCCATTGAAGAGCTAGTTCAGCCTATCTGTAGGTCATGTCTGGTGAATTAATGATGAAATACAAGGAATTATGGGAACATATGGCAGGGTCATCTATCAATCAGATCCCCTGAACTAAAAATATTCACATTCATATTCATAAATGGTGAACAATCCATGTGACAAAGCTCCTTGATGACCATGGTCACTTTTCCAACTCACAGCATGATGCTGCTTCAACTGCACCCAACTACGTAGTGACTTGCCCGTGAATTCATTCAGAGTGGGCCAAGAATAATGGGAAACATCAGTTGTCACATTGTAGCTCTTCTTCACAGAACCAAAGGAATAGTTTACAGTTCTGCTCCTTATTTATTTTGTTGCTTTCCTTCTCTGCATGTGTGTCTCCCGGCTAACACTGAACTTACCATCCTGCCTCGGCCTTATCAGTGCTACATTATAAGCATACACCACCCTGCCTCTCTCTATGTCCTCTTAGGGGGAAGACACCGGATGGAGTACCGACTTTTCTCCACCTTTCACAGTGATTCTTATCTCCCCAATAGTTTGGGTAGGTGGCAGCTTTGTGCCGGGCACCAGGATGCAATATCTGCCAACAACAAACAGATGCACCCTGCCCTACAACCTAGTGAAACATAATTCAGTTGGGGTCTGGAAAGATGCCTGAGTGGTTAAGAGCGCTTGCTGCTCTTGAAAAGAACCTGAGTTTGAGTCCCGACCATGTCATATCAGGCAATTGGCAACTGCCTGTAACTCCAGTTTCAGGGTGTCCAGTGCCCTCTTCTGGCATCCTCAGACAGCTGCACACACATGGTGTACATACATACACTCAGGCACACATACAGACACATAAAAGATAATTGTACTCATGACTAACCACAGCCAAGTGTTAATCATCACTGTGATAATATAAAAGAAGGGATCTGAAAGAGGAGGGGATTTTTTTTTCCTTGAGAATGTGACGCTAAAGCTGAGACTGGGGAAGAGTAAGAAAAGGCAAGGTGGAGAAGAAAGGGAACGGGGCCTTCCCAGGGAACAGGTAAGAAAATACGTGGCTGGTGACGGCTGACTAGGGGGCCCAGAAACAGGGGCCACTGGTCTGCCCTGTGCTTTATCGACACCTCAATGCTACAGAGCTGGCAAGTCTGCAGAGACAGAGGCAGATTTGTGCTGGCAGTCGGGGAGATAGTCACTACTGCTATTGCCCATGCTAGGGGGAGCAAGGTCTTATTTTAGGGTGATGAAGATGTTTTAAAATGAACTGTGGTGACTCTGGGAACACAGTAAAATGACAATACTGTGCACTTTCAACGGGTGAGCTGTCCGGTATGCAAACTGTATTCCAGTGAAGCAGCTACAGAAATCTGGCGGCGACAGGGCCATTGTTTTCTCTAGAGCTCGCAGTTTCTGTTGCTCTCTATTTCACCCCGCTTGCCTGCTTCTTCCCTCCAACTTGGCTCTCTGCTGCCTCCCTCCTCTCCAGCCCCCTTCGTCCTTCCCTTATTCCCCTTCTCCTCTCTCCTCTCCCTTCCCCCTTTCCCTGTTCCTCTTTCCCCTGCCTTTGGGACCCAACCTCTAGGTTATGAAAGTGCTCAGGCCTCAGGCGGTGGACATGTGTATGCTCCAGCCAACCATGGATTAAGAAGCCTCCACATGACTTCATCCTCAGCCTCGGGGCTACCCCAGCTGTCAAGAGAAAAGGGCATATTAGCCCTGAGTCCTTCCAGAGCTGCAGAATCCTGAGGCATTAGTTATCTGTGCCACATAACAAATACCGTAAGTTTGTGGCCTAAGACAAAGCTGGTTTTCTCGAGGCCTGTGTAAGTTAGCTGGGTTTGGGGTCAGGGCCTTTCTCAGGCTGAGTGTGTTGTCTAGGTATCACAAGGTGCACTGGAGGGCTCTCCCCCAGGCTTTCGCCCACAGCTGCTAATAGGCCTCCTTCCCCTGGGGTCTGCTGAGTTCTGGCGTTCACCCCTTTGTTACTTGGGCCTCTGTCTCTCATGGCAGCCTACAAGAGGACAGAGAGGCAAGCACAGGGAATGGTTTAGCTTAGGGCCCCATTTGGTTTGGGTTATTCACGTACACCTTTTGTGGGTGTGTAATGACTCACCTGGCAGCCTAGTTTCTTCACGTGCACACACTGTATACACCCCACCCCAACAATGAGCACAGCAACCACAGAGCTCCCTCAAACCCTGATCCACACCAAGCTGTCCCGATTAACATCTTGGAATGATGGTATGAGTTTGCCCATCTTTAGTAACAACCAAATTTAAACAATTTATATTCAAGTATGCTTCCGATGTGTCTGGATATGAGGAATAGAAAAGCCAGCCCAGCGTGAACAGGGTTTGGGTCCATGCACAGTAGGGCAAAACTGTGTCTTCTAGGAACCTTTTAGGGAGACTTCTTTGTTCACCATCATATGCCTATGCACGATTAGTTAATGCATTAATTTAAAACTAGATGCAATAGGGGAAATGGAAAAATTTATCAACCAAAATAGAGAATCGACTAGATCATAGCTTTTAATAGCCAGCTCCTTCTCTTGAATCCCATGAAAGGAAGTCCCATATGCTAATCAGAGGGGCCCTTGGGTATCTCCTGTGACCTGCTGCTTGACTGTGTCTCCCTCTATAGCCCAAACCACCACTTTGATCTAAATAAAGCAATCTCGCCTCTTCAACAAATCTGTGTGAGTCCTTACTTTCGATTACTGGGATAAGAGAACAAGAACTTGGAAACATCTAGCCCAGATCCCAACCACCAGTAACAGTAGCAAGACCACAGACCCAATCTCTGATAAAGTAGCCAAAACATTCCATCGCTCTTGTACCTTCCATTGATTGAAGGCAGGTGGTGAAGTGCAGGCCCTCACAGGGGCAAGGAGTCTATGGGAACAGCACCCATCACAGGAGATGTCCCCTTGCTGAATGAATGCTCTGTCATCTCAATCCAGAGGTTTGGGGATAGACAGAAAATAGGGAGTTGGGGGACATGCTACAGAGGATAACTGTATCTGTAGAATTTGCCAGGATCATTTCATAGTAAGACAGAGGCTTGGAAGGGGCAGGGGTGGAAGTCACCACAGCTGAGCCAAAGGAGAATAAACAACTGTCCCGGCTCTGTGACCTCTGACCTTTTTCACTTTTCCATTCTACTTTCTGGGCTCTGGGGAGACAAAAATTCCAGGCCTTCTGAATATTCAAAGACTGTTTTATGTGCGCACACATGTGATTCTTTGTACCACACGCAAGCTGGTGCCTCAGGAAGGCAGAAGAGTGTCAGTGCCCTGAAACTGGAGTTGCAGACAGTTGTGAGCCACAACAGACAACAGTGTGGTTGTGTGGGTGCTGGGAACTGAACCCAGATCCTCTGCAAAAGCAGCGAGAGTTCTTAACGACTCTCTCCCTTCTTAAAGATGACTTCATCTCCCGTCCCTAAATTTAAGCAGGCAGAGGCTATTTCGAGGCGCTCTCCTTACACACAGCCCTTCAGCTCTGAGTTATGAAAGACTTTCCTCCTAATGCAATTCTGTATTTTATAAAGCTGGCAGGACCAGTGCACCAGGCTTAGCTGGATTTTCCTCCATAAAAACAAGCTTTCGGGAATACTATCGCTTGCCCGTGGTGAGGACATAGATTCCAGGAAGCTGGTTTCAAATGCTAAAAAAAGCACACGAGTCGGCCATTTGCTGGAGTAGAGGGGAAGCTAAGAGCCAGCTGAGCCTGCTGCTGCTGCTTCAAGCTCACCCGCCCCTGCAGAGGTAACTCAGGCTGGACCAGGACACACACACACACACACACACATATACACACACACACACACACACACGTCCATATTGGTTGAAAGATGCAGGAGGTAGAAATGCCAATTTCTCACAACAAATGCTTGTGTGTAGAACTTAAAACTCTTTACCATGCCTGTTAACATTAAAAAGTCTCCTTAGAAACTGATCATATTCGTTGAAAGATTCCAAAGGAGCCTGAGGCACAGGTCCGGATTGGAATCATGACTGCTGTGTTCTCTTTGGGCTGATTCTGTGCTGCTCTGAGCATCCAAGGTGAACTGCAGCCTGGGTGCCCGGCAAGAACAGGCACACAGCCTGTTTAGAAGCACCTGGCTGCTGGGTTGCAGACACCCCAAAGCTAAGCCCTGGGCACTCAGACACTGAAGGATACTCCAAAAAGGTGGATCAGATCAAAGCATGGTCCCACTTTTATACAGTGTATGGTGAAGATGGTGGAAATAGTAATGAAAATAGTGACTTTTTTCTTTTAAAATGTTTTTATGCCATATATTTTACTGATATTTTCTCCTCCCCCAACTCCTTCCAAATCTTGCCCACCTCCCTACCCATCCAACTTCATGCCATCCCTCAAAAAAATGGAAAATCCAAATGAACAAACCAATATGACTAAAAATACCAAGAAAGCTCACTAAAAAATAAAAATAATAACATTTTTTTTAAAAGGAAACTCTGTCTGTTTCATGTTGGTCAACTACTCCTGGGTCTGCCTTGGGCTGTGGTTGATTCGCCCAGTGACATTCCACTGAACAAAACTGATTTTCCCTGCAGCTACCATTGCAAACAGATTCTTGGTTAGGGGTGGGACTTTGTGTCCACTTCCTCTTCTCTGTGCTGGGATCTTGTCTGACTCGAACCTGTGCAGTTCTTGTGCACACGCGCCGTCACAGACTCTGTGAGTTCACATGTGCTGCTGCTGGGTTGTGTCTGGAAGACGCTGTTTCCTTGTAGTCATCCATGTCTCTGGCTTTCTTCCTTCCCTTCTGCACAGGTCCCTGAGCCTTGGAAGCGGGAATGTATTAGAGACATCCCATTTAGGACTGAGGGCTCTAAAGCCTCTCCCTCTCTGCACACCGTCCAGGAATAGCAACTTCATAATTGGGCTGAATAATGGATTTCAATTTAATTATTAATGTGATTGGAATTAGATCTACCATCTCATCATTTGCCCTCCGTCTGACCGTTCTGATTTTGCTGTTGTTCTGGTTTGATCAAGTTTGGGGATTGTGCACCTCTTTTCTCACTTTCCTTCCTGCTTTGCCCTGTTTTAGCACATTTTAGAATTTCAGTTTAGTGTATCCGGCGCCTTTTCAAGGTTAACTATTCGAGTTCCTTTCAGAGGCAGCTCCAGGGATGACAGCAGATGCTTTCCTTTCTCCAGGAGCTACTTTCACACTCCTGGTATAGACCTTTTCCAGTGCTACAGTTGTGTTTTGTCCCTTCTTCTACCCCACCCACCGCGCTCCTCAGACCAGTATGCTCATGTGTAGGGCATTCTTCCATTTCTGACTGACGCAAAACCTGCTGCAGCAAATATCCTTGTGGGGATTCTTCACACATTTAACCAAAAATACAAAAGCCTCAATATGACGTTAGCTGCTTAGGGACTACGTGTAGTTTAAGTTTGCATTGCGCCCTTCGAAAGACTGTGTTTGACCCCCATGGTTTTGCAAAGCAGCATTTTGACTTGATCCTATGAGACCAATGACAAAAGAAGACCATACAAGCATTATGCTTTCACTGGTGGATTTATTTCCCTATAGGGATGATGATTATACTGGAAATATTTCATGTATACACTAGAGTTGAGCAAATAAGAGAAGAAAACAAAATTCCTTACTGCTGGAAGGTACAGAAGTTACAAAGAGGCCTGGGCAGAGGGGAGTTGGAGAGACGGCTCAGCAGTTAGGATCGTGGGCTGTTCTTCCAGAGGACCTAGATTCAATTCCAGGCACCTACATGGCAGCTCACAATCATCTGTAACTCCACTTCTTGGGGATCTGACATCCTTTCTGGGTTTCTCGGACAATACATGCCATGGTGCACAGGCATATGTGCAGGCAAAACACCCATACAAATAAAATAAAAATGAATAAATCTTTTTTAAAAAATAAGCCAGGGGAAGGCTGAGATTGCCCCGTTGTACTGGATTAGCACTACATATATGAGCAATAAACTCTCTTATTATCATCATCATAACTTTATTATATCATCATAACGAGACAAGCCAGAGCAATGATGACAACAGGCTCACATGAATAAATACACATGCCTACATACAGCCCTGGCTCTGATTTCTGAGGGGATCAATGATATCCCAATAGTAATGACCCACCAGGTCTGTCAGTGGCCAGTTCTAAACATTCAGTCTCCAATAAAAAGAAACATGGTTCCTTGGAGAAATGGCTGCAGAAGAGAAGATAAAGGATGAACTGAATGCCTTAAGTTATTAGAAAATAAAGTTCTCTCTCTCTCTCTCTCTGAGTTGGGGAGGGGTGTATCAAAGGTTAGGTACCACTCTGAAAGTGTTCCTAGAATAACTTTATTGTATTATTCCCCAAAGAATAAAATAAATTACTATTAGTCCATTCTGCTACAAATAAATAATTGATTAAATAAAATAAGAGTTTATAAATATCAGAAGGAAAATGTCAAAGAATATTGTAT
The DNA here is from genome assembly GCA_028658305.1 of Pachyuromys duprasi. Classification (NCBI taxonomy): domain Eukaryota; kingdom Metazoa; phylum Chordata; class Mammalia; order Rodentia; family Muridae; genus Pachyuromys; species Pachyuromys duprasi. The sequence continues at coordinate 49,058,011 of CM053764.1, forward strand.
AATAATATCCTCTGAATTGAAAAAGTGTTCATCCTGTCAAGGGGCTTGTTAAGACTCCAGAAGTTCCAAGTTGAAGCCATCCATCCTAGAAGGAGGCTCCCTTAAGACTCAGGAGGTAAACAACTGACAAATCCCAGGAAGCCCCTGAAAATTAAAAGATTCACAAGACCCTTCACTCCCAAGGTTATATAAGCAGTAAAAACTACTGGGAGAGAGGACACTCTCCATCATGCCCATCTGTCTGTAAGTCATTCAAACAGCCTCAGGGCTTTAGCTTTCCTGAGTCATCACCCACGATAGCGTTGGCTCTTTGGTAATGCAGCTACATTTGACTCATCCATACTCTTACCTAATCCTATGAATAACCCCAAAAACCTATCGGTTCACCAAGCTGGACTCTAGTAGCATCTGGATTTTGGGGTATCTGTTGATGATGCCTATCTGGAGTGAGCTGTAGATGTTTATTCACATTTCCCAGCAAAAGTCACCCAACAGTGCACCGCTGCTCCCAATGGTTCCGGTTAAACTATATTGAATTACACCCCAAGGAATAAAATAAACACCGAAGAGTCCACACTGATGTAACCAAGAGATTGAACAAATAACTGGGAAAGATGGACCGCTCTTTCTTTATAGGAATTCCAACTAATAAATGTAGAACAAATAAGGGAACGAGGTCACCATTACGTCATCACCACAGCAATCGATGCAGGTGGGGCTGCAGATGGGGTCCAGCAATAAATACTAAAATTAATGACAAAGGCTTAAGGAAAAACAGGCAGTAGCTGCAAGAAATCTTCCTCAAAACATTTACTAACTTCCGTGGCTGGTCACCTTCACAAACTCTGACACATCTCTTTCTGGGAGGTGCATTTTAAGTCCCGTCCCTTGGAAGGTGTGTTGGATTTAGAGAGCCTGTTCCAACAAATGACATAAAAAGGTAACATGGCGGTGGTATAATGGAGCGGCTTAGCTGACACCATCTTCAGCAAGTGACGGAAGATAAAATCACCTGCATTAAGATATAATGACACCATGTGCTCTTTGATGAGAACAATACCTCAGATCTCTACGCTTCTTCCCCAAAGCCTGTAATCTTGGTCTAATTGTGGGAAAGCATCAGAAAAACCCAAACTGGAGACCGTCCTCCAGCATATCCAAACAAGACGTGATGCTTAATTTTGAGTGTCAACATGACTAGACTTAGAACCACCAATGAGACCTTCCTCTGGGCATGTCTGGGAGGCACTGCCAGTGAGGTTAAGTGAAGGGAAGACAGGGAGAGGTCGGGAACCATCACAGTTTGGAAGGGGCTGAGGAAAACATGAAGATCAGTGCATCGAGGTATCCTAGGTTGGATCCTGGAACAGAAGGCAAATGTTGGCCTGTGGTGGCCATCTAGGGGATCTGTCAAGTTCGTTCATGGAACAAGCCAGGGATTGCATGTCAGAGAGAAACACAAGAGTAACAAAGGAGACGACCCACAAGTGCAAGCACAGCACACACAAGGGCAGAAGCAGGGAGAAGAAAAGTAACTGACAAGGGTGCAAGGGCTCTGGAAGTAAGGAGCAGACAGCAACAGCCACAGAGAGGAAGGAGAAAGAAAATGACATCTGATTATGGCCAACAAACCGCTCCCATCGGGGTAGGAAGACTCCCAAGAATCTACCAGGGGACTCCAGGTTGGTGATTCCAGAGGATCCCAGGATGCTCCTCTTCCAAGACTCCCTTGTTGGCCCCACCTAGGGTGTTCTCTCTTAGAGTGCTGCTTTCCTTCTACTGGGGGCTTTTCTTCCAGCTAGCCATTAACAATTGGAGCAGTTGGGCAGGACACAAGAAGTTACCCCTCTTAAAGGGGCCTTCCTTGCTTTCCTAATCGGTCTAAGGTCCCTTGAACCTCCTTTGGAGACACTAGCACAAAAACTGGAAAATCTAAGTTAAGACTTTGCCATTGTCATATTGGATTGGGTTGGTTAGATCATTAGCTACGTTAATCTCCCTCTTCAGATTGAGACACTGTGATACTATAGGTTACTGGTGTTCAGAGACGTCAGGTGAAGGATGAAGACAAACTGCCCGCGCGCCACAGCAACTCCTCTATAAATAGAAATTATTTCAGAGTAAAAGTTTTTCTTATCCTTCCACCCAGAGTAGATAAGAATGCCCGGCTCTTTGTCCTCTCCTCAACACTAGCGTTGTTAGCCTTTGAATCTCTGCTAGTTTGATGGGTAAAATTTTATCTGGCTCTTCTGACACATAATTCATCATTGTGGGAGACGCTAAGCATTTTTCATGTGCACTGTATCTATTTGCATTATGGGTATGTCATGTATGTATGTGTGGGTATGTGTGTGAGTGTATATGTGTGTGTGTTGTGTGAGTGTATGCAATGTGTGTGTATGTGTGTGACTGTGTATGTATGTGATTGTGTATATGAGTGTGTGTGCATATGTGTGTATGTATGTGTGTATATGTCTGTATGTGTGTATATGTTTGTATATGTGTATGTGTGTGTGCATGTGTATTGTCTATTCAATATATTATCCTTCATTTCTTTAGCATTCCCATTCAATGATTATTACTCAGCTCATTTCATAGTTGTATAAACTGAGGCTCAGTAGGGTAAGAATCTAACCCCTGAAGCCCCTAGCAGCAAGCAGTGCAGTGAGCTTGAGCCAAGGTCCACTCAACTCCAAGGCCCATGACCCTCCAGCATCCCGGATTCGTTGGGCTTTGGCTATTTATCACACTCCCCTGCTCTCCACTGCCTCGTGGGATGAAGGTCAATTAAATGCTAAAGGTTCCTCAGTCAGCCTGATGGGTTTTACTTAAAACAAGAAAGCAGGCAAGGAGTGGAATCGTCTCTGTTGGCTCCCGGCCACGGAACCCCTGGCGGGGGTCTAGACCATGGAGGTTCTATGTCTGTCCCCACGTGCTCTGTGGTGGAAAGTCTTCCCTGTGATGTTCCCAGCCTCCCATTACCTTACCCAGCAGCAGTGGGGCTAGACTATTTATTTAGTTTCTCTACAATAAAAGTTTTCTATTTTAGGTCAAGTGTTGGATTGAAAGTTTTAACAAAGACCTTCATTAAACCCTAATTGTATGAAAACAGATGCTACAGTGGCTGCAGAGATGACTCTGTGGTTAAAAGCATCGGCTGCTCTTCCAGGTTCGATTGCCAGCACCCACGGGACAGCTCACAACTGGCTGTAACTCCAGTTCTGGGGTATCTGATGCTCCCCTTTGGCCTCCTTGGGCTCCAGGCACATACTGGTGCACAGGCAACACATCCATACTCAAATAAAATAATAATAATTAAAAAACAAGTTTTAAAAGATTTTACAAAAGGAAATGGATGCTGCGGATTCCTTCTCTTGGTGGTCGTCTGGTACCTCTCTTCTTGGGCTTCAAATTCAAGGTCATCTGACATGGGAGAGTTTCCATCTTCAACTTGCTGACTTTCAACCTCTGCAGCCATTGTTCTTGCATTGACATGTTGAGTGTGGTATTTGTATACGTCTTTGTGTTAAATGTGACTGTCTTCCAATAAGACATGAAACTCTCTAACCATCAAAACAGTCACTTCACTCCAAATATTTAGCAGGTCACTTCAGCACCACCTTGTTGGCCCATTCAAGCCACAACTCGAAAGATTCACAAGAACCAACATTTATTGCGCACTTAATGAATACAATACACCACTCGGAACTTTCTATACGCTTTGCCATTTAACATCATCAGCTCCATATTGCAAGTGGGGCACTGAGCACAGACAGGTATGTTCATTTACTCAGCATCACACAACCAGAAATTGGAAGAGCCAGAGAGTCTGGCTTCAGAGCCCACACGCTCTATGATGGTTGGTCTATAGGGAGTTTTATTGAATTACTGCTTTGAGAAATGAGGAAAACCCATTCTAAGAACACTTTGAATCATCAAAAACAAAAGCCATAAATGTCAGAGGAAGCAACATTGAGAAGGAATTCTCTGAAGCAGCCACTCTATAGCCTTGTTTCCCAGACTTTTGTCATCCACCAGCCGTCTCCGCGGGTTTGTTTCAGATAAAAACCTCTTCTGTTAGCCACTTAATATCTTTCAAATTGACTCAATTGTTTCTGATTAAACAAATTATTTAAAATGGAAAGTGACCTCATGTCACTATTGCAAATGGAAAGGCAGTATCACTTACTTTAAGTAAATGGTAACCTAAAAATAAATACTATGGAAATGAAACAATGCCAATAAATTGCAGTCAGATGCCCTTGCCTGCCAAAGTACTGAGGCTTGCTAGATCCAAGTCTCTCTTTGCTAAAATGGGAGATTTAGCAAGCCTTAAGAGAGGTAGTTGTGACAGATTTATCAAAGATAATCAGAAGTGCAAGAAAATGAAAGGAATGATTCCCTGTGAATTCAGGCTTTGGGGAGAGAAACATTCATGTCCTAGCCCATCACTGAGGGAAATCAGGGCATGTACTCAAGACAGAAGCCTGGAGGCAGGAGCTGAGGCCTTGGAGGGGTGCTGCTTACTGGCTTGCTCCTCGTAGCTTGCTCAGCCTGCTTTCTTAGAGAACCCAGAACCACCAGCCCAGGGGTAGCACCATTCACAATGGGCTGGGTTGCCCCCACATCAATCATTAATTAAGAAAAGGTCCCACAGACTTGTCTAGAGGCCAGTTGATGAAGGCAGTTCCTTTATATTCTTTCTTCCCAAATGACTCTATTTTTTTGTCAAGTTGAAATAAAACTAGCCAGCAAAACAAATAAAAGAAGAAAAGGGTCACAAGAATTACTAGAGAAGGGGGAAGTGGCTGGATGAAAGTGGTCTATGTGGATTGAAGTTTTCTTCACTGTACCCTGGTGTTCCACAATCACCTTAGCTATTACGTAGGTCCACCCAAGCCTGGGTCTTCAGCTGTTCCCAGTCCCTGTTTCCAAAGTCAGCCTTACAAAACACTGTTCCTTTAGAGCCAAGGAAATCAACTCTCTTTCCCATTTTACAATTTATTCTTATGTCCCTGGAGGGCTGCACTCTGGGATCCATGGTTGACAAGTTCTCCAGCCAAAGGGCCTGTGTACCTTTATGGAGGAAAGCACTGATTATGGGCCTCATTTTTCTTCACCGGGGATCTAACGGTCTTACTCTCTGTACCTTTTCCTTGTGGCACAAGAATCTCCAGTCACAAGCTGGAAGAACTCACAGCCCCCGATTCTCAACGACTGTGGCTATAACTAGCCTGGTGCTGCAGGAATTTCATATCTTAACAGGAACGTGTGCCGCCTCATCATGAAGGCATATGTACAGAAGCCAGTCTCAGCAGCCAAGGATGACCCTGGTAAGGGTCAGCAAGTTGGAGATGGAAACTCCCAGGTCAAGAGACCTTGAATTATAGTCTGCAGCAAAAAGAAGACATACATATTTCTTCCTCCAATATTATGGCTCCTGTCTTTGATAATTCAAAATATTTTTTGTTTTTTAAATTTTTAATACGTATTTTTATTTTTTATGTGCATTGGTGTTTTGCCCACATGTGGGTCTGTGTGAGAGTGTTGGATCCCATGAAGCTGGAGTTACAGACAGTTGGGAGCTGCCGTGTGGGTGTTGGGAGTTGAGCCTGGTTCCTCTGGCTGAGCAGCCAGCGCTCTCAACTGCTGAGCCATCTCTCCAGCCCCCAGAGGGTTTTTTGTAATAGAGGGAAGTTCCAATCTTGACAGCTCGGAGATGAGTCACAGGCGGTGGACACCTTCTACCTAGATCATGGTTTGATTAGGAAAACTTCCCCATAGCTTCTCATACATGGGTCTAAATTACTAGATAAGTTTTAAGGAAGTGACTGGATGCTGAGGGCTTGGCCCATAGGTGAAAAAATTCCTCATTAAGCATTATTAGAGGTGGTGATGAGCAAGAAGTTGAAAGATTCAGGTCATTGGATCCATGTCCCTCGTTCCTTCCCACGTCCCTGTTTCTCTGCTTCCAGGCTTTCATGATCTGAGACGCTTTGCTTCAACCATGCTTGTTCCCAACCATGACAGACTGACATCCCTGCAAACCATGAGCTAGCCAAATAATTCCCTTTAAGTTGTTCTCTGGGTGTTGTGGTCACCGTGATGGAAAAGTAGTTCAATCACTGAGATGGGGGTGGGGTGGCTGAGATGGGGGTGGGGTGGCTGAGATGGGGGTGGGGTAGCTGAGATGGGGGTGGGGTGGCTGAGATGGGGGCAGAGTGGGCTCCTGGAGCAGGAGATAGGTGGAAGGCCTGGCCAAGTAGTTGCACTTTTTTTTTTTTTAAAACAAAAACATCCGCTTAAACATTTCCATTTTGAGCACTGCCTTTTAAAAAGTTCTTTACCAGTTAAAGAACAAGTTAGGATCTGTGTACATTTCCTTTGTTTCCGTCTAAGACATGGATCTGCTGGTCAGAGAGTCTGGTGGGCCTGACCTGAGAGATGCTAGCATTTGAGCAGCGTCCTCAGACCCGTGTGGAAGGAGACCCAGCACTGTAGGGAGGATTTCCTTTCTTAGATGTTCATCTATTTGCTGCATGTGCATGCCTGCCATGTGGAGTTCAGAGGTCAACCTGTGTGAGTTCGTTCTCTCTCTCTTCTCTGTGGGTTCAAGGAATCAAACTTAGGTCATTTGCCTGGGTAGTGAGTGCCATTATCTACCTGAACTATCTTGCCAGCCCTAGTTAAGATTTTTAGAACACCCAAAACACAGTGGGTTATGCCACCCTACCCTTGGCATCTTTTACCATCTTTGCTGACCTCTGATCTCCTTCAGGGTTGGAAAGAACTAGTTGCCAGCCCACCACAACCCACTAGTCTCACTATTAGTGAGAATGCTGAACACAGCAGTACATGGTTTGTTGAGGTCAAACATGTAGAGCTAGAGAGATGGAGACAGGGCTGAATCTCCTGATGCCTGCCCCATCCTTCCCAGGTCTACACACAAATTCCAACCATAGTTGTGATTGTGTAACATGGGTACAGCTAGACTCTCACAAGGAATAGCTCCCAGAGGAAGGCACTCAGGACCATGTACACCCAAGGAAGTAAGAGACTACAGGATCAGAAGGCCAAAGCCATTCTGTTGGTGCCATAAATTAAGCAGCCAAACATGATGGACTTGTTCTAATTACCTAGAAGGCTGACAAAGTCTGAAGGCTACAGGCTTAAATGGTGGGGTCATGGCGTGTGTCTAGCTTGCTATATGATCTCTGAGATGTGATAAATGAAAATGGGGCTTTTCCCATCTAGGTGAACCTCAGAATTAGACCACCCAGAAAGTGCCTGTGTCATGTCATACTTCATAGGATACATTCAACACGTGTTATCCCCAGCCTGTGATGAAATGCTCATGCACACAGAGAACATATCCATGCCTATGGTGTGGACAGAGAAGCCAGGTGTTAGCTTTTTGTTCTCAGGTGCTATATGTCCACAGCTCTCAGAGGTTAAGGGCCTTAGCCCCTCAGTCATAAAGTGCTAGATTAGACCCTGTGTGTGCCTGCTAGAGCCACATAACAGAGTACCAGAGGCAGGGAGCCTCAAACAACAAAAATATATTGTCTCAGTTCTGAACACTGGAAATTCAAGTCTGTCAGCAGGGTGAGAATTTGTTCCAAGTCTCTGTTCTCTCTTCTTCTCTTCCCTTCCCTTCCCTTCCCTTCCCTTCCCTTCCCTCCCCTCCCCTCCCCTCCCCTCCCCTCCCCTCCCTTCCCTTCCATTCCCTTCCCTTCTCTTCTCTTCACCCCCACCCCTCTCAGGAGATTTGCTGATAATCTTAGCATTCCTGGCTGCTGTACCAGTTACCATATCTTTGCCTCCATCATCATTTTATGTTCCCCTGAATGTGTGCCTGGGTCGCAATTCCCCTTTTGTATAAAGACACTGGTCACATTGGCTTGAAGCACACCAAATGACCTCATTTAACTAATTTTCTTTCCAGTGACCTCATTTGCAAATGACGCCTCACATTCCAAGGTGAAGCACAGGAAGCCACCCTACCCTCTGCATCTCTTATCATCTCTCCTGGCCTCCAACCTCCTTCACCGTTAGAAAGAGATAATCTCCTCACTGTTGCTCTTGCCAGATGCAGCCTCTGTATTTGGACTTTCCAGCCTCAGGAACCAGAAGCCAAGTTCTGTTTTTTAAAGTCTAAGGACTGAAAGGATGGCTCTGCTGCTGGAAGAGTGCTAGCCACTCTTCCAGAGGACCATGGTTCGATTCTCAGCACCCACAGCCGGCGGCTCACAACCAAACTCCAGTCCCAGGGGATCTGCCACACTCTTCTGCACTCCACAAGCACGGCACACATGTGGTGCACAGTCACACATGCAAGCAGAGAATCCATACACATTAAACAGAATTTTAAAACTATCCAGTCGATTTTTTGTTATTACAATAAAATATATTGATAGTATCCATATACCTTTTATAGCCACATTTTATTGCATGTTTAAAACTTTATAAATTGCCACCTGACTGGGAGCTTCTTTCCACTCATCAATTCATCTTTGTGACATATTCGTGTTGGTACGTACATCTTTATCTCATTCATTCTAGTTGCTGTATGGATGGGCAGATAAATAACTTCTGTGGGTTTTTTCTTTCTTTCTTTTTTTCCTTTTGTTTTATTGCAGCTGGCCTTGCAAGAAGATTCTTTCCCTACCAAGGTTCCTTGTTCTTCTCTGCAACCTAGAACCAGGCTTGAGACGCCTGCAATGAGAAGAACAGCCTCAAGCATCTGGCTGCTACTGAAGTGGTCTCTGTGCTTTGCACTCCTACCTGGATACCTGGAAGCCCCATCCCCATGCCGTTAGCGCCTTTTACAATTTTGCAAGCTAATGCGTATGAAATGGTATTTTGATGAGATTTTAATTTGCATTTTTTCATTTTCAACAGGGAAGTTAAGCATTCTTTCATGGCTATATTTAAATGGTCTAGTCCTTAGATATCTCTCCTGGTAAAATTAGGCTAAGGGAAAGAGCAGATTAGCTTTAAATTGAGTTGTGGCTCCCAGGAACTCCTACAGCTCTCCTAATCCGTGGGAAAGAAATCTGGTTACCTGAATAGTCTGTGCCAGTTTGCCTTACGGAGGTTAAAAGGGAAAAGGGAAAGGGTCTAGTTCCACCTGGACGGCTGGAAGCAGGCAGTGCCTCTGGTAGTAAACGCTGCTATGGCAGGTGCTGTAAAGTTTAAGAAAATTAATGATAGCCGGGTTCCATGACACACAGCTATAATCCCAGGAATTTGGGAAGCTGAGGCAGGAGAATTACAAATTCAAAGCCAGCCTGCGTGCACTACATAGAAAAACTCCGAAAAGAGACAGAGAGGGAAGGAGGGACGGAGAGAGAATGAGAGGGACAGGGGCAGGGAAAGGGAGAGAGAAGGAAAGATTACCTTGGTTTCAATATTTTGTCTTAACTCCTGATGAATGCTGACATAGCCTATGGTGCTTTGAATAGGTAAGCCTCCTCCCCACCCCCAGAGATTCATACATTTGAATGCTTGGCCATAAGGCACAATTAGGAGGTGTGGCCTTATTAGAGGAGGTGTGGCCTTGCAAGAGGAAGTGTGTCACTGTGGAGGCAGGGCTTTGGGGTCAAAGTACCCCAGTGTGGTACACAGTCTCTCCTTGATGCCTGTGGATCTAGATGTAGCTTTCAGGGCTCCTCCGGCACCCTGTCTGCCTGCATGCTGCCATGCTTCCCACCACGATGATAATGGACTGAACCTCTCAAACTGTAAGCCAGCCCCAATTCAATGTTGTTCTTTATTAAGAGTTGCTGTGGTCATGGTGTCTCTTCACAGCAACGAAACCCAAACTAAGACACAGCCCCTGGCTAGCTGACCCTTCCCAAGCTGGCTTTACCTAGAAACACATAGAGTCAATCTGTGAAACCTAAAATTAGCAGGGCCTGAAACTGCAGAGTGCTCCCAAACCTATGGCTCTTGCCCCAGCTAACCTGAACTTCACACCAGGCTCCTATCGTTGAGGCTGACAGACCAAGCAGTATTTTTTTTTTAATATTTTCTTTTAAATCCTCATTTAAGAGAAGAAGCAGGAGCCAGGACAATGTGGCTAGCAAGGACCACTCAGCCTTGAGAAAGGCTGTTGCATGATTCCTCATGGCTTCTAGGTCAGAGCTCCAGCTGGAAATGGGGCCTCAGGCCTCAGGGGTGTCCATTCGGCTGAGGGCACACGGTGCTTTCTTGTTAGTCTTCCCCTGCATTGGGCATTGTTAGTGGACAGATGGGGTTTTGGACAGGAAGTCTCTTCCTCCTGCAGACACAGAGGACTCTCTCAGAGAGAAAAGATTGAAATGATGGCGCCTGCCAGAGCACACTGGGCCTGCCAAGGCGGCCCTCGCTTAGCTGTTGCTCAGAACAGAACTTGGCTTTGACCAAGCCCTAAGCAGAGAGCCAAAGTAAACAATAGCAGGACCCCCCAGGCCCCACCCAGGCCCTTGCCAGAGTACCTGGTGACTCGGACCTCCCTAGGGAGCTGTCTTTGCAGGAAATGGCCTCAGAGCACAAAGGAAGAGCTGTGTGCGGATGAGTCTCAGGAAGGCCCTGGTCTCCAGGAAGGAAAAACAGAGACTGGATTAAAATCACAACACTTGGCAACGGGGAGTCACCATGGCACCAGGCACCTGGTAAGTGACAAGCAGGAAGCGTGCAGGAGAGGGGGCGTGTGCTTGGCTGGATCCAGTGCTTGTTTCTCCGGCCAGCCTGGTGGCGGGAACAAAGATGAAACTGGACTCAGGGGTCCTGTCTTCTCCGATAAGACGAGGTCTTGTGGCTGACTTGCCCAAGCTAATGTGCTCCAGCACAGCCTCAGGACAGAATTTTTTCGATACTATTGCCCAAGGCTTAGCTTTCAAAAACTTTGCTATAGATGTATGTTGTACGTGCGTCGTCCCCGCCTCCCTCCAGCTCCTCCAGTGTTTAACCCTCTTCTCAAATGCATGGGCTCTCTGTCCTCAGTATTGTTATATATATAAACAAATAAAGTACAACAAATAAGTAAAGGTGTAAGTACAACCTGCTGAGTCTGCTTAGTATTGCTTAAGCGCATATTGCTTTAGGGCTGACCAATAGGATAATGAATCAGGGGGCTCATCTCTGGAGATGACTGATTCTCCCTCCCTTGGTTGTCATTAATTGCCTGTTTCGCTTAGGGGTGAGGCCACAAGGTTAGCATCCTTTTCTAAACTTTTTTTTTTGGTTCTTTGTGAATTTCACATCATGTACCCCAATCTCACTCATCTTCTAATCTCCTCTTACCTGCCCTCTGCCCTTCCAACCTCCCCCCAAATAGGAATTTTTTTTTTTAATCTCCTGGAAGCAGTAGTGTATCACAGTGTGTCCCACGGTATGGCCTTCATCCACACATCTTTGCTTGCAAATGTCCACTGCAATGAATCATTGGTCTGGTTCGAGATTTCTGCTACATTGCCATTACTGGAACCTCCCTGGGGCTCCTCTCAGATATCCTGCTGTTGCCCTGTGTCGTGGAGATCCTGCAGCTTTGGATCTGCAGGATGAGTCCCTTCATGCACTCCTGGCAGTTCATAGATGCGGTAGATGTTGGGGTGGGCCAACTCAAAGCCCTGGCTCTGGGCCTGGGGGTACCTGAGCTGCCAGCTCTCCCACACCCACCCCACCAGGGAGAGCTCCCCAGCACTGCCCAGCCAGCTCTTAGAATGTGGCAGTGGTCAAGGGGCTCCTGCTTTTATGCTGGCCCACCCTTGCCCATGCCACCTGGACTAGCTCTACTGTACTGTCCAGGAGAGGTGCAGGGCCCGCTCTCACTAGACTAGCCGGGCAGAGTGGCACATGCCTGCAATCCAAGCACTCAGGGAGGCAGAGGCAGGCAGATCTCTGTGAGTTTGAGGCCAGCCTGGTCTACAAAGTCCAGGACAGCCAAGATTACACAGAGAAACCCTGTCTTGAAAGAAAAAAAAATGCCAAAAACAAACAAACAAACAAAAAGTCTAGTATCTTTTAAAACTTATAATTTAGACTTCTTACCATAAGGATAGGGGCCATCTTTGCAGAAAGCCACAGATACCATAATGGCCCAATGAAACAGTGCAGGCATTCGGTTGGACGCCATGCAAACCTGCCCTGTGTTCTTAAAACTCTTATCTGAGGCCACATGGCTCAGGTCGTCTGGAGGAAATGATGGTACTACATCATCAGGGTCCAGAAAAACTGCTCACAGCTGGAGAGGGGAGAGTTCAGGACAGGATCTCTGTCCTTCCTCCAATGGCCCCACACACAGGAATTGAGCACCAGCCCTGCCAAGCACTGTGGTGGAGGAATACACAACAGAGCAAAGTCTCTGCCTCCATGCCCACGGTGATGGTGCCATGCAAGGAAGCTTCTGGAGACTGAGGAGAATGAGGGAAGGAAGGAGGTATGGACAGACAGCAGACCAAGCGGGAAGGTCTGATAGCTTTTCTGGGGGAGTGGAGCCCTATACAGGTGGCCCAAAGAAAGGTGAAAGGAGGCTCAGGTAGGCTCATCAGGGCAGAGCTGGAGGGAGAAGCAAACAGGGCTCCAAGAAGCAGCCCCTCACTCTACATCCTCCACCCCACCCCACTGGCAAACTCTTGCTTAGCCAAAACCCCATCTCCCACCCTGGCCTCTTTTCTAACCAGCCTTGAGGGTCCTCTGCCCCCTCTAGCCCTTCAGCCTTGGCCGTGTCAAGGCCTGAGTGTGCTTTAAACCCAATTCTGTTCCCCACCTCTCCTTAGCCCTGCACGCAGGCCAGCCTCATTACTGGGGGAAGGCGTTGTCTTTGCTCTGGTCCAGTGGGGGCTAGTGGAGAAGGGGACACAGGGCTGGCCCTCTTATTTTGGCCACGCTCTCCTGCCAGCTGTGACCCTTTTCCTTCTCACCCATACAGAAAAGTAGGACCAGCTTCACCCCAGCCTAGGACTTCCCCTCAGGACCCACCAAGGAGCCAACAGCAAGCAGCAGGGTGCAGAAGAATGCAGGAATTTCAAAAGCCAGGAACTTCCTCAGCCATGTTTTGGGGTACCTGAGCTGCACTGCACACACAGCCAAGAACAGTGTCCCTTTTAGCTCCCTTTTTAGTGGAAAAATATAAAATGCATGGTGTATGACTCTCTGGGGAGACAGATCCCATCTCCCCAAATTTTCATCGGGGTCTTCATACACACATATTCAGAGAAGAATTGAGGCTGGGGTTCTCAGTCTCCTGCCTCAAGAGCTAACAGTCGGAGATGCGGAGAGGAGCTAGGGCGCATAGGCCCACCCCAACGTGCAATGTCAGATTGATTAACTTCATCATGGTCCTGAGCTCCCTAATGTTCTTCTCTGAAATGTCTCGCCTCTAAACGATCGTGACCCAAGGCAATTTACAGTTACTTCCATTTTTTTTAATGAAGTCTGATTTAATAGTCGGAATGGTTAATGGCCTCGTCTGTCACACATAATAAAACAGAGCCTAATTGTGTTTTAAAAAGGCCCTTTTGGTATGAGCAGAAGCGACTTGATTGAATTGTGAGAGGGCTTTGGTGTGTGCTAAGATGGCTTCCCAAGGGTGCCAGGCGGGCAAGCTCTTGCTGAGTTGCCATTCCGTTCTCCCCTCACCCGCCATCATCCTTTCCTCAGCAGGAATGTCCAAACTCCCCAAACCAGTTCAAACCCAAGCTGTCTGCTTCCTCAGGATGTCCCAGTGCTACCAGGAACTCACATAGCCTCTTGTAATTACAGGCCTTCAGACCATCCCACGGGCAGCAAATGGCCTGTACCCATTTCATACCTGGGAAAACCAAGGCTGGCTTCTGCCCAAGTCTCCAGGGTAGTGAGTCAGGGCCTGGGCAGCTGGCCCTCCTGCCCAGCTAGATCCTGTATAGCCCTCCTTCCCCTGTGGCTGGAGGAGGCCTACAACCAGGCAGGTGTTGCCATGTGTCCTGACCTCTGAGAATCACTGTAGTGAGCCACAGACTCTAAAACCCATGTGGAGACTGCAACAACCTTTCTCTCAAAAACTCAGAGCTCACTTAAAGGGGCCTGAGATTTGTTTTGAGATCCTCGAGCAAATTGGTTTCTATAAAATATATAGATGATGCCCTCCTACAGGAGAGTCTCAGAGGCAGGATAGGGCTGCCTCCTTGCCCTGCTACTGCCCCTGACCTCCTGTGTGAGCCTAGCCTGACACATTGACCAGACACAGCAGTCTGTGAAGACCAGAGGCTCCAGGGGGGCCTGGCTGTGATGGCTCTCCCCTGGAATGAAGGGCAGTGAAAAGCACACTGGGCTCAGGATCCTAGGGCAGGAGTGCTCCTGGCTTACTCCCTTCACCAACCCATCCTGCGTCCTCTGGTGAGTACCCTTCCCAGAGGACCAGCCCTGTCTGCAAACACACCTTGGTCCTTTCTGCATCAGTGGACTTTGGAAGGGTCACTTACACACACCTTAGAAGACCACGGGAACATGAAACTACATCTCAGAAGATAAGATTACCACTCTCTACCCAGGGGCTGTGGAGTTACCTAAAACATACCTCCAATTTCAGTGAAAACATGACTGAGCATGAACAAGGGCCTGGGCATTCATGGACCCAGCCTGGACCTCTACTGAATACAAGAGCTGAATGACGAATGAACGCATAAGTCTTCTGCTGGAGGGGCTGGTGGCTGGGGGAAGTATCCAAGCATGACAGTAAACTCCCTCTGCACCTGGCTGGGCAAGAGGTAGTCTACACCTGAGCAAGGCCCCTCCGTTCTCTAACGTGGTGATGAGGGCTGTGCAGAAGGGGAGCCCTGTGGTCCCAGGCAGCTATATGGACACAGAGCAAGAATGGAGCTGCAGTCAGATAGAATGGGGCTGCAGTCAGGGTGGGCCTGGAGTCCATCAGGGTTAGCATGTAGTCAGAGTGGGGCTATAGTCAGGGTGGGCCTGGAGTCAGTCAGAGCAGGGCTGTAGTCAGGGTGGGCCTGGAGTCCATCCGGGTTAGCATGTAGTCAGAGTGGGGCTGTAGTCAGGGTGGGGGCCTGGAGTCCATCCGGGTTAGCATGTAGTCAGAGTGGGGCTGTAGTCAGTCAGAGTGGGGCAGTAGACAGGGTAGGGCTATAGTCAGACAAAGTGGGGCCTGGACAATCATTGCTTGTCCATGATGTGACTTGGACCCTGCTTCTGTCTGCATGGATGCGGAAGGTGAGCAACTCCACAGGACCATTTTCATCCAAGAATATTGGTGCAATGCAAAGAGCAGAAATCCCACAGCACGAAAATGGGTTGTTTCTCTCCCCTCCCCTCCCTCTTTCTTCAAGATACATTTGCTGGCTAGAACAAGGGCTTTGCCAGAAAGATTACTAAATGAAGGCCAGGGAGTACTCAGTACCCGGGTGGTGGCTCATTTGGGTAAGAGTGTGAGGACCTGAGGCTCAATCTGTAAGATGTCAGGTACAAGAACTGTCAGGAGAGTGAGTTTCTATCGCCTCAGCACTTGGGAGGCAGAGGATCACTGGCGCTTGCTAGTAACCAGCCCAGCCCTAGGCTCACTGAGCGAGTCTGGGAGTTCCTCAGAGAAATAAAGCAGAGGATAAGCAGGTCACTCCAGGGCATCCTTCGGTCTCTGCACATGCACACACACAGGGGAGGTGGAGACTGTGTCCTCATTAGGCACAGTGGTGTATGCCTGTAGTCTCAGCTACTCAGGACACTATCTGAGTCTAGGAGTTCAAGACCAGCCAGAGACATCACTTCAAGGCTCCAACACCAAAACAGAACAAAACAAAAACTTAAAAAAAAAGAAAGCCCGAAGCTTTGTCTTTTGATGCCAAAAGTTCTGACTGGACACAAGAACCTGTCTCCTTGGGGACCCGAGCAGGGAAATGCTTTGTTCTGGCTTGTCTCCGGCATCATCTTCTAAACATAATGTCTCTGGGGATGAACCTGACATTTCATTTGCTTTCTGTTTCCTTACTTAACCTTTGATAAACATGCCCTTGATTTCAGTGTCTTGTTTCCCCCGCCCCCTGGAACCCTCTCTGTTGTTTATAACAAGGGCCCCACCACCCCCATACTGTGTACAGATGAAGAAAGATGGCTGAAGAGACTTCCAGACAGGTGGTCTGCATTGCAATTAGTATTGAGGCCCACAGCTCCAGAGCTCAGGGCTGTCCACTCCGAAGGATCGCTCGTCGCTCCCACCGTGTCCACTCCAGCATCCAGGCTGATAGAGCAGCCTCTCCTGAGACATGGAAGTCTTGAGCAGAGGCACAGAGAACATGGCATACTCATGTCCCCTTGTAATCTCTGCCTTGCATATTTCTGCGCAAGTTTAGCGCTCAGGGGTGGTGTCATCAGTCACATACGTTCTCCTCAGAAGGACTGTACAATGTCTTCAGCCAAGAGTCGGACTCTGGAGGCGCCAGCAACCTTCCCCACTTGTCTGGTCTGCCCAGTTCCCTCATGCTTCCATCACTGTTGTGCGCCTTCTCAATGTGTGACACCCCTCCCTTTCGCTCTAGCCAGTTAGAGATTCTTCCTACCCAATCACAATAGGGACCTGTTCGCATCCTCCGCAGCAGCCCTCCAGGGAAGGCACATACGCGCTGTCCTGCTCCCGCTGCGCTTTCGTGCGCCATGCTTCTACGCTTGCCCTTGTTTCCTTCATCAGCCCCGATACTGAGCACAGCAGGCTCGTCCGACTGCTTTCCATTCTCCGCTGAGTCCTTCTCTGAGAACCAAATGTGCTTCCTCCAGCAACCTCACTTGTCCACCTCATTTCTCTCTGCTTATTATTGACAGAGCTCCTCGGAAGCTGTTTCACTGTGCCAAATTCCTCAACTCTCCTTCTGCCTTGGTCTATGTCACTCTGGATTCTGTCTACTGTCCACAGAACTGGTATTATTTCATCGCCAAGAATGTCTACAATTCTAATTTAACAGTCCTTCTGTTCTTTTCATTTTTACTCACCAGTAATATTTGAGGCTTTCTTTCCTCCATGAAATGGCATCTCAGCATTACCCTCTGTCTCCAACATCCCAGCACTAGGAAGGCAGAGGCAGGTGGATCTCTGTGAGTTTGAGACCAAGCTGGTCTACAGATCAAGTTCCAGAACAGCCAGAGCTACACAAAGAAACCTCATCTTGGAAAACACAAACAAATTAAAAAAAAAAAGCCAAAAACCTCAGCTCTGGATTGTGTCCTTCATACTACACCCCATCTGCCATTTTTCTAGTCTTCTGACTGACTGGATTATTGGCACCTCTGTATTTCAAGTAAAACACAAACATGTTCCCAACTGATCAGCTAGTCTGTTTGCCTCATCTTCAGAGTACATCCTAAGTCTGACTCCTTCTCTTCACTGCCACTACCATTTCATCTGGACCATTTTGGCAAGAGCCCCTCAGCTGAGCTCTCTGCTTCTGAGTGATTCTCTGTGAACAGTCAATGTACCTTTCACAATTCCCCAAGGGCTTGCAATATGGAATGAAACCTGATGTGCTTACCAAGGCTGACAAGATCCGGTCCATCTCTGCTGTTTCTCTTTTTCTCTCAGCATGCTTCCGGTTACATGCCAGCCATCCCAAATGTCCTCAGACTCCCTCCTCAACTGTAGCATGTACTCTTCCCTCAATCTGGAGTGCTCTCCTGCAGGGCCGCACGGTTTGCTATAATGGGCCTCTGCTCACACATCCCTCTGTCAGAGAAGTCTCCTAGGGGAGCTGAGTTGGTCAGGCTGCCAGCTTTCCTGTTCTCATACCGCCACAGCAAGCTCTCCAACACTGCCCAGGAGAAGTGCAGGACTGCTCTCCCAAGTGCTGTACTCAGGCAGGGGTCAGTCAAGCTCTCTAGCTCTCATGCCCTGGAGGCCAGCTCTCCAACGTTGCCTAGGTGAGGGGTGGGGCCAGCTCTCCAGTCTCCTGAAGGCTGTGAGGGTCAGGGGGATCTTTCCTCAACCCATACCACCTCACAGCTGATGAGGGGCAGGGACAGCTCTCCCAAGCTCACACCTACTGGCAGGCTCACCAACAACCCTGTTCACCAGGGCCAGCTCTACTGTGCTGCCCTGCCTAGCTGTAGGACTAAGGGCAGGGCCAGGTTGGTATAGCCCTCAGACATTACCAAGGCCCCAGGCAACAGCCCAGACCAAGGACATCCTCATGGCTTTTGGTGGTAACATGGGCCATGGACATCAACACAGACAGATGCTGCTGCAGGGCCTTGGCTGGCAGCAGTTGGGCCGGGATCTCACCATGGCCTCACTCTCAGCCATGAACCAACTGGTGACTTTCCTGTTTATTTTATAATATTTTTGGTTTCTATAAGGGGAGGAAGAAGCTGGGCATGGTGGTGTAATTCCAACACTTGTGAAGAGGAGGCAAGGGACTGGGAGTTCAAGGTCATTCTCGGCTACAGAGTGAACTAAAGGTCAGTATGTTGGATACTTGGGTTTTGTTGTTCAACTTGACACAAGCTAGAGAAAAAGGAACCCGAATTGAGAAAATGTTCCCATCAGATCAGCCTGTAGGCAATTGTCTTGATTGATGATGGATGTGGAAGGGCTTAGCGCACCATGGGTGGTGCCATACTGGGCAGGTGGTCCCTAGTGTATAAGAAAGCAAGCTGATTAAGCCATGAGGATCAAGTCAGTAAGCACTGTCCATCTAGGGCCTCTACATTTGCTCCTGCCTCCAGGTTCCTGCCCTGCTTGGGTTCCTGCCTTGGCTTCCCTCAGTGATGGACTGTGACTAGGACATGTAAGCCTAAATAAATAAACAAACAAACAAACAAACAAATAAGTAAATCGAACAACAACCAAAACCCCGTTTCTTCCCAGATTGCGATGGTGATGGTGTTTTACCACAGCAACAGAAACTTAACTAAGAAAGTGGGTGTGGGCGACAGAAGTCCCTGTTTTAAAAGGCCAAAAGCCCACACCACTTTTATAACAGTTTCTAAAAGGTATTGTTCTCTTGCTCGCAATTAATCATAGTCTTCCAGAATTTTAGATTTGTTTTGATGTTCTGCCATGAATATAGTGGGGTTCTGTGTTTTGAAGGAAAGTCACTGAAGTGTTGTCTCTTTCATATTCCACAGCAGAAGACCATACTGGTTATTGCCCATTGGGTTGCCATATCCTTTTATGAGCAAATAATATTTTTTTCACTTAGAATTGACAAATTATTTGTGCAATTATCTAGATCCCCAACCATGTCTCACCCACTGGTTTTGGTGTTCATTGATGGTCCCAACCTGAATCAGTTATCATCATGGTGGTTAGGCAACAGCGAATTCCACATGTTTATTAGCAGGTGTCATTTGTGAGGATGAGATCTCTTTTCTCCTGTTGGAGACCATTCTAGGGCTTGATATTAATGTCAGTTTCTCTGAGATCTGAAGTTATGAATTTTAGTTAGAGATTAATAGACTACGGAAGATACTAAGCTCAAGGATGGAGGACCCAGTAAATCCAAAACCTTGATGATGGGACAAATTTGGCACATTCAAGAACAAACAATAGAGTCAGAGAAACTGGAACACAGCACTGTATCCAAGGGGGCCCGTGAGGGGTAAGGCCAGAGAACAGCATGTCTAGGTAGTGGGGAGCTTGTGGGCCAGGCTGAGGGCCTTTGGCTTCATCTTTAGAGCAACAGGAAAAGAATAAAGGTTGTGAGCTAAGCTGATTTACTTTTTTTGAAAGATTACATTTATCTTACTAATTTTCCATCCCTAGGAGGAGAAAACTTTGTTGAACTAGCTTTCGAATGCCTTGGGTTAAAGGGGGCATATACCCTTAATCATAGCTAGTGGTGTTATACAATGGCATAGCTTTATGGAATGCAATTCTGTAGTAACTCAAAATTGCAAACAATTTGGTCCAGCAATTCTACCATGGAGAATTTATCTTATTTGCATATGCAAAATGACATAAGTATAATGTTACTCAATGAAACATAATTTATAATAGTAAAATGCTAGCAACAATATGTGTTTGACAGCAGGGGACTAATTGAATATGTTATAATGCATCCACACAGTGGAATATTATGCAGTTGGCAAAAGAAATGAGCGCATCCTTCACTCGCTAACATGGAATAATTTCTAAGAAAGAATAAATGACACAGACTATAGAACAATTAGAGCATTTAAGGAGGGGTGAATCACACAGCTGCTTCTGTGGTCATGGGTTACATCTTGGTAGGATATAACATAAACTGGTAATGGTGATTGTCTTTGAGGAGGCATAAACAGACTTTAATGGCTACTCTCTTGCAGACTTTTCCCATTGTGTTCTCTATAAGTTTATTTTCTAATAAAAAGTTGGCTGAATATGAGAAGAACGTCTGTTATGTAGGTAGAAAGCAATAAAAAGGAGCAATCATTTGAGGTCCATGTGACACAGCTGAGGAGGCAGAGGGGTAAGTGTCCTGTCCTCCATGGACATCTGATCCCCAAAGAGGTCATCTCAATAAAATAGCCCTGCAGTCCCTCAGACAAAGGCTTTCTCAAGTCCACAGGGAAGCAGTGATGAGGCAGTGAGCAGGAAGCCTTCAGCCTCAGCATGCCAACCTGGTGCTTGACCCCGCTCTCATTATTACCAATCAATCCAGTCCACCTGCGCCACTCCCCAGACCCTCTCCTGTGCTCCGGGGTCTGCAGCCTGGCATCTCCCTCCAGACCCTCTCCTGTGCGCCGGGGTCTGCAGCCTGGCATCTCCCTCCAGCCACTCTTCTTGCTGATGCCCAGCTTCACCTTAGAAACAAGTTAACCCACTGCCTCTTCTCTGATACTTCACCTCCCTGCCCCATGACTCAGTTCTCTCAAGAACCACCACCATAGTGTCTGTCTCTCATCCCAAATGACCTCCCAGGGTGGCCCTTCAGATCCCTAACCCCTCTCTCACATACTCATGAACATGTTTTCTCACTCACCAGGCTCAAAATGTACCTGTCCCATGTCCCCACTTCTAACCCGATGTGTTAACTCTAACCAGTAAGAATAATTCTACTTCCCACGTGTGAAATACTGCTCACTTCATCTCCGCTCTGGGTAGGCGTGTAAAAGGAGCAGGACATCTTAAAGCACCCCCTTTCACACCCACCCAGTACTCTTGGCCATACTCTATCACTGTCCCTGCAGATGCTCAAATCTGGGTCCACATCCTCTGCACCCCATTCTGTCATGCTTCTTTCCACTCTTGCCTCCTCTCACATTCAAGTTAGGAACTCAGTGAGTCCTACTCTTCCCCATGCCTATCTTCAGGGGGCCAGAGACTTGGGGGGGTACAGATAGGACAATCAACTATGGGAATGGCTGTTTCCAAGCAGGTGGACCAGGATGTTTCTGGGATAGGCTGCCACTTAGCTTCAGTTCTGAATTCAACATGTCTCCACTCTTCCTGGGACTTTGCAGGCCTTTGGGGCTCAAATGCAGGTTTATATTTTGGGAGACTTTTTGTGTACATTTGGACATGCTTCTACACTGACAACACTTTGACCCTGGTGGTACTCTCACAATCATGAAACATTGTGAGTGGACAGGCTCATTGAGAGAAAGCTAGAAACCACAGACCTCAAGGTGAGAATCACTTCCCATGTGCTCAAGGAAGCACGGGCTCTCAGTCCTAGTGCTGCCTTCCCTCGCCTAGGATTTCACAGAGGGGTCCACAAAGTCACATGGGAAAACACATAATAAATGCTTTATCGATAACTGAATGTACATGTCCAATGTCATTTCGCAATATGTTTATTGTCTTATTCTTCATCAAAATGCAGTTCACTCTTCTGGGCAAAATTTCATACCACCTCTTACTCTCACACAACCCTTCCACCTGAACTTCTGTGGTGCTTCCCTTAGATGGCATACAGCTTTGACTTATGAAATGAGCCTTTCCTATAACATGTCCCAGAAGGCTTATTCTTAAGAGGGATGAGTCTGCAAAAACAACATCTACACTTACTTTTTTTGTTATTTTTAATTTTTTTAGACATAATCTCTCTAAGCGGTCCTGGAAGAACTGGAACATGCCTTGTAGACTAGGCTGGCCTCGAGGCCCCAGACATCCTCTCGCTTCTGCCCCCAAGGGCACTGTGCCCAGCTCATTACCCACATTTTAAAACTTGACTCCACTTACTCACCAGCTTGTAAGTCTCTCTGGAATCATGATGTGTTGCTCCTGTTTCCCTACTTATCGCCTTGATCCCAGGAAGAAGCCAAAATTACCTCAGTCTCCTGGAGACATTAAGCAGTCCTAAAAGGCTAGATGCCATACTGGCATTGCCTCTTGCTCCTTTGCATACAATCATGGCCACCCTCCATCATCTCTCACAGGACTTCTTAGAAGGTCAGAGAAGCCACCTAATTTATTAAGGTCATGGGAACTTAGTTTGGATGGCTCCATTTTGATTTTTTTTTCTTTTTTTTTTTGGGGGGGGGGGTGTTGGAAGGGTGCTGGACTCCAACTCAATCCAAAGCAGTGGATTTTATCTGCCAGCTCTTAACATGGTATCTGGAACATGAGCACCATTCAAGACCACCTACACATTTCTGTACTCAAAATATTTCTAGGCTTCTCCGTACAAATGATATAAGGGTTTATTTATAAGCCACAAAGAAAGGCGCTTTATTTCCACTTTTATTGCCAACACCAAATGACACCGTATATGGCAACCAACTGAAGAATTTGTGGCGGTTCCAGCATTCTGCTAGGAAAGAACTTGAGAGGCTGAAGTCGGCAGACCTCAACACTCAGCAACACCCTTACCATCACTGCTGGACGGGCATGATGCCCTGTGGCATCTTGGTGAGAATGGAGGTCAGCTGTGCTGCTATGGAAACAGGTAGTCTCTGAACTTCCATCATCCCAGAAGCATGGTAGTTTCTCCTCCTTATTTAGTTGTTTAAAGCCCATGGCAGATGTCAGCTACCTGTTTTCCAGGCCAGAGGCAGGCGCTGGGAGGGAGGTGGCTGGCATTCTCTATTCCTTCTATGTAGAAGCTGAGCAAGGGGCTGCAGAGTGGAATAGACTGACTAGATGTGCTACAAGAACTCAGAAAGAGGGGCTCCCTGCCTGCACCCGCCCCCTCTCCAAGGAGGACCCAGAAACAGAAAGACTATTAAGCACCTCAAGTCTGTGCCGGATCCGAGATTCCTTTTCCCTGCAGGCCAGAGCCTGAGAAAGGGCCGTGGCTCATCTTTTAAGAGCTTAGTTGGTTGGCAGCCAATGGTCACGTGTTTGTAATCCTCTGTAAGTGACCTCTGCTTTCCCATTGCTGAGTGGGCCCTCTGATGGGTAAATTTTGGGGGAGCTATCATGCTATCTGTTCTTGAAGTGAACAGTTCTTCTAAAATCCCTAAACCAAAAGGAACAAACTAGTACTTCCTTTAGAGTCAGTCTGGAATACCCGGAGATGGAGTTGAGTGGAGTCAACAAGAAGCCTCTCCAAGATATCCAGTTGCTAAAAGCCATCCCAAAGACTATGTTCTTAAAACAGGTAGTGAATATACAGTCAAAACACATTTCTTTTCAGACATTAAGTCAGAGGACTGTGCAGACCATCTGAGTGGAATGCCATCATGGAACACCGTGGCCCAGGTACACAGGCTTGAGGTGTGGCTTCTTGTTCTGGAAAGAAATTATCTTTTAGAAATGGCAAATAATAAAATAAAAATCAGGGAAGATTTCAAACTCTATATGTGTGAGAATGAACTTGCCCAGCTAAGCCATTCCCATTCCAGAAACTTCTGGGCTTTCCCTTTGCTCCAACCCTCACTTTCCGCTCCATTCCCATCACCACGGCTCACCACGCCCAGAGTCTGTACCTCCTTGTAAGCAGCTCCCTGCCCGCTCTGGCCACTCTGAATGCTCTCCTGCAACCTCTGTGCTGCATGCGCCTCATTCTTAGAATTCGTTCTGGTGGCACCTATGGCACCAACCAAGGTTCTCCCAATAGGGAGGTATTTCCCCCACAGGGACCTGAGACTTATCCTGAAAAAGGCGGACCAACTAACAGTTGATTTAGAACTAAAATGAACACATCCTCATGCACCAGCATGGCCCTTGATTGAGCTCCTCATACTTTGTTAGATTTGAAAATTTTTGTGTGCTATGTGTGGCCGTGGGATATTTTGTGTGTCATGGTGCATGTGTAGGGGTCAGAAGACAACTTGCAGGAGCAGGTTCTCTTACTATGTGTCCTGCAGATTGAACTCAGGCTTTGCAAGCTGAGCCATCACACCAACCCACTCACCACACCCTTCCAGGACCCTCACACTCTTGCACCAATTTTCTCAACTTGGCAGCATCTTCCTTATACTACATGTTGCAAGTCATGGTTTATCATGCCAAAACAAAGTCTACAGCAATTTTGTTTTCTAAAGATGGTGATTACTAACTTCTGTGTTTCTGTTGTAGTCACACTTCTATATCCCAAGTAGTAGAGGGACATGACGTGCTGTTAGGACAGTGGTACAGGCTGGGATGCAGCTCAGTGGGAGTGAGTGCTTAGCATGCACAGGCCTTCATTTCGATCCCTAGCACTATAAAAACAACAAAGCACACACATACAAAGAAAAAGGGCCAAACTGCAGAAGCTGCAGTTTTAACTGACCCATGTGGCCTCTAGCTGCCACTTCCAAATGTGCACGAAAGACAAGAATGCAAACCTAGAACAATGTTTATGTTGGGCCAGTACTTTGATGACTTTAACGTCGCTTTTCCTTTTATTTACTCTCCATCACTTCAGTAAAGGTAAGTCACAAAGCTTAGTCATGGGGAAGGAGACAGTGAAAACTGGGGTGATCAACACAGCCAATAATCAGCTGTGATGGTCAGAGCATTTGTCTTAATATTCTGCCTTCTTTGGGGACATGATTGGTGGTAGTAAAGTGCTAGGGATAAAACCCAGGCCCTTATACATGCCATGCTCATGTTCCACCAATGAGCCATTAGCAAATTTCTTCTGACAATTTTTTACATGTATATGATGTATTGTTCTCATGCCCACCCCCTCTTCTCTCCTTCCCATTCAGGACAGGCCCCTCCTCCCAACAAGTCTCGTTCACGCATTAATATCTTTTTATTTATGACTCACTGATTTTAACCAGGACTATCTGTGCAGACAGCTTTGGAACTAGCCATTGGAATCTGATAGGCTCACTGTTGGACCATGCAATTGAATACAATGGCAATTTATTTTCTTTGGAGATAGTAGCCAAAAGCCAGCAAGAGTCACCTTTGGAAGAGTAAGGGCACTCCTGATGGTCTCACGGGACTAGTGATCAGCCAGCTTTCCTTGAGAATGTTAGACCACTGAGGAAACAGGGAGGGCAGTGAAATGCCGAGATGGAAGGGAAATCTTAATTTACTACTCTCAAGTTATGACTTTTTAAAAAATGTAATTAAATTTTACGTTTGCATAGACATTATCTGTGCTTTGATTACTACTCTATCACTGTGAAGAGCCACTATGACTAAGGAAACCCATTAAACAAAAAGCATTTAATTGGGGGTTTGGTTTGTTTTAGAGGGTTAGTCCATGATCATCATGGTGGGAAGCACACAGTCATGGCGCTGGAGCAATAACTGACAGCTTTACATCCTGAGCTGCAGGCAGCAGACAGAGACACTAGGACTAACAGGGGCTCACAAAGCCTCTAAGTTCAACCCCAGTGACACATCTCCTACAAGGCTACACTCCCTAATCCCTTTCAAACAGTTCCACTAGCTGGGGTCCAAGCATTAAACCTATGAGCCTATGGGGGACATTCTCATCCAAATCACTAGTCTGTGTATTGCATTCATGCAGAGCCTGTGGAGGTCAGAAGAGGGCATCAGACGGCCTGGGACTGGAGTTACAGATGGTTACGACCTGCTTTGTGGGTGCTAGGAATTGAACTTGGGTCTTCTGAAGAGCAGCTGGTGCTCTTAATCACTAAGCCATCCCTTGAGACCTGAATTGTGCAGCTTTGGAAAACATCCAAAACTTAATTCCCATATAAGTACTTTTGGGATAATAAAATTGCAAACTTTTTTAAATGACAGGTTCTCTCCTAATTATCTGAACAACTTATCAAAACCTTAACTAGCAAGTACCCACAAACATTCTCATGCTATATTAAATCAGTCCAATACATACACATCTGATGAACTATGCTCAGTGTATCTGAATGCTACTGCTGGCTGAGTGAAGTCTAGCTCACTGTACATTTTGATTTGGACACCTGTAATGGACAAAACATTTTACTTTAAAGACAAGTAGAAAATAAGGTATGCTAAAAATAATAACAAATGACACATTTTAGTTCTCATATTTAATTTCAAGCTCCAAATTTAAGTAGAACAACATAGATCTTTTGTAGTCCTTAACCCAAGCTAAAAAAAAAAATTACATTTCTATGTATTTATGAGGGTTGCTGTTTGGCTATGTTTTTTAAAATCTTGTGACTGATCGGTAATTTCTTTGCTGAATGGCCTGTGAGGGAAGAGCCATTTCCTGTTATGCGCACACATACCATTAAGGCTGGATAAAAACACACATGAAACAATGGTTCTCTCTGGCTGGTGGTTGTGGTACTTTTGTATTTTATAAAAATAAGAGTATATAGTTTGGAATCAGAAAAACATTAAAAAACAAAACTCTCACCTACTAGCAGCTAAAGAACATAAAATATATTGTATTTACAGAAATGTGTCAAAATAAGTCATGAGGCTTGCAGGTAGAATGTGGGGCACGGGGGCCCATTTAAACACTTACCAATGTCATCAGTCCTCTAAGTCACAGTAGGCAAGGCTGGGCACAAGACAGTTGATCAACATAGGGGCTCTGACGTTGGCCCCGGAAGCTAGACTCTTGGGTGATATAAAACAGGACACAAGTAACTGGCCTTCAAAACACACACACACACACACAGCAAACAAACAAACAAACAAAACAGAAAGAAAGACAAAAAGGAAAAGAAAAAGAAAATATTCAGCACCAGGGTCAAAAGATCATAATAGGTCCCATTATTGCTGAACCATGTAATAGCTTTCTTAAGCACTTGCAGCTTCTTCAAGTGGACAGAGTGGATGTCCAGCAGGCAGCATCTTTGTATGAGGAAAATCCTATACAGGCTTTGGAAGTGGCTTCTCTCAATCAATGAGTCCTTTTGGATCCAGCAGAGGTGAGAACTCTTGTCTGAAGAGAGCAGTGTGCAAACTTCCAGTCACATGGTAACAGCCAGGTATATGGGTAACAAGAAACTTTGAGACAAAAACCACATTGGTTTTAACAGTGTTAATTTTATGCTCTGAATTAAAACACCTGGAACCAAATGAACATTGCTAAGACTCTTGAGGTCTCTTCAGTCTCTCCATCTTCCTCTTGGCCGGCCACCATATAGCAACAAATCAAGGGCCTGGCACAGGGATTTTCAAGGTCTCAACTTTCTACCTTCCATGTGAGTTGTCCATGACTTGCTCAACTTTGAAACGTGCCACTTTCCACTCTGAACCTGATCTCATGCTTACTTTTGACAAGCACTGGTTAGCATGGATCATGCAGACTCGATGGACGGTGATGTGGACTGGGCTTAGCTACTGCTGTCCAGCCATCTCCACAAATGTACTAAGTGACAGAGGACAAAGTACGTGGGAGAGTGGCTGATTGAGGCTACAAGTGGGCAAGATTGCTCTAGACACCCAGGGTAATCACAGGGTAGCCCATAAACAGGACGCTACTGCACAACTGACGTTTGCTACTGAGGTTTTGTGGTTGCAATGTATTAGTTTTATGGTCACAGCTAACTGCTCCAGGTTTTAACTTCTTCCAAGTTTGACATCCAGTTACTACCTCCCTGCATTTTACAGACAATATAGATTCAGCAACTAGTTACATCAGCTCAATGTACATTCCACACTCCAATGCTCACATTTCAACCCTTGATCATCTTCAAAACCAATACCCCACTATGGGGAAATAACTGATGAAATGATTTAATCACAGAAATAGGTACAATCAGACCCCTGATCCTAAGTCTAATTTATTTCCCAATACATGGGAAATGATAAACAAGGCTTAAAACTATCACAATATTCTAGGATAGCTGCAGCTGGTGGTTAAGATTTGTCCCATCAAAGACAGTGACATTTTTTTCCCAGCATTCCATCCTGTCTTTTGATTACACAGCTTTTAGATGCTATTTCTGTTGTGAAACACTCAGAGCACTTCTAAGTTATACAGATCCTCCTACCATGACCCATAATCATAATGGGCTTTTATGTTCAAACCTTTCCAACCAGACACTGTGTTAAGCCATGCACATAAACAACTGCTATTCTTGGTGGCAAATCCACTGTTGAAATGGTCCAACGTAAACTACAAAAGCTGTGGACACATAAAACACTTTTAATGGTAATATCCCTCGCTGGATACTGGACATTTCTGTACCTAGCAAATATCAGCAGTTACATATTCTGATAATGGACTTTTCCAAGGGTTTCTTTAATTACAGGGGGTAAGAAACAGACTATAAAAAAGTGGAACCAGGGCAGAGAATGTTGATATTCTGGAAAATAAAACTGTACCATGCTATACATAAATTGTTAGAAATTCTGAGCACCCAAATTTAGTTCTCCCAAGTCTAGTTTAAGTTTATTCACCTACATCTGGTTTTACTTAAACCTTAAATATTGGGATACTAAAATAACAGGATGGGGAAAGGGGTAGAAGAATAAATTAATTACAAATTAAAATTTTTTAACTCTTGTCATCTTGAGAAATGAAATGTTTTTCTGTGTCTCTTGCTTCTCTTATATAGGTAGCTTTTAGTAAAAAAACAAAACCAGGAGCTAGAGAAATGGCTCAGCGGTTAAGAGCACTGGCTGCTCTTCCAGAGGGCCTGAGTTCAATTCCCAGCAACCACATGGTGGCTCATAACCATCTATGAGATCTGGTGTCCTCTTCTGTACATGCACACAAAACATTGTATACATAATAAATAAATCTTAAAAATATATCAACAATATATTTAAATATATTTAACAATTTCAGAGCAATGCAAGACACCACACACAGTGCCTTTCAGGCTGCTGACTCTTTCAGATAAAAGCACTTATTTCTATAAAGTTTAATTCCTTACAAAATGTGTTCATGATTGACCAAGGGTATTCTAAAATGCCATACACACTTGATTAAAAAGTTGGAATGAGGCTAGGCGTGGTGGCACATGCCTCTAATCCCAGTACTCAGGAGGCAGAGGAAGATAGATCTCTCCGAGTTCTAAGTCATTCTGGTCTACAAATCGAGTTCCAGGACAGCCAGAGCTATTACACAGAGAAACGCTGTCTTGAAAAACAAAACAAAGCAAAACAAACAAAAAAGTTGGAATGAAGTAACTGGGGTTCTTGGGTAAAACACTTTAATAAAAAAAGGGCAAGCTAGACATTCCTATTAAAATACTTTATTCCAATGGCAAAATGGACTTATTTCAATCATCACTTTTCACTGCAGCCCAAACGCTATTATGCAAATAACCACTTAAAAGTGAGTCATATATATAAACATGGTATTTACATGATGCAGTATGATTAAATACTGCCAGTAACAAACCAACAAGATCTCCTGCGGAAACAACTTACAATTTAAAGGCTGAGGTTCAGCAAGCATGAACCTCCATAGCAGACTGCTATGAGGCAACTGCTAAAGACTGCCAATTTGCTACCATCAAACACACACACAGCACTAGAATCTCAGGGGAGTTCTCTAACGGGCCGTGTAAATTAACGAAAGCCAGCATTTTCATGAGCAGAGAATCTGCTGGTGTGAACGCAGCATTCCACACTCCCAAACACCCCATCCTCATCTGGCATCCTTAGGGGCACGGCCCTGACTGCTCAGCAGCACAACAGCAAGTAACAACACATAAGCCACCCACAGCATCTGCTGCCTGCTAGATGTGCTCTCTATGGTAGCTTGTGGTTGTCAGTCTTCTGCTTGGCACCTATGGTGGCTGCTTAGTAAGTTATGTCTGCGTTTCTTACATGTTCACACGCACACAGTGCATTCCAAGACTTCATGCTGACCCACTCCAAGTCACTCCCCACACTGAATGGATCCTCAAACAACACATTCACAATGTCCTTCCTGAACCATGTGTTCAGAAGCACCTTTGCTTTCCTCTGGGATCACATCTCTTTTTAATTTTAGAACTTTTTTTTTTTTGGATGATTTAACATTTTGAGGCAAAGAAAGCCAATTAAAAAATACCTGCCAGGTTACAATCTCAAATTCTATTTACATGGTAATTATTATTGTAACATTCAACCCCCTGAGAATCGTGCTTGGTCTATTACTGACTTACCGCCGAACTTCTTTGTGAAGTTGGGCTCAGTGACCTTGCCTTCTATTAATGCACTTAACAATGCAAAAACCATGATCTTAATATGTACAAAATAGCATGAACTTTTCAACGAAACGTTAAAAGGACTTTTACAAATATTCACACACCTATTCACTGAAGAGTTTTAGATTCTTATTAAATTTTAGGATGACTTGATTGTTTTGATGAAAACAAGTCTGTCAAAAACGAAGCTGGAGCCCATGAAATAATGGGAAGGAGCCCAGAGCAATGGTGGAAGGAAACGAGCACTCCTAAGTTCTTAATATTCTGTGTGTGCTGTATGAATGGGCACACGCGGAGGTGAGAAGACAACTTTCCAGAGTCAGTGCTCTTTCTAACTTTACGTGGGTTTGGGGGATCAAGTTCAGGTCTAGAGAGCTGCGCAGGAAGGGCCTTTCCCCAGTGAGTCCTCTTGCCAGCCATGCCCACATCCCTGTATACACCTCAACAGTTAATGCAGTCTTCACCCTACCTCTTGGACTGCAGTGGAAGACAACAGGCCGCTATCACCACTTCTGCTTTATGTACTAAAGGAATTTGGTTTACTTTGAGGAGGAAAAGAGAGAGATGTGCAAGTATGAAGAACCCAAACACTCTCCATGTTCTGCCACTTCACATACACGGCAGCCACGGTCTGCACTGCAGAGAGCCAGCGCTACAACAGGCTGGTCAGCAGGTGTTTCTAAGGTTGGGAGGGACCCTCCACAGTCAGGTTACTTCAAGAGCTGTTGCAGGAAGAATATTAGCAAGTATTTTCCAGAATTTTTATAGTTAAGAGTCTATAGCAATTTCAATTGTAAACTTGTTTTCTTTCAATAGAATAAAGTGTTAAACGTACTAATGTGACCTTCAGCTTTTGAGGCCCTCTTTTTCTTGATCCTGAAGCTTAGTTAAAATGACCTGCCCACCAGTGAGGAAAACACATTCTCAGCCATAGGAAGTATGGCTCAACCAGGAAGCTTCTCAGTTGCTTCATGATGAGCAAGTAACTGTAAGATTAGGTCTCTAGTGCTTTTCAAGGAGGCCTTAAAAAACAAAACAAGAACAACAAACACAGTTATGGGTGGTGTTTTTGTTGAGTATATTTTCAGGGTAAATGTGAATGTCACCATTTTTGTTTAAAACATAAATGCTGCCTATTACATGTCTGCCACATGCAAACTGAAATTAAAAGATGTAACTGGTACTGTGCAGTGTTTTGGGTAAGTTGGGCCAGCCTGTCTGAGAAAGGGACAAAATAAAGTCTTTTTTGTGCATCACATCAAATCTAAATAAATTAAAAAATATATACTTCTAGGATCATACCTACATATGCAAAATCTTTTTTACATGATTTAGACAATAGACATGAAAATGTACCACCCTGGGGAGGGGAACCAAAACAAATCTGATCCCATAATGACATGAAAAATAACTCAAATATTTCTTTTAATGCTAGGAAAATTGTCCACCTTCCAAGGCCAACAGTACTATTAACACACAGAGCAAAGGTAGAAAGTGAATGCATATAGAGATGCACATATATCTGTATAAAAATCAACCAGAAATCACAGAACATTTAAGCAACATTTTCTTAAGCAGAACTATTTGTTTAATACATTAAATAGACTAAAATATTTGGTGTGGACAGAAAATAAGTATTCCACAATTTTAACTTGAAACCAGCTGTAACAAAGCCTCAGCTCTCTGTTTAATTAAAAAAAAAAAAAACCCACATCATTATCTGACAACCATTAAGAGAAGGCTTACAGATAACACCTCCACCACAGTGCACAGCCATCAGCCACAGAGGGCTTCCAGGAACAGAACAGGGTCCATGTCCGCCATACTGTGCAGTGAAGTCCATGGTGTCTTAGGAAACCCCTGGCCACTGCGCTCAGTCTGGGTTAAGCACCTTTAGAGTAGGACACCAGACAGCAAGCAGTTCCAGCTCTACCCGATAGTGATTTCTTTACTGGTTTTGGCTGACACATTTAGTAATTTTAAGACAACACTCACCAAAAAGAAACACAGTATCACATTCCCGTTTCTTGAGTAGAAGTTGGGAAACAGATGCCAAAGCATCAAAGACCATGTTTTCCTTTATGAGAGAAGAAATTTGTAATTTCACTGTTTCTGGGTTACAAAAAAATCATAAGGATACAAAGGACTCCTACATAGATCCATAACTATCTAACTGCCCCTTTCCCATTTCATACTCAACTCCGTTTGCTACTTTCATTATTGTAGACCTTAGGTTGCATCCAGAGTAGTAAGAGATTACAGAGCACATAGGTCAATCCTTGGAAATACTGGAAATGTTGACAGCCATGGGGCAACCAACTGTATCAACTATGATGACATAAGCATGAAGATAAATCCTGAAGACAACTAAGGAGGACAACTCTTCTCAGGACCCCTAGGACTCACTTAGGTTTAGCACGGGGCGTTACACATCTGGGACACGTGACCCAGGCATGACAGGGTAGCTGGCCACAGACCATCCCTTAGCATGTCTAGAGAAAATAATTTCCAAGTACATTTGGGTTCCTTAAGAATATCAGACTTTTGCTAAAAGTTACTTCCTCCAAACTGGTTAAATGGCTAGACGCCTGGAAATACCTTAGGGTTAGTTAACTGAGATCAAGCACAATTAGTGGTAGTATACCAGATTTACCCTTGAGGCCCATTTTCAGACACTTCACAAGCTTTCTGCTCTGCTCAGTTACACAGCACCTTACCATGTGTTGATATTTTCTGAGCTATGTGAACACCGCAGTTTCTTATATTCTTTTAAAATAAGGAAACCTTCAACCCCAGCCACTCCCACACTGTTTCATATATGAAGACAAATTTGAAGGTATTTGCAAAGGACCAGAGCCACACCCCTGTGTACTGTGCTCCAAGGAAGGCCATTTTTGGGGCAGGGGCCATCAGTACTCTCTGATGCTGTTTGATTTGGTTTTCAATAAAACTACAGTCAGTCAGTCAGTCAGTCAGTCAGTCAGTCAGTCAGTCAGTCAGTCAGTCAGTCAGTCAGTGTAGGTTCTCTTTGTTCAGCTCACCTAGAAAGTGCTGAGTGCTACAGATTACTACCACCAATAAAAAGACTCAAAGACTAATGCCTTTAAATGTCAGGGTCAAGACAAGCATAAATGGAGCCTGAGGTAAAGTTGCTCTAACATGTGCCCATTTTCTGCGTTTTTCCAAGAAATGGGGTGGATCAGTATGTGCACAAGTAGGTGGGCAAGTTCAGAGGACAAAGGTTGAAGTCAGGTGTCTTTCAGAAATTGGTTACTTTTAAGTTAAACATTCATGCATGTTACCAACTTGCTGAATGTAACTATTCTCCTGATTTAAATCAACCTCTGTTAAATACCTCTATAAACCAATAATTGGCTCCACTCCTGAGAGGAGGGACCAGGCATGGTCCCTTCATAGCAAGTTTCTTTCATCCGGAGCAGTCCATGAACGTCAACATTGACAGAGGCCAGACTTTTTCTTAGGGACCTTTCCCATGAAGAACAGAGACTTTCATCCCTACTAGTGCTCCCCAAAGCCAACTCTTAGGCTACTGACACTGTAAAGGGCACAACTTAATAGAGTCTTGGACTCATGAAGTTACATAGTGACTAACACGGTAACAGCTGGTTTGAAGCTGGAATAATTAGTGTATATTCCATAACTCCAAAGCTTCACATTTGTTCTTAAATCATTATACTGTGGATGGGGTTTTCACTAATTATTTCAAATCAGAAACAAGGAGCAAATTCACTTTTCAAGACTTTGAGAAGGCAGAACGTCATTTTCTCTCAAAAAATCGGCATTTGTCTCAAAAAAAAAATGCCAATGTTCCAACGTACAGAGTTAATGAACATCCTAATGTCTACCATCCCTTCTTCCAAGGAATCCTACATCTCAAGCATTTGTGAAATGTTGGGTCCACTCTAAGATTCACAGGAGCAAGCCGTGACTGTAACATTGAGCTGATTAGGATACAGAGGCCCCAAGAAGCCTTGAAAAATCCTTTCAGTTTTTCACAGCCAAGACAAGCCTGAACCACCTTCATTTAGGCTAGCATTGGGTATAGGGTGCTTGATCTCATGGCAAAGAGATGTGTTATTCAAGTTATCCTCAGCACTGAACATACAGTTTAGGGAAGAGGTATATGGATAGCTATGTTGATGGCAATGAATTTCCCATGATTCTCACAGCGCCTAAATATCAGCATACCAGCTGAATGGCTAAGTTAGGACTGGGTAGATTTCAGTTTAAATACACGGAGTACGTCATTAAGAGGAAAATGTCTACAAATGAGAAATGTCTTTACTGAGACAGACTTAAACAATGTAATCATTCATCACTTTGGATGACCCCATTGTTAGTTTTTCTGAGGGTGCATGTATGTATACATTCATACACATGTACTAAAACTAAAAGGTTCGACGCAGCTCTCATGTTCATAAGCCAGCTATAATGTCCAAGGTCAAAGACTCTATTCAAGAAATTACACAAACATGAAGCTAATTATCACAGAAACACTCGTGAGATTAATTCAGCATTTTCTGGCTGCAAGAACTGAAACTCATAAATTAATCTTTCGAACAAAAGGTGGTCTGAACAAGTGAAATAATCAAGCAAGCTTGAAAAGAGAAAAGGAACTAACGGTAGGGACCTATCTTTGGAGACCCTTACTATATGAAGCCTGACACCTGAGAACAGTGATTCGCAACCTGTGGGTCGTGATTCCTGAAGTGTCAAATGACCCTTTCCCAGCAGCTGCCTTGTAGTCATGGAAAACAGATATTTACCTTATGATTCATAACGGAGGCAAAATTACAGCTATGAAGCAGCAAGGAAATAACTATGGTTGGGGGTCACCACAACACAAGGGACTGAATTAGAACACAGCAGCATCAGGAAGGCTGAGAATCACGGAGTGTCCCAAACTAATGGGAATGCTGCTACCATCCAATTATAATAAATAGTATTTGACAGTTTGCTACTTGTCAGTCATAAGGATATTTAACTGGGCAAAATTCCAGAGCCACTTCTATGATTCAAATAGTGGACCATGGAACAATACTAGCTTGCCTGCAAAGAAGTACACAGTACTAAGGGGAGAAAGACATATGTACAAAGAAAAACTACAGCTCACGGGAGAGGGCAAGGCTCAAGGAAGCCTTGAGTTTAGCAAAGTGAGGCACAAAGAAGTGAGGCAAGTCCTTTAATCCCAGCACTCAAGGAGGCAAAGGCAGGTAGATGTCTGTGAGTTCAAGGCTAGCCTAGTCTATAAAGTGAGTCCAGGACAGCCAAGAATACAGAGAAACCCTGTCTCAAAAAAAACAAAAGTCAGACAAGTAACAATTCTGATATATCAAACATCAAGGCCTTAACCCACAGTAGGAGAAAAGGCCCTGGCTGCCCTATGAGGAAACACTTAAGACAGCTGCACAGAGACGTGGAGCACATGAGCAAACTGGAAGGGTCAGCTTAGATGGTCTCCTGCTACTTTATAGCCCACTTCCAGACCAGCTATCCTCTAGGAAAAAGATACCTAACAGAACAGCTGTTACTAGTTAACAATCTTGAAAAAAGTCTTATAGATACATGTGGGCAGCTCTTGGAAGAGGTAGAGAAAACAAATGGGCATCAGCTTTCTTTGATTTCGACTAGCAAGAGCCTACTTACCTGATTGCTTTCATTGGAGTCTTAGTCTGGATCAACGGACAACAAAGGCACAACGAAGGGGAAATTAAAGAAATGGAGGGGAAAATATGACGGCTTAAACAAAATGAGCTACATTAAACTGAACATTGTTTAAGTAAAAAAAAAAAACCTAGATATTAAACAAATGGCAAAAATATGTAGAATACAGATAAATGTATAGAATTAGAAGATTTAGCTCTCAAGAAAACACATGCAGATTTCTTCTGACAAAGTGACAAGCCCTGAAAGCAACAGTAACACGCACAGGACTAAGCCCAACCAGAGGGCCAGGACACAGTCACAGACTCACAGTGGTTGGGTAAACAAAGGCATCAGACTCTGCTGCTAAGACATGTCATGATGTACAGCCAGGGCTGACTGCTGTGGCTCAGACCCCAGAAGGAAAGCGTCTTTAAGCCAGAGCCCAATTCAGTGGCATTCGAAAGGACTGGCCGAATCCAGCTGAATGTTCCAACGTGGTTTAAAAGGTTTTCAAATTCCTATTGAGGGAAGATGCTAAATAACGTGGATAACTTAAATCAAGACAAATCAACCAAGAGGAGGCCCTAGGTACCATCTGGAACAAAAACCAGCCCTACAAAAAAGGGGGTAAAGGAAGTATGTGAAAATTAACAAAAACTAGGCAACAGTAGACAAAGTGTAACGCAGGCCCACAGCATTTCACTAAAAAGCAAACGTGACCACTGAATACTTTCCACGTGAGTGTTTATACTGTGTCAGTTCATGCTCAATGGTACAGGTGTCTCCAAGGGAAAACCCCATTTCATACTGTACAGAACCTACACCTGAACCCAAATTATGGGAGTTTGTATTGTTGTTGGCATCACTTCATTTAGCATGTCCTCTGCCCCCAGAACTGTCCCCTGACAGCACAAGTTTCTAGTCTGTGAACACTTCAATGAGGGGCAGTTTACAGGTATTATCTCCAACAGGCTCAACAGCAATAATGCCCAAGATATTTGCTCAATCACCAGATGGGCACTAGAAGGAGTGACAATCAGTGTGTAGCAACAAGTCCACAAGCAAGCAGTAGGACTCCATTTATGAATTATTTACATAAAGGAAGTTGTTAAATTAAGTGGTACTGACCTGGTGAAAGAAATCTCTACAACAAAGGTCTGAAGAATAGATTACAGTGAGATGACAGGAGCAGCCTATCACAAAGCAGTGACACCTTCTACAGATTATAACCTGAAGAACACCCTTATCTTCACATAAAGGTGTGTGCACAATTATGATGCCTGATAACAAGTCTCTGAGCCTGAGCCTCCGGGTTTGATGCTGTCTCAGCAGTGCTGATCTCCCTTGGGTCTTCACACGGCTTACTACTTCTAGGTCAGGGTTAACTCAAGCATCGCTTTCCCAGGTACCTTCCCTCTGCTAACCAGACGCATCCTCTCCCATTCTCTATACAGCAATCTGCTTACCTCCTATGCAGACACATGAATATGTGTTAAACCAACTGCTGTCTCAGCAAAGGCAGGAACCACAGCTATCTTGTTCACCTTCACCCAAAGGTTAAGGAAGTTCATGGCACATTAACAGGTGAACAATAAATATTTGAATAAGAAATTACTATACCAATTTACATGAACACATACACACAAATATAGGAAAATGGAAAATACCAAATAGAAAACAACCAAGTGTTGAAAAGCATCAAAATGATATACCTTTACATATATATGAGAATGATCTCAAAGAGTAAGTATCAAAGGTGTTTGTCTGCAAAAATATGAAAATTTACAAAAAGGAGACCAGGAAGTATTTTCCATTTATACAGAGTTGCAAACAAGAAGAGAGTCAACACTGGGCATGACTGTTGTGTGCCGCAGAATGGAGGACCAACAGAACAGCTGGGATCTCCTTACTGCAGAACAGAAAGGTCAGTGAACCACACACTGAGGATAGTCAAGAAGAGCTCAGACTACAGGCAACGGCAGGCTTAATATCTTGCTAAAAGGCTTAGCTCCCAATCTTTAAAATTTTGAAATTATATAACATTTGATTCATAAATACATAGAATATACTTTGATGGCCCTATCTGCTGACCATACCTCAGTGTCACTCTACATACAAAAGGTCCATTTTATAATACAACGAGGCAGAAGGTCGGCTGCCTTTACAGAAAGGTACTTTATTATTAGACTGACTTTGGAAGAAGGAAACACATACTGAGATGATTCTAGAATAGCCCTGAAAATAATTATACTGCCACCTGTGCATGTTTTGAGACAAAAGTTAATCAACAGACCAACAGGTTATACAAGTTAGCTATTATCTGTTGAAGTTTGGTTATAAAACAAAAGGACTTACTCTCTGCAAACCTTTACTGGACTCAGGATTAACTAACTACCCCAACAGTACAACTTTTTACCAGTGACATCATGCTGTACTGTTTTGTATCAACAGAAATGGGATGAAGAGCTTGGAAGTTTCCAGTAAGGTCTCCTTCTAATGCAATTCAGCAGGAAATAAACACAAAAAGAATGACTGCTAAGATCCACTGGACACATTAAGGTCAAGGATTTCCAAGTTAATCCACTTTTCTTCCCCCAAGAGTTTGTTTATTTTTGGTAAAAGGCAGAAAAATTAGTTTCTACAAGGAAAATCTGCTTCTAAACGATAATTTGAAAATCTTGATATATATATTATATATTAAAAAAGACACAAAAATAACGGAGAAGTGGGAATAACAGATTAGGTACTGTAACTTTATAAAGGCTTGCCTAGACCAAGAAGCAGCACACACACCTCATTTATGCAAACTAAAAATGTATACAAACAGCATAGTACTGCAATACTGGGTCTTGATACATTACCTGTACACATAACTACTACTGTTATTAATAACCTTTGGGACACTGTCTTATGCCCAACAAGACGACATCAAGTCTTTCAGTCTTCTCTTCCCCCTTAGGGGAGGGCATTTCTAAACACTAATTTTCCCATCTAATATTCAATTATAGGAAACAGATTCCACAAGGTGCTTTAACTGATGAGACCTCAAGTGCTGTTTTCGCTCTGGAATTTTTGGCTAGCGAACAGTCCACGGGATCATACACAAACACTACGACAGAAGAGTTGTTGCACGGAGTCTGATGAGCCCGGCTGGTGGCGGGTTCTAGGACATGCTTGAGCATCGAACTGAAGGGGATCCCATCTGAGTTAACACTTTGTCCAACCACTGCAGAGGGCCATTCAGGTGAAGTTCAATCCAGCACGGAGTACTTGTTACTGTCTGCCTCCTGTTTCAAAGAACACAGAATGCAATTAGGAAATCAAAAGGCTGTGTATAACAAAACCTAGTTTAGAATAATTGTTAATTTTGTATGTAGAATTATTAATTTGAAAATGGTTGATTTTTATTGCTAAAATGATCTAATGAGTTTTGTCCTTTTACAAAATTAATTTTTTTATGTGCAGTATACTTTTGCCTACGAATGTAGGTATATGGAGAGGCCAGAAGGGGTTGGGGGTCGGAGGTCAGGGGTCAGGTCCTTCCTTAATTGTTCTTTAACTTGTTTCCTTGAGTCAGGGTCACTTACTGAACCTGAAGCTCCCTATTCTGGCTGGACCGATTGGCCAGCGAGCTCCTAGAATCCATCTGCTCCCTGGCCTCTAGGTGGCAACTCCGGCCCCAGAGCCGCCCCAGCCTGGCCCCATCCTATGGCATGCCTGGCTCTTAGGAGTGCTAGGAATTCAGACTCAGTCCTTATGCTTGCTAACTGATGAGTCTCACCAACTGAGCCATCTCCCCAGAATTTCAGCTTTTTGCAAGACTTACAAAAACACCTTCTCTCCTGATTTTAAATCAGTATACTGATACTACTATCTAACTATAGCTTCAAACGGGACATGTATGAGATAAAATTTAGATACTACTAATAATGAGGCTGGGAGGAAAGAAAAAGACCAGTAGAGACTGCCCCAAGGAAACTGACACATATGGTCACCATACTTTTCCATGTATCAAATGAAGTCTAATTGGAACAAGATTCAAATTTAAAGTCTGCTGACCAGAGCTAAATCCTTGCCACACAAAGTCAAGACTTGGCACTGAACTTCCTCCTCTAAGGGACACAACAAGCAACATTCCTGTCAGCAACATGCCTCAGGCTTTCGGTTTTAAAGGCAAAAGTAAAACTTTCTAGTGCTGTTAACAAAGGCACCACTGCCTACTCCCTGGATCATAGAACATTTTTGTTACTCTACTCTCAGGCACTGGATTTAGCTCTATCTTATTTGCTACAAAGTTAATCAATACATTTACTTTTGCTTCTTCAACAAGATGTCTTTCAATCATGATAAGGGCCATTATCAGCTCTCCATCTTTAAACAATTCATGCCCAATAACATTTAGGGTTAGACAGCCAAGGAGGTGGAGATGGCTCAGCAGTGAGGCGTACGTACTGCTCTTTTAGAGGACCAAGTTTAGTTCCCAGGACCCAAATTCCTGGCAGTTCATAAAAACCTGTAACTCCGGCTCTAGGGGATCTAACACCCTCTTCTGGATTTCACAGGTACCAGCACTCACACAAGCATAGAGCCATATATACACAAGACATGCACCTAATTAAATGCATTGTGAGGGGCGCTAAACGTCCGAGCTCATACATATTGCTTTTTTTTAGCACACTGTCATTTAGAATTATTGACCAGTAGATCCTTGGGTTTTCAGTATGTTCTAGCCAACTTTCAAATACAGGCATCTGAGCTTCTACGCACGAGAATTTCTGCCATGCCTGCATATATAGTAGGCTGGGAGATACATAACACTAACATCCATGACTAGGGTAATGCAAAGTGAGACCACAGGTGAGGGGGCCTACTCAGCTGATCTCATCTCAACTGAACTGTCTAGCTTTATTCTACTCTTAATCCAAGTGCTACTCCGCTGTCAGAATTACAATTTCCTTAGTGCCCGTTCCTGTCACCTGAATCCTGTATATATCTTCTGGAGCCTAGCCCCCATGCCATGCCATCAGGGAGCTTTCTGTGAGCACAAAGCACACGCCTCTGGTTTTACAGAATAACATGACCTTTCAAGCATGCCCTTTCATAGTACTTTACATTCCATATTATGTTAAAAATGCATGTTTTCATATAGTTTAATCCTATCTTCTGTAATACCAGCACAGTAATGTTCAAGTTTCTCATCCACAGGCCTCCAACTTTCTTAACTAAGGGTCTCATGTAGCCCAGCACATCCATGAACAACCAGACATACATCACCACACCTGGTTTGTGTTTCTGAACATTAAATCCAGCACCTCACACACAACACACAAGCATAATACACCTTTAGCCCTTTCTTTTATTATTTTACATAAAAATCTGTTGAAAACAGACATAAATGAACTACAGAAGATGCAAAGAAGGGAATAAAAACAGTCACAACTGAGCAAGTGAGTCATACCGGTATTCTGCTCCCCAACCCTTCACAAAACTCATTCTTATGGTGCACATTCGAGTTAGCTGATAAACGGCTTCAAAACCCTGGTTAACAGACTGAGCCAGAAGAGCAGCAAATTCTTGGTTATTGAAGATCTTCAGGTTACAGCCTAGAATTGAGTAGTAAAATATAAAAAAAGTTATCATTAGAAAATAATTTTAAAAGGACCCATGTTTTAGAAAGAGCATGCAAATCAGCTCCTAATTTCTAAGGTCATTAACAACTAGAAAAGTTAACAAAGCAAACTAAAATACAGGTTTATTTACACGGTTGAAACCATACCTGGCGGAATTTTACACACTGTTGCAGGGTGCCAGCCGTATCTCTGGTTACAGTTGGGGCTCTGTACAAAGATTGCACTATCACTTAGGCACTCGGCAAAAACTTCCCCACCTATGTAATACAAGCGCACTCCCCTTCCTAAAACAAAATACACATGGTTAGTTTTGGAACACTTGCGCTCTTCAGTGTTCCTGAGAGTCATCTAAGAAATATTCTAAGGTATTCCCATGACTTCTCCTCACAGTTGTATTTTCCTAATCTGGCATATACCATAGCATCTTTCTCAAAAAAAATTTAACAATAATTTTCAATTTTCAAATTATTGCTCATAAAAATATTTCAACATAGAAAATTATGTAATACTGAGACAGCTTCACACAAGTTACCTGCCGTTTTAAAATTTACTTAAAAATTGAGTTAATTTTCAAGAAATTCACTAATGTCTGGGCAACTTTTTTTCTTAAGGATCCCACTAAGAAAAGACTCAAAAATATCACATTCACCGGCTTTGTAAATGTCTACTTTGTAGTGTAATCACATACCAGGTTAAGAGACTTTTCAGATGTAGCTGAAGTGGCAGCAAATCAGCCTTTGCTATGCAGCAGAGGAATAACCGATCAAACAGCAGCTGCGTGTAGAGGATAACTGCAGATGCTGGCGTCATACTGTCTTAAGACTATGCGCACCTCAACCATGCATATTTAGCTGTGAGGAAAAATGAGGTTCAAGCCTGAAGATATACCCAGAGGGCAGTGCGCCTATGCAAGAGTCCTGGATTAACCTCCAGCACAGTGGTGGGTGGCAGGGATAGCAATTAAGTACAAAAGTAGACTTTTCAGACTATTCCCTGACCAAATTATAAGATAAACTAATAAATAAAAGCTTAAAAAATATGAAAGATAATCTAAAATTATAGTAAACTAAAATTCTGTTGGGAGATATGAAAAAGTGCAAAAGAACTATTAATTTTCTTTAAAATACAAAGGTCTAATTAAAACACACAAACACAGAAAATAAAACCCTATGTGAGTGAAGTCAGTGTGGCTGTTCACAGCTTTTATCTGCAGTGGCGTCTGGACTCTAGCAAGATGAGCCAATGAACAAGACCTGAGAGGTTCACACAGCTGCCACACACGCTCCGGTGTTCTCATTCACACTGTCAGCATTGATTTTTGGTAATCAACACATTTTTCACGAGAGGAAAAGGTTAATCTCAAACAGGCAGAAGAAAGTTGAAGTTAAAGAAGCAATCTGATGATGCTCGCTATTTGAAGGTCTACACCTTTTCCTCACAAAATAGTAAGGTTCCCAGATAATTCAGGTATTTGTAAATTATAATCATGGAAACTTTCCACATTAGATGTGAAAACTGAGATAAAATGTGTTAATTTTTTAAAAACTTAAATCTATTAATGCAAACAAAGTTTATGAGAACTAACCCTTTTCAAACTTAAATCAGGAGCAAGTGGGAATATTTCAGTTTGACAAGTTTCTTTAATAATGTCTGACACAACAAAAGACCTGGCTTCTCACATAAGATCTGCACTTCATCTCAATTTCTAAGTCCCATATGTTGAGCCCCCAGAATGCTCTGCTTTCTGCTGTGAAGAAGCAGCAGGCAGCACCTTAGCATTATTGGGAAAAGCAGTGCCAAGATGCTTTAAGGGACTGTCAAAAATTCCTGCATCATATTTTGAAGCCTCTAGATTGTATTTTGAATTATACGTAAAACCCTGAAGAGGGGGAAATGAAAACAGATCATGATTGAACATGGACTGCCTTTCTTTCCTTTTTTCTTTTTTCTTTTTGGTTTTTACTAAAAAGACTGAGCAAATAAGTTATTTTACCAAAGGACTTCCCACTATCAAGAGTGCCAAATACAGGTAACGTTGAAGACTAAAGGGATTCACGGATGGAGATGAAAGTGGGCTTTTCCATACAAGCTTTTTATACAATACCACATACTGTCTAAATTATGAGTAATTGTATTTTTCCACACAAAGAAAAAACATACCTATATGCCTTCTTGTCATTTCTACAGTAGCATTTCGGTTAACGTTGGAGAGCAAACCTAAGCAGAACCTCTCTGAGTTTGACGGATCTGTAAAACCATCTACAGTGAGTGAGGGCTGCGATGCATGGAAGGTCTCTCCAACCCTCTGGTTTAGTTCATAATACGCTATTGAACACCAAAATGCAGGTTCCGAGTAGGTAACTGGCTGCAGATCTGAAGTAAAGGAAGAAATGTTGTATGAACAACTCAAGAAACAGAGTGAACACCATGATCAGACCAGAGAAAAGTTTTTAAAAATGTCTCTGACTCATAAAGTTATGTATGGAGTAATATCAGTTTTAAACAACAACAGAGGAAAACAGACCAGCTTGCTGAACTTGGGTGCATTTCTAAAACACATCTTGATAATTTTAGCTATGACAAAATATAAAGCCGAGTAAAGAGAAAAGTCGAAAGCCACAGAAGGAAGAGACACTGCAGCGGGAGAACCAGAACATGTCCCTGACAGCTGTCTCCTCTCATATGTGTAAGAAGCAAAGAAGGACAAAAGTACAAGTGAAAGCCAATTACAGCACCGACAGACAACTCACTACCAGAAATGAGGACCACATGCAATTCACTTTTGTTGAGATGTACCATAAGGAAGATCACAAGGGAAAAACCAAGACAATTTTGCAGAATAAATTCCAAATATGTAGAAGCTGAAGACTGTGAAACAGCAGGGTACGTGAGGATTAGAGCAATATGAATGTGTGTTCATAATTTGTGACATAAGTATGCACACTTTTCTACTGACTGCCACTGTAAGATACATCCTAAACAAACACCCATCAAAACCTTAGATTATACAACTTCA
Source organism: Pachyuromys duprasi (assembly GCA_028658305.1). Classification (NCBI taxonomy): domain Eukaryota; kingdom Metazoa; phylum Chordata; class Mammalia; order Rodentia; family Muridae; genus Pachyuromys; species Pachyuromys duprasi. The sequence goes on from CM053764.1 coordinate 49,102,696, forward strand.
TAAAGAACAGTTTTAGTGACTCAGACCGTCTCATAAATGTCTAACCGCCATGAGAAAGCAGATAGTACCAACTACAGTATCAGTCATTTCTAAAGACACTGATACACACCACCTGAATCAGTTTACTTTTCTCATATATAATATATATATTATATATATAAGTAATTTCCAGAGAGAACTTTCTTTAATGTAGTGAAAACAGAAGGAAGTAACAGCAACTCACCCAGGCTGTGATTAACAGGAGAGAGAGTAGTAGGAGACAGTTCAGCCGGAGAGCCTGAATTGGAAGAAAACTGACAATTGACATTTCTCCAGAACTTATGATCAAGTAACAAATAAACAGTTCTGACCTTTTCACCAATAATATACAGTTACATCTCAAGAATTTAAAAAATGCAATTACTTTGAGTTTAACTCAGGGGGCTGAAACACACGAGGTACAAAAGGTTAAGCACTGAATAACTTCTCATGGCATAACTGACTTGTCTTCTTACCATGCAGGTCCCCCGGAGGAGCCTACTACTGACAGCTGTCTGTGTATCTTTCCAGAAATATTTTATGAAGCATCTCAGCAAATACACTTTAGTTTTGTGTCACTCCCCTTTCATGACAAATAGTAATAGTTCTAAAACATCTGTATGAGGTATGTCATTAGAAACCTTTTGTGCTGCTATTTCTATACTGTTCAACCTACCTGTATCAGCCACAGCCTAACACATCCTGGTACCCTGACAACAGATGACTGTTCTCACATTGACTAGTCCCAGTTTCTCTGAAAGGAGCTTTTATAAGGAAGTGCCAAGTCTAAGGGTTGGTGCCTGTCCAGTTTTGACAGATCCTGGCTAAATTATCACCCACAAGATTGTGAAAGCACATGTTCCCATTACCACCACCACTGCAGTCACAAGTGACAACAGATGGAAACATGGTCTATACAAGC
>CM053764.1:49104135-49144357 GCA_028658305.1 Pachyuromys duprasi
GTTTCTTTCTGCTTTTGGGATACCTCACTCAGGATGATAGTTTCCAGGTCCCACCATTTGCCTGCGAATTTCATGATTTCCTCCTTTTTAATTGCTGAGTAGTATTCCATTGTGTAAAAGTACCACAATTTCTGTATCCATTCCTCAACTGAGGGACATCTGGGTTGTTTCCAGGTTCTGGCTATTACAAATAAGGCAGGTACGAACATAGTTGAGCAAATGTCCTTGTTGTGTACAAGAGGCCCTGTCTTAAACAGACATTTTCATTTACATTTCTCTTAGTTTATGATTATTTATGTTTTATTTCAATTCATTTACCCATCTGTAGGAGGCTCGGAATATAGTAAGAGATCTTCAGTCTTTTCAGTTAGAGTTGTGGAACATTTGGTTACTTGTTTGGTGATTGGGGCTCGCGTCACAGTCTAATAAAACAGCTTTAACAACAGATCTACCTGTCTGTTGTGTTCAGGATTTTCCCACCAAGCAGGACACCTGGCTTTGAGCTGAAACAGTAAATCATTTATTTAGAACTTCTCCATCAATCTCAAGTAAGACTTGTAATTAGTAAACAGAGGAGACAGTGATAAGGCTCTATGAGCAGACTTGTGACGATTGAGGTTATTCTCTACGCTGTAACAATTTCAGTTGTGTTTTCACACACATCCCTTAAGAGTTTAGCAAAGGCTGTGAAGTTCCAACTAACAAATCTGAGTTTTCTCTATTTTGTGAAGTTAACATTAGTTCTTTATTAAAATTAATTTTACTAAATTCTATTTTCTTAGAAAAATATCCAATTTTTCTGCTTTGCATAAATATCCTCAATCTGATCCTGATAATGTAAGGCACAAATATACAAAATGGGGGAGGGGAGCCACAGATTGAAAATTTAAATTACACCTGCTGTAAATGTACTCTTACTATAATCACAAACCCTACCGACCCCACGGGAAGCACTCTCTAAGGAGCAAGATCCACACGCAGCTCCCTGCTGCAACAGTGTGCCGCAGCACAGACTAAAGGTGGGCAGAGGGCATCACTGTGCACCATTCACACTACAAACAGCACATACAGGACACACGTAAAGCAGCAGTCACCACAGACACGCTGGGTCACAGAGAAAGAACTGGAAATCACTACTTTAAACAATTGTATTAAACAATTAGCTTTGTTTTCTTTCTTTCTTTCTTTCTTTCTTTCTTTCTTTCTTTCTTTCTTTCTTTCTTCCTTTCTTTCTTTTTTTTTGAAAATCACAACAAGTACAAATGAGAAGGGTCAAAACATGCTTGGAACAATGAATTGAAATCCATGGTATTCCCTGCAGTAGACATGAACAGCTGGAGCTGGGGGCACTGCTCATTATTTTCTCTCCTATTAATACATCTAAGAAATACTCAGTAGAGCAACCAGCAAGCTTCCTTTTCTACAATTCTGTAGGTATGAAAAAGAAAGGCTCACTATAAATTTTAAAATTTGATTCAAGCAAATAATTAACACAATCCTTTTAAAAACTATGGTTTTAAACAACTGATAATTGATCAATGAATCATTTATATTATAAATACTGCTGAGGAGTTTGGCCCACTACAAGCCTTTCATCCATAAGACAGAAAGTGCCTGTCTGCACCTAAAGCATCTAGATGCATGCTTTGCTTACAAGTTCACAAATGTTTGCAGGTGAGTGTCTCAGAAAGGAAGCATTGTGAGTTTTTGTAAGTGTTAAGGCTCACTCCTTGAAGTTTAGTCCTACCAAGAGCTGACAAGCTTGTATCTTTTTTGCATTATCACTGTGTGGGTGACTTCTGCCAAATTAACAGCCTCAAAAGGAAAACTTTTATAATTTTTTGTTTATAAGTAATACATTCTTATTTTCACCTTCTTTTAAAAGATTTAAACCAGTTCCTAGAAGTACAATGCATTTATAAACACTTCCCCAGTTTTGGGATCTACTTTAGTGTATCTTTGAAGGTGACATTTAAAACTTTACAAAAAAAAAAAAAAAACCCTCATTTTCTTTTTTTGAATATTGTTAGAGTCACAACATAATTTAGAATCAAGTACAAAGAAGTCTCATACATCCCTGCAACTGGGCAACAACTGCTTACCATACTCAGACTATATTGCTATCCAAGTCCACAGTTTACAACAAGGCTCATGCTTGTTTTATTTTCTGTAGGTTTTGACAAGTGTACAATCCACTTCCTTCTTTTTTACTCCATAAATGCAAAGGGCTTTTCCTAATTAATTTTTCTTTCTCTAAACCCCTCAATTCTTCACTATCTTTAGAAGGTTTGTCTTCTCAGCATGGGAGACAGCTGGGGTTGTACAGTAAGTACATGGCCTTCATAGGTCACTGTTTTCCATTTAGTAGTATGTAACTAAGGTTTCACATATTTTTTTCCCCTTATACTAAGCAATATGACACTGTCTCATGAACTACAATTTTTCAACATCTCAGTTGTGCTCAAATGTTTCAAAATTATGAGTCAAGCTGCTAGAAGCACCAAGGTCACATTTTTGTGTGAATGATATAAGTTTACCTGAGTAAATACCAAGGAACCAGACTCTGTACTGTTGAATATGATAGCTGTACTACAGAGCCACAAATATAAAACAGCACAATGGATAGATACACAGACTGAAGGAAGCAAATGAGAACCCAGAACAAAAAACCACCTGGTTACAGGTTTAACGGCCAACAAACACCTCCACGCAATGAACTCCCCTACTCATACCCACACTCACATAATCCCATACTCATACTCACATACCCACACATGTGCACATACACGCACCCTTGCCCCCGAGAGAGCAATGCACGCGCATACACAAACACACACAGCCCCCTCACTCTCTCATTTCCCCCAAACACCTCCCTAAAACATATACCCTCCTCACAATCAATACTACCATTAGAATCTCACAGAATACAGGAATTATGCTGAGGGTACAGAAGAGTAGTAAAGGACTTTGGCATACATGAGACATTAGGATTTTCTATCACCATAATCAATAAATTGATGACTAGAGCTTTTTCAATCAGACAAAGAACGTATATACGCTATATATTCACAGTTAACATCCTCAAGAGAATTATGCATGTAAACATGCATAGAAAAATATTGTATTAAAAAATACGGAGTATGACATGTGTGTCTTGGTACATGAGGCGGGAGTCAGAGACAACCCTGCTTGTCACCTTTCCCCTTCTGTACCTGGAAACAAACAAAAAAACCCAGAACTACAGGTTATTTTCCAGTTACTTAATTTTATCCTTTTGTCTCCAATTTTTGTGTGTGCTTAAAAAATATACCATGGCTTGGAATGGTAGTACATGCTTGTAATCCCAGCAATTTGGGAGGCTGATATATGAGGTAGCCATTCCATTGGACCTGAGATGGTCATGTGCGTGCAAGTCATGCTAGCTCACTATTCTTGTTGTTTTCAGCAGACACCTCCTGTTTGCTGAGTTAAGCCTCCTGTTTTGCTCCATTAAGCCTCCTGTTTTGCTTGGCTATGTTTACTTGGAAACCTATCTAAGTGGTTACTCTAAGTGGTTACTCTGTAATAAAGATGGCGCCTTGATCAGAGCACTGTCTTGGTGTCACTTCTTCGTGTTCTCTGTCTTCTCTTTTAGTTCCCAGCCCCTTGTGCAGGCGGTTACTATTGGTGGTCACAGGGGACTACAGATATACAATGGTACCTGTGAGTTTGGGACTAGTCTGGTGGGTTTAAGACCATGATGTGTGATTACTGCCCTGCATGACTGTGATCCAGTCTCAAAAGAAAAACAAATATATTAAATACCTATATAATTCACAAACTATATTAAATATAAGTTATTACTATTAGCAAATGCATTCTCAAAACCTTATTAGTTTTATATTAGCCAATCAATATTTATATACAAAGTACCACATGTTTAATGGCTTAAAACCATTTCCTCTCACAGGTGCCTGCAGGGTCACGCTGTCAAGGTGCAGGCGGCACTTCTACTGTAGGGATATCCCTCATGTGGTTCAGCCATTCAAAATGTGGTGGACATCTGGGTTGTTTCCATTTGTAAAATTACATATATGATGTTTACAACACAAACATTCTTGTCCAAGTGTTATGTGGACCTGTTTAAATTCTCTTGGGTATGATCTAGGAGTAAAATGATGGGACTCCGTAGTAATCTTGTATTTAATTTTTGAAGAACAACAAATTTTGCTAAAGTGGTTACAACTAACATTCTTATCAGTAATAATGAGTGCTCCGGTTTTTCCACAACCTTACTAATAGTTGTTAAACTCTTCCTCTTGATACAGACTTGTAGAAGTTGAGGTACTATTTCACCTTTGATCAGTTACTTTATGTTACCCAATTTCAATGTCAAGGTAACGGCTATCTACCACAGTGCAAAAACTACTGTTCACTGACAAATACTGAATGTCAAGGAGACATACTTGAAAAGTCAAGTATCATGTGCACTAACATACGTAACACGCTATTTTATTAGATTATCATCTATCTTTGTATCTGACACTCTTACAGCCAGACATAAATATTAGCTGCAGCAGAGACATCTTTCCTGGGTGTCTGAGTACGGAAGAAGTCAAACATTAGAATTCCTCTACTCCCCCACCCTCCAAAGTTCCTCCACTAAAAATAATTTAGATAGGTTAGAAATAATAGTGGGCCATACTCATGGCAAGAGGATATGAGTTACAGGAGAGACTAGGCCACACAATAAGCTTCAGGTCAGTTTGGGTTACTAACCATGATGGTCTGAGTAAGACTGGCCCTCATAAGCTCAAATATCTAAATGCTTAGTCACCAGGGAGTGGCACTATTTACAAGATTAGAAGGATTAGGGCATAAAGCCTTGTTGGAGGAAATGTATCACTGTAGGCTCATTCTTTCTCTGCCTATGGATCTGAATGTAGCTCTAAGCTACTGCTGCAGTACCTGCCTGCATGCCATTATGCTCCCACCATGATGACAATGTACTAAACCTTGCTTACAAGAAATTGTAAGCAAACCCTCAATTTCCTTCGTAAGAATTGCCGTGGTTATGACTTCTCCTCACAGCAATAGAACAGTGACTAAGACACTAACTAATCCTTAAGGTAAGACAGGTTGAATAAATCACACTAAACAATGACATCGAAGCACTCTCTTGAGTACCCTACTTGGCTCCCCTAGAGTTTATTATTTAACAAACAGCTTAAATATTTGTGGAAACTTTCCCAACACTGGATGGAATAGCTAATTATCAGAAATTAATCAAATTTAGATCAGGGACAATGTATTTTGTGTCAACAATTTACTCTAATTCAGAATGCACTATTAAGTTAAAGAAGCACAGGAAAGCTGGTCCCCCTCGTCTAGTCTCAAATCCTTCTTAAGAACCAGTTACTAGGGTGACCGTGTTCTTTTAAGAAAGGTATTCATTCATGAAACAGCAGCATGGAATACTTGGGGGGGTAAAAAGGCATCGAGCACTTCAAAGTTTTCACTTACTCCAATAAGAGAAATGTACCAACTGCACAAAGTAGCTTATCTGACAGCTCAGATACTGTCAAGATGGAAGGTTTGTTTTGTTTTCTCTAAGTTCAGGGTGCCAGCAAACATTACTCTTCAATCAGTAACATTCTTTATCAAATTGTGATAGATAGCGGACATGTGTGGACATGTGCCTTTCACAGTGCCCGTGTGGTGGTCAAGAAACAAGTTATGGGAGCTGACTCTCTCCTTCCACTTTGAGGGATCTGAGGGTCAAACTCAGGCTGACACAGCCACTGACACCTTTAGCTGCTGAGCCATCTTAACAGGCCCCACAATCTCTTCTCAAGTATTATTAATGTGTGGCTGGTTGAATCTAGTGATGATTTGAGATTACAGAAGGCCAACTCAATGACTGATGCCTGAGAAATTCATATTTACCTGTGTCCATACTTTGATTCAACTGTTGGTCACTTGTTTCTCCATCTTCACTGATATATCCAGGTGGTGGCGTTTCTATAAAAGAACAAATCAAGTATAGTTGATTTGAGTTCAGCTTTTTCTCCTAGCTACCAAATGCAAGCAATAAATCACTTGGAAATCCAAAAAAGTACGTATCATTATAAAAAGGAAATTGGAATACTATGGGTATATGTATTATACAAAACATCATTATAAAAGGCAGAACTAGGCTTGCAATTGAGGCTCTAATCCTATCTTACAGGTGAATCCATAAATATGGCTTGTAACATAATCCAGCTTTCCTGGCATATTTTCTTTAACATTGTTTACCATTTGATTCATATGTACACATTCTGGGACAACAGCAAAAAACCTAATTTCAAAGATGTCCCTCAGCAGGATTCAAAGACGTATTAGTACTACCATTTATTTTTAAACTAGTAGACACCAGGCATGGATGGCCAAATAGCTCCAATTTCAGTTTACGCTACCCACACAGGGCAAGTTACAGAAGCATGACTCAAGACTAACCTAGCCTGGATTCTACCTGAAAAAGCTCCCACCTTTCCTGCTGGGCTTTCTAATTGCTTAACAGTTCTGAATGCTTGAAATAGAAAATAGACATAAGTACTTGCTAAAAAATTAGGATTCTAACATCACTTCCAATACATTTTCTGAATAAGATGTTTATGTTCAAGAGGTACCTATATAGCTGAGTAAATTTCAAAGACATTAAAAGCATGCATACAATTTCATCATTTGTGACTTTAAGGAAAAAAGTACAAAAGATTTTCAATAGTGTACTATTTTCAATTTTTAACAGCAACTCTAAATAATGCAGACACTCAACATAAAAATATTTGGACATTATTCAAAGGGGAGAAGGGTGGCTTTAATCACAGCATTTAGAAAAGAGAGGCAGGAGGGTCTCTACAAATGTGAGAGCAGCCTGGTCTACACAGTAAAAAAAAAGTCTTAAACCAACCAACCGGCCCCTAAACTCTCATATAGAAATCAGTACCAAAATGTTTAATACTAGATGTTTAAAAGTTATCTTCATATAACCAAACAATAATAAAAATAATTCATACCATTACATTTATTTTAGAGATTAAAACTAAGAAGATTTAAAAAGCTAAGCTCTGCAAGATAGAACGTCAGTGTTTCAAGCCTAAAATGGAGAAAGCTCAACTCTAAGCACTTATCTCATTCTATTTCTTTACTATTATCCATTATTATTTATCTATACTGATAAAAAATTATTAGCATTTTCAAAAATTGTTCAGTTCTTTTGAGGGGCTGGAGGGACTCTGTGGGTACCTGTATTCACATGCACACGGATACACATGCATATGTATAATTTTAAGTAAAAATTTTGAATATAACTATTTTGAAATAGAATAAAAGTAGATTCTTTCATTTTGCTATTACTAGAAACTGACAGTGTCCACAAAAACTGGTATATTTCACTTCTAATTTGCTCCTTTATAAAACACTACCATCTAAATAGTTAAAAGAAAAAAGTCTAAATCTCTTAATATTTGAAAAGCATTCTGAATGTCATTGCAAGTAATTTGCTAACGTGCACCTCAGGAGACTGTGCTGCACACACCTGAATTTGTTAGCATTCTGGAGTGACAACAGCTGCCACATGACTTTAATACTTCACTCTGTGTTACATACACATACACACCCATAACCCCCACACCCTTCCCCACCCACTCTACTCCTAGCTAGTTTATAAAAGATGCCCAATTCTCTCCCATGAACGCATGTTTCACTTTATGATTCTTTTCTTCCCTCGTGTCATTCACTGTACTATGACTGCAGCTCCTCTTCTTTATAAACGTAGCAAGAAGGTTCTGCACACTACCATCCGGGAGCAGGAGGCAGGCTGGCACAGGACAGGGTGCCAGCTTTAAAGCTGGTCTTCTGGCCTGTGGTGGGGGTGCGCACCTTTAATCCTAGCACTCGAGAGGCAGGGGCAGGAAGATCTGAGTTTGTGGCCAACCTGGTCTACATAGTAAGTTCTAGGACACAGAAACCCTATCTAAAAGAAAAAAAGAAAAGGGGGAAGAAGGAAGGGGGAAAGAAAGGAATGGAAAGGAGGGGAGGGGAGAGGAGAAAAAGGAAAGGGGAAAGGGAAAGGAAAAGGAAAGGAAAGGTCTAATATCTACTCTTTTGACATAAAGGAGGACAAGGCAGGCAGAGACAAACAGTAAATATCCAGAAAACAATTAATTCCTAATTAGTGTCTATTAGTATAAAAGCAAACAAACGTTGTTAGAAAAGTAACAAAATAGTAGCTATTTTTTCTAGAAAACAGTAAAAACTATAGAGGTTGGTATTGAATTGTGAAATATTATTAGGCCACATAAAGCAGGAGACGAGAGAGAATGTGAGAGACAGTGAAACGGCTCAGCGGGAACAGTATCGTCACACAAGCTGGCAAGCGGAGGTCAAGCCCTGCACTCCTGCAAAGGTGGAGGTGGGTAACTGACCCCACAAAGCTGTCCTCCTCCCATACGTGCGCACACAGACCCCACTCTCTGAAAGCACAGTTTTACAATAGAGTTTGAGAACCATGAAGCTGAATTAATTTCTTCAGTAGAAGGCCAGGAAAAACACAACTGAGCATCTACTATTTTCAATGTGTTGTTTATCTATAAAACTAAGATGTTATATGTGCAAGTGTTTATTTACCGTAGACATTACCAAATTACCCATGGAGAGATGATTACTTACATGTCTGCTTGTGACTGTTCTAGAGATGTTTGTCTTAACCATACACTAGGTCTCACTGTACCTCTCTCTACTTCAATAGCTCTGACAAACTCACTAGGATCTTTTCCCTACTTCCTACAGTACTTTGTTTACAACCGCTGCAAAATAAAAAAGTAAACCTTTATCCAAATAAACATTAAATGCACTAGACTCACACACTGCACAACACAATCATCCCACAGATAATGACTTTTTCCATCCAAAGTCAAGAACACCTGAAAATGAAACCACATTTCTAACACTTGGGTGTTTGTTGCAAGATTGCTATTTACCCAAGTTTTAAGAGATTCTCAAGGCAAAAATACCTGGGATGTAATTACTCTGTGGCTCAATTCCTGCTGGGAAATTAGTGTTTTCTGGAATGGAGTGAGTATAGTCATCCAGAGGCGGCAGTTCTGTTAGAATCTCTGTGTGCCGAGGCACTAACACAGGAGGCAAAACTGCAAGAGTTAAAGAGATCCAAGTTAGTGGCCAGTGTGCAAGGAGACGGTACTCAAAGTTCTAACACGGCAGAAAGCATCAGCTTCACTTTTCAAAGTTTGGGCACAGTTATCGGGTGTTTTGACACTAAGAAACTGACAAATCTGATCATGGATTGTTCACATAATTCACCATTTAAGCTTGCAAATTAATGTCTATTTACTTTGGAAAACAACATGACCCTGTAATGACTATAAGAATTTATAAATTTCCACTAGAAATGATGAGGGAACCCAATGGTAGTGGCACATGCCTTTACTCCCAGCAGCAGGGAGGCAGCCTGGTCTAGAGTTCCAGGACAGCCAAAGAAAGCTACACAGTGATATCCTATCTCAAAAAGAAGAGAGAGAGAGAAGAGAGAGAGAGAGCAGAGAGAGAGAGAGAGAGGAGACAGAGGAGAGAGAGTAGAGAAGAGAGAGATGAGGAGAGAGAGGAAAGAGAGAAGAGAAAGGAAAGAAAGGAGAGAAATGGTAAAAGATAATATCATCACTAACACTAAAGTCAAACTTTTTTCTAAAAGCAAAGAAATTTTTTTAAGTTTTAAGTCCATCATTCACCAGAAGTCATATCACAGAGTTCACTAAATCACTTCAATAAACAAGCCATAAGTGACTCTAAAAGCACTCAGAGTGGGCTGCTATAAGCAGCCGGTACTACAAACACATGGAAGGCTCTCAGAAGACAGCACATCTGTGGATTTCCTGGATACATACCTTGCTGTCCAACAGAGTACGCTCCCAAGAAATGGACATGGCCCTTTTCCAAGAAAAGTTTTTTTTTTCCCATAAAAGTTTAAAAAAAATAAGCAAGCATTTAAAACTGCTGCCAAATAATATACTCAATTTAAGGTAGTTTATCAGAAACTTTTACATTATAATTTCCCTGAGATACAAGGAATACTAGCCTTCAGTCAGCCTTTTAGTTTAAAACCAGGAAAGCAAAGCAAAAAAAAAAAAAAAAATCAAAAAACCGCCTACAGTTTTCCTACCTGGTGTTTCAACTCTCTGGTAATGGTAAGGATTTACACATACTTCATCTTTTTTCAGATTAAAAGCATATTCGCAGTTTTCAATTGCTTTGAGCTCATGATGACTGTGAAGGTCCGGCCAGCGCCATAACCGGCAATATATAACATGTGGCAACCCTTTCCGATGTGAAACCTGAAGACGACCATCAAGAGACCTATTCAGAAGCAAGGGGGGAAAAAGGAGGGCACTTTTAAAAGGAGAGACTAGGTGTCATCAAAGGGCTAAATTAATACACTAAGAGCACAATGAAGGAAACCACAACCAGTAAGTTAGCTTCAGAGCTACCCAGGAAAATAGCACACTCTGGCCTGGACCTGGTCAAGCAAGCAGCGGCATTAACGCCTGTCTCCTGTCAGTGTGCACACAACAACTCGCATGCCAGTGCAAGGCTGGCCTCGTGGGGCAAGCGATACAGAAAATGTCATGTGGCTATACTTGAAAACTTCATCAGCATCCACTTTCAATAAGCTAAACTCTTTCAAAGGCATTAATTCTGAAGGCAACTGGTTGTCAAAAAAAGGAAGTAGTATGAAAATGGTAAATATCAATGATGTGACAGTAACTAACTCAGACTAACGTAACTTGTTATTTAAGTGTGACTTCTGGCACCTGAGGCTTACTCATGAGGCTCACACAGAAATGCAGATGGTGATGAAATGGAATGGACAAATACCAATATGCTTAAAAGAAATGAAGTGACTAAAAAAGGTGACAGAAAAACAAGTTAGCCTACTGTTAACTGTGATATAAGAGGTTCATCAAATATGTACTAGTATAAAGATGAGATTTAGATGATAACAAGAAATTTAGGAAAAACTAGTCATGTATCTACTTAAAAATTAGGCCAATAACAAATTTATCTAATCTTGGACTACAATGAGTATATAGCTATAAAAAGGTCTTATTCTTTATGGGACACAATAATTTAAAGATTCAAAACTAAAATTGCATTTACCAAAACATCAGCTGAAACATTTATATATATTTTAATACTGGCAAGCGGATACATTACGTGCTATGCCTTACTCACAGTAAGTTAACATCCTAGGCAAGTTACACTAAGCAACCCAGTCGAGGTCTTCCAAAGCACCACCCTCCCACACGGTCTCTAGGGTCCCATGGAGGGCAGAATATTCACCTGGTTTGTTCAGAGAAGCTGTAAAGGCCTGTTGTATCCCACTGATCTACCGTATTTGGTGTACTCAGTCCCCAAATTTCAGAGCAAGTGCTGTGCATAAATTGAAAAACAAAAAGTTGATGTGAACATGGAAGCATGGTTATTCAAAATACCATGATGCAAAGCATGGAGAATGTACAGAATACTTCCTTCACCCAGAAAATATACATAGCTTCACCTGTTATGGGTCAGTGCTGGCCACTATATTTTCTATATGAAGGAAGCCAATAAAATGGAACATGTGACTCCAGATAAGTTATGATTATGTTTTTATATGTGAACACCAATGCTCGCTAACCTAATGAAATCATACCTATAACATCCTTGCCAATCTCCTCTATTCAAAGAGTTCATCCCATGACATCAGCCCCATTGATGAGGCTTTATTTCATTACTCAGTTTTAAAAAACAACAATAAAAAAACACTTCAATTAAAAATAGCTGTCAACTGGTACTTTTAATATAGAAAAGTCCCAGCTAAAAGAAACACTTGTCATTTGGGTGTGGTAGCGCACACTTGTAACCCCAGCACTCGGAGGGCGGAGGCAGGAGGACCAGTCCATTGCTGGCTGGCTCTAAGCCAGGGAGTTCAAGGCCAGCCTGCTCTATGAGCACTGTCTCAAAGTAAGTAAGTAAATAAACAATCCCATCCACAGCTAAGAGTTCCAGGTTATCTGTTTATAATAACTTCAGAAAGTCCATGCTACTGAAAGCTGTAATTGCTGTCTTGTTGCTATGTATAAAGGTCAAGGTACATAAGCTAAAGTCATTCTACTAAAACACAGCTTACATTCTTTTCCCACATCTCTTTCCAGAACATGGACAGGTCAAAGATAATTCACCCTATTTCCCCTATTTCCATTTCAAAGTAACTACTAGACTGCGGGAAAGGGGGAGAATTTAAATGGAACGTTCAGCATGGCCCTTTGGTTGCCTTGTGTCTTGGCTATGAAGCTCTACTTTTTAAATCAGTCAAATCTAATTTTTCAATTCCACTTTTCTCATATTACCAAAGTCAATAAAATCTGAGGAAAAAAGAACATTTCTGACAACTTTTAAAAATATACTGAGTTTCACATTTGCTCACCCTTTGTGAGATAACTGGATCAACAAAGGGCAATAGGAAAGTGCAGGTTTTCCCGAGGCTAAAAATAGACTACAACAGTGGTTCTCAGCCTTCCTAATGCTGCCACCCTTTAATACAGTTCTCATCTTGTGGTGACCCCCAACCATAAAATTATTTCCACTGCTACTTTATAACTGTAATTTTGCTCCTGTATGAGCAGTAACGTAAGTATCTGTATTTCCTGACAGTCTTAGGCAACCTCTATAAAAGAGTTATTCAACGACCCCTAAAAGGGGTTGCAACCCACAGGTCGAGAGCCACTTGTCTACATGCCCCGGGCCCCTTACAACAGCGAGGCAGCTGCAGGCCACCCTTGAGTTCGAGCACACAGTAGCTGGAGGGAACAGCTGGGGGAAGATGAGAAGGAAGAGCAGGCAGAGGGACAGACAGAAAGAGAAGGGGGGAAGCATGCTTGGAGATTTCCCTAAGCTACCCTTACAACAGTACAACATGCTATGGAAAGCAGAAAAGGCCAACAAATGAGGATAATTTAATGTTCCTCTTGTGATTCTGAACTATAATGAATAGTATACAGCTAATTCTTTCTTTGAAAACAATATAAGGAAAATAACAGCATAATTGGAGACTATTCTGTCATGGTATTAGGAAGAACATTTCACTCAGGTTCCTTTGAGAACCAGAATTAGGGCACAAAGCACTTAAGCTATACTGTCCTGGGCCTAAAATAAACCAAAGAAAAAAGAGCTATGGGCAGGACTGCGAATGGATCTAGACACAGTGATGCCGGCCTCAGCCTAACCCACCCTCTGTCATCATGACACCATGCATTTGCTATAGTCCCTCAAACTGGAAACATTGTTTAAAAATGTTAATTTTAGCTAGCAAAATGTTTGCTTGTTTGTTTTATAGTAGCTCAGGCTGGCTTGAAACACACAATCCTGCTTCAGCTCCCAAGTGCTGGGGTTATGGCTACCACACCCAGGCAGAGCTCTTCAACAGACCCACTCTGTTACAACACATACAAAGCAACGAAGAAGTACATGTAATTATTAAAGAGACAACTTTAGCATAACTAAACACAAAAGCACACGATGCCCCTAACTCATAGATTTTACAACCCAGACAAGCTTCTCTAGGTAACACAGTAAGAGACACAAGGAGGAGGCCCAGTAGAGACAAGTCCTACAAGGTTGAGAATTACACCACAAATCCCAGTTGAAAAGCACAGACACAAGAACATACTAACTCAGGGTGGACTTTGTTTCCAGCAAAGTCCAGGAGCTTTAATTAGGTCAGTTTTCCTCAAATAATAGCTCTGACCAACCAAATGTAACAGTATTTAAAGACAAATAGACCAGAAACACGGCATCTGAAAGGCGTCAACCTGTGGATGAGGAATGAATGGCACACTGGATGAGAGCTGCATTTCTAGGACTTTTTACTGGGTAGTCCCCAGCCTCAGTGACTCAGGACAACTAAAGCCTACACATGAAACAGCAGTTTAACGGTAAATAAAGAAGCCACAGGGGATTATTTTCTAACAACTATGACCTCTGCCCAGCTCCTTGCCTGACACATGTGAACAAGACTGTGAGGGTTGATGAAATCTGCACCTGCAACTGCGACGGTAGCCATTGCCAACAGCAGAAGTAAAGTCTAGATTGTAAAGCTCCTAGACACCTGTTAAAACAAAAATCAAAACTCTTCAGAAGGTGGGACAACAGAATTCCAAGTTTCTACAATGCTCTCTTTCGAATTACTAGTATACAAAACTAAAAGCCACAGAAAGGGGTCAGATGAGAGCTTTAAGGAATTACTATGAGTATGTTCCTGAAATTAATGAACAGATCAGGAATCTCAACAAATACAGAAATTAAACAGAAATGCTAAAACTGGAAATTAAAAACTATGAAAGGAGCCTAATCACCAAGGAATAAATGAGTGAACTTATACATTAGCATAAGTTAGCCAACCAAGAATAAGAGACTCACAAACAAAAAGAAGTCTGAGTAATGTGTGCAGTTACATAAAAAGAACAAAATAGCAAAATAAATAAATAAAACCTGAAATAATTAATGGCTAGGGGGAAGATGGTTGGAATATTTTCAAGTCTTAAAACATTTTCAACTTAATAAAATAAAATAAAAAAACAACTAAATGTAAACACCCAAGAGGCCTGGTGAACACAAGGAATTTAAACTACTCAACAAGCTAGAACAGGCCACTGTCTTCTCTTAGAACCGTCTGGTACAAATCTTTTCCAACTCTGTAAGCTCCTGTCAAGGACCCTGAGGCAGACAATTTCTCTGAAGGTCCAGGCCTACTCCAGAAGCCAGTCACTGACTTGATTAGGTATCAAATTAGCACACGGAGGCGCCTACCTATGACAACACCCAGTGGCCCTTCTATTCCCTCCCTACCCCCATATTTCTGCTGGGTCCCCAATTTTCTTCCTTTAATGCTGTCATCTCTACACAAGTCAAAACTGAAATCACACCTTTCCTCCCTGTAATATCCATTCTTACTGCCTTTAAAATCTTGTTTGCTTTATTTTGGCAGCACCAGGGTAGATTAATCCATTACATACAGAGGCAGAAACACAGCATCTCTTAATAAACAGTCAAAGCTGGAAGACTATGGACCCTCTTTATACAAGTAAGAGAAAAAAAACTTTTAACCCACAAGTCCATAAAAAAGCAAAGTAGCCTTTACAAAGAAGTCAAGACACAAATATGTTCTGAGGAACAAAAAACTTAAATCAACTTGTTTCTAACAGACTTTGCAGAAAGTAAATACTTCAGGATAAAGAGAATTGTAACAGAAGAAAACCCAGTATCAAGAAAAAAATTAAAAGCTGAAAACATTAAAAGGGAAATATAAAAGGTGGTATTCTCATAATTTCTAAGAAATGGAGGGGACGCAGAAAAATTTGTAACCCAAAGAACACAAGGATATCTAAGTTTTAGACAACAGTAAACTAAAAGTAATGTAAAAATCAACTCAATGATTACAAAGCTAAAGATGCTTATTATACTCTAAAAAGCAGCCAGAATTAAGACAACTTAAACTTAAAGAAAAACTGAAAATAAAAATGAAGTAAGAAAAATAACTCCAAAGAGATTTGAGAGAAGAAAACACAAAGATCCAGACACAGTAACAAAAAACAAAGCACAAATGACATTTAAATCCAGTCACAGCAACAGTAACTTAACATCAACACACCATCTCCAAGGAAAGGTAGAAAACTGTCCCGTGAAACACAGTATCCATACAAAGATGATGTACTTCAAATAAAGAACAGTTGTGATGAAAAACCACCTCCACAGGCACAATGTTTGATAAAGAAAATGGTAGAGTAATATCAGAAACAATGGTTGACAGGACACAGAAAACAGTGCAGGCAGTTTAGGGATGAGGACCCAATTCCCACCCTTGGCAGGGAAACTGGAAACTTGATCTTGTCCTGGCTGGAAGCCAGAAATGCTACAAGTATTTGGAAACACTGTTCCCTGGTCTGGTTTCTAAGTAATTTAGGGTCTCAAATCTTGAAGAGAACTTTGTAAATATTAACGGGTTAGGGGACTGAGAATGGGACATCCTTCCCTAAGCTCCCATTTCCCCATAACACTAGAACAGCAAACATCATAACCTCTCCTTAACCTCTCGGTCAAATGAATAGAGTACATGTATCCCTAGGTAGTAATACTTCAAAGATCCTAAGAGTACACACCACTGTCTTTTTTCTGTAAGAGTTAACCAGCTGTTTCTGTCAATCACCTGGCAGGGAGTCCACCTGAGGAAAGCTGATTTACCTAAGGGCATGAACAAGAGATGGAGGAAGGGGCTGAAGAGATAGCCCAAGGGTTAGCTCAGCTTCTGACGCAGGCTCCAGAGGGTCAGACAACATCTTTTGAGCTCTGTGGACACACACATGGTACACACATACATGCAGGCAAAACATTCACATACATAAAACATAAGAAAATAGATCTTTAGGGGTAGAAACTATTCCCTTACTGAATAATGTGCTTGTCATCCCAAGAAACCTTTCCTCCACACAGCCACTTGGAAAGCTTCCATCATATAGTACGCTCTTCCCTGTTACCCAGTTAAGTGTAACTTTTCCTTCTTTTCTCTCTCTTTCTTCTCAGATGCTGGCCAAGCCTGAGCGCAGTTTCCTGGGATCCTTAGAGCTTTCTCACTTTCTCTGAAGACCCCCTCCCTGTTCTACCTCCATGTGATTGCTTGCTGAAACCGTCTGCTTTCTTTTCCCAGAGCTTCTCTTTTCCTCTCTCCCAGCCAATTGCCAGGACAGTTTTCCTCTCCTGGTCTTCTCTGAAATTCTAATAAAATCGTCCTTGAGCTTCCTTCCAAGTATATCTTTAAGTTCTCTCACTGACAAGCCTTAGAATGCAACAGAGGTAGCCTCAAATCCCATAACAATAAGACTATTACCAAAGTGCCCCCCACCCACCCAAAAGCACAAAACACTAACAGTCCTCCTCAGTGAACTGGTTGTCTTCCCTCTCCTTGCTCTCTACTCTAAATAATGAGGTTAAGTAATGCCTAAAGTCACTACACAGAATATTTTTTCTGCTTTCTATAGAAAACAAAACTGCCATTTACATTTAGAATGTATGTGCCTCGAGGACAGGTTAAGGACATTTTCTCTATATTCTAATGTGGAGAAAAGACACGGTAGACATTTCAAATCAATAAACACATCAACACATTAACTAGGCTTCACTGGTCATATAAACCTTAACAGCATTACCTTTTGAGTTTTTAAAGTACACTGTCGTAGGGTTTCTATTGCTGTAAAGAGACACCATAATCACAGCAAATAAAAAACATTTAACTGGTGCTGGCTTACATTTCCGAGATGTAGTCCATTATCACCATGGCGGGAAGCATGCTGGCATAAAGGTAGACCTGGAGAGAGGCAGCTGAGAGTTCTATATCTAGATCTGTAGGCCTGGCGTTGAGTATCTGAGACCTGAAGGTCTACCCCCAATGGCATACTTCCTCCAAGGCCTCACCTATTCCATCAGGGCCAAAGCTCTTAATGGTGCCACTCCCTGTGGATCTATGGGAACCGTTTTTATTCAAACCATTACGTGTAAATTGTTTAATTTTTCAACCTTCTCAAAACCATTCCTCATGCCCCTTTCTCAGTTAACTCTTAACCTCTATTCACTACTTCCAGGGGTAACTGCCATATTCACTTTTTACTCTAACTTTAAAGTCTTCCAGAATGTTACGTAAATGGAATTAATACACTGTACACTCTTTGAGTTCAGCTAGACTCATGCAGCATGATGACTCGGAGATTCATCATGGAGCACAGTTCTTTTTATATATGTTTGTTGAGCTTACATTCTCTGAACAGGTAAGTTTCTTTAGTCATTGTTTGCTGATGGGTACCTAGCCTATTACCAGGCTGTAACAGTTAGGAATAAAGTTGATATAAACACCCAAGCTGTAGAATGCATCCTTTGTAGACAATTTCACTGGTGTTCACCTAGAACTCTGGAGACTTTAACTAGATGCATGCTTGGCTTTACTGAAAATGGATAGCTCTTCTTCCTGAGTAGACAGACCATTTTCAACTTCTCTCCCTCATTATGTGAGAACTCCTGGGACAGTCAGTCTAATTATTCTAGTGACAGTGCTGTGCTATTTCCTTATGGTTTCAGTTTCTATGTTTCTATTGACTAATGATACCACACTTCCCTGTCTCTTTTTATCTTTTATCCAAATCTGTCAATTTAAAACCTGAAGCCACTCATATTTCACTATAAGGAATTGTATTAAACAATTCTTTATAAACTCTTCATACAACTTTCTTTCAAAATGTTTCACAATTATTTTTCTCCCACCCTGGCTCACTCCTTTTTAGACTCTTCTGGTGAGCTGCTTCTAACACTAACAGCACAGCGTAACTTTCTCTTGAGATCAGCGTTCTTTAAAGAAAGTGCCTACTCCCAAGCCAAAATATAAAATGAAGGACTCCCTACGTTTTCTTAGACATGTTTTATAGTTTTAACTCCTGGAGAATGATGATTGACTAGAATTTTCTCAGATGGTGTAACAGGAGGTCGAGCTCTTTCTTCCATTCAAATATCTATCTGCTTCAAGGCTCACTTTTCAAAGACTCTCCTTTCCCTACTGGACTGCCTCAGCACTACTATTCAGAACCTCCAACAGTGTGTAATATTGTCTTCCATTTTAATTTATGCATTTATCGAGCACATGTGCACACATGCACGTTAAACAGTGTACATGCGGAGGTCAGAGGACATCTTGTGAAAGTCATTCTCTTCTTTCACTACATGCTTGAGTCCTGGGGACTGAGCTCAGGTTGTTGTCTTTCAGGCCTGGTGGCAAGCACTTTTACCCACTGTACTGGCTAGTTTTATGTGTCAACTTGACACAAGATAGAGTCATCAGAGAGGAAGCAGCGTTAGTTGAGGAAATGCCTCTGTGAGATCCAGCTACAAGGCATTTCCTCAGTTAGTTGGTCAATGGGGGAGGGCTCAGCCTACTGTGGGTGGTGCCATCCCTGGACTAACGGTCCTGGGTGCTGTAAGAAAGCAGGCTGAGCAAGCCAGTAGGCAGCGCCCCTCCATGGTTTCTGCATCAGCTCCTGCCTCCAGGATCCTGCCTGTTGGAGTTCCTGTCCTGGCTTCCTTCAAAAATGAACAGCAATATGAAGAGTAAGCCAAATAAATCCTTTCCTCCTCCCCAACTTGGCTTTTGGTCATGGTGTTTGTTCACAGCAATAAAAACACTAAGACACCCACTAAGCCATTTCCACAGCCCTCAAATATGTTTCAATCTATTTTACACAACTTATTTCTTCTTCTGCCAATACCACACTGGAAGTATTCTAGTCTACTAACTTAATACTATTGAGTGCTTCAATGAGAAACAGGATTTATCTGTCAGCTCATCATCTGGCAGTTTCAATGTCTCAAGTTGTGTCTTGGTTGACCACCTCACAAGGAAGAGACAAGTTTTCTTTCTCCGAAATTGAATAATTTAGGACTGTAAGACAGACCTGGTAGTCTGTGATAGAGATTCTAGGTTTAGTCACATTCTTCCATCATTAACTTCTGCTTTGGCTGGCTGTAATCAAATGGTACTCTTTGAGCAAGTAAAATCACTTTCTACCCCGCTTGAAACATCTATTTCTTTAATTTTCAGCAAGCTGCCCTAAGTCTGCCCTGCATAAGCGGTCAGCGAGTGATCTTCAGCACCATTTAAAAACATGTGGAGTTCACTCCTTGCTGGGATTCTGGTCTCACTTTTCAGTGCTGTGTTTGTCCAAAGCTCTGACTTGTACTCCACATCAGAGACAGAGTGGGCTCTGCCCTGGAGCTTTAGCTACCCTGCACACTTTGCATGGGTAAAAGTGGGCTCTCCATTGAAACTTAAGCCACCCTGCATACTTTGTGTGGATAAAAGCTAAACCCACCATACCATTCTCTTCTTCCAACTGGCAAGGTTATCTAAAATTTGTCTGTTTTTGTTTCTCTACTACTCATGCTACCTCAGTTCCACACAGTTAGTTATGTGACAACAGTGTCAGTCTGAGAGGAAGGCATACCTGGCTATGCTGAATAAAAACCAAATCTTCCTTTAGTTTATTTGGTTTCTCTTGGCAAAGCTTTAGAATGTCATGTAGAGATCTTTTATCTTTTAAGTATTCCTAGGTACTTTAGCTTTACAGATGGAGTTATACTTCCATTTGCTTGAGCTGGTATTTATAAGAATATTATTAGCTTCAGACAGACAATGAATCTGTAAAGGACAGCCTTGCTGAATTTACTCATCTGCTTTTTTCCTAAGTTAATAATCATGTCACAGAAAGAAAGGTGATCCACTCCATCTTTGTTTTCTAGACTTTTCATTAACTCACTGGACTGATTAGTTCCTACACTAAAATAACAAACTGAGACACAAGAAAGGTATTTTTGTCTATTTACTGATCTTAGAGAAATTTAGGTCATCTGTAATTAAATGTATGCCATCTCTTTTTTTTTTTTAATGTCCTTAATCAGACAGACTCCAATCTGCTTAAAGTCTGAATGGACTATGAATTTTGTTAAGAGCTTTTGACCTTAACCTTCAGGTTTCTCTGCTATTAATCCAGTGAATTACAATGAGCACATTTTGGAAGTTATACACTAGTATTGCACTGTTAGTACAGTACAAATTATACTCAATTAAGATGCAGTTTCCTCTTACTGTACACTCCCAACAATTTTTATCTATGTTTCTAGCAAATACTAACCTATAACCACCTGCACCCTTCTTTGGTTTGGCACAGCCATTCTTAGACGTAGAAGGACCCAGAGAGGCAACTGCAATGCTCTGCAATATTTTTTAAAGTTCTGTCACAAAGCTACTTGAGATCCTTTTGGACATTTTGCCTTTGAAAACTAACAACATATCTCCCACAAACATACAACACCCTTAGCCACTGAAATTATTTAATATTAAGTCTAAACATGGATTGTGGGACTATTTGAAGCCCTTTGAAAATTATGAACTTTTTACTTAAAAAATACAGCTAATGCTGAAAAGAGTACAAAGATTTTAATAATACAGCATATGGATTTTCTATTTTTATTTTCACATATAGTCCTTAACAATTCAAAAAATAGTATACCAAGAAAAAAATCCTAATAAAAATGCATCATTTTTATCTTTCAAATTAGATGCAGAAAAATCTGGGACAGGGATGACAATAAAAAATACTCTTGCAAAAGTCAAAGCATACATTTTTGCAATGTTTTAACTTGATTGTAAAAATAAAAATGCTGTTATAAACCTAAGAGGTGGCTCATTAGGGAAAGCAGCTTGCAGCCAAGCCAGATGACCTGAGATCAAACCCTGGAACCCACACTCTGGAGAGAACTAACTGTAAATTTGTCCTCTGACTCCTATATAACTACTCCCATATAAACATTTTTTAAAATGTTTTATAATGTAACAACAAATATTCTAAAATTAGCACACCACCAAATGGAAACAAACTCCCATTTATAAAGTAATGGTTTTCATATGCAGAGATGAAAATGTTTAGGCAATGTATAGACTACCTTCTATCTACATCTGTTAATGCAAACCATAATCTACTATGCATAAGCAACAGGAAAAAAAAACTTTGTTTGAGACAATGTCTCACTATGTAGCTCAGGCTGGCCTGTACTCACTGTGTACACCATACTGGCTTCCAACTCACAGAGATCCACCTGCCTCAGCCTCTGGAGTGCCAGGATTAAAGACATGAACCATCACATCTGGCTTGGGAAAACTTTAAATTACTTTTTCATTATAAACTTTTGTTTCATATTTCCCTTCCTCAACATAAATAAAGTAACCTTCCATTAACACCCCTTCCCATCCTCCAGCATCCTAGCAAAGTTAGGAGAAATTAGATCCCATGAAATACAAGAGCCTAAAGGATAGGCTTAAAAGAAAAAGGCCTAGATGATTGATTCAACCAGCATCTAACATCAAGTTTCATTTCGGCATTTATTGATCAGTTTCTCAAGAGCTTCCAAGCGACACTTCCTACAAGACATAGGACAACCTCCAAGCAGAGCTTCTGGATAAAGTTAAAGCCAGAGTTGAGGGAAGTAGCTCAGTTGGTGAAGTGGCTGTCACTCAAGCATGACAGACTTCAATGTAGATGCCCACTGGGTACCCTAGTAAGGGGAACAGGGACTATTTCTGTCATGAACTCAATGGCTGGCTCTTCGACACCCCCCCCCCCAACGGAGGAGCAGCCTAGCTAGATCCCAGAAGAGGACATTCAGCCAGCCCTGAAGAGACCTGATAAGCTAGGGTCAGATGGAAGGGGAGGAGGTCCTCCCCTATCAGTGGACTTGGAGGGGGGCAGGGAGAAGATGAGGGAGGGATGGGGAGAGTGGGAGGGAATAAGGGAGGGGGCTACGACTGGGATACAAAGTACCTAACCTGTGATTAATATAAAAATAAATGAATTACTTAAAAAATGGTTATAATAAAAGTTTCTTTCAGTCCAGATATTAAAGGTTGACAAATACTTTAATGTAGCTATTAAAAATATACCAAGGAAAAGACAAGATAGAAAATTATGATAACTGAAATTCATATAAAAAACTAAAACTAAGGATCTGAGAAACTTATTAAATATACATATAGACCAGTACCATCTACAACAACAACAAAAAAATAAGGTAGGCAACTAACAAGTGTGTCAATAGAAAAATCACAAATTCAAAAGGAGTGAAGAAAAAAGAATGCCAAGAGCATAACAGAAGAGACATTTAATTTTACCCCAACCGTAAGAGGTTTAAAGTAGCATTAGATATTCCAAACTGGCATCTTACTACGTCAATCAACCACTGTGCTTTCCACATATGACAATGTCTGTGACAGATCTTTAAATGTGTTTACTTGTACTGTCAGTGGCGACCACAGAAGCCTCTAGGCACTACAGATAGGAAGGGAAAGAGTGAAACACTACTATTAGATGCTGTCTTGAATGATTATGATCTTCCTGGAATGCAGTTAGCCATACAGGAATGGTATTGGCAAACTGAAAAGGCTCCAGTTAAAATTGGAAACAGATTAAAGATATTAAAAAAAAATCAAAATGATTGTCACTACTACTTTATCTATAGTGAGTTTCTCCCTAAAGCCAACATAATAAATTATGGCACAAGAAAGAAGCTGCTTAAATTAATATTATAGGAGCTGTTTAATCTGGGCATTAAGTTTACAAAACAAAGGTCCTAAGGCAGGTGTATTTTTGCTGATGAAGTAAATGATTTAAAAAAAAAAAAAAAAAGGCCTATGTGGGCTCGGGCAATGGCTCAGTAGGCAAAAACACTTGTTGCAAAAGCATGAGGGCCAGCGCTGGAATGCCTAGAAATCACATAAAACCGAGATACATTAAGAGCATATCTATTCAGAGCTCCTGACAGGAGATGGAAGGCAAAGACAGGAACATACTGAACACTTGTGACCCAGCTAGCCTGGCACATACAACGGAAAAACAATGAAATCTTGTCTCCTACAAGGCAAAGATGTCACCTGAGGCTGACATCTAACCTTCACACTAATGCTCTAGTACACACACCCAGTCCCACGTCTGAATGTATTGTACAAACAAAAGGACTTTAAATGTGTTACAACAGGAGAAACCTAAAAACCATAAATGGAGGCTTCTGAAAACCATCAAGTCTCAAAAGTACCCTTCAAAGTATTTTACAGGATCGTTATCCACAACCCAAGCACTTTCACAATTAATAAACAGAACATATAAAAACTGTAATTGTATGCTAAGGCTGATAAAAAGGTATCATTACTTACAACCTCAAAGTTCTACTCAATTTATAGTTTCATTGATCTCATTGGTTTTTACAAATAAACTACATATTTAAATTAAGTTAAATTATATGTAACACAATGTTGCATACTAAAACTTTTTCTAAGCATGATGGGTAATACAATTTAATGCACACGCTCTTAAAAAAACATAAAAGGAAAGCGAAGACATGAAACATAAATAAATAAACCTTATGGGCACTTCTGTATAGCTTACAACTCTCACACTATTCCAATGGGCCAGAAATTGGACTGTGAAACTCACACTGTACCACCACCTTTCCCACACAAGGAAACAATAAAACAGCAGCCACATCCACTTCCCACATGTCAGACCTGAGTAAGCGAACTCAAAGTCAATAAAAGGCAAATGCAGAGCTTTCCCACTGTAAGAACATGAGAAATCTTTCACTGTCCCCTTAACTGTTTCCTTTGGATGAAAGACTAAAACAGTGATTACATGATCAAAGCTTAAGCTCGGAAAAACAAATTTTGCATTCTTACATACGTATGTGCAATGGCTCTGGCTACTAGATCCCACAGTAACTTGCTTTAAATTTTTTATAATTCCATTCCCATCAGAAGATTTTAATTTTTACTTTATTTTAATGTAGCTAAAATAAAGTTTTTGTTTTGTTTTTTCTGAGTCAATTTCCATTCTGATTTTTTAAATATAATTTTTTATTTATTACATTTTTAAAAATATAATTTCCATTTTGATTTTATGCCTGAGTTTTCTCCCTTTCCCAGGTCTTAAGAATGCAGAAACATAGAATCTCCTGCATGTACTGCTTGGCCCGGGCTTCAAGGTCCGGGTCTACATGAGCTGCTCTGTGCCATCTACTCCACCTCGCAGCTTTCCAGCTTCCAAACCTCGGAAAAAGCTGGGGCGGGGCAGAAGAACAGAAGTCAGGGCTGTCAAAGACAATTTTAATCGCAATCTATATCAGTGGGGCAAAGGGCACAAAAAGAAAACTGCATCAAGTCAACTACACAGTTATTTTAGGTGGAAATACTTGCTGTATTTTAAACCAACATATTCTCCCCCAACTGACCTTGTAATTTTAGGCTTGTAATATCTTAAGGTATTTACTTTATTAACACCTTACTTGCAATTTTAAGTGATTGTGATTAAATACATTTTCTGTCATATTTTACATAACTGTTTAAACTGGGCTTAGATTACCCACAATACCTTTTCAACTCTCACCTCCCATCTTTTATATTATATAAATAAGGTGACCAAATTTCAATTAAAATTTACATTTAAAGACATTTAATCGTCAAGAAATGACTAATAATTGACTTATTTTCTACTGAAAAGTTTTAAAAGATACAAAATCAAACTACAATGTAAGAAACTATAGTTTTTTTGTGATCAACAACAATCCATACAAACAAATCTACGTTTTAGAACAGCACACTAAGGTCAAAGGGCCAATTGAATGCCCTGTGCATCACAATAATGATAGATAGGGGCAAGATATGCCCATAGGTACAATAGTGGCATCAATGTAACTAGACAACCAACAGCTTTCTGACTTGATCCTGCTCTACAGAAGAAACACAAACCTGGTACTGTCAACCTGGCCAACGCCTGGCTGAGGAGCTCATAGGCTCCAGGAGTTACTACTACTCTACTAAATGAACATAATATCAAAAAGTTTCTATGTCTATACCCACAGAACAGTGCCACTCTCAACCCTCATCAGACTTTTTGTGTGCAGTAGACATCGGTCAACTTAGAGCTGAACAATGTGTATAGAGAATCAGTGTTCAGCCATAAAAGAAAGATCGTTATCACACATACACCCCAAGGCTCAGAAACCAGTGTGGATGAGGGAATGGGAATATATTAAAAGCTAGAGGTTGGAGAGGACTGGATTAAAAGTGTCATCTAAACATGACAGGACATGTACAAGACCAAGGCAGTTAACATTCTAGCACAGAGTGGGAAGGGGCTTACAATTCTCCACCCCTATTAAGGAGCTATTGGCAGGTAATGGCTTCTGGAAGAGGAAGAATCAATTTTTTTAACGGTGTGGCCCTTAGTGGGTTAAATATACTTAAGTGGATAGCCTGCACCCATGACTATATAGGCAGCACAAACTGGTAATCTTTAACTGGTTAAGAGAATACATTTCAATAATGAAGAAGATCTAAAACATAAAATCTCTAACAACAGAGCCTATAAGCAAAATGGAAAAGAAGGGATGTAACTTGGTGGTAGAGTACTTGCCGAACACATACAGGCCCTATATTTGCTTATTCTCTAGCTCCATTAAAAACAAAACAAAACTGTAAAGATAAACAAAATTAGGCTGCCTTCTGAGTTTTCTAAATTAAGACTTTTCAACAAGTCCATCTTTCCGAGTCACATTCAAGTGCACTGTGAAGTCTACACAGCATGCTGTGGGTCCTTGCTTCCTTCAGAGTCATCCCACCATCTCTAGTCCTCAGCTTACACACTAAGGCCATCTGCTCACTGTCAGTGAGAAATCCTTCCATCCCCAATGCCTTCTACCTCCACCCAACAGTGCTATTTCTGTTGAAACTGGTTTCTCCTGACTAGTTTTTACCCTCCATCAAACACTCAAGAACAAAGCTGCCCACAGCTTCCTCTGGACAGAGGTCCCTGGGCATGCTTCTTTTCTATAAGTACTACAAATTACTTAAGCTTACCTCCCTTACTAGCAAGCAATTCAATAACAAATCCAATGCATATTGAGCACTTAAAAAATATTTACAAGCTAAAATGCCACCAACCACACAATAAAAAATTAACAAGTAAAGCTTGACTTAATCTTAGCCAATTTTCCAGAAGTCCTGTGGTCTCCACTTCCAAAACACAGGTCAAGCGCAGTCACCCTGCACACAGCCGCATCAGCCCTGCTCACCGTGCACTGGACAGCCAGCACTACAGCTGACTGTCACATCTGCAACCACCTCAATACACGCATTCCCATGCTTGCTCGCATGCTCCCAAGAAAGCATCCAGCACCACTTCTTCCTCCTCCTCAGCACTTGTCCACTGGCCAAAATAGTTACATACAAGGTTTTTTTTTCTTTTAATCTTTTTTAAAATGCAGTTTTAAGAAACAATCGATCCTTTGTTATTTAGACAAACATTCAAACTTCCTCGGCTTCCTAAAATAGCAAGTGAACTCCTCCCTTTTTATTCTCCCTCCATGTGAGTCCTTCAATGCAGAAAGGCAGGCATTTACTAACTTGGGATCTTGACACTGGCCCCTTCCTCTGCCTACAAGACTCCACCTCAGTGAGAGGTGCTGCTCCTAGAGATCAGCTCAGACCTTATCAAGCCAAAGCAGCTTCTTCAACCTTCCAGCTCACAGGCTCGCTATCCCATTACTGCACTTGCCTTCTTTGGATTCATTACTATCTCAGATTATGTTATTTAATAGGTAAATCTCCCTTTGGAACTTTCTATTTGTTTATCACTGCACCCCATTTATCTAGGAAACAATACATACACACATCAAGCACCTTTCCAGCAGATGTAAACACAAACCAAGAAAGTTAACTTACTTAAGATATGCATGATTCAAAGTAAAAAGAAATGACTAACTAGTCTCTCAAACAAGGCAGAAAACAACATGCTCCATCTGCGAAGCAGAAAGTCTGGTGTTACTGGAGACCATGGTGTATAGGCATTGGCTGTGTGTCTCTCAAAGCTCACTGGAAACAAGTAGAGCCAGCTCTTGTCTATGGCCCTACCATCACTTAGGGAATTCTGTCCTCTGGACAGACACTATGCTGTACACAAAAGCACTGGAATATGCTTTCAAAACAACCTGTCACAACCCTGTGATACTTACCTACAGAATGATTAAAATTATATTCAAACTTTCAACCTCTTAAGAAACAGGTCCTTCCAGTGTAAGAGGCCAGCCTCTGAGATGAATTCCAAACACAACTCGAGTTGAGACACTGTCTCACCTGCTGTCCTTTCTTAAGGTGTCTCAACTGGGAGTCAGCAGCCTTAACTATTTTCCGATTGGCTGAGGCAGGAGGAATCTACTAGCCAACACTTGTCAGCTATAGTTTTGGGTATTTCTATAACTTCCATTCCATAAATCTTTATTCAGCTTTCAATCAGAGATGAGAATAGCATTCAACTTCAAGGAACAGGGATAAAACAATGTATCTCAGTATTTCTTGACTAAAACTCACTACTTAAGAAAATAATCTGTAAAATACACAAGACTTCACAGAACAAGATAACTGTACTTTAATCCTCACTATGCACAGATGACTTGAAGTAAGAACAGCCACTTCCTCCAGGTTCCCTCACCAAGCACAATGCCCCGCCTCACTTACCTTGGTATGGTAACACATTTAGTATTGCAATTCTGAGTGGTGATGGCTTTCTCAAGCTCATCTAATCGTCCTGTTTTCTTTAGCTTTTTCACCAGACTTTTCACTGCTTTTTCACACCACTTTTCTTCCTGTCCATTCTGTTCTCCGCCACCTGCTCCTCCAGACCCACCGGCTGATTTTTTCCATCCCAGAAGTCTCTTCACCACTGGCGGAGTGAATGGCAAGATGGACGACATTTTCTTACCAGGCAGGGGTAACAATCCACACTCAGAAACAGCCTGGTAAATCTACCCTAAAAAAGACATTGAAACATTAATTTTAAAACTAACTTAAAAGTAGTGATTTCAATATGCTACTGAATGCAAACCACGGCACATAACAGAAATTTAAACTCTTCACTTTAATCTGAAGTTCTTTCTCTACTGATGAAGATGTTGTCTTCACTACTTTAGGTGAATTGTGACAACAAATCCTTCTGAAAATCACAAAGACTCAAATCTTGGGCAAATACAATTTTGCAATAGAATCTTTGTCAGTGCTCTAGACAATTTTACTAAAGCCATTTCTCTTTATTCTTAACCTTTTCAAATTAACACTTGATGATTAAACTACTTTCATAAGACCAAGTTTTTCACATTTTTTAGGACTTTAGTTTATTCTCAAAATGGAGGCTTGGAGTTTATATAGTTAAGTGGAAGGATTATTGCCTAACATAAACAGGCTATGGGTTCAACCATCCCCCCCAACACTGAGGGGTGGGGGAGACTTAAAATATATACAAACCCACTGTTCAAAGTTAAATTTTCATTAAGAATAACTGATGAAAGTGAGCAAACATGTGGAAAAATAAAAGGCTTTATTCAACCTGTCTGCTTTCAGAATACCTTCAATTCCACCTATTCTTAAGAGCCATTTTTATCTAATGATGTACACTGTGAAATTAAGCACATTTTCTTCCTACATCAAAGTACCATTCTTTAATACCTTTCATTTTATGTCCAAGTAACAAGCTTGTAAGAGTAACCATAACATCAAGTTCAGGTGTTAGCTATCAATTTCCCTATGGAAAATGAAAATGATGGGCTATTTCCTTTCTATCATCATGTACTTTCCTTTCTCTTACTATGAAAACCACTTGCAGTTGTAATTAAATAATTATGGGCATATTATCTGATGAGATCAGCAGTAAGTTACTATGTAAGCATGTTTCTTTCTGTACACCTTTTTGTATTCACCAGAATTAACTTGTCTTTTCATTTGCTTATCTTCTATACACTTAACCACCAAACTTTCTTATTCTATGCCAGTCCCTCAGTTAAAACTTCGATCAATTGACTGTTTTCACTCCACAGCCTCACATCCTAGAGTGTGGTATTCTCCCACTCTGAACTGATCTAACAATACTCTGAGCTGCAGCATTACCACCGTCCTAGGAACCCCCTCACCTCTCTGTGAGCTTCCTAATACCATGTCTTCATCTTTCCTAGTGCATCTATTGTTTGATGGAGTGTATCATTCCCGAGAAAGAGATACAGATGCCATTAAGAATCTGTTGGAACACATTTTTACACAGCATTTACTTTTATAAATAGCAATACTTCTCTGACTTATTACAATGATTAAAATATGGTACAATCTTCATTTTCCTTAACAAAAAAAAAAAATCAAATCTCAGGTAATTATTTCAACTCTGCAACTTAGTACCCATATGAAAAATACAGAGATCCTCTTTTTGATCCTTATCAAAGCCTGGACTCATCTATTACCCATCATCTGCCTGGCTGGTTCAGAAGAAAATTTCATATTATGGTTGTTTTGAGTCTAGGTGTAAAACAGACAATGCAATTCATTTGGGCAGCTTGCCTCCTGAGTAGTTCTAAATCTAGAACACTCCCAATCCTCAGCTTTTGTTTTTCCTTATTAAGCTGATTCAGGAAGTATCTTGTCTCCATGTGAGTTACGTTCTTAAATTGTTTTTCTTGTGGTATTACCAATTTATTCTTCTACTCATACAATAGGTTAGTTATGCATACTTTAGATTATATTTCAACCTGCAACAATAGACACTGTGTGGTTTGTATCGCATCATTTATCTGTAAGCCTGTACCAGTTTGCAGCTAAGAACTTCCGTCATCCTTCCATGCAATATGATCTCCCTTTAATAACCAATGGAAAGATCTATTAGGATTGCTTTCTCATTCTATTTCATCCATTATTAGCTACAGTTCTTTAAAAGGAACTTTGCCTCATCGACTAGGGCTATGTGTTTATCCTAAATCACATTTACTTTATTTAAGCTACGTCAGGTTCAGTGCTTACGTATTTCACTTTAATGTCTCAGTTTCCTGGGGCTGCTGTCATGAATTATCACAAACCTTTATAAAGGCACTTGCCACTGGGTTTAGGGCCCATCAAGAAAATTCAAAACGATCTCAAGATCCATAACTGTGTCTTTTAAAATCCTTTGATCCAAATAAATTCAGATTCACAGGTGGGAGGAGGGGTAGTCTATTCAGTGCATTGTAACCTGGTTTACTCTGCCCACCCTATCAGCTTCTTCAGTCCTAGAAGCCATTTTTCTAGTTTTATCTGGTCTGTGATGCTTTACAGCTATGAACACATCAGCACAATCTCTCCCCACGCTCCAGCATTCTTCCATATGATAAACAGTACTACTCTGTAACTAGATTTCTGTTCCAACTCCATTTCCCCAGGCCATTTCTTTATCAGTTCATACAGTGAACTTGAAGAGAGGCCAAATTAAAGTATTCAAACCAAGCCACAAAGGTGTGTGCAAGGTGGGGATCCCAGAACATCAAGTAATGTTAATTATGCTCATTTAATGTCTAGTCTTCCCAATTTGAACTGTCTCAGCACACTGAGCTGAAACCAAGTGCAGTTCAGTGGTTAGAGCACTTGCACTCATGGGTGAAGCTTTGATTACGAGCAGTGCAAAGGGGGGGAAACGCTGAAACTCACATGGAAACAAACAAACAAAAAGACCAATTTTGAGAATGAAAGAAAAAAATAACCCACATTACCTTATCTCAAGACTTACAAAAAAAAACACAAAAAACCCTAAAAACAAAATAAAAAACCTAAAAAACCCTTAGTAATGCTTGAGTAGGCACAAAAGGGAAGGTTATGACTCTAAAAGTAACAATATGTCTGGAAGAGCCTATGGTTTACAGCCTACTTTCCACTAAGGCACCAAGCTATTCTACTTCACAACAACTTTCCAATATGTAAACAATAAGCATCTACCACTTCCTCATATCACTCTTCATGGCTACGCAGAATCTTAAGCTCTTGGCTCTTGGAGAACAGCAGACTATTTTCATAACCTTAAAAACTTAAAACGCACCAACTATAAATTCCTCTAAAGGAAGCTATCAAAATTAAAAACTACTTATAGAAAAGTTACACTGAAAGGTAAGCAGGCAAGTCACAGACCTGGGAAAACTTTACAATACATAGTATCTGACAAAGGACTATAATTTAGAACATATAAAACTGAAAAATCAAAGAAAAAGTTTGTTTAATAAGAAAGGAACAAATTATAAACATTTAATCAAAGAGAATAAAAGACATGGTAAAGGGGTGTTTAATACCACCAACTATGAGAAAAACGCAAATTAAAACAAAAATTAAATACCATTTTATACCACTTAGGATGGATCTAATTCTTCTGACAGTACCAAGTGTTGGTGCGAATACAGCACCTTAGCAGCCTACTGCAGCTGTAACAAACTCTCCCACAGTGCTGTCTTTAACACGGCACAAATGGACTAAATCAAGGTGGCAGTACGGCCGGCTCCTTCTGAAGGTTCTCAAACCAAGTTCATTTCCTAACACTTTTCAGCTGCAAGCCTTTCCCTCCTCCACCTTCCAAGGACAACACTTTAAGCTCATGTCACTCTGCCATTAGTCTATTTCACACCGCCATCTCCTTCCGTCACTAAATCTTCCACACACGTCTAATAAGGACACTTGTGATTACATTTAGGGTTTACCCAGATCATCCACACCAACCAACCCATCTCAAGATCTTAACTGTACTATATCTAGAAAGTCCCTTTTGCCATATAAATTAACACTCACAGGTTCTGGTCACTGGGACCTGTACATACATAGGGAGCATTTGGTCTACCATGAAGCAACTAGACACCCTTACACTCCTGATACAAACATAAAATGACACACTGCCTTCCTAAAGAGTCTTACACGCACCTGCAATACCATTATACTCTAGAAACACAGCAGAGAAAAAAAACAAATGGAGGTCTGTGAGTTGATTTCTATTCCCAGAACCCACAGGGTGGAAGAGAACCACTCCTGCAAGCTGTCCTCTTACAAGCCTCCCATACATTTGGGCCCTGTCCCAAAATAAATACATGGAAAACAAGTTCTTCAAAGAAAAACAAAACCATGTCCACAAAAAAGCAAAGCAAAACAAACAAACCACCAAAACACCTGTACAAGCTGAGTATGATGAGACATGCCTGTAATCTCAGCCCTCAGGTGGCTGAGGCAGGAAGATTACAAGCTCAGAGCAAACTTGGGCAAAACTCACTGGTGGACAGGGACAGGGAGGGAGATAAGCCATGTTAAGCATAAGGGACTAGAGTGATGGCTCAGTGGTTAACAGCACTTACTCCTCTCATAAAGGACTCAGGTTCAGTTTCCAGCACCTACCTCAGTAGCTCACAACCACCAGTTCCTGGAGATCTGACACCCTCTGGCCTTCATGGGCACAGAACCTCATGCAGGCACATATCCATAACGACAAAAAAAAAAAATAATGTTCATAACCAGAACTTACTGGAACTCATGGTATGAAACTAGAAACTATTAAAACTATTTTAACATTTTAAAATATATTATATTCAAACAAGATACTGATCAGAAACAAAACCAACAAGCTACTTACACTACACAACATGGGTAAATCTCAAAAGCACCATATATACAGTTTGATCCATTTATGACTTCCCAAAACAGACTAAATTCATTTAGTGATTGAAGTCAAAAGACTGTCTCAAAGGCACTGGGGAAACCAAATGGAAATGCCTATGAGAGCACAAAGCACTCTCCTGAGACAGTAACACTGTTTTCTCTTGTGAGTCACATGTGAGAATACAACTATTCAAACCCACAGAACTGAAAACTTGGATCTATGCATACTTTATCAGATGTGTTGTGAATGAAACCGAAATTAATTAACAATCAATTAAAAGGGAAATAGTATCTGAACAAATGTAGTAAGAAGCTGATAAATGAGTTAAATAAATGTCTTTAAGGACTTTTCAAAAGCCTCAGCAGTCTCCACTAATACAGTTAACAAAGGGAAGAGACTAATTCTCCAAAACAGAACAAAGCAAAAACACGAGGAGGAGAAGCCTCAAGGTGTCTCCCCACAACTCTGCAAGACAGGCCAGGGGAAAATTTGTATTTATTGTTTTGAGGGACAAAACTGAGAGCTCAAATAAGCAAAACAAACACATTTAAGGCCGCTACACTGTAGTAAAAACAAAGAATATGTATTAAGCATCATCTCCGAAAGCCTTTCCACTTTTAAAAGGACCATTCTCAAATTAGATAGTCAATGAACATAGGCTATTCAAAAACAAGTCATGATCAAACTAAAAATCATACTCATTTCCCTCAAAAGGAAAAAAAAAAAAGCTAATGGACACTCAAAGATGCATTCAGGGTCTCCCATCAATTTGGCCTCAAGTCCTACTTAGGGACATATGACTGTTTAGCAAGGCTGTATGACAGCACTGACAGCTTTCAAAGTTTATAGACAGGAAAAAAATGCAAACAGAGCTCATTAGATTCTGGAACTTTCCTTAGCAATACAGCAGACCAGTGGGCAGGTAGGGTTTGCCCATCTGGGGAGTTGCAAGGCAATAAAGGAGCAACAATCAGAACATTAAACTGGAGCCATTAAATTGTCAACAGGAGCTTACTAATAAAACATGAGCAAGCACTAAAATACAATACATCAAGTTTCAATTTGACAAAAACGCAGACATATAAAACCCCACCAGACACATGATAACCTTCATTCCACTCGCAGGAAGCAAAGAATATATACTTTTGGCCCTGTTGAATTCCTACTGTACCATGAAGTGTGCTCTAGGGAGGTCAACTGTGTAATGCCATGTGACATAGTCTCTTCCTAGCACAGAGAACATGATTAATTCAACCTTTGGAAGGGAGAGGTACCATGTAAGTGACACCAGAGCAGAAGTCTCAAAACAGATAGCTCATAGGCTGAGAGCTCAACATGTCTTTTGAACTCAAGAAACATTTTTGGAGCTAATCGCTAGAGTGTGAGTATTGGAAGCACTGTGCTAGAACATGAGAGTAGTTAAATCCAGCACACGCTTGTGCTAATCAAAAAGACTGTTAAATCAGTAATTCCAGAGACAATTCATGTGCACTTAATAATGACCAACTGGATGTGGGCATTTATAATTCAAAGGCATGTGGCACTGCTTCCTGATACGGGCAGGATGCACAGGTGCATTCAAGACCACTAGGAACACCAGGGGGCAGATCTCCAGAGCCAGGCCCCATCATCAGTTTATACATACCATTAAACTAGCAGATGTGCCAGTGGCACAGACAGGGCCACATCAAATCCAGTATGTAGTGCTGGAGAGGCCAGACAGGCCACACAGACAGGTGGACCAAGCTTAGCAGACACAACTGCAGACCAGTGACCTCAAAACTTGCCTCAAGGCAATCAGCATGTTGTGTTTACTGAGCATCTCATCTTTCAGGACAAATCCTTTTCCTGGGTTAATGGCTGATCCATGTGCCTTGTGAAAATTGGCAGAAAAAGAAAGTTTTAAGACTTTAGCTTAAAAGTTTTTATACCTTGGGTTCAAATATGCCACTCACAAAAATTTAGGCTAAAAACAAATGAAAATTAAACTTCTTAACTATCCATAAAATAGCACAAGAAATTCTCTTTAGTATCAGAAAGACCCCAGCAGATTCTTGCTGCACCATACTTAGGAGTGAAGATATAAAATGAAAACACCTTAAATTTAAACCTGTTCTAGTTTATCTAAATCACATGATCTATGCTGCCATATATCAGTGTCCCTTAATGTACAAGGTCAATTATGACCTTGTAAACACTTAGTTACCAACATTAACTTTCCCTATCATGTTAACCAGATTGACATCTCTCTGGATGTTTTTTTACATTATGTCATAACATTTTCAGCAATGCTAATTATAATACTGGATGCCCATTTGTTGTATTTTAAGTAGAAAGTATTTAACCACTGCTTGAAATATAAATGCATTGAAAAGATTGACAAAGACATGGCAATTTGTTCCAAGTTGAATACAAATGGAACAAAAAAGAAAACTCCAATTTATAATCATATCACAAAAATCTGAATGAGTCACATATATAATAAAAATGTTTTCTTCAACAGAATGGCAGCAAGCTCAGACATGGAGGAGTTCTTTATTTTGCTTTCTAACATCTGCAAGAACTAAGTTCAGATGCTAGTTGTTTCTAAGTATCTAATAATGATACTTACATAATGCAGGTTTTGAAACCATAGAGAGACAGCTCTAACGCCAAAGACAGTCTAAACACCATGTTAGTAAAACTAAGATCCCAAGATTACTCACTGGAAAGTTTCAATTAGGTAAGGCCTGACTGTCCTGAGTGTCTAGCTAAGTCTTCTAACCATTGATAATTCTCTAACTTCAGCAAACAGTATTACCAACTATTTTTCTAAACCACAAATCCTCTTCTATGCAGTCTTTCAACAGTTGTTCTTTTTTAAACCACTTTTTATGTGAGACCAGAGAATATGCATTCAAAAAAAGAAAAATTTCCAAATGACTAGGATGGTTTTTCATTCTTTGATGTTATCTTCTGGAATGCACAAGTTCCATACAAAAACCCTATAGAAGATCAGAAGTGCTATGAATTTGTGAAGAATGTATCCATGTATGAAGATGTGGTATTTTGCAGTTATTTTGGACTTGATAATATCCATCAAAGTGTCATCTAATTTTTTTCCACAAAGGTCTCATACATTTTGCTAAATTTACTCATTCCACCAGGCATCTTTATTATTGAGATGGAATTAAAAAAAAAAAAAAAAGCAGGTTCTGAGTACGGTTCACTGTAGCAGAGTAGGTTTAACATGTGCTAGAATCCTGACTTCCATTCCCAGCACCCAGAACACACACTTTAAATACTCCTATCCTTTGACCTACTGTGAAATGTTAGGATTGTGCAATAATCACATATAAGGCAGCCAAATACAGTTAACAAGCTCTACACATCTTTCTTCTCAGGAAGAACTAGCCTGTACACCACTGTTCACTTACAGGTTTTGTCACACTGTATACCCAAAGTTTTGCACACTTTATAAGCTTATGTTGAACCTCACACTCTGGTCAGCTGGCTTTTCTTCACTCAATGTTGCAACTATTTGTACTGACCTGTACATAAATAAAAATCTATATCCCAGTTTACTCACTCCAACTGAAAAGAGCAAGGCATCTCATGGCTCAAGCCCACTGGTGGTCTTCCTCTTCCAGTTACTTGAGCTCCATCTTTGCACTCTTACGGAGCCTCCAGAGATGATGTGGTATATACGCTTTTCTACACGATGTGAGTGCTGTCCTACAGCAAGCACTTTCAAACTCTTTAAAGGAGTCCCATGGCAAACACACTTCACCCTGCAACCTAATGTGCACTCTGCAGAGTGTCTTCAAAGCCACGTCACTGTGTGCTGTACTCAGCTATTTCTCTAATGAACCACAACTGAGCAGAGAATCGAGGTAGCAGATCCTGAGACCTACCAGTTCTTAAAACTCAGAAGGAAAAGATAACAGGGCCCGGTCCTATGTTTCTAACACTTTAAATAAATAATAAAGCCACCACCTTGACATACTATCAGCAAGAAGTGGCTTCAGAGGACACAGATGTGTAATTTTACCAAGTACTAACGAAGAAGCTCTACCAGCTGCCTAACCTCCAGAGAATCATGAGCCTATTCAATTATTACCAACACTGTCTGACCCTCCTAATTTTAATTGTCAGATGGGTTTTATATACAGGGGTTGTGATAAGGACTTTATGGACATCTTTGCCACTGCTGATTGTTTAGATTATATTCCTAGCAACCCTTTGCTCATATTCCCTATCTTTTCTCTTAATTCACAGCAATCACTTATATATTCAATTGCATAAATTGTATGTATCTTTAGCCAGCAAGTGATTCTTGAAGTTATCTGGTGGTATGCATCATTTCTATCTGTGAGTTCACCCCATGTGATTCACCCTGTAAGAGTAACACATTTAACGTTTCATCTCTAGTAGCCTATTTGTATTTATATTTACATGTATCTGTCTTCCCTCCTTGACAAAGATCATGACGTACACCAGCACCACGACTTCCAAGTTTCCTCTGACAGTATATAGACACTCTCTGTGTTTCTGGGCTCCTTGGCTTTCTTCTGGGAGTGTACACCTCAGGCAACTACCACTGTACCTTACCCACTAAAGCTACATGCTACACCTGGATTATCTGCTTCCTACAGATGAAGTCTCAGCTGCTGCTTAGGCCATCATGCCTGCCTGCTGCCACCTCTCCACTCCACCACTATGACGGTGATACACTCTTTCGTTCTGGATCCATAAACCCCTCTGGATGAGGCAGAAGTCCCTCCTTCTAGAAATTGCCTTCATCTTGGAGTTTTATCACAGCAAGAGAAAAGTAACTAGCACAACACAGACACATATATAGGCATACTTAACTTCTACCATTTTATGTTTTCTAATTTCTATATATTTACTTCCCCCACCTCTCTCTTACACTCAATTTTTCTTCATTTCTATCTACTCACCCTCACTTACTTATCAAACTAGAAATTCTATTTCAAGTCTCCAAAGGGTGTCTCCTAAATTTGTTTGAATGGCAAACTTGAATTCATCAGTGGATTATATGTAAAGACAATCGCCTATTAAAATACATAATAAAAGTAATTCTGAATTATAAATAATAATAAAGGATCCAGATATAGTGTGGTACAAAAAGGCTGCAAAAAACTATCTCTTCATCCTACAAGTTCAAGACCAGCCTACCACAACATATGCTTCCCTTTAAAAATAAGTGATTTTAAAAAGTCTCATAAAAATAGGAAGAATAAGTTAAAAGATAAAAGAAAATTAGTGAGAAATAGACAAATATTAATTGTAAATAACTTAGGAACTATTTACTCTAGGTCAGCTGTAGGAGAAGCTAAGAAATACCAGGCTGACTGAAACTGGGGGTCAGGAGGAAGAAGATAAAACTAACAGGGCCATGAGAACTGATCCTCAGGGAATTTGATCCTCTGTGTAACTCCCCAGCTCTCTATGGGTAACTGCTTCTCTGTCTCCCTGTTTTGTGGGGGTAAAACAGAAGCCCTGACCAGGAAAATGGCTGGGTATATCACTGGAACACAACTACACACTAAACACTTTCCCAAGCCCTGTCCTCTGTTAGGTTTTGGCTCTTAAACATGAGCAGTCAGACTTCTTCCTCGTTGGTCAGATTCCTAAGGCTCTTCAAGAGAGTATCAACCTCAGAGAAAATATTATACTCACACTAATATTGAGAGCTTATAAACAGCACACTCAGCTCTCTCGCCCTTGAAACTTAAAGGAGACATCCCAAGCTTCTGTCCAGCTTGTAAAGCCTACTTAGTGGAGCACACACTCACTGACTCCCTGAAAAAAAATGGCTAAGAAAAACAGAAAAGGGGAGCTTCAAGTAAACTGAGATGACATGGAGGGAAGAAAAATTCCGTTATCAAGACAGCACTACTAAGATACAGAAACCCTGAAGCAAGAGCAGCGTGTGCTCAGAGAGCAACAGAGTAAGAAATCTAGGTGTGGTAGTTCATGAAGGCAGAAATGGGGAAACAGATCAACACACACACACACACACACACACACACACACACACACGAAAACTCCCGAAAAGGAGAAAACAAAAACAGCAGAAAAGTGAAGAAATCAGGAGAGCAGTTCTGAGGTCCAATGTCCAAATAGATCCAGAAAAGCAAGAAAGTTAATGGCAAGGAAAGGTGCCAAAGAAACCTAGGAAAACACCCGAAGCTAGATAGGTGCTTTCACAGAAAAGGGACCATCACAACTGCAGCACAGCAAATGGTCAAAACGCTCCTAACATCACAGCTGGTAACAGGGAAACCTCACAATTCGGAGGACAAAGCAGGAAATTGAGGGATTAAATAATAATAATAATAATAATAATAGGCCATACAGATAAAAGGATTAGAATGGCTCTGGTTTTCTCAACACAGCACTAAGTTAACTGAACAATTACTTCCAACCTGAATTTTTACCCTC
Organism: Pachyuromys duprasi; assembly: GCA_028658305.1. Taxonomy (NCBI): domain Eukaryota; kingdom Metazoa; phylum Chordata; class Mammalia; order Rodentia; family Muridae; genus Pachyuromys; species Pachyuromys duprasi. The sequence continues at coordinate 49,143,762 of CM053764.1, forward strand.
CTAGAAATGAAATGACCTTCACTGTCGTCTAATTTAGTGGTATCAATGCTGTTGAGTGTATTTTGAAATGCCTCTGCCCTTTTGTACATCTTCAGAGAAATGTCCATTTGAGTTATTTATCCATTTTATTAGGTTTTTGTCGTTGTTGTTCTAGAAATCTTTACTTTGGATACTAACCTTCATAAGATACACTATTTCCAAATATGATCTCATTTTGAGAATTATATTTAAATTTTCTTTTCTTTCAGCTTTCATAAAGTCCATCTTAACTTTTTTATTTGTGCATTTGCCTTTGGTATCATATTCACAAAACCACGGCCAAATCTCCTGAATTGGCCACCCTCTTCCCTTCTAGTCAAATGTGTCTTTGTAATTATTGTTCTAACTTGGGAGTATTAAAAATACTGAAATTTTGTACTAAGTGTTAGAAATCTAAAACTGTGTATCCTATCTTTGAGTCCATCACAATTCAGACTAACCATTTTAAGAGCTGCTGAGCCACACACAGCTAAAGGCTATCATATCAGACTGAATAGTTCCAAAATATGTAAGAAGCTAGTAATAATAGGGACATTTCTGGAAAGCAAAACTCAGGT
>CM053764.1:49144857-49307105 GCA_028658305.1 Pachyuromys duprasi
AAAAATACTGAAATTTTGTACTAAGTGTTAGAAATCTAAAACTGTGTATCCTATCTTTGAGTCCATCACAATTCAGACTAACCATTTTAAGAGCTGCTGAGCCACACACAGCTAAAGGCTATCATATCAGACTGAATAGTTCCAAAATATGTAAGAAGCTAGTAATAATAGGGACATTTCTGGAAAGCAAAACTCAGGTAGGAGATAAGAGGAAAATTATGTTGCACTTCAATTACCTATTTTGTTGCTTTTAGTTTTTGTACTGTATGCATGACTATTTCCTATGTAAAGAGGTGATTAAATTGCCTTTCCCTGAGACAGAAATTCTTGGTCCACCACTATAAATCTAAGAGACACGGCTATACAGGTACTCAATGAGGTATCATCCACTGCAGTGCTGTTTCTAGTACAAGACTACAGGTTAATGTAAATGTCTACCAACAGAGCTCTGCTGAAACAGATGAGAGTATCACACACCTTCGGAGGATAAAGGTACTTGCCACCAAACCTAATGACCTAAATCAATCCCTAAAACACTTATATGGAAGAATCAATTTCTCTAAGTTGCCTTGTGACCTCCAAAAGCCCATAACATATATATGCATGCACAAGTGCTAATACAGCACACACAATTATTTAAAAATGTATAAAAGACAGAATGTTACCATAACCAAAACAAAGGCATTCAATATTACTGGCATAAAGCAATCTACAAGATGGACTTTCAAGTACAATATCTGGCCATATGTGCTAAAACGTAGTATTTGTCCAACTGTGCTTATCGATGAACAGAAGCTTGGTAGCACTATTTGCCTTTGCAAAGACAAGGACTTATAATGTATCCTCTAATTTTCAAGACAGACTAACACACTACTTACATGTGTATCATGTGGTTTTAACTGTGGTTGTAGTTTAAGTTTACTCTGCTTCACCTTCCTGTGATACAAACTCCAGTTGAAACCTAGTGCTTCTTAGTTCCTCTACAAACTGGAGTTTTTATCTCCCAGAAGTAGATGCTTCAGTAACATCAGAAGCTTTACTTTTGACTTTCTCTACCATCTCTCCCTTTCTCAACTAACACATGAGAAACTACATAGTCTATTTTATCTGACACTTCCGTGTTTACAACAGGAAACATGGTCCTACCTTGTATCTGTTCTGGTACATTTGTTTTGTTACCACAAGAAATCTAGAATAGGCGTAATAGCATGTATCGTTAATCCAAGCACTAAAGGGCTGAGTTAGGAAGCTCTCAAGTTCCTATCCTGGGCTACACAGGGAGAACACGTCTGGGAAAAGTAAACAAGCAAACAGTACTTGGATAAAATAGTTCATTATGACAAATAGTGATGAAGGCAGCACAGCCATTTGAGAAAAGACTGTGAAACTTGACATTTCATCTAAGAGAATAAAAGAAAATCTGGCAAGAAAAATACTTGGCAGAAGTTGAAATGGAGAACAGAACAGAGGTTAAACACAGAAAGCAAATGTAGGGCTGCTGAGGTAACTCAGTAGAGCACTTGTCTACCATGTAAGAAGCACCAGGTACACAAAACAGAAAAGCCAAATATAATAAATTGTTCCTTTCAAAGCTATGAAAGGAAAATAAATTTCAAATATCTTTAAATGGTCAAGGAATACAAAATATTCCCTAATACATACATGAATTTTTACTTCAATAGAAACCGGGGCTGGGGAGATGACTCAGCATGTATAAGCACTTGTGGCACAAGCATGAGGACCTGAGTTTGAATCCCCAGCACTCATGTAAAAAGGAAAGCGTGAACCAGCTGTGGAGGGGTGTAAGACAGAAAGCTCCAGGTTCAATGGAGGAAATAAAACAGATGTATAGAGGAACACACCAGATGTCCTTGAGGCTCTGGCCTGGGCATGGGGGCACACACATGCGCAAATGCACACACACGCACACACACAACCTATAAATTAAAAAAAAAAAAGTGAAAGGGAGCTGCCAATGCAAGCTAAATAAACTTAATTCTTCCTACAGAACCTACAAAAGGTAGACAAGAACCAACTCCATAAAACTGTTCTCTGACAGTCACATAGCACCCACACCTACACCATACGCACAACAATGGTTAACAATGTTTAAGAGAAACACAAAGGTAAATATGCCAATGACAAACAACTGAGAAGACGATGAACGCCAAAAGCTCCAATGGAAATATTATTAAAAAAAAATCACTATTTAAGACTGTTGGCAATCTATGTTCAAACACAGCACACTAAGCAGAGAAAAACATCACCAAGACCTGAAGTTTCCTGTTAGCCAAAGAAATCACTGGTAATGAAAGCAATAGTAAAAATTAAATCATAAAGCTCTGTGGGCACGTTTGCTTAGTCGATTCAATTCCCACCACTACCTCTCTAAAAACATGTATTTAAAACCAGATTTCTCAATTCTCTCAGTAATAAGTTTTTTCCTAAAGTTGTAAACGAGTAAAGAAGGATAATGCCGAATGAAACGCAAGTCAGCACCATGGAGGATGGTGGGTAATGTGCCTTTTAAACAGTACATCCACATGTGCAATTTTTATGGACTGTTACAATCAAATGTGTCTGGGTTTAACCCTTGAAGCAGGCCATTAGTTCAGTGACTATCCACCTCACACAAGGGGTGAGCTCTGTGTAGACAACTTGTTCCGTGCTGGCAGAATTTACACCTTTAATACACTGCATGGAAGCTGAATCTCTATCATCAACTCATAAGCATTCAACTTGCCCAGCTCGTAAAGGCACACCAACACAAGACTGCACATGCCCAAATGCAAGTCAGCAGAGTACTGTGCACTCTTAATGGCCTTCCCAGTCGTCGAATCAGTCCTGTCTACTCCTGAAGCATCACCTATATCACATCAACTATGTGGTAAGGGCTTACAGGCTGCAAATTCAGCTAAGTACATCTAAAGAAGTTGGTGCCAACAGAACTTTCTACAATGGTAAAAGTGGTCTTTACCTGTGATGTCTAATACAACAGCTGATACCTATAATATAGCCATCAAAAATTAGATTAAAATTAACTAAAATAATATGAAGTTTAACTTCAGTTCCTCAGCCACATGATCTCTATTTCAAGTGCTAAACAGGCATCATAGCTGGCTGCTACCTAACAGATACACAGCCCAGGCTTCACTAAAACTCTTCCTCCTCAAGCAAGCTTCAAAGGCACCCAGGAGCAGAATGGGGAAGGGGGTCCTAGGGAGGAGGTACAGGTAGGGCTTTTGCTGCAGCCCACTTCCCTTCCTATTATTTCTGCCATTAAAAAAAAAAAAAGGCTTCATTTTGGATCTCTTCACAGAATATTCTTCCTTCCTGAGTATATTAAACCTACAACTACCCCACCCAAAAAAGGAAAAGAAGCTGGGTTTTGCAGATAACTCAAAGAAATACAGGCCTTCCTTCAGATGCAATGAGACAAAAGCTTCTACTTACTATTGTTTTACAGATTTGTAGCTGATTTTGAAACCACAGATTTTCAAAAACTGTGAATCTAGAAAAATCAGTAACCATTTCACATTAAGTTCCAAATTTTAACAATAAATTGAGATATTGCTCAGGATTTCTTCATGGGTACAATTTTAAAGACAGAGTGTCTGTAGGGCCTAGAAAGCTAGAAAAAAATAAAAACATGGGAGATAAGGTGGTAGAGAGGATTAACAGAACTAATGATGTATGAAAGAGTCATATGGAAACCTACTGTTTTATAAGCCAATTTAAAAATAAATCAAAACAATTGGAAGGAAGGCACTCTGCACACGCAGATAATGTTGCTCCTGAAAGTCAAGTCATTAAATGAAATCCCCCATGCCAGGCTACAGATACCTTTCCATGAGTTGTTATCAGGGAGATAGCATCCTTAGTCCCTGAAAAACAAAACAACAAAACACAGGCTATTGCCATTTCTCTTCACTGATGACCAAAACTAGATGATTCCTCTATTGCCGAAGACATTACACACTTCATTTCAGCACATGAAGAAATTAAACTATAACCAAGCTGGAAGCTTCCCCCTAGAAGCTAGTTTTTATAGTACTGAAAATGAGAGAAAAATCAACTGTTTCACCTAGCTGGGAAGTCTTGCAAACTGTCATCTTGCCAGACAACACGTACCCACAGGTGCAACAGTGGCACGACAGTTACAGAGATAACCAAGTGCTTCCTGGCACTGTTAGCCTGGCCCACAGCCAATGACCAGACAGGTCACAGGCCATAAAGAATCCACTACTGCTTCTAAACGGGCAAGGTATCAAATTGTCTTCTCAATACTTAGAAACCAGCTTCTGCAGTGAGTCAGTGAGAGGATGACAGTTAACTCAGAGACCCTACATAATCCATTAAAGTACTCAGAACAAGAGATCTGCTAAGTATTCAGCCCTAAACAGGACATCTATTTCACTTTCCTCCAAGGCTCAAGGAACATCTATGGAAGAGGGAACACACAAATTGAAGAGCTAATGGAAAGGAATGCTGCAAAACTGTTTTCTAGCCATAATGACTGCTGCAACCATGAACTTTCTGCTGCTGTGGTTACCTGCACAAGACTGGTCCCATCATGATTCCATTATGGATAGAGGAGGGGCTCATAAAGCCCCAGAACTAAAAGCAGTCAATAGTGATAGGCAGAGGGGAGTCCTATTTCTCAGGGGCATGGTCGCTATTAAGTTGTTATTTTCCAAGAAATAACCCACAACCCATGCTCATGCAAGCATCCCTAATAAATACAATGGGTACCAAAAATCAACCAACCAACCAAATAAACAAACAAAAAAAGTAAAGTGGAACGGGACCTGTTAAGAAGGTTTTGGTGAGAGGTGAAAGGGAGTAAGAAAGGATTACCAGGGGGTTATTTTCAAAGAATACTATACTTTTATAAAACTTTAAAAGAATATTTTTAAAAACAAACACAAAGACACTCCAAATCAACAAGCAACTGTCCTAAGAGTAGATTCAGTTAAAATGAAACAAAACTCACCATAGGACCTCAGAGAAGTGCACAGACAACAAAAATCACTCTGGCCAAACTAGAAGCAATGTCTAAATCCAACTGGCTTGGCAAAATTATAATTTTCCTGAATCAAATTACTGAAGTGAATTAAGAACCATGTTTAACAACATAAATCTAGACTGCCTTATTAGAGGTCACCAACAATTACATGATGGAGTGGATCCAAATAATCAAAGTCATCAGGCATAGTGGCTTTACACCTGTAATCTCAGCACTTGGTAGGCTGAATCAGGCGAAGTGATGCGTTCAAGGCCACTGTGATCTACACAGAAAGCTTTGAGGCCAGTTTGAGAAAGTCTGATCTACAGAGAGCCTGTCTCAGTAATTTTTCCCCAAAATCAAAGCTAGTAATATGAAAAAAAAACACCAAGAAACCCTGACCAGAGTTGAGTGAACTGTTCACATTTGCTCTATCCAGGAAATTTCTATCATATGCCCAAGTGAAATCTTTCACCTGCTAACGAGAGTTAACAAAAAGATGCTCCTGACAAGTGTGATCCAGCCCTGCATCTCTAAGGATACCTTTCTTGAGTGCTGGCTAGCACAAAGCCTTTTCAGCCTGAAATCAGAGCTCTCTTATTCTCTCATCAGGTCCTTGGCTACAGCACAATGCTCTCTAGCCTGTTTGTTAATCATACTGAATAATCATCTAAGTATATTAAGTAGATAATAGGGTCTTAAAAAGGCTTTTCCCAGACCAAATTTAAGCTAACTGATGAACATTTATTGCTAGGCTTTCAGGTCTGGTCCTGCTCGGAATGGCCCCAGACACGCTAGTCAAGCTTTGGGCACTTGCTTTGTGTCTTGAAGATTATCTCTATTATCCTCTCCAGGCTATTATCTGTTTTCTCTTAACAAAGGACAGTAAGCTAAAAGTTCCCCCATCATCCTATCTACTCCCCACCACACCCTGTTAAGCATCCCACACTATCCACAATCTACTAGTTTCAATCTACTGTGGACTTAGATGCCAGATAACTTTGTGAAAAACATTTTAAACAAATACCAACAGGTTCTAACTAAGACCTGAAAGGATCCCCCTATGCTTTATGGTACAGACTTGGACAATTAGGCTGAAGGACTGGCTGTTCAATGTCCACTTCTCATCAACATTTATAAGGGGTTAGGGGTAATAGTGCTGGCAAATCATCTGCATTAAGAGCCCAAATAACTAACTAAAGAACAAGAACATTAACTTGGGAGAACCTGTCTCAAAGAATATTCTCTACCCTCTAATCTTATAATAATCTTAACAGTAAAAGCTACCTTTTTCACTTTTAGTATGAAAACCAAGACTTGGGAGTTTAAGCAAAAAGCCAAATATCAGCCTAGGGCATTGATTCCAAACTCCAAGGCCATTCTACCACCTGACTTTATTTTTGGTTTAACTACTTGCATACAATATTCCTTTCACTGGAACCCAAATGACTCAAGTTCCTTTCTTTCTTTAACCACTTTCTTTACCTACCAGGCAACGGTTAATCAAATTGAAACCAAATTAAGCTTAGCAACTATACATCTGTTCAACAAGCATGCTTCTCAAAGATCAGCCGTATCTTCCATTTAAATGAACTGCAAAGAGTGGCAGACAGTAGCCTTACCCCAACAGAGAGATTGTTCTTACTGACACAGGAGCTAACACACCCCATCTCCCCTGGCGCCATCTTTTACACTTGACAGAAAGCATTTCAAGTATAATTCAGAAACTGATTTTGAATTGATTGAATGCTCAAGCTCCTCAGTTTAAACTAACATAATTAGTTTTGTTACTCTGGGGCCCTGGCCATGAGAGATATGGGGTTCTTTCCGAATTCCACTGAAGAGTGTGACAAGCCACACAAAGTTTGTTGTGTAAGTGAGCAAGTGTTACCTGTCCAATAAAGTGATACTGAATTCTTTATATTCAGTTTCTGACACACCTTTGCAATACCCACTGGAAAACATTTCTGCACTTACAGAAACCAAGGGCCTAAAATGTCTCTTCTGCTTCTATTCAGACAAAGCATCTAGAAAGATATGACTCTCTCCACCCCCTAAAACAGATTCTTGTCCCAAGAATATGAATAAACCTCCATCTGCCAGACTGCACTATATACAGCTCCTGCATGCATTACAAAAGCACCTGTATAAAAAAAGGCTGCTGCAAACATGGCTTCTGGAGTCCAGAACATTAAACCAACAGCACCAAAACCAAGCACGAAGGGAACAGGCCCAAAAGTCAAATCTAAAAACTCAAACGGTATTTAACCACTAGTTCATACAGCTAAACTGAGTTAAGTTTGCTAGTTTGTTCACTCAGAGCCCCCCTAATGTCAAATACTGAGATTACAGCAACATTCTGTTATCTGTGTATCAAAATGAAAACGGACCTCTTGCTCTCCTAAAGTAGCAACACCTCTGTCCACAAGAAGTAAAGGGTGGTATACATAACCATTCCCAATATTCCTATGGAGAGTTAAAACAACCAAGCCTAACAGGCCACAAACAGGAAATTACTCCGCAGTTTCTCCCAAGACTTACTTTATGAACCGTACAGATTGCATAGCTATTTAGTGATAAGTACCTTGGAACCCTAAAAACCAAACTTGGTCAAACACCTACAACATGAAATCACTTTAGGTGTAGCTACAAAACAGGAAAGGAAATACCAAGCTTTAAGAGCAGGGTCTTCCTAGGGAACACAAGTGATGTCTGTAATCACATTAGAGTAATTAAGCCTGGCCAGTGAACACCCTTAAACTTAATTAAGTCAACTGGATTTTAACATTAAGCATGTAAGTGGGCACTCACTTTAGAACTGTCCAAAGATCGGAACAATTTTTCCTACTACCACAGGTAAGTTTATGCAAAAGCAAAGAAACTTTAAATATAACACATTATTTTATGAATTTAAAATAAACATTGCAAATGACCTAATATAAAAAATCTTTATGGAGTTGTTTCATAGTTAAATGGGAGGAAAAAAAAAAACCTTAAAACTATAATACATTTGCTTCTGCCATGTCTGGATTCCATCTGCTTCACTAACTCATAAATTGAAACTATTCCAACTTCATTTTAACTACTTAACACTTCTCTGTAAAGGGGAAAATTGCCGTCCAGGGATCAAAGTAAACTAATAGGAAAGATATTTCCAGCATGGCAGCAAATGTACTATGTTAGGCTCAAGAGAAACATCCTTTCTATCAGTGTTATAGGGTCAATTAATATGAAATTAGAAAACAATAAGATTTTGAAAACTGAAATTCTAGGGAACCATTTTTTGAAAAGATAATCTTCAGGTAAATTTGCCTGATTATTCGTTTATTTACATATGTTGTATCATTAGTTTAAAACATCACCATTTAGAATATTCCAACAAGGCCTGGCATTAAGGTGAAATGCTGTTGCTGAGTTATCTTCACTTGGCAGGTTTTTAAAAAAATACTGGGCTGACAACAAACAGGTAGCATCTGCCTTTAAGGGCGAAAGGAAAGAGTAACAAAACCAACCTCGGTTTTTGTTTTTCTTTTGTTTAGGTTCACAAGGAAACCATAACACGCAAGGGTAATAGGACAAAAGTACCTGGCCCAAGGACAGTATCCCTAGAAGAGAATAACCCAAGCACTGATCGTGAAAACCGAGCCTGAGATACATGCGATCAATTAGCATGCTTCCCGAAGGCGTGTGATTAGAAACTAATAGGCTGCACCCACGGAGCAACTTTCCCAAGCGCGGGGATGAGCCCCGCAGTCTCAGCCAGCAGCGTGTTTCGGAGGACACACAGCGATCGGGAACCCGCGACTCTTACGGTTAACAAAGGCCACGGGAAAGGAAGAGGGGAGAAAGAAGAAGAAGAAGAAAAAAAAAGGAAAAAGTGGAAGCAAAGTACCACACGCCCCTAACTCGGCTCCGGGGCCCTTCGGCATCGCGAACCGCGAGCGCGGCCGCGCACCCCGACCGGAGCGGGCCGCAGCCGGGCGGGGCGGGGGCTCGCGGCCCTGCCCACGGCGCCGACCCCGGCCCGCGCGCCACGGCCCGCCACACCCCGCCCGGGGGCCACGTGACCCGGCCCCGCACACCCCCGCCCGGTGCCCCGGGCGCCCCGGCTTTACCTGCGCCCAGCGCCGGGTCCCGCCCCGTCCGAGCCCGGGGCCCCCGGACCTTTTGTTCCTTCCTCTTCCGACGGGCTCCGCGCCGCCGGAGGAGTGGGCGCGCGCAGGCGGAACTGCGCCGCGGGCCCCCGCCCCGCCCCCAGGCCCGCGCTCGCCGCGGCCGGCGGCCGGCTGGGGAGGGAGGGACGGAGGGAGGGAGGGCGCCGCCCGCTCCACGCCGCGCGTCCCCGCGCCCCGGCGCTGCCCGCGCCCCGCGCCGCCGCCCTCCGCCCCGGCCGCAGCCGCCGCGCACCTACCTCCGGGCGGCCCGCTCGGCGCTCGCGAGCTGCAGGCTGGCTGGCGAGCTGCACCTCCGCCGCCGCGCGCGGTAGCCCCGCCTCCCTCCCCGCGCCGCGGGCCCCGCCGATTCGCCGGCGCAGCCCCGGGCTGGCACCCTGCCGCCCGCTGATTGGCGCCCGCGGCCGCCCGTTAGGCGTGAGGCACGCCGGCCGAGCGGGGCGCGCACGGAAGACGGAGGGAGCGCGGCAGGGACGGAAGGAGGCCGGGCGCCGCGGGCAGGGCCGGGGGCCGAGCGGGGCGCGGGCAGGCGCGGGCAGGCGCGGGCCGCCGCCTCCCGCCTCCGGCCCGACCGGCGGCGCGCGCAGCCAATCAGCGGGCGGGGTGCCCGGGGTGTGAGCGCCGCGACGGGGGCCTGGGATCGGAAGGGAGACGTCGCTCGCTGATTGGTCCCGCCTTCCCCGTCGAGCGTGAGGCGAGGCGCGGCCGGGCGGGGTGGCCCGCCCGCGGTTGCGCTTGAGTTCGTGTCCGGCGCGCTCCCACGGGGCTCGCGGCGGATCGCGGAAGGCCGCGCAGCCTGCCACGCCCGCGGACCCCCGCCCTGGCGCCTCTGGGTGGAGCGCCGCGGCCGAGCGCTCGCCCACCTCCGTCGTGAGGCCGGGATGGACACGTGCTCGGGCCCGGGCCCGCCCCCAGCAGGGTCGGAGCCTCTAGGCCAGCAGAGCCCGGGCGGAGCCTGAGCGCCGGCCGCAGAGGGGCGCGCCCCATGCAAATGAGGGGGCGGGGCCCGGGGGCGGGGGCGGGTGGCGAAAGCCGCGGAGCGAGGATTGTGTGTGTGGATTGGCGTTAGGGCCTGGCAGCTCCTGGGTGTTTTTCTCCAACCTGAACCTTGGCTTCTTTTGAAGTAAAATTACTAATGATAGGTGTTTCGAATGCTCGTTGTGAAGTGTGAGCACCCAGCTCGGTGCTCCTTCATTTGCTAGCTTCTCCATAGTTCATTTTACCTTCACTAGGCCCCAACTTTTCACCTTTATCTATGGAAGAAGCAAGTTCCCAAACTTAAGACTACCGACAGTGTCCTGACCAGGTTCATCGGTAATCTTGATTTTAATTCAACCCCAGCAGATGAAATAATCACCTTTAGTATTGAGTACCTGTGTTCAGATAATAAACCTAAATTTGAGATGTCTCTGAGGTGTTTAGTGGTAAAGACAATACCAGAGTACAGTGTCCTTGCCCGTTTGTCGTGCCCCCATATACCTACCTACCTCTTCCTAGGTTTCCTAGGAGATTCAAGATAATCAAAACAGTCCAGGACTGCCAACCAACTCAGGGCTTGAAGCAGTTAACAGTGAAGCATCCGCTCTTGTCAGATGTGAGGGCATCAGAGGGGCCTTTAGGTGGCCCTTGAGTTATTTGAATTGGTCATCCCTTGAGACTTACAGGCTTTTCAAATAGGCTTTCAAAATTTCCACTACTATTCCCATGGGCGAAATAAGGAGCACCCGATATAAACCAGCCATAGTTTTGAATGCAGCTCTAATCCAAATCCAAGGCCTTTGACGAAGTGGTGCTCAACCTAACAGAGTTATAAATAAAAACTTATATGTTATAGACTAATGTAGTTATAAAGAAATCATAAACGTAAACATGAGAACTTTGAAATTAAAGTTAAGGATCATTTCCCTTCGCTTATGGACAGATACTGATGCCGACATGAACTTAGCAGAAATTCACCTTCTGGGACTCTAGGGTGGTTTCTTCTGCTCACAGTTTTTGAGGCAGGCCACACAATCCCTGTGTTAATAGTCTGTAGTCAGAGGATGTATGTCACAAATCGAGCATTTGACGGGCCCACACTAGGCCCTGATTTTAACCCCTAGGACCACCAAAATGAAAGTTAAGTTCGAGCACCACTTAGGGAGCATTCTGGTCTCAACCTTCCAAAGCCACCTGGGAGTGTGCTTAAGACAAATGATGCTCAAATTGGAAATAGGAAAAGCGGTTCTGACTTGCCATCCTCCTTTATACTGATAGAAACCAACAGCTATAATACAGAATGCCCTGTTAAAAGTGGTCTTGAATCAGACAAAAGAAGTTGTGTGATTCATATGTAGATTTGGGTGTCCACATGAGCAGTTGGCATAGTAAGGGGAAAGCAGGGCTGGTTAGATTCTAGAAGAACATACTTACTGAGCTAGACCATCTCTCCAAAGTGTCAGACTTTGAGATCATAACTCCTCCACTTAGAAAGCCTTCCAAAATCTAGACTCTAGGGCAGCGGTTCTCAGCCTTCCTAACGCTGTGACCCTTTAATACAGTTCTTCATGTTGTGGTGACCCCCAACCATAAAGTTATTTGTGTTGCTACTTTGCAACTAATTTTGCTACTGTTAGAAATTGCGATATAAATATTTTTGGAGTTAGAGGTTTCCCAAAGGGGTCGCAACCAACAGGTTGAGAATCACTGTGTTGGAGGTTCTAGAAAACTGAAGAAAGGAATAGAGTGGCCTGGCTCCCAATGCAGTCTCCATCGGCTCAGTTAGAAATGCATCTATACCAAAGTGGGTCAAGACAAGCTAAAGGCACATGGAGCAAGGATTGCCATGGCAACAATCAGCTTAGAAATCCACTAGGGTACCTGAAGATCTATAAGGAGATCCCTCTTGTGTAAGTTATATTGAATGAGTCTGTTTTTGTTTTTTTTTTTTTAGATGAATGGACAGCAAGTTTAACTCTTCATTACTCATCCCACTCTAAAATCAATTAAGCCTAAATCACCTCAAAGTGCATTTAAAAAACATAAAATAGAAGCTATTTCTGGAAAAAGCCTGAGAGTCGTGGGTTTTAAAAAACCTAAATTTCATTGTCAATTTTTCTATAATTTGGTGGTTGTTTTTTTGTTTTGTTTTGTTTTAATCTATGCATTAGTTTTTCCAAAGACCCAACTCATGGTTGTCATCTGTGTGTAAATCTATAAATGCCTTCTGGTCTACTCAGACCAAAGTTATATTACCTGTATACTTTCTTTGTTAATGCTGATTCCACACATAGCATGACTTTACCTGGATTAATGTTTTGATTGATGATTTATTCTTACAATAATGGGAGTTTCTTAACTTCTCATATATGCTTACTTTGTCTCTACATCCAGATTGTAAACTCCTAAACGTCAGAACAGTTGCCTCCCAGTTTAACTTTTCATACCCTTACCAACATGCCTGTAAGTGACGGAAGGGAAAAATAGTGTTTCTATAGCAGGAAAGTGGCATGTGTATCTCTGTTCTGCATTGTACTGTTGATGCCATCCTTCTTTGTAGTTCTGTATGTAACTGTTGAGTCTACTGGACATTTGTTTGCTTGTTCTGGTAAACTAAGTAGCAATGAACTATAGTTATTTAAAACTCAGACATTACTGTCTGAATGAGATAACCTGAGAAAAAGTTACACAGAACAACTGTAGGTGGTTACATTTATTAAACATTATGAGGCTATTCAACAGCTAGTTTTATGTTTTGATACAATTAATCTTCAGGCTTTAAATGAATGTGTATTGAAATGTTTACATAGACCCACACACACACCAAAGAGAGAGAACTCAGAAGGGCCTTTATTTACATGTTAGGTTTTGCTAGAAAGGTTTTAATATCTAATGGGAAATGCTAAAGACAGCCACAGGCGTATGAAAGGAAAACATTAAATTCAACAGGTGTTCAACAGGCATTTTTATGTACCTACCATAAAAGTATTGGCTGACTATTCTCATTCTTTGGCCAAACTCCCTCTTAAAAAGAGAGAGAGGTAGAGTCTTTGAGAATTAGAGGTTATAAGACAAACTGACTTTTGAAAAAGAAAGCTGGTACCTACCTACAGCATTCACCCCTACGGCTAGTGTTCTTGGTATTGGGAAGTAATCTGCATGCTACATATGCAGAGAAGTGTAGACACCAAGCCAGCTACAACCCTCTGTGCTGCCTGTAAGATATGCTACTGCAATGGTGGCACAAAGCTTGTAGGAGTAACCGACCAATATCTGATTTAACTGAAGGCCCACTCTACAAGATGGAACCTATTCCCAACATGCCTGGGTGACCAAGAATCTGAAACTAGGTAGCCCAGGACCCAGGGGGAACTAAGTATTACTGTTCTGCTAAAGAAATGTAGTAATATAATGATTCCTAATGACATTCTGCTATACTCATAGGTCAGTGCCTTGCTCAGCCATCATCAGAGAAGCTTCCTCTTATAGCAAATGGGAACAAATACAGAGCCCCTCAGCCAAAACATATGCAGAGTTTGAAAGAACTTGGAACACTCAGGCCTAAACAGGATCCATCAAATCCCTCCCCTAGGAGCTCAGGGAACACTGAGGAAGAAGAGGCAGAAAGAGTGTAAGAGCCGGAGGTGATGGAGAACACCAAAGATCCTTCTAAGTACAACAGGACTGACACACACGTGAACTCACGGATGCTCAGGCAGCATGCACAGGGCCTGCATGGGTCTGTACCAGGTGGAATTCTAGAGCTGCCAGGAGAAGTAGACACATTTTCCCCATCCCTGTCACAAGGAAACAAACTGCTCTTAGGGGTAGGCTGTTCACCCAGTGATAGACGGCCAGCAGAAAATGAACTCAGTGCCATCACTGAAGGCCTCCTCGTCTCGTGTCTGTCGGGGCAACATTCTTTATCTTTTTGAATTATCATTCTCCTTCACACATGCGCACACACACACCTTACAAGTCCCTCGTGTTTATACTATGGCTTCCAGTTTTGTGTTTTTATGAGATTCCTAAGTGGGTGAATACATGTGTCTCTTTGTCTATTTCTGATTTGTGCCTTTCCTTGAGTTCTTTTCCTTCTTTTGTTTGTTTTGTCCTATTCCATATTGTTTGTTTATTTTTTATTATTATCCTTTAGAAGCCTGCTTGTTTTCTGATGAGAGACAGAAAGGGGGTGGATCTAGATGGGAGGGGAGGTAGGGGAAATCATAATCAGGATGAGGAAAAAAATATATTTTCAATAAAAGGAAAAAAGTGAGATGTAGAGGTAGGGTTTTGAGAATAGAGATTATAAAACAAATCGACTTTGGTTGAGAGAAAAAATAGTATGGTAAAACAAGTTGTATATCTCATTATTCTTATTTACATTATTAAATCCACAAATAATTATTAGATTAATTGGTCATTAGATAACTTATAAATAATTGTTGAACTGTTGCTTGGAAATTACAGTGGTTTCAGTACATTGAACATTCCTATAAAGGAATGATACTTGAACATTATCAAAGATCTACATGTTTGGAAAAAACTAAACAAAAGCCAACATCTAAACCCCGGAAGAACAATATACAAATTGTTTAAAGTTCTTTGTAAAGAGAATAATATGCTAGTCAAATGGCAACAATAGGGCATTATGCCTCAATTATAATAGTCTGCGTGACCATATTGGCTGAGCCAGACTGCTGTCAAGCAGGATAAGTGTATGAAGGTAGAATGCTCGTGGGAGTCAATCATCTTAAGTCTACTTGCTCAGAGGAAGACTGAAGAACTGAACATGGCTAACTGTAGTTCACAATAGCTACATAGTCAGTATCCCCATGACAGAGTTAGCGGGATTCAATTGTTTGTCCTTATTGTAAACAGTCCTTAGTTATGAAAAAGACATTTTGCTAGAGAATCTTGTGATTGTATTAGCTGATGGGATGGGTGTGGGTGGGGATCAAATGTAATTAATGGTAGAAAAGAACCAATTATTGTTGAGTCCTAAACACTGCAATGATAGGTTTCAGGCTACATAGAGACTTCCTGTCAGCTCTTTCTTGTCTTTGTGTAACCTGCTTTAATGTTCTTACTCATCCAGGAAGGAAACTGAGACCCAGGCTTCCCCAGAGTTCTGTGAACTCAGTGCTATGATCACTGACATACCTTCATTTTTTTCCTCTGGTTTTGTTCACCAAACCCTTCCTATCCCCCAGACCCATGCTGCCAAACAACTGTTCTGAACTTTCCCCTTAAGTCTTCCAATTCCCATACATTCTATGCATGTACTCTAACATGCTAATTCTTGGTGAAAATAGAGGCCAATTTTATGACCTCACCTAAATCCCTAGTGACAAATACATTGTTTTTAACATATGTTTTAGGTAATTCTGCAGAAGTCTTGCTTCTCTTTCTAGAGGCTTTTTTCCATATGCTCCCACTGCCCTTCACTTCCCAGCCTATGTTAGAATCTCTCCCCATCAACACATTTCACACCAAAGTCACACTGCAAATGGACTGATCTATCTTTCGTCACCTTCCCTCTGATGTAAACTCTTCATGACCAGGAACCATATCTGCTGTATCATTACAGTGTCTTTAATCATGCTTGTCTGGTTCACATGTTGTAATCAGACTTTGCTACTTTTTGGGTTCTTTTTTTCTTCCACCCTCCTCCACCCCTTTTCTTCTTTCCTTTCAACCCTCTAACACTAGATAGGAAAGAAAGAAGGATACAGAGGAAAGGTTAGAGATCACTGAATAAAGTCAGGGGTCAGGAAAGGGGAGAGATTATTCCTAGACTATTTACTGCTGGTTAGAGGTGTTAGAGTTTGGGGGAAAGTTTGATCCTCACCATCAGGATATCTGATTTCCTATTATTGTTTCTTCTTTGCTCACTACTTAACAAACAGCAACCAACAGCAATCAACAGCAACCAACAACCCACACCACCTCTCCAAGCCATAGCATTCACACACTCTCTGAAAAGTCCCCAGAATTCCAAATGTCACAATGGCAGAAACTGTCTGCAGCTGGCAAAATTACATCTCCACCAGAGCATGAAGCAAACCATAGTCAGCTGCTGCAAAGGAACCCCATAACCCCACACTTGGGGTTAAAACAACATATTATTACAATGTTTCTGTGTTTTTTAAAGAAACCAAAATTCCAAAATCATCACTACAATTTGCAGTACCCAATTCTTACATACATACTGACTGTCATTATTTTTGAATGGATAGGTAATTTTACTCAAGTTCACTCAGACTCAGTATAGCAAAACTAAGCTTATTAAGTTTTACCCTTACTGTGTGTGTCTTAGATTAGTTCCCTAGGAAACAGAGCCCAAGACAAGGTTTAAGTCTTGGTGCTTTGTTTAGGAGATACAAATCCAGGGGGCATCAGTAGTGAGATGAAGAGCCAAGAAATCCTTGAAGAATAATGCATTGTGGTAGTACTATGCTAACAATGATCCAGGATCAACCTTGAAGAAATAACCGGTTTCCTCTTCAGAGATGCAACAACCTGGCCACACAGGACATCTCCAAGTAATCAGGATGGGAAAGGCATGCCTTGAAACATCTGAAGACCATAGGGACTTTATATGCAATTGGCCAAAGTTCATCCCATAGTGAGTTAATTTTCCCTTAGGTACCAGCTGTGTTATCCATGTTTTTCAATAGCAACCTAGAAAGCCAGGTACCATGCCCTAGAGTCTAGAAGTAGCAGAAAGAAACCAATGCCTAAAGCTGATTGGTCTCAGCAAGTGAAACATAAAGGGCTTGTGTTGGTGTATGGGATGGAGCAAAATACTAGGTCCTAAAAGATCTGAGAATATATCAAACTGAGGCTGAAACACAATCACTGGTACTGAAGCAAAAGCAGGCCAGCTTTGCTTTATTTGTGGTGTTATAGCCAGCCGCTACCACAATAAGCACTAAATATTTATTTGTTAAATAAGGGAATGTATGAATGACCTTACCCCTTAGTCACTATGCTTGGAATCCTTAGAGTCATCTATGATCTGCCTTCTTCCATAACTCCTACATACCCCAATAAAAGTAAAGCTCCTTTGGCTCTGCTACCTCCTTAGTCTCTCTCAAACCCAGTGTTCCTCTTCAGGCTGTCTGCTTTGGTTCTCACTGCCGTTGTGTAGAGACAATGCTGCTGTAACTCCTTACCTTCCTGACACTAATCTTACTCCAGCTCATCCTCACCCTTGCTGTCAGGCTTTTTACAAAATTAGTGTATTGTCTAAACTTAAGTCCGATGTTACCGCCATATTTTCCAGGATGAAACTACGACTCTTTAGCACAATCTGGAAGATGTCTTACAGTGTGTAAGCAGACCCATTAGACTGGCCGCCCGTGAACTGCACTGTGTGCTCTACTTCACAGGAAGGGTTGGAGAGTAGGGAGCTGACATTTAGGGGCTTCTTGTCATTAGGATCTGCTTCTCTCCAGCAGACAGTAGGAACTCTGCAAACAAATGAAATATGGTCAAGTACTAGGGACCATGCAAGTGAGAAATGCCTACCGTTTCAGCTTTTCATCCCTACAACAAAATGCCTCACAGTCAGCCAAGAAGAAAGGTTTATTCTTGCTAAAGATATGAGAAGCTTTAGTCCGTGTCATGTGGCCCCTTCTGAGTTTGTGGTGAGGCCCAGCATCTTAGTGAGGGCTTTCTGTACTGCACGCATAAGGTTACCCAGATGAGGAAGCACAAATAAAAATCATTGAGGCAAAGCTGCTCACCGCATGGCAGCAGGAAAGCAAAAGGAAAAGGAGCAGCTGGTTAGAAAGGAGCAGGGAGACCTCACCTTCGTGAGTACACCCTCCTTGACCTCCTTCATCCAGCTGAGCTACCTGAAGTTTCCGTCATCATAATAGTCCATTATTTATGACCCCATCATTGCATCAATCCACCGAAGAGAAAGATGCTGTCATCAGTCACTTCCCCAACCAAAGCCCCACCCATTTCCAAATAAGATTGATGCTGCACTGGAGATCAAGTCTTCAGCACAAAAGCTTTGGGCTGATATCGCAGACACACAGCATCTGGTCTGGCTTGTTCTTAAATGCACTCAACAAGTAACTTGGACATCCTCCTGTGCCAGGTTGTCTTTGAGGCACAAAGAATACCCCCCCCAAAAAAAAGGTCATACAATAACAGCTGGGATCACAAGACGGACAAATCACAATCAAGGACCTGGAGAAATTGAAACCCTCATATTCTGTTGCTGGGAATGTGAAATAGGCAGTCACTATTGAAAGAAATCTGGCAGTTGCCTGATGATTGAACAAAATTAATATGAAACCCAGAGGTTTTATTTCTAGGCATATACCCATGAAAACTGGCTATATATATATATATATATTCAATACACAGAATCCTGTACAGTGTTTACTGTGGCAATAGTCTAGGAGTCAACAAATGAGTAAATAAGCCACAAAAAGGAATGAAGTATTTGAAGCATGTTATAATATGAATGAATCTTGAAACTTGAAACCTTATTCTAACTGCAAAAAGCAAGTCATAAAGGCCACATGCCATTTGATTCCATTTACATTAATCATTCAAACCATGTAAATCTGCACACACAGTAGCTAGCTTAGCCGTGCAAGGTCTGAAAAGAAGAGAACCGAGGAGAGTGCTTTTATTCACGGTTACCAGATGTCTCTGATAATGAAATTGATTAGATTGTGACTGTTCTAGTTTGGGCCTAACATGTAGGCCACGGGCTCACGTGTTTCAGCACTCAGTCACCAGCCAGTTGCACTGTCTAGAGGGCCAGATGTGGAGCCTCGCTGGCAAGGGAGACCTGGAGTTTTGCAGGCAAGCCTCCCTTATGACTTGGCCCTCTGTTTCCAGATCTGCTGAGATGTAACAAGCCACAGCACTATCTCCCAGCATCATGTACAGCCCAGCCATCACGGTCTCTCTGCAGCAATGGACTGGGTCTCCCCAACCGTGAGCCAAAACAACCCTCTCCTCCCTTAAATTTCTTTTCTGGGGATTTGGTCACTGAAGTAAAATGACTCATGCAGTGGTTGTGGTTGTGTGTTTGGTGAGTGCATTAGGTCTGTTGACTTGTGCCGTGATGGAGCAAATGTGTACAGACAGCAAAAAGTTGACATGGAAGCAACACAGTGCAGGTTTCTCTCATGCTTTCCTTATTCCTCCAGATGGATGAGAGTCCTTCCTCCTTCACACAGTTCTCTTTATCAGTGTGTGTTTCTTATCCTCCCTCCTTCATCTTTCCCTCAAGAGTGAGAGCTTTGAGGTGGTCTCTGTCTTTGAACTTTACCTCTCCAGTCTTAGTTGCAGGGCCTGGCACACAGTACGTAGACAGTGGCTGGAATGAGAACAAAGAAGAGAACAGAACTGGAGTCACATCTTGACCCCCAACTCAGACTCTGCCCACCACAAGCAACTATTATGATGCTGGAGGTGTAGGCTTCCTGCTTGTAGCAGCTAGCCAAAGAGAAGTGGCACTAAATATACCACGCTTCTCAAGGGTGCTCTCCACATGTTTACGTTTTATACCAAACTCTTGCTGTTTTAACTGTACTATATCTTGTGAATCTTCTTCTCACTCACCTCATTGGCAGCTTCCTCCCAGGTTCATCACGCAGTATCAGTTTTGCTGACATCTTCAGCATCCAACAGTGACTTCTCACCATTGGTTGTTGGTATCGACTAGGGCTTTCTGTACTGCACGCATAAGGTTACCCAGATGAGGAAGCACAAATAAAAATCATTTTAAAATATGTTTTCATGCCTATTCAGTCTTGTTTTTTGTTTGTTTGTTTTTTCAGCAAATAAACTCTACTACTTTTGCTTTGTGTGTAGAGCTGAGAAAGCTCTGAATGAATGAAGGCCTGAGTTGGTGTGCTGCTATCATGGGCACAACCATGTCAAGGACCCTAAAACCTCAAACCCATGGGAGATGGCAAAGGCCCCTGCCACTGGGTGAGGGTCAGAGGGATGGCAAAGCCTTCCTCTGATCTGTTGGCAGATGTCAATAGTGTGTGCACAAAATGCTCACCATAGCTTTCTCCCGCCGGATATTTACGGCCTGAAGGTTGCTCCTGTATAGAGACGACTCCTACTGAGATTGGCTAAACCTATATCCTTAATCCAGCTGTACACCATAAGCCCTGCCTTGTTGTTGAGTGTAATAACCCTACCCTTTTGTCTAGCTGTGTCCAACAATCCACCTTCCTGTTTAACTGCATATAATAAACACCCCTGGCTTCCAGGGCCCGAGGTTTCTCCATTAGACAGCCTAGTCCACCTGATCCCAGCAACTCCAGTCAAGTGTCTGTGTGTATCTTTTCTTCATTTACTCACCACCCGCAGTCAGATGAATCCCTGAAACCAGGCAAAGGACACAGGGATGGTTTGGCTTACTTTAGTTTAAGCAGGGTTTTGTAGTGTGACTCAGGCTAGCCTCCTAAGGCATCCACCAGCCATTTCCTGGGAGAATCAATGTGCACCAAATGCCTAGCTTCTATGATGCTTTAAAAGAAAAACAGCTTTATTGATATTTATTTCACTTGCTATAAAACCTAATCATTTCAAATGTTTAATTCTATGATTTTTGCTACATTACAGAGCTATCTCCCACAGTTTCATATTTTCATCACACCCATGCTGTGAATGTTCAGTCCTCAACCTTGGCTATTTACTTTTTTCACTTTTGTGAAGTTGTCTGTTCTGAATGGTTTATATAGCAGGGTCACGTGGTATGGAGGTGGGTGGGTATATATGGCTTCCTTCACTTGGAATAATATTTTCAAGGTCCATTTTTCTTATGCTGTGTCCTTTTTATAACCAAATAATATTTGATTACAAAGACCAAATGTTACCAAACCACCATGACTTTCAGGGTTTTTCCACTTTTTGTGTCTCATGAAAAAGGCTGCTCTGAGCAATCATGCATGTTCTCTACTGCCTTTTTTTATTTTCAATAATAAAGATAAAATTCAGGGCCCATGCTAGACAAACACCATACTTCAGAGCTACGTTCCCATTCTTCTGCCACTTTTAAAGTAGTGATTTTGCTGGGAAATGCTCCAACCCTTCTGATGATACCCTCTGATAAGTATGATACCCAGGACATTGCCATGTTTTTGTAATAAAGCGGGTACAGATATTAGTAGCTCACTGATATAATAGCAGTACATGCCTCTGTGTGTGTGTGTGTTACATATACACATACACACTGGTTCACCAAACTAATGTTTGGTCATGTTCACCAAACAATTATCTAGTTAATGGCACTTCAATGACTTGCACTAAAAGATGCCAGGGAACCATGATGCCCTCCCTGGCTTATTTAGCTAATGATTTTGAAAGCCTGCTCTGTATTGGGCTGTGCATTCTATTGGGACGTCAAAGAGGTTCCTGTCCCTCAAGGACATGTCATTCTGTTAGAAGAGACAGTTTACCTGGTCTTGTTGGTCAGGACAGGCAAACAGCAGCTCCATAAAACTAAAGTGAGCCAAGGAAATATCCAGATAAACACATACACAAAGACCCAGACATGAGGTGCCTGTCTGGATAGGAGGAAAGGATATAGAGAGAAACTGAAGAGGTACCCCATTGTTAAGGGGCTTGACTGCCCTTAAGGAAAATTCCTCTGCTTGAGGCCAAAATGAAAGTGTGAGAAGAATTAGCCATTCACGGAGTGCTTGGGCCTTGGTGACAAACACCAGTAAGGAATTCATGAATTGTTTACTTCATTGTCTTCATACCAGAATCAAGTGTGTCTGTCTCTTTTTAGTCTTATTTATCTTTATTTCATGTGGATTGGTGTTTTACCTGCATGTATGTCTATGTGAGAGTGTCAGATCCCGCAGTTACAGACAGTTGTGAACTACCATGTGGGTGCTGGAATTTGACACCGGGTCCTCTGGAAGAGCAGTCAGTGCCCTTAATCACTGAGCCATCTCTCCAGTCCATGTGTTTGTCTCTTAGTCATAGCTTTCATTTGGTTCCCACTTACTATGCTTTTTAGTTTTTCAAGGTAGGGTTTTTCTGTATAGCCCTGTCTGTCATGGAATATGCTCTATAGACCAGGCTGGCCTTGAACTCATGTATATCCGTCTGCCTCTGCCTCCTGAGTGCTGGGACTAAAGGTGTGCACAATCACACCTGACAATTTACTATGTTTTAATGCTTTAATTTTATTATTTAACAAATATATGAATGAGTCCTCTGATCTCTGAGGCTACCGAATATTACTAGTGCTTAGGGCTTACTGTGGGATAAGGATTGAATAGTTAAGTTTGTGAGATGTGGACAAAGGAAAAACTATTTTTATGTGACAGCTTGAATGAATTGCTTCTTTCAAAGAATAGGTAGCCAAAAAAATGACGTGAAGACTCAGCACTGATGCCTGTCATTAGCACACTCCTCTATATGTAATGTCATGTAGACTGTGTATACAGTACACAGTGTGGACTCTATAGCACTCTGTGCTTTCAGAACTTAGCAGCTTTTAGAGCTGTTTTACCACATATTAAATACATATACGGTAGTACTATATAACATCTCTGTACTGTTTTATTTTCTGTTCATTTTTTGTTTGTTTGTTTTTTACTATATATGCAGGTTTTTTGTGGTGCTAGGGATCAACCCAAGGGCCTCTTGCCTACTGCAAGCACCCAACCACTGAGCTAACCTCCAGCCCTTCAGGCCCTTCACTGCTTTTTGGAAATCTATCTTCTCATTGAGCTCAGGAGAGAACCATGAAAGGATAAAAAGTAAGTCTGTGTGGGCTAGGGAGAAGCCTCAGGATGTGAGAATGCTGGCCGTTGAGGCTTGAAGACCTGAGGTGCAATCCCAGAACCCACAGAGAAAGCCGGGTGTAGCCACATGGGCCTGAAACCCTGACACTGGGAGGCTGAGACACGAGCATCCGGGAAGCTTGCTGGCCAGGTAGTCTAAACAAGGTGGCGAACTTTGGGTGGGTGAGAGATCCTGTTTCAAGGCAAGAGGGCAGAGAGAAAGCAAGCAAGTGAAGGAGAGGGAGCGAGGGAGAGAGAGAAGAGAGACTGATACTGAGTGTGTGTGTGTGTGTGTGTGTGTGTGCTTGCACGAGTGCACCCATCCATTGGGGCATGCACCCACACTCACAGAACTCACAGAAACATTCCACACAATAAGCAATGTGCCGTGCAACGAATAATGAAGAATACAGAGGAGAGTAAGGTATTATGAAGCTCCTTGATAAACTTCCAGCTTGACTGGTAATATAGGAAGTGTCAGGGAGGAAGAAGGTCAGCATCTGTCATCTGTTCATTCCTGTTTGTCTGTCTGCCAAACATTTTCTTTTAATTGTTGCATAGTATTGTAATGTATGACATGTTTCCGTGTTTATTTGCCAGTTGATCAATGTGTAGATTGTTCCCATTTCTTTTTGTTTTTGTTTGCTTGTTTGTTTTTAACTCTTGAACAAAGCAGCTACGAGCATTTACAAGGAAGAAGGTGCTTCCACAAAAGTGACCATACTGGCCATCCATCCCAGCTTCCCTTTACATTTCCAGCACCAACACGTGTTAGTTTCTTGTATCAAGCTGCAGTTTTCAACCTAGGAGTTTCCTGTTGGTCTGTATTCATTACGTGTTCATGTATTTTACATGGACATATGTTTTCACTCTTGGGTAAACATGTAATCGAGCACTGCTGGGTCCAAGGAGTTTAAAGCTCACTTGTCATGTTTAATTTTCTAAAAACCCAAGGAGAAGATACTTTTGTCCTGAATCACAAAAGTCCCCAGAGAGGTCAAGCAATCTGCCCAAGATCAGTAAACATTTCTGATGAGCGTGAAGACAGGCATCCACACCAAGTACAGACACACGAGCTGCCACCCGGTTCAGCAAAACAGCAGTGGGTTGGAGCCTCTGGCACCCGACTATCATGGGTCTCTTCTGCGTATCCATTGCGGTTCTGCGGAAGATGGCACAAAGCACTGCTGAGACCAAAGCTATGGCTGGAACCATCCGGACACACCTGCACTCACATGTCAAGTGATGCTGCCTATGGGCCAGTGTGTCTGTACATAGTCTTCCCATATCATTTTGCAAAAGAGAATGGGAATAGAGAAATGGGACAATCCAGTGAAGGGAAATACTGCTGTAAATAAGATTATTCTGTTTGGTTGCTAGATGTGTGTGTGTCCGTCCCTGAACAAGTGTGCCCACAGGCATGCACGCATGTGGGACAAGCAGAGTCCAGAGGACAGACTTGTGAGCTGGTTCTCTCATTCCACCATTCTGTGGGCCCCAGGGGATAGACATTAGTTGGTTTTCAAGGCACATGCCTTTTCCCACTGATCCATCTCCCCTGCCCCGAAGGAAGACTTTAATAATGATATGGAACAGACAAGGGGTGACCTGGCAGGAAAGGAGGACCGATGGTGTAGGAGGAGTACATAGAGCTGAGATGTTGTCCTGGAATTAAGGAGAAGGAACCAGTGCATGATGGGCTAAAGGCAGCCTTGATGGTTCTGTGCTGCATATGTTCTCAGCGAGAGTGGTGTTGGCTTCTAATCACACCGAGTACAGATGCATGTGATCTATTAACAGGCCTTCACGGCATACATGTGTACACACAGTTACAAATGAAATCTTTCGGAGAGAAAGTTTATCTTAAAGAAGTAGGAAGAATTTTCTTTGTGAGAAGAAGGAAATAGGCAGCCAATTGTTTATTCATTCTGGTTGCCTAGAAGCTCAGAGGCAAACGTAGAGGCCATATCCTGGCCAGTTTTTAACATCCACTTGACACAGCTTAGCACCTGGGAAGAGGAAACTTACTTGAAGAATTGCCTCAAGCAGACTGACCAGTGGCCATGTCTACAGGGCAGTGCTTCTCAACCTGTGGGTCATGACCTCCTTGGGGGCTGCATATCAGATATCCTGCGTATCAGATAGTGGTCACTTATAACAGTAGCAAAATTACAGTTATGATGTAGGAACAAAATAAATTCATGGTCAAGGGTCACCATGACATGAGGAAAATGTATTGTGAAGGTTGAGAACCACTGTGGAGGGCTTTGTCTTGACTGATGATTAAGGCAGGAAGGTACAGTCCACTATGGGTGGTATCATCCCTAGGCAAATGGTCCTGGGATGAATAAGATAGCTAGCTGAGCATAAGAGAGTATAGAGAGTTCCTCCATGGGCTCTGCCTCAATTCCTGCCTTCAGGTTCCTGCTATGAGTTCCTGCCCTGACTTTCTTTAATGTTGGAGTGTGGTCTGTAAGTCAAACACTGAAATAAAACCTTTCCTCCCTGAGTTGCTTTTGGTCATGGTTTTTTATCACAGCAACAGAAAAGCATGAATGTGGAATTTCATGTTTCTTAGACTTTAACATTTATATTTTACCATTTACCACCTTACTTATATTTTACTGTTTTATTATATGTTTTACAACATGTCTTTATTTATGGAATATAGAAAAGTATACATACTAATATTCACCCTAAAGAACATCTCTCTGGAACACCATCCTTCACTATAAAAATATGGGATTAAAATTTTTGCTTTAGCTGGTTGGTGGTGGCGCACACCTTTAATCCCAGAACTCAGGAGACAGAGGCAGGCAGATTTCTGAGTTTGAGGCCAGCCTGGTCTACAGAGTGAGTTCCAGGACAGCTGAGGCTACATAGAGAAATCCTGTCTTGACTAACCAAAATGTGTGTGTGTGTAGTTTTGTCTGAGGCTTGGTAAGACAGAGGGTAAGATCCAAGGAGATGAGGGATCAAGGAACCAAGAGACCAAGGTCAAAAGTAAACCTGCCACAAAAAGAGTGATCAATATTTCCCGAGGGTTAGCCATTGATCAATGATGAAGAGGGGAGCGCTCCAGCGATCGGTGAGTCAATGAATGAAGAAGGGCTTTCTCTCTTTTGCTGCAGCTTACAGCCCTTTAGAGACATCTGCGCTGTCCCAGAGAGAGAAACCAGTTAGGGAAGCCAGAGTCGGAGGTGGAGATGAGGGGGGAAGATGAGACTTCTTCCAGGGCAGACAGTAAATTCTGAGGCCCCACCGCCTTTAGTCTAAAGCGTGGAAGTAGACGATGACAGGAGAAAATTCACCTGCCTAGCTTCAAAAGCCAGATCTAAAGCTTCATGATCCAGAAACAAAACACAAAGTTTAAGAAGTAAATAGGGCAAAAACCAAAGCTGCCTGGGTTCCTGGATGCTAGGCAGCACCCATAGTGAGTTCAGCTCCTGCAGGTCAACAAAAGCCAAATGGCCAAACGTTGGGTGGTGTGTTGAAGCTACCTGGATATGAAAAGACACTTAAGAAGAACACTGTTATTGAATTAGGTATAAGATTGCCGATTTGAGAAAAGCAGGAGGGAAAGTCTGGAAGATAAGAGATGGGAACATAGTCAGTAGCCAAGAACTACAAGACCCTGCTGGCCTTCCACCTCCCCCGGAAGCCCCAGAAGCCGAAGCCCCTATACGGCAGCAGGAGCTCTGATTCTATATGAGCCACGGGGTGCAGTACATAGAAACTCACCTGCTGGGTAGGAAATAGAGTTAAAGCAAAATAAATAAATGTCCCTCTCAAATAGAGCTAATAAACTAAAAGTATTAAAAGGCATTTGAAGAAAGCAATGGTAACCAGCAACTGAAATATAAATTTGCTCTGTTAGAAAGGAACTGCAGAGCTAGTCTGGGAAAGACCAAAGAAAGTATGTGCAAAAAAGAAAAACCTTTTTCGCTCTAGTCTGCACCTGTCTCAGCCATGTACCCCAGCTCTTCATCTTCCGCTGTATTTTGAAACAGGGTCTTGATAAGGGTCGTTTTTTTACTTTATATTTTCAAACAGGATCTCATTTTGGAGTTAGGATTTTCCTGCCTCCCAAGTAAGCAGGGTTACAGGCCTAACTTAAAATCTACTATAAAAGACAAATTACAAAACAGATTCTGTATACTTGGAAATAACCATACGCATGACAAATATTTATTAAGAGAATGGCAATAAAAATGTAAAAGTTGATGCTAAACATTTAATAAATCATAATCAGATACTGTTGAAGAGTAAATTAGTTGAACTAAACCATAGAACACCAACATTATGCAGAATACAGCACAAAATGCGTTTAAAAATGTAAAGAATAATGAAGAGATGTGAAGATTAAATTGAGAGGCTAAATATCTAATAAGGGTTCCAAAAGAAAACAAGTAAACAATAATAAATAATTGAACTGGTAACTTAAAATTTCCAGAATTAAACATGACACAAAATCTTGGTTTGAAAGGACATTGCAAGTGTTAAATAGGAAAACAAAACAAAACAGATGAAATCCTCACTTACTTTTAAGCACAAGAAGTATTGCTGGGGAATTGATAAATCACTTAAAATGGACAACAACAACAACAAAGGAAACTGATTAACAAGGATAAATTGACACATTTGTGGTCACCACATGAAACAAACATTTGTCTGCCTGTTTGTTTGTTTGTTTGTTTTTCACTCAGAGATCTGCCTGCCTCTTCCTCCTCTGCCTCTGCCTCCCAAGTGCTGGAATTAGAGGTGTGAGCCACTACTGCTGGGCTTACCTGCCTTTTTAAGAAACTGCTGTATAAAGCAGCCAAAAATTAGAGCGGATATGGAAAAGTTGAATAACGGTAACAAGGAATGTGGACATTAGCAGAATCATGGCAAGGACATTACAATGAAAATCCGTACACTTTTGCTTTGGGTTATGAGGTAATCCAACAACTGAACCCAAACCCAAATTCAAAAGCAGGAGCCAAGAGGTACCCATCATAAGACGAGACTCACTTGAGAAGGGACAGTTCAAAATAAAAGTCCCTGGCTGGACTGAGCCACATTAAGCACATTGTGCTGGCCTCCCCACACACTTCAGGTTTTCCTGCAGGGTCTCTTTCCAGAGGAAAGAGTGTGGGGTCAAAACATCTTACATCGATGGTACAGATGTCAAGGAACACATATTCAGGCTAACTACTTAATGAATGGCTGTAGCCCAATAATAACTGTTTGCTAAAAGTAAAAACAAGGTTCAGATTTGCCCCTGCTCCAAGAATGTACAGAACCTGAGTTGTTACCCTATCAAAGTTTCAGCTTAGCAAGAAGAAAAGCAAAGCACGAGATTCTTCCAAAGTAAAAAGAAAACAAACACCAGACTCCGTAAACAGAGAGAGAAATGTTCAAGTAGCAGTTTGCTTGCTCAGCATGTCCCTCCTCTGGGAGCGGCTCTTTCTGACAAGGAGGGATTCTGAAGAGATGCTATTATTGTTAAAGGACCTTTATTTACAGGTGAGGGATGGTGTTGGTCTAGGAATGGGCTCCCTGACCAACCTGTGCAAATCTAAATGTCTCTGCCCAGGACTGCTGAATGATGCTTTCCTGAAACTTAGCAAATGGGGCCTTCCTCAAGACCCATTAGGCCAATCCAGGGGTGATTGCTGACTCTGTCACTGTAGTGATAGCAGTGTCCTGGAGTTTGGGCAGTCCCTCGAGCAGCAGGGCTTTTGAATCTAGATTAGAACCAATAAAGCAAGCAGTGTCTCCAGAGTTGAATACAATTCGGTTTAGGATAGATAGATGACACATGGAAAAGGCAGGTCTGCATGGAAGCAGATAGAAGACAACATATGGAAAGAAACGAAAATGCGCAAGAGAGAATGATACTGTCTTATTTAGAATCAAAGCTCAGATCATCCTGAAGAGTCAACAGTGTCTCTGACTCTCCCATTATTGGAATGTTCAGGTCCGTTTTCGCCCACAAGCCGAAATATCCCTGGGTTTTGCTTATGCAAAATCAGATAGCATGTTTTTGTTATTCACAGCTAATGCTGCTGTGAATTTAATTTCACTAATTTCTGCATCCCTCATTTTTAAAAGCAAATAGAGGGAGGGCACATTAGCTTTAATCTCAACTTGATCAAGTATGATTTTTACACAAAAGGAAACAGTTCTATTCCTCTCCATTCCAACACAGTAAGTCATTTCTTATTCTCTGTCCATGCCTAAAAAGAAAATTACATGTTGGTTGCCCACTTTAATTGTTTGTAATCACTGAAATTTGCAGTCCTATCCTGTGGTGTGTTCTGAGACCTCTCCCTATGGGGCACGATTTAGTGTGTATTGTTGGCAGTAGCTGTGGCAATTAGAAAATTGGGAGATGTATAAAATCCAGAGGGATATCCATTCTGGCATTTCTTTCCTTTAATTGGTGTTGTTAGGCATGTGTAGGACTTCAGGAAAAAATTCAACAGAACCAGGGGCTCTGCTACAGAATTCAATGTGTTCCAAGAACCACTCTCGCTAACCTCACAGATGACTCCAGTTCTCAGAGCATCAAGATCCAATGCTCATCTTCCTGGAGGCAGCAGGGAGGAGTCCTTCTTGTCTATGAAGCATGTTCAGAGACCGGTGTCTTTCCAAAGTTATCTTCTTCACAAATATTCCAGGCTTTTTCTTATGCTTCTCTTTGTGGTTCCAGACATACATGCATAGCAGTAGAGTGGAACCTCTCTTGTGTGTTTGCTCCCTGTCCCTGCCATCAAACATAACTGCTAGAAGAGTAACTTCAAGGGACATACGGAGCAGAGGCCCCGCTTATCCCCCACGTCCAGCAGGCTTCAAAGTATATTTCCTCTTCGGAAACAGGAAGGAGCCATGTGAATCACATTACCTGGGAAAAGGGGTATAATCAAGCTGCAAGATGTAATTTGGGGCCTGAGAAGGAGCCATTAACTTGTAAGACTGGTTTCCTATGTGGTCCAAAAGCTGCTTCCAAAAACAAGCTCCAAAGAAAATTAGCAAAGAACTTGCCAGCAATGAAAGTGTCCTTGGACTCATTGCCAGTCTTCTAAAGACATTGCTGAGAAGAGAAACCACTCTTTAGATGTAAGAGGTCGGTGTCCTTGCCGGTCTGGAAAAGCTGGGGGACAGAAGGCACAAAGCAACTAGACCTCCCTGCATGTGGTGATGTATTAGTTCCTAGAAATCATCAAGGATTCTGGGAAAGTGGCACTTCAGAACTGATCAGGCCTGGCTTTTACCCCCCGTAATATTCTAACACAAATTCCTAACACAAAAGGGGAAAAAAGCAAATCAGAAAGCTGTAGTTATCTCAAAATATGTTAGAAAAGATAACATGTAAAATAGCCTTGGAGTTCATCTTCTAAGTATA
This sequence comes from Pachyuromys duprasi, assembly GCA_028658305.1. Lineage (NCBI taxonomy): Eukaryota > Metazoa > Chordata > Mammalia > Rodentia > Muridae > Pachyuromys > Pachyuromys duprasi. The sequence continues at coordinate 49,175,194 of CM053764.1, forward strand.
AAAGAAACGAAATTGTAAGAATGGTCTATCTACAAAAAACACAGCCTGAGAATAAAAACATTGATAGAATAAAGGTATGTTGAGTCCGGGTGTGGCAGCACACGCCTTTAATCCCAGCACTTGGGAAGTTCGAGTGATCTACTGAGTGAGTTCCAGGACAACCAGGGCTACACAGAGAAACCCTGACTCAAAAAAAAAAAAAAGAGAGAGAGAACCAAAAAATAAGTATGTTGAGTGCAAAGAGTAAAATAGCCTTCCTTCAACAAATCAGCAAGAAAATATGATGTATAAGCATGAGGCATGGCTTATAAACCGTTTATTCTTACTAATTCCTCCCCTAAAAAATACAGAAAAGGTGCTATCACTAGAGTAATAGTGATTTTTTGTTGTTGTTCTGTGTTTTGACTTTCCTTTTATCTGCCTGTGAAATTAGAGAGGAGTTGATGGCATAGGAGGAGGTGACATACAGAACAGATTAGCCATCTCACTGTAACAAAAAGAAATAGTCCATAATTTGCTTTTGATATCCACAATTGGGTTTTATGGCATGGGAAAAGACTGGAGAGATAGATTTAATCAGGAAGAGGAAGACAGTTTAGTTCCTGAAGCCCGGTTTCAGGGACTGGCCCAGGATGACTCAGAGCCTACAGTCCCTCGCTCTGTGGAAGAGCCTCTGCCTATGGTAGTGAGCTCTGAGGACTGCCAAGCTACGGGCAGGTGATGCAGCCACAGTGGAAAATCTCCAGCAGACCTATCTTGTTCGAATTCGAAGAATAAGAAGACAGCTGATTAGGGCAAGAAAGTCAGGTGCCCAGACCCCACTTTTCCTCCCGTCGTTTTCCAAGAAAGCATTTCAGTGTTCAGAGAAGTTGGGGGTGGGGTGGGGGAGGGCATGCCCAACATATGAGGCCAGAGATCACTTCCCTGGATACACAGTAGGAGAAACCCTACTTTGGGGGTACTTTGAGTCTGGAAGTAGCTGAGGCAGGTTTGGCAGGAGCTGGGCAGTCGCAAGGGTTGTGAGCTTCCGGTTCTGTATAGCCTCCCTGTACCTAGCAAAGGATCCACTTGAAGCCAATCGTCTAGTAGGAAATGCACTGTCCTGAAGCCAGGAGCCCCGGGCAAGCATGTGGGGTCAAACCGGTGAGCTTGGACCATGAGCAATAACTGCCAACACAGTCCATCCGAAGAGGCCAAGCCTCCCCCAAAGGGAGCACATTTAGATCAGGTTCCCATGGAGCTGACATTGTGTGGTGAGGAAGGGTTGGCTGCTGAGCAGTAATTAGCACTTATACTGAAGGAGACAGGGCCGGTGTCTGCAGGGAAGGAACAGGACTCTGCGCTGCTCAGCCTGAAGGGGCTCCTGAGGATATGTTGATGGAATGTCCATGTTTAATTAGCTCAACACTAAGCCACAGTGATACTACCTTTTCTTAACGTAGCAAACTGCAGCTTGAATAGTCTGCAGCCTTACTGACCCTTCCTCCTGGCTTCCCTCCACTTGCCATCCTTCTGCCTCAGGGTCCCAGTGCTCAGATTAACCCAGCTTTTCTCCCCCTCTCCCCTCTTTTTTAAAGGCAGTGTTGGGGTTGGGGTTAATTTGCCTTCAAACTTGTGAGCCTCCTGTCTCAGCCTTCAAAGCGCTGGTGTTACAAGTGTTTTACCATAACACCTGGCATTTCGTGGACCTTACTTTTGCTATCACGGTTGTACTGTGTTTTCCATTTTAAAAAGTATATAAAATTACCTGTGTATAAAAGCATGCATTACCTTTGCAATAAAAGTCACAATAAATCCTTTTATTAGGTAAGATCAGAAAGGTAGCATCATGGTTAAATTTATTTTCTGTAAAGTGAAGTGTACCATAAAAATTCCAGCCATGTGTATTTCATCATTTTTAAACACAAAAACCAGTCATCTCCTGCACAGATTTCAATTATCTGTGCGCGAAAGTCCAACACACCCTTGCCTAATTAAGTACATGCTGACTGGGATTAGCACCACCGATGTTTACGGCCCTGCGCGGCTCTCCCTTGTCCCTGGCGCCATCTGTGCCTGTGAGTGATTCTGGGAGGGTCCTGTGAGTCACTGGAACCTAGTGAAGAGTCTCCCGCAGCAAACAGGATATGGCAATTCTCGTGGGGCTTCGCCCACCTCTGCTGTGGTTTCCTTGACATACTCTCTGGCCCCCCTGCCAGCCTTCGGTGGCTTTACTGCTCCGTGGTGATTGGTGCACGAACACCCAGGGTCAGGCAGGAAGAAAACAGTGACCATGTGAGCTTGTTGCTTCTCTGTGAGGCTCAGAGGGATGCAGGTTCTTACCCAAGGTCATAGCCAGCCAATAACACGATGAGGACAAAACACAGCATCAGAACTGCTCACCTGCAGTTCTGGAACTTTCGAGGAAAACACAACCCTATAAAACAGAACAGCGCTCGCTACCCATCAGCAGCTATTATGGGCCCACGTTCATCTTTATAATCCAGTTGCTAATCTAATCTCCCATGGGATTCACCACAAACAATTTCTAAACTGGGGCAGGACTGAGTCGCCCTTAAATGCAAGCTTCCTCCTCCGGGAGACCCCAGGAATGTTCTTTTTATTGCCTCCCCCCTTAACTGGGGATTTTCAATAAGGCAGGGAGGTTTATCATCATACATGTCGCCATTGTCATCGTCGTCATTATCAGCATCACCGTCATCATGATATTGGCAGGTAATCCAAACACATATATGAAAATTGTGCCTGTGTGTGTGTAGCAGCAATTAAAGAAAAAAAAAAGCCATGAATCTGAAAGAGATCAAGGCAGGGGGAACCCCTACAAAACAATGAATTCTCACACATTTAACTGCTCAGTTTCTATTCCCAAGCAAAGATAATGTTTTGATAACCTTCCATGGTTATTTCATGACTATGCAAGTGCATATAATTATGTGCATAAGTGTCATTTTCAAAAATTGGTGGACCATGCTATTTACACTACTGTCTCTGGCCTTAAACACTTTTTTGATGTCCATTTGTATATAATGGGGATACAAGGTAATTGTCTTAGTCCACTCTGTGCTGCTGTCCCAAAATGACAAATGGAGTAATTGATAAATGATAGAGATTTATTCTGTTCCTGATTCTGGGAAGTCCAAGAGTATGGTACCAGTTTGGCTTCTGGTAAGGACCTGCATAACACTGCCCAAGGTTCCCCTTGGCTGAGAGAGACTGAAAGGAGGAATTTGTGGCCTCAAGCCCTGTAATTAACCTTTTCCCGAGGGCTCTACCCTCATGACCCAAATACCCTCTATTAAGCCCCACTTCCCAGCATAGTTGCATTGAGGGATATGGTTTGTAGCATATGCTTTAGGTCAGGAGGAGACACATTTAAACCATAGCAATGATATTTGAAAGCAGAATGCAGTCACCCTTCCTTTGTCACATCCTAGTCTTTTCCAGAACAGCTGATGGTCCTGTTCAGCTGGTAGAGTGAAACATAGGAGTCAGACTACAGAAGACCAAGGAGCAGTTGCAGATTGGCAACTCAGAAGTAACAAAGATTATATGGAGTCTTGGATGGCTCCCTGAAGTGAGACAGGACTGAAGCTCTTGAATCCTGCAGTGTCTGTGGCTTGACCAACTTTCTGAGCTGTATCATGTACTGTGGTTAGGCAGAGTGTCAGCAGAGCCTGGGAGATGATAGGCCAAGCCATCTTTGTCCCTCATCTCATCTGCATGCTTCTTCCTCTTCTTCTTTCAGCAGTGTTTGCTACCCAGACAGGAGCCAGTGCATCCTTTAGAACGGGTACCAGACTTCACAGTCCAGCATCTTCCCTGACTGCATCATTTCCATGCTGCATTTCGGATGCGACTGAAGGTCCCTACTCTCTGTGTCCTGACCCTTCATGGTCTCCCTAGGCTGGGCAGCTGCAGGACAAGCCTTTCTGCTTCAGGATTTTGGCTTTTGTTGTTTCCTCTAAATGGAACATCCTTCTCCTGACTTTTCTCATCTTTGAACTCTTAATTTAAGCATTGCATCCTTAAGGATACCTCTGTACCTAAAATTATCCTGAACCCCACCCACCACCTCCACTCTTTCCTAAAAAACACCTTCGTTGTGATGTCGTTTACTACCATGCAATTCACCTATCAGAAATGTGTGACATTCGGTGGCGTCCAGCATAGCCAGAGACTGGAGCAGCAGTCACATGATCAGTGTTAGAAACTTTTCATGACCTCCATTTCCAGTCCATCCCATTGGGCCTACATGACTCTTCATTAATCTACATTCATTCGCTCTATATGTACTTGGCTACTCTTCTAGTTTATATAAATGGAATCACACAGCATAGAATCCTTATAGGCAAGCTTCTTTCCCTTAGTAGGCCCTCAAGGTTTATCTATGTTATAGCTTGCATCATTACTTCATTCCTCTTAATGGTTAAATAATATTCCATTGTATGGATAGACTACATTTTATTTATATATTCATCACTAATGGGAATTAGGTTTTAGTACATTAGGCTTCTTATATATAGTGTTTCTACAGATTTTTTTTGTATAGATATAACATTTTCATTCCTTTTGTGCCTTTTTATTATCAATTCCTTTGAAACAAATATTAGCTAACTTTTACAGCACAGAGCAAGACGGAAAATATTCTTTGGCTGTGAGAAACATATAACCTCTGTAGAAATGACCAGATCCTGCTACTATGCTGCAAAGCAGCCAGACAAGCCACAGACAGCCCTAGATGCATGCCAATATGATTTGACTGATGGACACTGAGATTTGAAATTTCACATGATTTGTACAAACTGTGAAATAATATTCGTTTTCTTCCCCAAGTAATTAAAAAATACAAAAATTACTGTTAGCTTCCAAGCCAAACAAAAAGGAGAGGCAGATCAAACTCACCCCTGGTCTCCACACATATCACTAACCCTTGCTCTGAATACACCGTGTTTATTTCCTTCAGGGCATGTACTAAAATCCTTGCACGGGCCCCTGGCAAGTTTTTGGCTCTACAGTCATTTCCTCATGAAAGAATTCAAGCTGCATCAGGTGACAGGAGATCCATGTTTGGTTGGGTTAATAAATATACTTGGATTTGTCTCGTTGATGCCATTTCCGCACATTTTTAATTGTGTTCAGTTTTGTGCAACTCCAGATAACACTGCCAAGAACGCTTCTGCCAATGAGTGCAAATGTTCTGAAGCTCAACATTCTTCTTTTTAAAAAGTTATGCTAACAGCAGATGTAATGTGTCCACTCCCATGCCCAGGTAGACACTGGTTATTGTCCAGTGAACAAAGGAACAGGGGAGAATGAGGCCTATATAAAAATTATTTTAAAAATTATTTTCTTCTCTCGTGCGTCCATTTCTAGCTTCCTGGACTCCTCTGTACACACTCACTCCCACATAAATACAAATATGTGAAACTTTGAGACTCAGACCCAGGTATGAGAGAGGACACACAATGTTTATCCTTCTCAGCCAGGGTTACCTCACCTGACCTGGTCACCCCTGGTTCCATCCATTTTCCTGCAGATTTCATCATTTCACTTTTCTTTGTGGCTGAATAGGATTCCTTTTGTATCTGTGTACCACATTTTAACTATCCGCTGCTCAGCTGATGGACATCTGGGCTGATTCCCTTTCCTTACTCCATCGTAATAGAGCATCAGTGAACAGGTACAAGCCGATGTCTCTACAGGAGGATGTAGAGTTCTTTGGGTTTATGCCCGGGTAGTATATCTGGGTCATGTCTGGTTTTAGCTTTCTGAGAAACTTCCACACTGATTTCCATAGTGGTTGCCCTAGTTCACCCTCCCACATCGAATAGGGCTCCTCCTTCCCCACATCCTTGCCAGCATTTGTTGCCATTTGCTTTCTTGATAACAGCCATCCTGACTGAGGTGAGATGGACCCCAGTGCAGTTTTGATTGGCACTTCCCCAGGACCTACAATTGCCATTTGAGAACTCTATTTAGTTCCTTAGCCCATTTTTTTTATTAGATTGTTTGCTTTCTTGTTTACTTTTTGAGTTCTTTATGTATTTGGTGTTAATTGCCTGTGGGAGATGTAGTCAGCAAGAGTTTCTGCCGTTCCTTAGGCTGGCTGTCACTTGGCCAATACAATCTTTCTACTTTTGTGAGGTCTTGTTACCGTTTGGTGGAATCTTATTCAGAAAGTCCTTATCTGTTCCTAAATCTTGAAGCATTTCTCCCATTTTTTCCCCTTAGGAATTTCAGAGTTTTGGGTCTTATGTTAAGGTCTTTGACCTATTTGGAAGTTGATTATTTATTTATTTATTGTACATCGTGAAGGGATTTGGATTTTGTTAAAAGTCCCTTTTTTGCATCTATTAAAATGATCATGGGTTTGAGAGTATGCCGGGCTAGATAGGGAAATTTTCTTGTCTCAAAAAATGAAAAAAAAAAAAAAAAGGCAGGGCAGGAGGCTGGGAACATGACTTGGTGGGTAAGAGCACTTCCTGTACAAGTGTGAGGGCTTGAGTTCAAATCTCCAGAACCCACATTAATAAACCTCACTGGTGTGGCTGGAGAGGTGGCTCAGAAGTTACGAGCGTGGGCTGTCCTTCCACGGGACCTGGTTTGCTTCTCCCCACCCACATGGAAGGGCACAACCATGTTTAACTCCAGTCTCAGGGGATCGAACACCCTCTTCTGGCCTTCTCAGGAACATGCACAGATATACGTTCAGGCAATACCCAAATACCTAAAACAAAACAAAGGAAGGTGCCTTGGTGTCGGGGGTATGGGGTGTGGGAGGGAGGCAGGCAGATCCCAGGAACTCACTGGGAAGTGAGCCCAAAATGGTGGGCTTCGGGTTCACTGAGAAGAAGGGAATAGACAGAGAGTGACAGAAAATGGAACAAGCACACAAATACATGGGCACACCCATATAACGAACACACGCGACAGAGGTTGAAAAGAAAAACGACGAAGAGTTTACTTTTGAAAAGTCTGTTTTTATCAAATGTTTCCTTTAAAAATTCAAAAATTTTTTAAAGTCAAAGGGGTTTGTTTGTTTGTTTAAAGCAAATACAACATAAGCCCCTGGCCAGGGAACCAGCAGATTCAGTAGACATGGGAGTCAGTTAGCCTGTGCCACAGGTTTATTTTTGGACTTGGTTCTGGTTCTTCATTCTATCTACTCTGATGTGACTGGTGAGAATGAGACCCAGGGACTGTAGTCCCCAAGGACTTTACCAGATGTCTGGCCCAACAGTGGAAATGTCCACCATCGACTTCTGATGGGTTTGACGGGAAATGGCTTGACATACAAACTGTTTGTATTTTACCCCAGCTCAAAGCCTCCCTGGATTATTTGTGCGCAGAGGCACACTAACCAACTCTTAGCATCACTCCCAAGCTGGCTGTGTGGACAAAAGGCGAAAGAAAGTGTTTCTTGTTTTGTGATGCCCAGGAACATTTGAGAGCAGCACAGTGAATCTTCTTCTTGAAGAAAATCTCCCGCAAAACTCTCTGGACACAGAGTTTGACAGTTTTCTTTTCCTGTTTATCTCATTGCTTTTATACTTGCTGTGGCTGATATGAAATTGCCTTTTGTTAAACAAATGTAATTTTGAATAATTTGTATTTTCTTAGCAAACCAGCTTCTAATATTAGTACTTAAACGGCCCAATTTTAGTTAGAAGCTCTCGTTCAGTTACTTCTTGTCCTTGTTCCTTCTTGAAAAGGGGTCTCATATAGACCAGGCTGGTCTCAAAATCTCCATGGATTTAATGGGGCTTAGGGTGCCATTGAATCCCCGATGCCTCAACCACCCAAGTGCTGGGGTCATAGGTACATACAAGTTATGATCAGCTTAGCAAGGGTTCTCCAGATGGTTCAGGCTTAACTCCTACAGAGGGTTGAAGTTCAGATCTACTACTAACTGGTGAACTTGATGTCATGCATGTAACATGGAAACAACATTGTGGGTTTCAAGTAGCTGATGCATACAAAACACTAACTCGTGTCTGGTACATGGTTGATAGTCAATAGATTCAATTATTATTATCATCTTTTGCTCTTACTTCTTTTTGAGCATATGTTATAAAATTGTCTATGCTCGACTTTACAGACTTTTATCCAAATACGTCCCTTAGGGATTGTTTTACCTGGCACACATCCTCCAGTCCTCTTCCTGCTCTAGTGAGAATTACAAAGTTCCAAGGAAACCCTGGGCAGAGGGTGGCAAGCTGTTACTTGTTTTTGAAGGAACCTTCTATTCCAGCATATTATTTGCTCAAGAATGCTGCTTATGGATTATCCGGAACTACCTTCCCCGACCCTTTGAGTTCAAAGGGGAGTCACTAACATAGTGACATGTGCCTGGAAGGAGACATGTGGCAGCCCTGGGAAGCGGCGGGGACATCTGTCCATAGCTTACCTCTCATCCTGTGGAAGCGCTCTCCTCTTGGAGAGAACCAAGGCATCCTTAGGGTTTATTCCGGTGAAGAAACCAGAGGGACATAGGAAGGAGACAGTCTTGGGAGCCCATCTCTAGCTCATCTTTGTCATGAAAATGGGTCCCCAGCCCTAGCAGCATATTCTCTTTCCCTCCAGTATCTGGCTCACAGCCTCTTCTTCCGTATCTATGGGAAGGGTCCCCCAAACATGGAAAAGGAACGGTCCACAAGATCATGCTACAGTCACAGGCTTAAGGGTTCCCAAAACAACCCATAAGCTGGATAGTTCACTCATGATTATGCCCACAGTTACAAGTTATTAGGTAGAGAGACACAGATTAAAATCAGCCAGGGAGCTATACCTGAGGCCCTGGGCAGGAAAGCTCCCAGAACAGTGCTCTGCTTGTTTTGGGGTTGGGAACAGTGCTGCTTCCCGTAGCAGCAATGCCTGATGCACACACAGTTCCCGGACAGACAGAGAGGCTTGCCCCAGCCTCAATGTCACTGAATTGGCGTGGCTTCATGGCTGGGCCCTGTTTCCAGTCTTTCCAGATGTGGAGCTGATACCACATGACCCAAATCTTCAGCTCCCACTATCTGGAGTGGCCCAGGGCTCCCAGACAAACAAAAACATTCCTATCAGGCCTGGAATTCCAAGGGCTTTAGGGCTTCCCTCCCACTAGTAGACCAAAGACCATCCCTTTCTTAGGCAGGGTTAAATTTTTCCCTACAGACCCCTGTGAACAGTAAGTCACATTTCCAACCCTCCTATCACTTAGAGGAAATCTGATAGAGACCTCGGTGCCCCTTTTCCTTTGGGCTCGATTTTCTTTCTAGCTGACAGCCAGAGATCCTGGGATGGAGAATAGTGCCAGCACCTACCAGGCACACAGCATGTATGTTGAGTGATGTAGGCACACACGTATGACTGGGTGAATGAATGAGGTTATTTTTCATTGTTGTGTGTGTGTTTTAATTATTATATGGTATAAGAGAGTGGTCGCTTTCTTGTGATGCTGTAGTTGACCATTTACTTTGTCCTGATAGATTTCAGAGAGTAGAGATGCCATTTTTGGGGAAGACAGCCCTCTTGGCTTACAAAGAAAAAAAAAAGCACAGTAAGGCACCTGTCCACTAGGAATGGACAGACAGAAATAGACTCAGGACATAGGTTTCCCAACTCCTGAAACTTCTCTCATCTACATGCCTTGATTCTTCTCTCCTTGCAAAAATGACAAGCGAATGATGCTCCCTAGCGAATCTGTACTGAACAGCGAGTGTGCCTTGTCAGCGCCATGGTGCAGCAGCCTGCCTGTGGTGACACGGTCAGACAGAGATCCATCTGACTCAACGATGGGATGGAACAGAACCGAGGGGGAGATGCGAGGATCTGATGAGGTGGGTACCGCCGGAATACCCCCCAGCTGGGTACCCTCTGATGCCACTCCTCTCTGACGGTAGAGCCGTCTCATCCCGTGTTTTGCGCTGGCACACAGACTGTCCAGCTGGCGCCCCTAGGGCATCCTGCCCACTGTAGCTTCAAAGGAGAGTTTCTGTCAGGGTGCATAGAGGTTAATTACTCAAAAAGCACTTTTTAACTGGTTGTGTTGGTGGCTCTCTAAAGGCTGAAGCAGAAGGATTTGGGGTGAAGGCAAGGCTGGGCTGTGCGAGGAGGCTCTGTTTAAAAATAAATGAATACACAGCATAGGTGTTTTGTGAGTCGGCAACTTAGACCATAAAGAGACAAAACCAGCTTGTTCAGGGGTCTAGAAGGGACGGTGTAACACAACATATCACACACAGGTTGCTCACCCAAAGCTCTTGGTATCTGAGGCTCTCACAACATTTGTGACCCGAGAATAACCTTGAGATTAACACACAGTGCTTGCTATGTGTGGGGCCATTTTCTAGGTGTGGGATAGACAGCAAAGCGCCTATTCTCCACCAGAGGTACTGTTGCTAGCATCCTTGATGGGTAAGCTGACATACAGACAGGTTAGGTGTCTGTCCACGTTCACCCAGTTGGTTATGATTCAAACACCAGAGGTTTAGTTTGAGTCCACTGCTTTCCTCCTCACCACACCCAGTTGTGATTAAAATACTTAAATTAAAATAAACTTTGAAAAGGAGTCATTTTAGCTCTCTGTTTCATTTTGTGTGTATGAGTGGGAAAGGTATGTTGGTACAGCACCTCATTCTGTAGCCCAGGCTGTCCTGGAATTTAATGTGGAGCTCAGGCAAACCTCGGAACTCTCAGCAAACCTTCTGCTTCCATCTCCCATGTTCTGATATTATGGGTATACAACACCATATCAGATTCCCCCCTCCCTTCTTTTCTTCCTGATGTGCAAAAGATTATTCTTGTGTAGACACAGCACACATATTCACTTCATCTCAGATAAGGAGCCCACAACAGACCAAGTTTGGATACCACCAAAGTCTGACTTGAATCACTCAGTTTTTTGGGGGTTACTTACAGGAACATGAATGAGGGATTACAGAAGCAGCAATAACTCAAAGACAGCTGGATCTCCAAAGCCCACCCCGCCATGGGTGACAGCTCACAAAGCTGAGAATCCAAGCTCACTGCACAGCTCAACAGGTTGGAGAGAGAGCCTCTTCCAGACAGCCTGACTGATTCTTGGTTCTTCTAGACAGTGTGACTGGTCTCTGCTACTTCTAGGCTGCTTGGCTGGTCTCAGAGTCCACTTGGCTTGGCTTGTCTGAAAGTGAGGCTGAGAAGTCTTAACTGTTTTTTTCTTGGGGTAGGGAGCTGAGGGCTAATGAATCTAGTCAGTTTCAGGGACTTCCTAAGGAGCTTCCCTTCTGTTTTTTTTTTTTTTAATCTCCTCTGAGAACATCCTGTTGTCTCAAGTTTCTGTAAACATCTTGTTTTAAGAAGTTTTTCTCTAAAATAAAAGATTTTAATGTGTGTGTGTGTGTGTGTGTGTGTGTGTGTGTTGGGGGAGGGGAAGAGGTTGATGATGACTAAGACAACAGCTACACAGCCCTTCCTCTCTATCCTACTATTTCTTCTTATTTCACATTGTCCTTTCTTTTGCTTATTTTCTTTCTTTCTTTCTTTTTGGGGGGGGGAACAGAAAGCTGAGAACCTGGAGCAGGGAACCTAGGAGTAAAATCCAAGCCCTTGTGCATGCTAAATGCTATATTTCCCTTTTCTTTGGCAACAAACTAGAATAATGTGTTGGCTTTGTGTGCACGAACCAATTATGAGTAGGAGGGCTGGTTGTACCAGAAGTTAGTAGATTCAGCCTTTAGTGCAGAGGGCTAGCTCATGTCCTCCCTTCCAGGCTATCAGCATCTAGAAACCACTCAGATAATCCATGCTTCCATCTTATCCCAGGCTCGGGGCCTTCTCTTGGCCCTGGCTGTTGGGAGAATGCAATGTCTTGTGGTTACAGATCTGAGAGCTTAGAAGTCCTAGTGGTTGCCCACTGTCCTCTGCCATGTGGCTCTATTATGGCAGCAGCTTTCTTGGGGCTAATAGTGGATGGTCCTGCTGAAAGATCTCCCCCCAAAGGAGGGCCTGTCCCAGACAGTTTGCTTAGAGCCTCCTGAAGTCAAGCTTACATTCATCAAATCTTTTCATTCCTGCCATGTGTTTGAGTCACAGACTCATAGGACGTAGACCTGGCATGGATCCCGAGGGTCATCCTTGGCTAACACTGCCTTGGGAAATATCTCCAAAGGGTTAGAATGGTGGAAGGAGACAGCTTCCATTCTCTTTCCCGTACAGCAGCTGATAGAAGCTGCTCCCTCCTCAACCTACCACCTCACTACCAAGAGCCACCCAGGCCTGCTGAATTGTCTTAGTTCAGAAGCCCTTCACCTCTTCCCAACCTCCACCTCCAGTCTGCAGGCTCTGATCCACTGTGACTACATTTCAAGTCCTATGTCCTTCTGGCACTTAGGGATGGTGCCAGAGAGGCAAGGGTGTCATTGAAAGCTTTCTAAGGGCAGTAAGTGACAAGGCTAGTGGCTGTGTCAGGAGGAAGTGGTCTGGTTTGTGTCACCTTTGCCCTCTCTGGCAATCTCTGTGTGACCGGCAGCAGCTCTGGTCCCTTAGCATGGCATCCCCATGCTCAGATCCATAACCTCAGAGCTTTGGGTTAAACTTCTCATCTCATGCTTTCCCTTGACCATTGTCCTACGTCTTCTGTCACATCTCTGAGCTAACTACCTATCACTGCAAGTCTGGTGGCAGGTAAACGCGGGTGATGGCTAGAGCAGCAATGTCTGTATTAGGGGACAGGCTCACAGGCCAGCTCTTTCTGGGGGCAGGGCAAGGGCTGTGTGTGTTTGCTTTAGAGATAAGGGTCCCTTGTGTTGTTTGATAAGACTAATGCTAAGAAGAAAGGCAGGGAGCCACACCATCCCAGCAATCACAAGTGTTGGAAAATTCCCCACAGTGAAGCAGTATGAGTGATGGCATAGTGGAGTTGGCCAATGGTTAGGGTCAGGAAAACATCCATGACCTTTGGAGCCACTCACTCTGCAATCTTCCAACAGCCAGCCTAGCCCTGTGCCTCTGGGATCCCAGCACACAGCTTCTCTCGCACTCTGCCATGGATTTTAGTCTCTAGGGGTGGCTTTAGAATCCCTCTCAGATCTTCATCCCTTCATCCATCTAACTAGTATTTGTTTAAAGCTGGAAAAGGGGCTGTTTCTGTCATGGGGACACTGACAACCTCCAAGTTTCCATATTTAGCATAGTGGGTAAGACAGAACGCAAACACACAGAATAATGGAGAGTTGTGAAAAGGGTTAGAGAGCAGGGGTGGGAGGTGGGGGGAGGTGGGCGGAGGTGGGCGGAGGTGGGTGGGAGGTGGGCGGAGGTGGGTGGGATGCTAGCTCAGTGTTGCCTATCATTTATTTCTGGAAAACCCTCCTAGTCTCTGAATCCAATCCCAACTGCTCCTTACAGCCAGACTTAGAAGGATCCATATGAGGTGGAAGGGCTTGTATCTCTCAAAGTCCTGAAGGGTCTGTTGCAAAGGGGGTGAAATCGTTGTTGTTCTCACTGAACTAACGGATGGATTTTATTTTATTTGTTTCACATCAAAGATAAAAACCCAGGGCTTGTGCACGGAGGGAGGAAAACGTTGTTTTTTAAATTTCGGTTTATTTTACATGCCAAGTGTGCCCCCTCCCTCCTCTCCTCCCAGTCCCCTTCCCCCTCTTCCTCCCTACCACTCTCCCTTTCCCCCCAGAAAAGGAGAGAAAGGCCCCCTCCTCCTGTATCAGCCTTCCCTAGCACATCAGGTCACATCAGGACCGAGTAGATCTTCATCCCCTGAGGCCAAGCAAGGCAGCCCTGCCAGGGGGAAGTGATCCAAAGCAGGCAAGAGAGTCTATGTTAGAAACAGCCTCCTGCCCCCTCCACTTTCCAGGCACCCGTCTGAAGACCAAGCCGCCCATTAGCCACACATGTGTAGGGGACTAGGTCCAGACCATGCATGCCCCTTAGCTGACGTCTCAGCCTCTATAAGCCCCCATGGGTCTGGGCTGGTTGTCTTTGTTGGTCTTCTTGTGAGGCTCTCATCTGGAGGAAAACTCTTTAACTACTGGCACACAGCCCCAGCCTAGAGGAGCTTACTTTAAAATCTGCATTATAAAAAAGAGAAGAACGTACAAGCGGTAATTTACAGAAGGCCTGTAAAGAAAGACACCCCGCCATAGGCCTGTGCTAATAGATCATTCAACCTGTGGAGTGGAAGGCTTCTGTGTCACTGTGGCCATTGTATCTGCAGAGGCTAATTTTTTGTGTTGCACCCGTTTTAGCTCATGGCTCCTTTAGGTCAAAAGTTAAATCTCTTATCTCCCTGGAATTTCACAAATGGTTCTTTAGTGGGGTCTAACCCTCAAGGAATTAGTGTCATCTCAAAAGCCAAGATTCAGCCATGCCAGTTCAGAGATTCAGGCCGAGTTTTCAGGCTCAGTATGCTGCTCTAACGCACACCCTACAACAAACACATCCTCTCTCGACATTTCTGCCCCTTTCCAGGCAAGCAGTCTGCCCCTGAGCCACATCCCAACCCATCCCCCTTCCCCTTGACTGAAGGCCCGGGTTTAGCTGAGTGGGGGTGTTTCTCTGCTTTCTGTTCTTACTATGGGGATTTCTAGGTAGAAGAATAAATAGATGGAAAAGGAAAGGGAGAAGTTGAACAGCAGGAAGATTTGTGTAAAGATGAGAAAACATTTGATTCCATTCCTTACTGAAATCCCATTAGAGTGCCAGTAAAGGGATCTTTAAAGGCACAAACCCACATCAGTAGGGAAAATTGGAGAGTAGAAAACAGCAGTAAAACTGGAAACCCGCAATGCAACTAGATAAGGGGTAATTTACTACACAGACCCAGAAAATGGAGAGAAAATTGGACCCTGAGCCAATAGTACAGAATGTGGGAAACCAACTCGATGTGTGAGCCAGAACCTCCAGAGCTGGCAGCCCCAGGCAGTGCTGGAACTGGGGGTGAGGGCAAGGAGAGGTGACATTAGCAAAGTAGTCTCCATGCCTCTCATCTGTGTCTGTAACAGGATGTTCTCCCTGCTCCCCACTGCACCATCTGGAAGAGGTTTCCAGAGGACAACACCAAAGATGGGGAGCCTGGGAGAGGCAGGGACTCCAGAAGACAGGGGGTGCTCAGCTCCCCAGGCACCATCTCCCCCACCCCCCAGCAGCCTGTTCCTCAGACTGTCAGTCTTTAGGTAGAAACTTGGTATAGGCCCCTCTGATAATACAACGTCCCCGAAGGAAAGACTTACAGGCACTTTTCCACAAGGAAAAGGATCAGGCTCACTGAGGGGGAAGTGCCCCACAGCCCTGAGCTCGCAGTAAGTTCCTTTGTCTCCTGGACTTAAATAACATGTGTATTATTTCCACTGTCTTAGAGTGGAGCTGACCACTTTGCTGCCGCACAGCCTCAGTACAGAACTTAAAGAGCATGCTTGTAGAGTGAGCAGCACCATGCACAGCGGGTACACGTCAGGAAATGTATGGTTGGTTGGTTTGTTTGTTTCAGATAAATAGGGTAACTAAGTAAGAGGTAACTAAGTCGGTGGAGCAAGTTTGCCTCAAGTGTGAGGACCTTAGGTCAATCCTCAGCACCCACATAAAAATGCACTGGGGAGGCAGAGGCAGGGGGATCCCTGGGGCTTCCTGACTAGCCAGTGGAGCCTGATTGGCGAGAAAGACTCTGTGGACCACATTCCTGGGGGTGACATCAGAAGTCTTCTGGCTCCCACACATTCATACACATGTGTACATGTACTCCCATCATGCATACAAATTAATGTGCACACACAGACATATAAAGTTTTTCAAAGATAAATAAACAAGATTTATCAAACAGCTTAGGAAATCTTATAATATGAATGATAGAGACTCAAACAACAAAAAAATAGGCTTCTTCAGGGACCTTGCTACTTAGAACAAGAAACATGGACACCCTAAGCCCATAATTTATGTTAATGTGGTTACAGACATATGTCTACATGAACATACATAATATATCACAGATACATTTATATGTACGTGCATGTCTGCATAAAGATTTCTTGGCATTTAAAATTAAGAGAATAAATCTGAAAACTTGGAAGTTAAAAGTGAAGGACTGTCCCAGAAAACAAAGTAAAAAAGTAATAAAGAGGTTAAAATTGAACAAAATAAAGATAAGATGCATAAGCCAGGCCAGGACATCTGAGAACAAATTGTAGAAACTCCAGGAAGTAAGAAAAAGAACATACAGGGGATGCCGATTAACTGATCCTTCCAGGGCTAGAGGCAGCTCAGTGGTGTTTGCGGGGACTGGCACTCAGTTCCCAGTGCCCCACTGGGCAGCTCACAACCTCCAGGAACTCTAGATCCAGGACTCCCAAGCCCTCTTCTGGCTCCTGAGCAGACATCCACACATAGGCACTCAAGAATAAAAATGATAAAATAAATCTATTTTGTTACACAGTTCTGTAAAATCCCTACGCCCAACACTTTTTTTTTTTTTTTTGTCACGGGAATGCCAGGAGTGTGCTAACTGACCCACACAGAGGCGGACAACTTGAAATTTTAGAACACTAGATTCAAGTGGGTCTGCTGTTACCAGGAAGAAGACAAAAATCAGACACGCTATGATCAGGAATCAGAAAGGCAGGAGGCTGGCTGACAACAGCACTGACAGTGAGGAGACAAGATGTCCAGCATGCTGCAGGGAGCTAGTGTCCAGACATTGCCCAGCCATGCAGCTAACCATAATGTTCTCTTATAGTCAAAGTGTGAAGAGTTTATCCCTCCTGTGCCATCCTATGAGGGATGTGTTTCACCAAAATGAGGGGTAAACCCGGGAGAAGACGGATTGGAGATGCCGGAACCCAAACTACCGACCGAACCAGTACAGGGAGAGCAGGGGACCAGAGAAGACTGAACAGCGCAGCCTGGAGTGATTGCGGAGCTGTGGCAGAGAGGAGCCAGTTCTATCTGGGGAAGGTTTCGGTAGGGTGGGGAGGGATCGCTGGAGGGCCTTCTTACAAAGATTAAATTGCTAAAAACAAAACCAGAAACAAACAAAAACAAAACCCCTGTGATCTTCTTGAGAGAAGACAGCCACAGAGAAAATTGGGGTTGGATTACTGAAACACGGACAATCACAGGGAAAAGAAAATGGGATGGCAATTCTCGTGAAAATAAAGAGTGGAGGGATGTAACAGTACCCACAGCCACACAGTGTGTTCATCTCGCTGTAACGGTGTGGAACTTCTTCAGAAGGGGTTGACCCGAAGCAGAGGTGGCAGACTAGGAATGAGGGGTGGGACAGCAGAGAGGAGAATGCCCAAGACCATCCACCGTCAGAAGGCATCAGTTATGAGTGAAAGATGAGGACATTACCTAGAGACTAATATGGAAAGACAGAAGCAGTTAGTAGCTAAAAGAGGTTACTAATGGAAAGAGAGGAATTTGAGGTGTGAAACCATGGGTTTCTGTTAGCTAGAAGAAAACTGGAAATAGTTGGTTTTACAAGAAAGAGTAAGTGAAAGTTATATTAATAATATAAGGTTGTTTGTAAAGATTGTAAACTGTATATATGTATATACATCTGGATAAAACCAGAATGTTAAAGAATTAATTTGTTAACTTGATTAGATCAGGGAGCATCTAGGACAAGGGTTAAACACATCTATAGGTGTGTCTGTTGAGGGGTTTTCTAGAGAGAAGCTCCTGAAGCAAGAAGACACCTAAATGTGGACATAATCCTATGGGTTGGGGTGCTAGACAAGAAGAGAGGCCCCAAGTTCAGTTCCCAGTGTCCACTCTGGCTGGCCCCAACAGCCTCAGGCTCTAGCTCCGGGAGATGTGCCATGATCTCCCGTTCTTTGCAGGCACTAGCTACACTCACTTGCCCAAATCCATGCACAATAAGATCTGAAAAAAGGAGGGACTTGGGGGATGGCTCGGTGGGTAAGGAGCTCACGGCCCAAGGAGAAAGACTGGTCTAGGTCCCAGCACTCACATAAGAGCCCAGATGCAATGGCATTTGTCTACAGTGCCAGTACTGGGGAAGCAAGATAGGTGGACCCCAGGGACTTGAGGCAAGCCAGGCTCCAAAGCCACAAGTTCAAGGTTCATAGGGATGTCCTGTTGGAAGAACAAAGGTAGATCTGGGGCATCCACCTCTGGCCTCTACATTGTACATGCATGGACAAGCACACTCAAACACATACGCGCGCGCGTGCAAACACACACACACACACACACACACGGGGTGGGGCCTCTGCTTTACAGTCCACCTAGATGTGAATAAGCAGTTTCCTTCTGCCACAGACAGAAAGTCCCATCATCATGCTTTCCATGATGGACTGTACCCCTCAATATGAGCCAAAAAACCCATTTACTTTCTCATGTTGCTTTTTGTCAGATATTTAATCACAGAAACAAAAGAAAGTGACTAAAACAAGCACGACACAGGCCCCACTCTGTGCCTTCTCTTTTCTCATCAGGCAGAAGGAAGCACTCTGCAATCAGCCCCTTTGCCTGGCTTGGCTTTATTTGCCATTTCTTTGTTTTATTAAACCATACTTCCTCCATGTGGCCCTTGAGGTCCAACCATAAGCAATATGCAAGATTTCATCCCTGGCAAGCCTCGTGGAAGAAAGCTACCCTCTTTGGGCTAAATGCCATGTGTGATTTGGGGAAAGCTATGGTCAGGCACTCAACCCAAGGGTCAGAAGCCCCCAAGGTGTTGCTCTTCTTAAGAATTTCTGAGTGATTTCCATCTCCCCGAACCTTGCCTTGCCTTGTCTCCACTCACTTTGCATCTGGTCTCTGAAAAAGGTGTGTCCCTGAAAGGACAGGTGTACATCCCTCTCTTTCCCTTCCTGTCTTGGGCACCAGTACCTGTGGCTGGAAACCAGTCTAAAGCTCACTCCGAGGGTCCCTGGATGCATCTGGAAAGCCACCACCAACACAGCTCCTCTCCGAGCTCCTGAGCCCTTTCACTACCAACCTCATGCTTTACACACAGGCACGCTCCACCAAGAGATTAACTCTGCCTTTGTTTGTGCCTCCACTGTGATTCAGGCTTGTTGCCTGGATGGGCAGGGCACAGGCTCCCTTTCCCTCCCTCCCCCACAGCACTTACTGCAGAGCTGGATGTCTGGGTACAGAGCAGTGACAACCCCACAAAGGATTCCAGAGATGCTTTCTAAGGTAGAGACACTTGCTACTACCCTTGTTTTGCTTGTTTGTTTTCCCCCTTCCATATATCCCCAGGATCCAGATCAGTGGTTCTCAAGCTGTGGGTTGAGACCCTACACTCTTTCGCAGGGATCACATCTTAGACGTGCTGCACATCAGATGTTTACATTAAGATTCATAACAGCAGCAAAGTTATAGTTATGAAGTAGCAATGAAATAATTTTATGGGTGGGGGGGTCACCACAACATGAGAAACTGTATTAAAGGGTCATAGTGAGAACCGCTGATCCAGATGGTCTACAACAGTAGATTCTCAATTTTTGTTGAATGAGAGACTGCACTTAAAAGAAAGGCTGGAATGGAACTTGATGGCTAGAAACACTGACACATTTGAAAGCTCCAAAGATGAAGCTGTTGTTGCCTTCCATTCCCAGTGAGGGGCTGGAAAAGCCCCCTCTTCATCCTTGTTAGAATTCCCCGTGGTCAGTGTAAACAGTACAGTGTCTTGGGATAATGGCTTACCTAAATATTTAAAGCCTTATAGGTCTGCATTACCAACATCTCCTATTCTCAAGAGCCTTTCCCTATAGATGCACAGCAGTCTAAGTATAGGTAATGACTGAGAACTTTACTATACTCTTTTACTTTTTAAAGAGTCTGGTCTCCCTAAGTGGTCCCTATCTTGAGCTTGAGATGTTCCTGCTTCTGCCTCCCAAATACCAGGATTGTACACAGGGCTAGTGAACATTATAACAGAAAATCTGGAAACAAGTACCACCAGTGTTTGATTATAAGATGCTGGGCCCAGGGGGAAATGTTTGCTCACTGTTGCTTCATAAGAAAAAGAAGACAAGCCAGGGGGTGCTGGCTCACACCTTTAATCCCAGCACTTGGGAGACAGAGGCAGGTGGATCTCTGAGTGTGAGGCCAGCCTGGTCTACAGAGAGAATTCCAGGACAGCCAGGGCTACACAGAGGAACTCTGCCTCAAAAACTTAAAAAGAAAAGGAAGGCAAAATCTTTTGTGGTATGAAGCTACTCGTGTACTTGCATAGATTTAGATGCACACATGTGTGTAACCTACACATAGTAAGATGGACACACACAGAATGACAGTAGGAAGAATTTAAAGTGTAGTGTTTGGGGCTGAAACATGGCAGTTAAGGGCCCTCTCCATTAAAGTACTTGCTACTCTGGCAGATTTTGGTTTCCAGCACACACAATTGCCTGCAGCTTCAGTTCTAGGGGATCCAATGCTCTCTTTCAATCTCTGGCGCATCTACACACATGGATTCACATGCGTACACATAATTAAAAATAAACCTTTAACTTACAAGGCAGCATTTTCACTTTTCCCCTGTGTACTTTTCCACGCTCTTAATGTTTGTGTTCACTTTGCATTTAGAGGAAGAATCTCTTTTGCTCCTTTGAATGACATCATGACCATACCCGCTACCCAAATAATGTAGACAATGAGGTCGTGAACAGGCTTGAACGTTAACACTGTGAGGCAGTGGGAACCCACACTGGCCACACGCCATTGCGAGGTAAGTGGAGATTCATTCTGGGTGTACTTAAAAGGCAAAGTGTGATGCCGAAGGATGCTCCAATTAACTTTGGTGTGTAACTCGTCCATGGGGGGATATCAGTGTTAAAAGTGATGGGTGGAAAACCGAGTGAGACTTGAGGAAAAGTGCTTGTTTTTAATGGTTGGGGGATGGGATTGGAGCGGGGCCTGCATGAAGAAGGAGCAAATTGAAGACCCAAGCCCTGTGGAGTCAGACATATCATTAAACTTTTACCAAGGCCCACTCTATGGCAGGTGCTCTGAGAGGGATTAGGGATGCAAAAGCCAGTTTATAGTCTAATTGGAAAGGCAAGCCTAGCACTTACAAAGCCATTAAAGGCCAGGGCCAGACTGGGCTGTTTGTAATTAGCACTGAAGAGTGCGATTCAGATGAGTGGTCTGATGGTAGTCTTGATTTTAAATATTTTATGAAGCTCTCAAGATAAATATTTGCATATCTATGTATACATGTTTATATACGTATTCTTAAAAGGCAAATTTTTATTAAGAATTTAATTGGTTAAAAGTTAGCAAAGATTTGACATTGGCATAAGATTACGAATTTTGGTGTCTGTGATTTTGCAATTGACTCTCCATAGCCATAGGTTCTGTATCTACTGATCAACCACATTGGTTCAAAAATATTGAAACAACCAAACAAAAAGGCCAATAGAAAAGAACAATGCATCAATAAAAATGTATGCAACTTAAAACACAACTCTTATTTCTATAACATTAACGCAGTATTAGGTAACATCCCTAAAACTAGAGATGGATTAAAATGTCTGGGAGACTACGTGCAGGTTACTTGTAAACACCACAAGAAGAGTTCTGAATTGCCATGTCTTTTTAGTACTGGTGAGGTCACAGAACCCGTTCCCCTCTGTACCGAGGGAGGACAGAATACGTAACCTCTTAGTAAGGACGGTCAAGCACTCCTAGCTGGAAAAGGAGAGACATGCAAGCACGTATTCTGGAAGATCAGCAAACAAAAGAGCTGAGGCCTCTTTTCTCCCAGGACAGGCCTGATGGACAAGCAAGATCTATAAGGCCTGGAGCCTCAGGGTTCCAAGGCAGTTAATGGATTTACCCAGGAGGGAGGGAGGGCAGGAGCAAGGGAGACAGAGAGCCTACTGGAACTTTATGGAGATTGGACATGACAGGAATTGATGTGTGTTAGGAGGGCATAAGCTGAGTTGCCTGCAGTCTGCAGTCTTGGTGCTATGGTGAGTTCACATTGTTCCGGGGTCCCTCCCTGTCTCCAGACTGTCCGTAGACCCAACCTGACAAGGCGACTGCTGCTTACTCAGGAATTAGAGCATGTGGATTAGGACCTTCCCCCATGATACCAAAACAATACTTGCTCATGAGATAGCAAATCAGAGATCCAAGGAGGAAATAAAAATCACCCGCATGTTTCCTACAACAACGGTTGACAGATTTAACAAAGAAAACCAGAATGAAAATCCTAGGGGGTCCTTGGACTAAAGCTCCATTTCCTGATTGTCTGCCACTGGCTCCCAGGCCGACCTTATCTGGCAGCCCTACCTTCAGGTTAATCACCGCAGCCACGTCAACGCTCTAGCCCTGACTGGACTCTCCTTCAGTATTGCATTCTGTGCCTCAAGTCAAACACCATTCTAGGCTTTTTGATATACTTTTCTTCAGGCCCTGGTGGAGAGGGGGTGGGGCAGGGTGGAGAACCGGGGGGGTGTACTGCAGCATCTCTCAACTCCTTGAGGGGCAGGTTTTCTGCCAGGCACTGCCTTTGTTCAGACTCCTGACAAAGTGCGTTTGCTTTGTCTGCGACAGCCCTAGCAGGCCTCCATGTCCAGGCCCACCCACTCCCTGATGCTATCAGCCACAACCAACCCCCTGAACCATATCTGATCCGGCTTTCTCCTTCTCACCTCAGCCTCTGATAGGCAGATGGTAGGGCTGATTCCCAGCTCTGTGACTGTCACCATGACCAGCCCTCACACTACCCAAAGTGTGAGAGTTCAAGGAGGAACCAGGCAAAGGTTGCTCAGGCCCTGCGTACTGTGTCTCCCCAGCCCAGTTCCTATGCTTCCATCCTTTTGGACTACTCTTCTGATCTTGTTCCAGTCTCCACAAACCTCCTTTCTCTGATTTCTGTAGCTCAGGGTCCTCATGGCCTCCTTATGGTACCTTTCAGATGTGCATGGCCTCTAAGCTCTGTTGAAGAAGAAGAGGGCTACTGTCTCATTTCAGTGGTGAGGTAAGGACGGGGGTGGGGGAGAGAGACATCACCAGAGTTAACTTCTCCGTTTTCTCTCTTGCAAGAGGAGGCAAGGTATGTGTGTTTTGCTGAAAGATTTGGGTCCTCCTAAAGTGATTTCCGGCAACTCTATCGTCACGGCATACGTGCAAGCATCATAGTAAACTCGAACTGTTTCCCACTGAATGGCTTGGGAACTCACTCAAATAATTAATTACCTGGTTTCACAGAACCATCCTATTAACTTCAGTCCTTGTTTCAATTCTGACCATACTGGGCGCTGGAGGAAATATTCTTTAGCGCAAATCATTTAATCCTCCTTAATCTGCACCACCACCTCATTTGACAACTGAGATGAAAAAAATCAGTCGTTGCTGCTCAATTGCCAATGCTAAGCAAAGAGCACTCCTGCCCTCCAGAGCCCCCAGGAGATACTGAACTCTGAGAACGGGGCTCACAGCCCCAGGAAGGAATTCACTTCTTCCATTTAAAATCCAACACTATCGTACAAAGAAATAAAACAAGCAAAAACAAAACAAAACAAAAAGTTTGGCCCAAGTAATTGTTTTTTTTTTAAACAACTTCTTTTATTTTTTTTCCCTTGTCACTTTTTGAACACTTGCTCTTTGTGTAAAGCAACAGCAACAAAACTTTTAATCATATATAGATACAAGGAGAAAACAGTGTAGTTCTTCAGTTGAAAAGTGAAAGTAAAGGAACCGATTTTCCTAATGCGCTGGGATCCTTAGACTCAAGGCTTTGCAGCTGAGGGCGGCTGACCCTCAGAGGTCCAGGCATCCCAAGACAGCAAGACAGCAAGAGCTAGGGCTCAGAGGCTCCACGAGGAAAGTTAGCCACGTCCCTGACATACCGTTATTGCTGTTTTCAAGTGAAAGTTAGTATAATGGCATTTGGGGACATCTGGAGGAGGCAAAGAGTGAGGGGAGTTGAAGCTGCCTTTCAAGGTCAAAGGCAAAAAGGTCCTCATGAATGGGAGACAGCTAAGCACACTCGCGCTAGCTACCCTCCCGAGGCTCCTCCTGACGCGGATGTGACTGGGAGAACCAGGTTCTTCGTGTCTGCCTTGTCCCCATCCTCTACCTCCTCGCTGGAGACTCCACAGAGATTTCATTTCAGGTGGGGCCTTCAGCCGCACGCTCTGTCAAGTACAGAAGTTATATATTATATATTGCTGAAGGCAGTGACTTGTTGAAAGCTCCATGCAGGGTGGCTAGCAGTATGGCAGCCCCTCCATCCTATGGCCAATCCAGATGGGTCACTGCTGAATGTGATATGTGAGTGGGTAGCTTCTCCTGCAGGACCTGCCATGGTACCCCTCCTTCCAGTCATCCAGCTTTTCTTCTGATATCAGCCAGTGTGACAGTGGGGGCCATGCCGATATGCAGTTTTAGGTAGATTCTGGTGGCTGCTGCATGGTCTAGGCAGGGCACCTATTTCCAGTGACATGGGTAGTGCTTTCTCTTTTATCCATCCAACCTGAAGATCTGACAAGTTTCCCCCAGTCCCAGATACATGGAACAAGCTTGATACCTGCACCTGTTGACCGGGACCGTTCCGGCTGGACAACAGTGATGGTCTTTTGGACATCCCAGACTTGTTTCCTAGCCTCCCTCTCCTGTCCCACCTTCCTCCTTCTCTTCTCCCTCTCTTCTTCCCTCCCTCTTTTGATCCTAGACCTGAGATCATTTAATTCCTCAAGTTTGCCTTTCTTTCTGTAGCTGGGGCCAGCCTGCCATCCTTTCGTGTCTCTTCTCCATTCTGGCCTCCCATGACAGGACTTAAAGCTTCTCGTTTTGAGCTGATGCAGAAGAGCTGAAACATCTTTGGAGTCTTTGAAGCACCGTGTTGCTCCTGGTTGCCATTTTTATTTCAGTTTTGGTCTTGACAACAGCCTGTAGCTAACTCAGAGAATGGTCAACTCCAGCTGACCTAGAACATAGTCAACTCCACGGTGCCCCAGGAGGAGGGCTGAACACACAGGGAAGGTTTTCACACTCAGTGGACATCAGATCTGCTGAGAAGCTTGCTGTGCAGATTGCTGGGGCTGCACAGATGGCTGGGTGGTTACGAGCACTGGGTGCTCTTCCAGAGGACCCAGGTTAAATCCGTAGCTCCCACAGGGTAGCTCACTACTGCTGTAACCCCAGTTCTTGGACATCTGATGCGCTCTTCTGGCCTCGTTGGGTACCAGACATGCACAGGGCACACAGACATATATGTCGGCCAAACATTATGCCATATATATTAAACAAACAAACACTATAGATTGCTGTGCCCATCAGGAAGTCTGGTTCTGGGGGGCTGGGGTTAGGCTGAGACTAGGTTTATTCTAGGTTCCAAAATGCTGCTACTGCTTGTGTGCCAGGGAATGTACTTTGAGAAGCAGCAGTCTCAGCCTCCAGGTTCCAAACAAACTGGAGACCATTTGATGTCCCTACTAACCTTTTGGAGTTGAGGGCTTTCCTGCGGTGAGATGGGTCCTTAGCAGCTGCTGGTGTCCTTAGAAGGAAGACCAGTAGCTGCCTCCTGTGCCCTGCCCCACCTCTCTCTTTCCTTCTTTCTTCTGCTTAACCCAGTTTTCTCCTCTCCCTTGCATGCCGCTGTGTCTGAGTCTTTGGGACTCCCCGGCCATGAGCTGGCATTAGGTTTGTGGAGCGTGCTCACAGCCATCTGGAGACGCTGGGCCACCCTGACTGACATATGCTAAAATCCAGGCATCAGAAAGAGTCTGGGCAGGGAAACCAGTTTGTTAATTTAATTGAGTCACAAGCAAGCAGGAAGCCAACAGAGTCTGGAGGGAGCCCATCAGGTGTTATCCAAATCAGACTCCAGGCTGGCTCGAGTTGAGGCCTTGTCTTTAGGGGGCTTTAGGAGGGGTGGGGCATGCAGCCATCAGGGCCTCCAGGCCATGTGGGATGCAGCCTGCTGCCGGCTCTTGTTTGTCCAGTGAATGCAATCAGATGCCCGCCCTTTGCCTTCCAAATCCCTTTTCTGGGTTGGTGTATATTCCCCTCCCATGGAGTTCAGCCCTGGATGGACCAGCACCAACTGGTCTTGGCTCCTTTGTGCTAAAGGACAGCTCGAAATCATAACTTGCTGGCTTGGAATTGAAAGGCCAGATCCCCAACAATGATGTATGTAGCACATTGAGGGGCTCCATTTCAAGGAGGGGGGCTGGTTGCCCTGCCACTACCTCATGGTGACAAGAAGCTTGCCATGCAGTCCACGCTCCAAAGATCCCCATGGATCAAGCTGAGGTTGCCACTGAGCTAAGACACATCATTGCTGAGTTCCTTCCTAGGCTGTCCGGTGCCCCCTGCTTCTGTGAGCATGCACAAGTGTGCTGAATCCTTGCCTCATGTCTAGAGTGCTCAGTCTAAGAAGCCATTCCAATCCAATGTGCTGGTGTGAACAAGCAAGCAGGAAGGGGATTCTTCAGCACCGCTCATGGTTCTGGAGATAAAGACCATCACAGAGGACTAGTCATCAGCACAGGAACTCGCTGTTTTCTGAGGGGGCCCCCTCATCTTCACTGTAAGGCCCTTTTGCTCTAGCTAGAGGCCAACAGCTACTTAAACCTATGTTGCACGAAAAGGCTAAGACTGGAAGGATCTTGCCTTTCTCTATTGAATGTTGTGTTTGTGCCGCGCACTCAATGCTATCCTGAGCTCTGTGAAGGAAGGGAATGAGGTGGATGCAGACCCTGGCCTTCTGTGTAGCTCTACTGATTAGACATTTCACACACACTTACAGGGCCATCCAGGCATGAGTTCTGGGGCTTGTTGAGGTGTGGGAATCCAGGGATGAGTTTCCTAAGCAGGTTCCTGGGATTGGGGTAGGGATAGGGGTGCTACAGTGGAGCTCTGGTGGGTCCAGGGTTATGCAGAGTGAAAAGAAGACAGCAAGACAGTCAGGATGCCAGTCTATCAGAGAGGGTCCTTGTGCTTGCTTGTCACAGAGGGGAAGTGTCCTGGAGAGGATGCTTGCACAAGGAAGGAAGGGATTCAGCCTTGGGACATTGGCTCAGTGCTGAGAAGCCAGTGCTCCATTCTGGGTAGTAGATGCCTGCAAATTTGTCCTTTGTATTCATTTAAATCACCTCAGAAGGGTGAAGGCATGCCATCTCTCCTGGGGGCTACAGGTTGCTAGTGAGGAGGCCTGGTCTGTCACATAGAAGGCCAGGGAGGTTTTGTCTCTTCCAACTAGGCCCTTCCCTCCTCCTTCCTTGGCCATCACTACAAAAAAGATGATGGCAATGAGTACTTCAAAATCAAAGCCTGCAGTCTTTTGTTAGGTGTCTGCTATGAAACAGGTGTTGAATTATGTGGCTGCCTGCCTTCCTCCAGGTAAGAACAAATAGGGTGGCATTTATAGACAGGAATGGATTGCAAGCAAGTGGCCCAGGTGATTATGGAAGCCAGCAAGCCCAAACTCAGTGGGAAGTACTGATGTTACAGGTCTTTCAAAAGCTGTCTTCTGTAGAGCCCTGGGTTGTTGTATCAGGCTAGATTTTTGTCTTGATCGGCCTTTAACTGGTTGGCTGAGACCCACTTACATGAAGTAGAGCAACATTTTTACTCGAAGTCAACTCATTGAAGTCCCCCTCCCCTGCTCACAGAAATGCTCAGAATGTTTGACAAATATTTGAGCACCATGGTCCAGCCAAGCTGACATGTGAAATTAATAGTTGGACTGGCTCTGGAGATGTCACAGGCTTCCTGATTGTGTTCTCATTTGGCTTCGTGAGGGATGGTATCAACCCTCATTTTAAACAAAGCCTCAAGTGCCCTTGCCTGGCACTCCACTGGGGACTTTCCAGTACTGGGGACAGGAGTGAAATCAGTCCATGGGACCTCAGATACTACTTAGCACATTTTTCTTTTAACTTTTTTTTTCCCCATGGGAGCCCATTCCAGGATGATAAAAACATTTCTGGGCTGCCTGTTTCTAATCCACAAGGAAAACAGCTTGATTCACTCTCGCGGGGAAATGTATTCTCGAATAGAAATCAATCAACTCATTGATGGAAATGGCTTACCTTTTTAGTCACGGAAATGTATCTGGGCTTATTGGGGAGGAAATGGTTTTCAGGCATTTCACCCTGTAAGAGAAGTGGAGTAGGCTGGTGTTTTATGTTCCTGAGCCTGTACCTCCCAGCAAGTGCCTGAGGACAAGCCAGATGACCCCCAGAAAAAGCTACAGCAGATGCGCATACTAAAGGCAGCATCGGTACTACCCACGGCTCCCATGGCTAATGGCGCTGGCTCTGTTTCCTGTCTAATTTTATTTCAGGACTTTGGGCGTGGCTTTCCCTAGAGGAAATGCATTAGTAGCTCAGCACCTAGATTATGGAACTTGACTTGATGCTTCTGGAAGGACAAAGTCAGTAAAAAGGAGGGGAGAACAGGAGAGAAAGAGGCAGAAATGGCCGGTAAAGGAGAAAGAGGGAGAAAATGAAGCATGAGAGATGCTTTCCTAAGGAAAGAGAAGGAGCATTGAGGGACAAGAATGTGGTTGAGAATGTGTGAAATGGATGACTATTCAAATAAAAAGGCCGCACATTAACAGGACTACAGTGATGAACAAAAGGAAGAGGGAGGGCAGACCGGTGGCCAGCATAGCATGGGCAAGATGGGCTGGGAAGTCTGGGGAAGCTTGTGAGAGCAGTGTGGTTGATGGAATGGAGGATCATACTGCAGACGTCTCCAAGGCAACGTAGCACTGTCCTGTTATTAATTTCTCTCTCTCTCCTGCGAGAGGCAAGAGCTCAGGGTTTTAGACAGGATCTAACATTTTAAAAATTGAGTTAAAAATAACATCATTACGGTGCCTCGCTGAAGAGTGTTTGCTTTGTTTGTTTAGAGGCAAACAGGCAATGTGTGTAGCCCAGGCTGGCCTTAAACTTGAGCTAATGCCCTTGCCTCAGCCTCCTGAGTGCTGGGATTTGCAGGCACGCATCATTACACCCTTGTTTCGTTTTCTGAGATGTGTTCTATGTTGACCAGGCTACTCTTGTTCTCCTGGCCTCACACGATCCCTGCAGCTTCCCAAATAGCTGGGAATACAGGTGTGCTCCACAGCCAGCTCTATAGCAATACCAGTGCCACTGTAAGTGTGTGTATGCATGTGTGTGAGTGTGTGTGTGTGTGATGTACATAATGATGTTCCAGTCAATGAAAGACTAAATGTTCAACAGTGGTCTTATGAGAGTGGAAAGAAGGCTGGCGACATTATCTCTGCTGTGATACCATAGCACGAGGAACAGTGCAAGCACATAGCAATATTCACGCAAACAAATATACTGAATTGCCGACCGTAGAGAAGAGCATGTACACTTGCAAACAGCGTGTAATACCAGATAACAGGACCAGCAATTGGGCCACCTGGTTGTGCCTTTCACCACATTATACTTTTTATCCTTATTTCAGAGTGTGTTCCTTCTAACAAAACAAGAACAACAACAACAACAAAACCCAAACAACCCCCAAAACAACAAAAAACAGTTCCCAGTAAACAGAATGACATGGGGCATAGGCAGCCTCCTCCTGCATCTCTTTGTTGCAATTTTTGGTTGTATTAAGAGGCTACCAGGAGTGACTGGTTATTCCCATCCAGAAGGAGGTAGATTAGCTCTACCAGGCTGAATCAATGACCAATGATGGGGTAGCCTAACTCTTTTCTAACAGTGTATCACATCGTGAAATGACACAAGGCTGTATTTATTTATGTGTTCTTCATTGGGTGGTCTTGACAGGAAGAGGCTACTATTTATCATTTCTCACAGATATAGGAGAAAGAACTGTGATGACAAATGTGGGGTTCTAGACTCAGAGCTGGCTCTTGCTTTCTCCTCATCTTGAATGGAGGTTTGCCACTGTTGATGTTAGTCACTGCCTCACGCCTGTTATTTTCTCCATCTGGTGAGATCAAAAACTTTAAAGGCAAGGACCAGGTCACTGATGGGAAGGAGGGAAGGAGGAGAAAGCGAAGGTTCTAAGAGTTAGATTGCAGGTACAGTTTGGTCCTACCATGACTGTAATCTTGGACAAGTTATTTCTCTGCTAGAGCTCAGTTTCTTCCCACCCATCCAGTGGTGAGAAAAACATCTTCCACGTAGGCAAACTGTGAGAGTTATGAAAAAGGAAGGCCCCACATCTGTCTCAAGAAGCTCTGAACAAATTGTTGCCCATGGAACATGCATCCCAGAGCTAGGCCTGCAGAAGATGCTAAGAAGATCTTCCTGGAGCTTCCCTGAAACTCAACCTCAGGCTGAGCAAGCTTCTCAATTGCCAGTGAAATTCTGGGCTATGTAAGCCTGTAAGCTAAAAGCACAGGTGAAGTATCTCTAAGGGCAGAGCACCCAGGGACAAGGAGGCCAAGTCTCCGGCCTTCATTATCCCATCATATGTCCAGAGAGAGGTGTGAGTGTCACCTCTGTGGTCCCTGAGAGCTCTCCCCTCTGGCAGACAACAGGCATTGACCAACCCTCAGCCTCTTGTTCCATTTGCCAGGGCAGACCTCTGATTTCATCTTATCGTTCTATGTCTTTGGAATGCAAAGATCTTGGGGAGACCCATTTGTCAGATTCCCCAGGGACATGAGGGACCCAACAGATGCCTCTCTAGTTAGGCCCTGGTGCCAGCAGCTCCCCACTGCAGCTCACTGTTCCACACACTCCTTAGAGGTGACCTACTGTGACGGATCCACCCTGTTGTGCGGTTAGCACCCTCTCCTCTCCAACAGAAAATGTCTTGGGGGAAACTCTTAGCTGTCTTCAACTTCATGTCACTCTGGGCCTGCTCCTCCACCAGACTCTAGTGTCAAGGCTCTGACTTGAGTGTGAGCAAGCCACTAGGATGAACCAAGTGCTCTCTGACCCTTACAAGGCATGCAAGTCTCCTCCTCCATGAAGCCTTCCTGACCTCCAACTTTGGATCATCAGAATCACTTCTGACCTTCAGTTGACCTTGGATGTGTCCTCGGCTGTGGTTAGACTATCTTCCACAAGCAGGGCTTTTATTTTGGTGCTGGGACTCAAACCCATGACTTTGTGACTATTAGGCAGGTGCTCTAACACTGAGACACATCTCTAGAACCTTATGAATGGCTCTTAGTGATAAGCCCCATAGTTACGAATGGCTCCTGTCTCCTGATTTAGTGATTGACCCTATGGTTCTTTGTCTTCCTTTCTCATCTCTGTCCAATATGTGACCACTAGTCTAGTCACAGTCATCCTCAGAACCCTAAGCCACTGAAGGAACCCTTTATGTGACTTTGTGTAGCCCTTCCTGACCAGTCAGAATTTTCATCACCATGACAAATGCCCAGCAGAAAAACCTCAGGGAGGTGGGATTTATTTTGACCCATGGATTTCAGTCCATGGTCAGTTGGCTCTGTCTCTTTTAGGCCTAGAGGAAAGGCAGAATTATCATGGCAGAAGCGCATGCCAGAGGAAAGCTGTTCATCTCATGCTAGCCAGAAAGACGGGTGAGGTAGAAAAGACATATCCTTCAAGACATGTCTTCCAGGATGTCCAGCAACCTGGTTCCTCTCACTAAGCCCCGCCTCTTAATTTCTGTCACCTCCCAATACTGCCATTGGATTAATCCATTGAGAGAAAATGCTCTCTTGATCCAGTCACTTCCCCACGTTCAGATCTGTCTCCAGCAGCTGAGGACTAAGCCTTCAGCCCAAACGCCTTTGGGAAACCATTCACACCCAGATCATGGCAGCTGGTACAATTGTCTTTTCAGCCTGAGGGTTTCCCTTAAAAAGTGAAACTGCGAGCAGCCAAGATGGCTCCACAGGTAAAGGTGCTTTCTGTGAAGCCCAACAACCTGATTCTGAGCCTGAGGACCCATGTAAAGTTGGAACCAACTCCTGGAAGTCATTCTCTTTCTCCACAGGAGTGTAAAGCACAAGCACCACCACCCCTCTCTCAAGCACACACTCCATTCTCTTTCTGTTTCTCTGTCTTTCTCTTACACACACACTCCATTCTCTTTCTATCTGTTTCTCTTTCCTTACACACACACTTCATTCTGTTTGTTTCTGTCTTTCTCTCTCAAACACACACACAGACATTTTCACTCATTGACTCTGTCTCTCTGTTTCTACCTTTGTCTCTGTATCCTCTCTCTCTCTCACACACACATGCTTCACTCTCTGTCTCTGTGTCTCTCTCTCACACACACATTTCACTCCCTGTCTTTCTTTATCTCTCTCTCTCACACACACACTTCGTTTTCTGTCTCTGTTTCTCTGTCACACACATTTGCACTCACTCTGTCTCTCTATCTCTCTGTTCCTATCTCTGTCTCTCTCTGTGTATTTCTATTTCCCATTTCCTATCTCTTAGTGTCTCTGTCTCTCATAATAAAGAAAAAGGAAAATGCAGCTCTGTAATCTCGAGGCTCTTCCCTGGTGCTTCTCTGTATAGCCTGTGTGGCTTTCCATTGCCTTGAGTGCAGTTTACCAGCGCACTGTGATCCAGTTACCCTGAGCACAGAACCGCAGCAGTGTGCCTATGCCAGTCTTCCTAGCTGAAGCATAAGTCCTCTGAGAGCAGCGAGCATGTCCGGCTGGTTCCAGTGCTTGTGTGGAGCTTAGCATGCTGCTAGAAAACTCCTCCACACGTTTCTGAATGACTGAACAAACAATGCCCCCGAGCAGCCTTGGGGCTGCTGTTGGTGTGGTTCTATTTAGTCTCTGTCCTAGGTGGAGTTGTCTGGTAGCAGATGACTGGCAGTAAGACTCATGTGCCCATAACTTATTAAGGAGGGGCCCCTAGGGGAACCTGTAAGTACGTTGGCTTGGAATCAAAGATACATTTGATCTTTGCCCAGTTTCCTGGCACTGAGATTTCTAAAACCCTTGGAATTTCCTGAGTGACATGAACATATTTTGTTGTTCCTAGTGAGCCTCTTGCGACAGTACCTGAGTTTATGCTGCTGGGGGAGGGACTCTTGGCTGAGCCTGCAGAGACCTTTAGGAAAGGGCTGATAATGGGGGTGGGAACATGACGGGAGGCTGTGCCAAAGTATGAAGGATGTTTAAAATTTTTCTAGGATAAATTTTAGCAGCTTGTCACAAATGACATCTGCCCCCCCCGCCCCCCTGCTTCTTCTGTGCTGTTACTTTCTTCTTGAGCCGTGGAGAGCAGCATCAAGTCCCTGAACACACATCCTGCCTCAGGGGTGTGGGGTGAAAGGGTGTTGACTGTGCTGGGCTGAACTTCCCTGGGGCCTAGGGCTTCTTCTCTGTGCCTGGCAAAGGGACAGAATAGAGCCTTTGAGCATAATCCTGGCTGGGGTGGCTAGTTTTATGTCAGCCTGACATAAGCTAGAGTCCTCAGAGAGGAACGAGCCTCAAATGAGAAAATGCCTCAATAAGATCAGGCTTCAGGCAAGCCTGTAGGGCATCTTCTTAATTAGTGATTGATGGGGGAGAGCCCAACCCACTCTTGGTGTGGCTACCTGGGGGCTGGAGGTCCTGGGTGCTATAAGAAAGCAGGCTGAGCAAGCCGGGGGAAACAAGCCAGTAAGCAGCTCTCCTCTGAAGCCTCTCCATCCATTCCTGCCTTCAGGTTCCTGCTCTTTCCTGTCTGTCCTGACTTCCTTCAGTGATGAACAGCGATGTGAAGCTCAAGCCAAATAAACCATTTCCTCCCAGGTTGCTTTGGTCATAGTGTTTTATCACAGTGATAGTACCCCTACCTAATGCCCTACCTGGGGTGAAGGGATTGCATGGTTTTCCAGGGAAGCCCCTAGGATATCAATAGTTGCTGAGTCAGCCACTCACAGTCATGAGGCTTCGCTCCAGGTGCTGACTGCTCTCAGTTTTCTGCTGTGACATATCATTGAAACCAGGCTCTGCCCCTACTCCCTGCCACCTCGTTTTAATATTAATTGCAGCCAAGGCAAATTAGAGGAACAAATCTGCTGCTCCTGGAACACGCCGTGCACGACAGAGCCAAGCAGGATTTTTATTTTTATGCAGGCTATTTATGCGATTGCTCTCTTCTCTTGGTGCTGATTAGAAGATTAAAAGGCCTTCAAATGAGAGGTGAGGGTCCTTCCCTAACAGCCAGGGGGTAACTGCTGAGAGAGGCCCCTTCCCAAGATTACAGCAGCACTCACACTAGGGAAGGGTGAGGGAAGGAAGCCCAGACATTCCTAGGTGGATAAAGGGCTTGGTGTGCTTTGAGGTTCTATTCTCTCTTAACACTGGGGAAACGTGTGTCCCAAAGTTCCTCCCATTCTGTGGCGTGGTGAACCAAGACCACAGCTGTCTACTGATGGCTGCCCCATGCAGCCTGACATCAGAACAGATCTTCCATGCCCACCATCTCCTTGGATTGAACACAAAGAACGGCTTGGGCAGCTCTGAATGAAAATGTGTGCCCCTGCTTAGGGGGAGGCTAAGCTCAACTGATTGTTCAATGCAGAAAAGCATTAAACTTGTTGTTATTTGATGCTTCCATCAAGGTGGGAAACCGACAATCGGCAGACCGCCTTTCATATCATTTAAGTTATAGCAGATGTGTATGTGAAAGTGGGTTGCACGGTACCTAATCTTTCAGGATAGAGGGCTTTAGTAGTCATAGGCTACTTCTCCATCTCATGGAAGGGTGGGATAAAGCAGTAATGATCTGTATGAGAGATATTTCTGTCCAGAAGGCAGGGGTAAATCTGAGATTCCCTCCTCCCCTGCCCCAGTTAAATCAGGCTTTATCTAGAAATAGTCAGCATCTTGTGTGTTTCTCTTTTGTGGGGCCAGAGACGCCCTTTGCTGTGCACACTCGAGAGAACGCCAGCACCCCCTGCAACATCCTTGCGAGATCCAAGTGGCTGAGCCCACCCAGAGTTTCTGAATCCAAAAGCCAGTGTAGGGCCCAATAATTCACGTCTCTGCCGGCGCTAGGACACAAGCAGGCAGAGTGAAGGTCATTTCTGGAGGTGAGGGGGGCCATGCAGGCACTAGGCCAACAGCTGCTGGGAGGTGCCAAAGGTCACAAGGTAACAGGAAGCTGAGGAGATGTCAAAAGCTTAAGCAACCATACACTGCTAAATGTTTGATAACTGGCTCTTGGGCAGGAGGAACTAACTATAGCCTTGGCCAATTTATTGTTTTTAGTATATTGTAGGTGTGTGTGTGTGTTTTACGGTTTAAAAATATTTTAAGGTGTGTGTGTGTTTGTGAACATGAGTACCAGTGTGCATGGAGGCCATGTGGCTGTTGGAGCCAGCCCCTGGAACTGGAATCACAGGCTTTCGTAAACCTCTCTCTAGCAACTTGTTTTGTTGCTGTTGTCTTTTGAGACAATGTCTCTCTGTGTAGTTCTGTCTAGCTTAGAACTCACTATTTAGGTCGGGTTGGCCTTGAACTCATGGATGCCACCTGTCTCTTCCCAATTGCTGGGATTTATGCGTATAGGCCACAACCAACTTGACTTTACTAACATTTTTAATTGGCATTTCTTCATGCACATGGTACCGGGTTTTATAAGGACACTTTTGAACAAGTACAAAACATACCTTGAGCGTGTTTCATCTGTCCTGCACTACCCTTGCCCATCCTATACTCATCTTCTTCCCTTTCATGTAGCTATACATACATGATTTTATGCGCCTACATAAAATCTAGGATCCACAAGTGAGAAAAAAAAACATGTAATATCTGTCTTGCTAAGACTAAATTTACTTGCCACAATTGTCTCCAGCTACAC
This sequence comes from Pachyuromys duprasi, assembly GCA_028658305.1. Classification (NCBI taxonomy): domain Eukaryota; kingdom Metazoa; phylum Chordata; class Mammalia; order Rodentia; family Muridae; genus Pachyuromys; species Pachyuromys duprasi. The sequence continues at coordinate 49,210,878 of CM053764.1, forward strand.
TGATTTTTCTGCCAATGAAATACTCTTATTCTTTCTGGCTGAAAATGCTCATTGTACTCATTGCACACGTACTGCATTTTCTTTATTCATTTCTCTGTTGATGTATGGCTAAGTTAGCTCCGTAATTTAGGCGCTTCGAATAGTGTTGCAGTAAATACTGGTGTGCAGGTGTCTCCTTGACGTGCTGGCTTGGAGTCTTCTGCTTACATATCCTGAAGCAGCACAGAAGGGTCATAGGGCAAATCTATTTTTAGTATACTGAGAGGTCTCCATGACAGTTTCCGTTGCGGCTGGACTACTTTATATCCCTGCCAGCAACGCGTATCAGGCTTCCGGCTTGTCCACATCCTAACCAGCTTTTGTTGTTTTCTTTTCTTTTAATTTAAAAGATTAAGATATTTGGGGGATTTATTTATTTTATATTTATGAGTGTTTTGCTTGTAAGTCAGTGTACCATGTAAAAGCCTGGTACCCAAGTTCAGAAAAGGGTGTCAGATCTCTTGGAACTGGAGGTACAGATGGTTGTGGGCCACCATGTGGATGCTGGGAACCGAACCTGTTGAGAGCCAGTTTTCTTAATGGCTGAGCCATCTCTCTAGCCCCTGTTGCTTGTCTTTTTTTTTTAATGTAATTTATTTATTTTTGTATTAATCACAGGTTAGGTACTTTGCATCCCAGGCGTAGCCCCCTCCCTCATTCCCTCCCACTCTCTCCATCCCTCCCTCATCTCCTCCCTGCCCCCTCCAAGTCCCCTTCCATCCCACCCCAGTTCATCTTGTCTCCTCAGGGCTGGCTGCAATGTCCTCCCCTGGGATCTAGCCAGGCTGTTACTCCCTGGCATGTATGGGGGAGGGTCAAAGAGCCAGCCATCGCGTTCATGACAGAAACAGTCCCTGTTCCCCTTACTAGGGTCTTCAGTTGGGCACTGAGCCACCATGGGCCACATCTGAGCGGGGGTTCTAGGCCATATCCATACATGGTCCTTGGTTGGAGAAACTGTCTCATATAAGACCCCTGTGCCCTGCTCAATTTGGTCTTTGTGGAGCTCTTGTTCTCCCCAAGTCTTACTAACTTCCCCCATTTTTATTATTATTCCTCGCCCTCTGCTGAAGGCTTGATTGTGAGTCTTAATATCTGCTTTGATATATTGCTATATTGACTCTTTCAGAGGCCCCCTTTGGTATGCTCCTGTCCTGTTGCTTGTTTTCTCCTCCATTCAATGTCCATCCCATTTGTTCATCTAAACGAGCATTGATCATACCAACCTGGGTCTTCCTTCTTGTATATCTTCCCTAGGTGTATAGATTTCAGCATGACCTTCCAATCCTATAGGTTTATATAAGTGAGTATATACCATATGTTTCTTTCTGCTTTTGGGATACCTCACTTAGGATGATCGTTTCCAGGTCCCACCATTTGCCTGCGAATTTCATGATTTCCTTGTTTTTAATTGCTGAGTAGTATTCCATACTGTTGCTTGTCTTAATCAAAGCCATTCTCCTTGGGGTGAGATAAAGTCTTCACATAGTTTTAATTTGTGCTTCTAATGTCTAGCAATGCTGAACACTTCATTTGTAGCTTATCTTTTAGGACTGTCAGCTCATTTAATTCACCCATTTCTTTATTTGTGTTATTTGAATGTATACAATATATGCACATATATATTAGTTCTTTGTAAAATTATGTATACAATATTGTGCCTGCATGTACACCTGAACACCAGAAGAGGACGCCAGATCTCATAGTTGGTTGTGAGCCACCGTGTGGTTGCTGGGAATTGAACTCAAGAACACGGAAGAGCAAGCAGAGTTCTTAAGCCCCGAGCCATCTCTCCAGCCTATATATTAGTTCTTTGTATATTCTAGACCTCAATCCTCTGTCAGATGTGTAGTTTTCAAGGCTTTTCTCCCAGCTTGTAGGCTGCCTTGTCACTCAATCTTACCTATGCCCGAATCATGAAGTGCTTCCCTTATCTCGTCCTCTAATGTTTTCAGAGTGTTAGGGCTTACTTTAAGGTCTTTGATCCTTTTGGAGTTGACTTATGTACAGGGTGAGAGGTAGGAATCTGGTTCTATCTGCTGCATGTCAATACTCAGTTTCCCCAACACCATTTGTAGAAGAGATCTGTCCTTTCTCAAATGCATAGTTGTTTTACATCTTTGTCAAACATTAGATGGCCACAGCTGTTTGTATCTGGGTCCAATAGTTTACTTCAGTGATCATGTGTCTGTGTCAGTCACATGCCATGGCTCTGTAGTATCTCTTGAAGTCAGGCATAATGATCCCTCTAGCATTGTTCTTGCTCTGAATTGCCTTGGCTGCCTGGAGCTTTTGACAGTTTCTAGGGTATAAATAGTCATAGCCAGCCTCAAGCTACCAGAATGACGCTTCTGGTTACACTGAGAAAGACATGAAGACTTAGCTCTTTTCTCAACCTGAAGGGGGAGGGGAGGGTGCTAGAGGAGAACAGGCTTGTAACTGAGTCTGCCGACGTGACAAATGAAGCCGCCCACTACCATGTGAAATTTCCAAGGTCTCCCACTGAAAGAATAAGAAGCAGTAGTAGCCAGGCCATGACAGAACTATTGTATGTGTTCTGGTTTTTCTTTTTTCTTAATTGCACACTCTATGTGTAAATATTTTTTCCTAGTTAAGAAAGCTAAATTTTAAGAGGTACAAAAAAATGAAAAGAAACATATATTATCCCACCATTCGGAACTAAACACTTAATATTTTGCATTATATCCTAGGCTTTAAAAAAAATAAGCCACACTCTAACATTTGTATAGGTTATATGTGGTGTGGTCCACACAGAAAATTTGAAACCCCATTCCTTGCAGATAACGGAGTGTTGTGAACCATCTCTCCTGCCATTAGATGTTCACTAACATGAATTTTAATGAGCAAAGAGTATTCCCTTATTAAATGCATTGTTTATCTATCTAGTCTCCTGCTTTGTACCTGACACTGTTCAATTACAGAGATGTTCTCCTGAGCTGTCTTCTAGCTCCATGTTTCTGTCCTGTGCTTATTTCTTCTTTGTATTCAATTTTCCAGGGGGAAAGGCGGCTCACATGGAAGTGTGCATGTTTTGGACTTTTTTTTTTATTATTTAGCTTACACTTCCAACACATTCATTACTGAGAGAAGTCAGGGTAGGAACTCAGGCGGGAACTCAGAGCAGACCCCACGGAGGAATGCTGCCATTCTTGCTGACATACTCCTGGTTTTGGGCCGACTCCTGGCAACAAGCTCCTTTCCAAAGAGTCATAGCTACTGGTCCTTTCACCAGCTCACATTTCAGCACTTGAGGCTTACAAGTCTTAAAAGCTCAAACACGTTAGTTATAGCTTGCTTATTTAATTTTTGCTTTTACATTAGTGAAAGAAAGCCAAGCAAGAAATGGACTGGTGACAGTTACAGGAAAGGCAGCTTATGAAGGTGACCTTAAACTTCAAAGTTCCACTCAATACTGAACTATTTGGCTTCAAAGGAGATAATAAAACCTGCATCCAGTTCACTCAGTGATGCTTCCTACAAAGTAGTTGTCCTAACTGAAGCAGCTTGTGGGTGGGAAACTCAGGTACCAGCCGGGCGTAGGGAGGCCAGAAACCAATGAGAGGCTGGGCTGAGCCGTCACTCTCAATCAAAGAGCGACATTTGGTGATCTTAATTCCTCAGAGGAACAAAGAATAGACACTAGTGGAAAGTGGGGAAGTGGGGCAGAAAGAGGGCATGCTATTAACAAGCAAATTAAGACCAGACAAGAGCTATGAATCAGAAGTGACCTGATAGTGAGCCTTGGATTAAGCGCATCTGGGTCTCGGGGGGATTTCACAGTTGTTTGATTCAAATCGCTAATCTTTTCTGAGCAGTTCCCTGCAAGCTGTCTAGAAGGGACGGGTAAATGGATGGCCTGGCCAAACCATTGCACGCTGATGTTTTATGCATGAGTGTGCAGTTAAATTGTCATGGCTTGTTGGGTCAGGACTTAAAGGGTGGCCACTTCATAGAGTTTCAGAATTTTAAAGACAAAAGGGAACTAGAAGTACTTTTCCCACCTGTGATTTTCTAGATAGATATATTGAGACTCAGAATAATGCTATGATCTCACCTAAATTTATGCATATGCTACAGGCAAGCTTGGGCCAGAACCAGACCAGCGACCTTTAGCCTTGGACAAATCCTGGCACTTGTTCCCATTTACTTACTCCAGAATTATCCTAGTTATTCTTCTGTTGCTTTGAGGAGACATCATGACAAAAGCAACGTTTAACTGGGGCGCTTACAGTTTCAGAGGTTTAACTCATTATCATTCCTTGAGAGAGCATAGCGGCCTGGCTGCAGACATGGTGTTGAAGAAGCTGAGAGTTCTTCATCCCGATCTGTAGGCAGCAAGATGAAAAGATACTAGCCCTGGTGTGGGCTTTCAAAACCTGGAAGCCCACCCCGAGTAACACACTTCCTTCAACAAGGCCACACCTCCTAATCCTTCTAATCCTTCCCAAAGTTCCATTCCCCGGTGACTAAGCGTTCAAGTGAGCCTATGCCGGGCGTTCTTATTCTACTACCACAAGTATTTTCTGAACTTCCTTAACGGAATGACAGGAGGAATTAACGATCAGGAGTGAAAAAGTAGAACAAATAATCTTATTAGCTGTCATTCTTAGGTGGCACACTACATGGGCAAGCACACATTCGTTACTCAGTGGATGCGATCTGGATTCATTTCCCTTCTGTGCATCATAGGCTCATTAAAGGCCCACCTCAGCAGGCCAATGATGGTACAGGTTTTTAATTCCAGGACCTGGGAGGAAGAAGCAGGTGGATCTCTGAGGTCGAGGCCAGCCTGGTCTACAGAACAGCCTGGTCTTCCAAGACAGCCAAGGTGACACAGAGAAACTTTGTCTAGAAAAACAACAACAACAATAAAATAAAAAATAAAAATAAAATAAATAAGAAAAAAATTAAAAATTACATAGTGCCCGCCTTTCAGGTTGCAGTAGTCTATAGAAAGCTTGATAAGCAATGGGTGTTAGTTTTTCTTTTTTCTTCTTTCTATTGTGCTTTCTTTTCCTTCTCCTCCTTCATTCTTTCTTTCCTCCCCATCCTCCTTTCTCTCTCCTCCTCTCCAACCCCTTTCTGCTCTTCTTCCCTCTTCCCCTTCTTCATTTTCTTCTTTCTTGTTCTTCTTCTTCTCACCTCCTTTTTTTCTTCTCCTCTTCCCCTTTCTTCTGGAAGGTATTGCTTCTTATTATAAGTCAAGGCCGAGCACTTGAAGGAGCTTTTCTTTCATGCAAATATCTAAAGCAATAGAGGGACAGACACCCTCAGGGAGGAAGAGTACAGCAAGGCAGGATGTTTTGTGGATGGATTCTTGGGGCTAGGTGCTGGCTGGGACAACAAGGTCAGTTGTCTAGGAGTGAGGCAAAGCGCCCAGGAAGTAGGAAAGAAAGCCTGTCCAAGGTCATCCCGCCATCAAAAGTCCGATATGAGATTTAAAGTCAATGCTAGAGAACTGTCCCCAGATACATACTCTTCAGATCTGTGCAGAGACCCTGACTGTGGGATAGGCATGTGGGAAGGAGGAAACTGTGTCAGAGCTCTAAGCTGAGGCAAGTAAGTGGACCGTGAGCACACTATTGCTGCTCCCCAGGGTCCACTTGGGGAGCCAGATAAAGGTCCCACGGACATTTACATATATATGCCCGACAACCTCTTGTAGTCTATGGCTGAGAACTCTTGTTCCCCAGTTTCCAGTCTCTTGGGTGACACCTCAGTTTATCTGCTGACTTCTCCTCTGCATCCGGACCACTCCTCTCCCTCTGCTCTCTGCTCAGTGCCCTGGTCTGGGCCTAGTGGCCTGCGGTCTGGCCAAGAGCATGGGAACGGCAATGGCTTTCATTCCAGTGGGCATGAGGTCACCGCCCACTGCCCAAGAGGACAGTCTGCATCATTTGATGGCCTTGTTGGCAGAACATAAAAGCTGGAAATGCCTGATGAGGTCATTGTGTCCAGGCCCCAGGGCTGGACCCTGCTGGCTCCCTGGGTAGTTGACACATTCTGCTACCTCCCCCTGAAGCAGCAGAGCGAGCAGGTCCAGGCAGGGGAGGCTGGGCTTGAGGTAAACTTTTCCTGTCTTCCCTGTGGGCTCTACCCTTGGCCCCAGAGGAGAAGACAGAGCCTCTGCCTTTGTGTAGGGAAACCCCAAGACCTTGAGGCTCTGTGGACACCCCTAAACCTTTGCCCTGTTGTATTTCTCCCAGGAGGGTCCAAGAAGCTGTTACATGGATACTGAGAGTGCAGAAGGGCAGAGAGGGCGAAACAGCAAGTGCATGAATACCTACTAATGTGTGAAGCTGCCTGTCCTGGTAGCTTGGGAAGACCCCTTCTCAGAACGGTGCTGTTGGCTGGCAAAGTCACCACTTCCTCCCCTGGGCTAATGTCCTCATCTGTACAGCTTGTTTGTCGGCTCAGAGCCAAGGGTCATAATTCACTGGGAATACAGGCCCCTTGGTGCAAAGGCAAAGGGCAAAGTTATGAGAACATGAGTTCCAAGGCAGCTGCCTGCTGCCTTCCATAGAAATTACTACCCGCCCCTCAGCAAGGCTGGGCTGTCTGAAAGCCCGTCTCACCTAACAACCTCTGCTGCTTGAAGGTCACCAGGAAATGACACAGAAGCCCCTGGAGTGGCGCCTAAATACCCATAGAGTCAGAATCCTGTAGCGCCAAGGGCCGGTCCCTGAGACAGGGAGGGTACCAGTCAGTCCAGCCAGCGGCTCAGAAAGAGCTGCTGTGAACAGAGCCTTTGGCGGAAAGAGGTGGCCCATTCTTTGAGCACCCTTGAGGTAAGAATGGAGTACTACAGATGCCCAAGGAGACAGACAGCAGGTAGCTTGGTCCTGTGCCTAAGGTGAGTCATGTCAGCAGGCATCTTGCTTTGCCCAAGGTTCAGCTCTGGCAGGAACTTCTGCTTCGTAGCTGTAATTAGCCAGCTGGGGTTGAAAGGCTAGAAACCCGAAGGAACACCGTGGTTGAAGACCCGAGAAGGTGCTCGGCTTGTGGCGGGAGTTTCAAAGGTGCAGGGCAGTAGGCAATGGTATCCTTAAGCCATCCATCCAAACAGGGATCCTACTAGGTCAAGCACAGGCCTCCAGACCTACTAGGACCCTTTACATTCTTCCTCTAATGGCTGAGCAATTTGTAAGTATGGAGCATTCCAGAGTTTAGAAAAATGGTCTGGGGGGGGGGGGGTATAAAAGTCTTACAGTTAATTTCAGCTCACATCAGAGACCTTTCGAGTTGGGGGTGTCCAGTGGTCCTTGCCACCCTCTACATTCATGATTGTTCCCATTTTAAGAGTTGAGAAAAGAGGCTCAGGGTTACCCAGCTATGAGACACGGGTCTGGCCTTGTCTAGATTAGCAGTTCTCAACCTGTTGGTTGAGACCCCCTTGAGGGTCGAATGACCCTTTCCACAGGGGCCACCTAAGATCATGGGAAAACACAGATATTAACATTATGATTCATAACAGCAGCAGAATTACAGTTATAAAGCAGCAATGACAATAATTTTATGGTTGGGGGTCACCACAACACGAGGAACTGTATTAAATGGTTGCAGCATGAGGAAGGTTGAAGACACTGGCCCAGATCTTCTGAAGCCAGACTGAAGTTTTTTTTACACTTACCTCAACCAGTCAGTTGAGTCATGATGCCAGAGTACAAATTATAGGTCTAAACTCAAGGTAAGTGACAGAAAGCCTCCATCAAATGCAGCTTGCTGCTTGCTTTTTGTAAAGTTTTATCGACATACACTTGTTCATTCACGTATCCTCTGCGATAGCTTTCTTTAAGGGGCAGAGCTAGTCTCGCAACAGAGTCTGCACGGCTCCCAGAGTCTAAGTAGTTCCCATCCGGTTTGTCCTAGACTGGAATACATAAACCAAGATGGATTTCCCTAAGAAAGCAGGTCACTAGGGAGTGACTTACAGACCCTGATGTCTAAGTATACAGAGCAATGTCACAAGCGAACACAGGCACCTGTGCTTGGCCAGCTGTTAATAACTCTTGAGGTGACTCAGCCCAGGCTTTGCAGCGACAGCCTCAGCACGTCTGTACTCAAAGTGGTTGAGAACTTGGGGAAGTAGTTGTCTATCGCCATGACAAAACACCATGACCAAGAAACAAAACAAAACAAAACAGAAAAACAAACTCGGGAGGAAAGGGTTTATTGGGCTCATACGTCCACCTTGTGTTCATTACTGAAAGAGGACAGGACAGGAACCCAAGCAGGGCAGGAACCTGGAGGCAGGAGCTGATGCCGAGGCCATGGAGGGGTGCTGCTTACTGCCTTGCTCCCCATGGCTTGCTCAGCCTGCTTTCATATAGAACCCAGGACCACCAGCCCAGTGATGGCACCACCCACCATGGGCTGGGCCCTCTCCCACCCATCCACCACTAATTAAGAAAATGCCCTACAGCTTGATCTTATGGAGACTTTTTATTTTTCAATTGAGGTTTCCTCTTTTCAGATGACTCTAGCTTGTGTCAAGTTGACCTAAGACTAGCCAGCACGGTGGTCACCAGAGGAGACCTGTTTGAGGCCTGAAGCTTGGAGATGGGGAAAGGCTTGAGGGAACCTGCTGTGGGCCTACCGTGAGAACGGGGACTTTTGACTGTGTGTGCGTGTGCCTGTGGTCTCTTCAAGTGTCTGTTTCTAGAGAAAGGGAGGTGTTGTCTGGCAACCTCTGAACTATTCCTGGAACTTGCCTTGGAAGCTGTAAGAAAGCTTGACTAGGATCTTAGAACAGAGGCCGTGTGTTGGGGAAGGAGAGAGTCTAGATCCATGCGGCTCTTTTATCTGTTTCCTCCCAGCATTCTCGGCCCCTAGTGGGTCCTTGATGTTCGGTCCTCCTTGGTCTTAGCAGGCCCAGGGGGGCGGAAGAGGGATCCTGGGCTAGTTCTGGATTGGATCAAGGGACAGCAGTGGCGGCACCTTAGCTGTCCTCATCAGGATCCTTGCCAAAGTTGAAGGCTCTCGATTTGTTTTATGGGCGTTGGTGACATTTCCTCCTTTGGTCCCAGGGTGGTGCTGCTGAGCAAGGACCTTTTCCGGCAGGACCAGAAGCACCAAGCTTGGCGAGGCTCTGGACTAGAGGAGGGATGCTCAGTGCACAACTGTGCCTCGCAGGTCAAGCCCCACAAGAGTGGCCCTTGCTCTCATTCTACTTGGCGCGAGTCACACCTCCGCAGCTCAGCGCAGGGACTGGGTGCGCTCCTGCTGGCCGCTTTTCCCAAAGGACCGGGTGCCTCGTCGTATTCTCCCTTCTGCGGCTCGCAGTAATCTCCAGCAGCGTGTCCAGATGCTCAGTTGCTTTCTTTGCTTACTTGGGGACGCTGTGAGTCGGAGTCCCCGCCCCGCCCGGGAGCTGCTTTGTTTCTCGTGGACGCAGTGCTCAAGGCGACCACGCGGGGGCGCCGGGGTCCTGGACGTGGGCCTCCTAGCCTCTGCCTGCTTATCTTCCTCTGGAGTTCCGCTCGTGTCCACACTGGAACATCCCTGGCACGGATGCTTTCCAGTCATAGTGACGTACGCATGTTCTCCTAGGGGAGGTTTCCTGCCACCTCCTGTCCTCCCCGCTCTCTGTGTTCCATAAGCAATACCTACTTTATTCTTATCAGGTACATAGAAACTACAGAGCAGGCACTCAGAGAATGTGCTTTACAGAGCTTACTAAATGCACACTACCTTACCTTTTACAACCTTCCCCCGCCCCCAATCTCTTTTAGGTTTACACAAGAAATGAGTAGAAAACACTGAGCGTCTGTGTGCCCTCTCCCTCATTCTTTCCTGCCCCCCCCCCCCGGCCCCAGCCCCCCAATCCCCACGCACCAGTAACCTGGAAACCATCAACATCCACACAGTGGCTCATTAGCACCCATGAGCCCTCACTAATGCGGCGGCACCCATATCTCAAGGCTTACATGTGGGTGTTCTGGATTTCATGAAACCTGACAGATGTGTGCTGCCCATACTGACCGCTGCATCTCTGCTGCTTTACAGTTAGTCTCCTCTCTCAGCCCTAACTCCTGGTCTTTACATGCTCTCTCCCCCTTTGCAGAATCATACCCAATTGCCACACTCATCAAGGGGGATGTTCTTCCTGTTTTACCTTTGAAGAAAATGAGATTCAGAAATCATTACCAAGGCCGAGGCTGAGCCCTGTCGTGTGGCCACCCAGACTCTCTGCTTGCACACTGGTCTGGGAAACCCCCTGGGTAGTAAAGCCAGTGATGATGTGACAGGGGACGGAGGATGTCCAGACTTCCCATCACAAAACTGCCCCAGCCAACAAGCCTGGGGACTTCCCAGGGAACTACGCTCAGAGGTCACACTGTACCTCCCGGCTGATTCTGCATCTGAGAAGTAGAGAGAGTGTGACAAGCGGTTCTTGAAAGCAGGGTCTCTTGCTGCTCGCTGCTGGCGGGGCTGCCCTGGCCCCTGCTCTGTCTTCTCTGCACCATGGGCTTTGAATTTACACTGTGGGTCTTCTAGGGCACAGGGGGATCTGAAAGACAGAGGAGGACCAGAGTTCCAGGTGGGCATGCCCTTTGACCAGATTCAGCCAGTTAAAACACAGGATGCTCAATATTGAGTTTTGTTAAACAGTGAAACCTTTCAAGTGTGAGCGCATGGCAAATGCGTCGTTACTCCTTCCGATGAGCTGTTTAACCAAAATTCAGTTTTAACCGAGCAGCCTGTATTTTATATGGCAATCCTGCCCGGTAGGTTCTTGAGCCACGAAGAGAAACATAGCAGGAAGAGGAAGTACACAGCTCAGGATGGGAGCGTGGTCCCTGAGCTAAGGCCTCCTTAGAAGCAGATTTAATGTCCTGAAGTTGTAATAGTGTTCTGCTAGGAGCCTACAAGGCCTCAGTAGGCGCCCTGTATGGCTTGACAATAAATCCCACCATCTGAAATGTTTTTGAGTTGGATATAAAGTGGGGAAGAAGTAGACAATGAGAGAAAGCAAGATGGGATAGATGGAAGGCTGTGAAGAAAAGAGTTTCCAGGGCGAGAGAATGTACTGGAATGAATGGTGACAAATGCCTGAACAGCCAGCTTCAGTTGTGGCATTCAAGTGGTTGTGCGGCCTACCTTTTTGACTGAAATGTCCCTGTTAGCATCCTAAGTGAGACTGCAAAGAAGCCAGGCAGGACTGGATGGGACCAGGAATGATGGTCTCCTGAGCAGCAGAGTGGGCTCCATGCTCACCCTGGATCCGCATGGCTGTGTGGTTTCTCAGCGGAGGAGAAGTCACAGGAAAGAGTGTGGGGGAGCAGAGCTGGCTAAGCGAGGAGACCCTGGCTATCACGGAGAAAATGTTCTTTGAGATAGACTTACTTAACCAGTTGACTTCTAGTGGGGAGGTCTACTGCCACTCAGGAGCCAAGATGATCACAAGTTCAAAGCCTGCCTGAGCTGCAGAGAGAGTCGAAGGCCATCTTGGGTGACTTCCTGAGGCTCTCAAAACAGAAAGTAAGCGACTGGAGATACTACTCGGCAGGAAAGCTTTTGCCTCATACAGGAGTTCACTCTCCAGTGTGGCAAACACCAACCAACCGACCAAACGAGGAGCTGACCTCTTCCGTCTACTGTAGTGGTTCGGAAAAGGGGCTGCTTGGAGGAGAGCAGCCTCTGTCAGGGCAGGGTCCTCAAGAAGCGTGATCGGGTGGGAGTTGTTTTAACACATTTCCCATTGGGCATGGTCCATGCCTCCTGCTTTTCAAAGCCTCAATTTTTCTGCCTGTGTTTATTGCCATTTATAAACATCCATTCTGCCACTGATAGTTTCCAGTTTAGGACCGTCAGGAAGGATGCTGTTTGTAGATGTCTCTAGATGCACATTTCAGTGAGCCTGTGGATACCCACGGGGAGCGTACAGAGCTTGGGGGAAAGGACCTGAGTCACGAGGTTTGTATTTTTACTTCAGCTGATGATGTCAAATGATTTTGCAAAGTGATCGTACCCATTTACACGGCTTCAGCAGCGTAGGGAGGCTGTAGTTGCTACACATCCTTGCTACCACCTGGTGTTGTCAACTTTCCGGATTTAGCCAATCGTTTTGTGTTGTGGTTTTGTGACTGTAGTTCTAATTGTGTTTGCTCTGATGAGTAAAGGAACCATGCACAATTTCCATGGCTTACTGGCCACTTGCTCTTCATTTTTGTGAGAGATGCTAGCTTTAATTTTGTTTCGTCTCGTCTCTTTACATTTTGGACCTGTTGACTTCTGTTTTCATTGCTGTTTATTTGTTTGGGGATAGGGTCTTTCTAAGTAACCCAAGCTGTCTCATGCGCCTCCAGTGGCCTCAGTTTCCCCATTGCTTGGTTCACAGGTGTGTAGCACCTCACAGCTGCCCTCTGTCTCCTGAATGTAGCAAAACCAGGGCTTCCCAACTCAGTTTTCATTCTCTTAATTTCACCTTCGGATGGACAGGAGTTTCTCTTTTTCATCAGTCCAGTGGATTTATCTTTTCCTTTTCCTTTAAAAACATCCCCCTTCTGCCCTGTGGAAGCTTTAGTTATTGTTTTGCAATTCACACTGAGATCAGCTGTTCACCCAGCTGATTTTCATGCATGGTGAGGTAGGGTTTGGATTTCAGTGCTCCCAGCTCCACATCCTGAAAAGCCCATTCTCTCTCTCTCTCGCTCTCTCTCTCTCTCTCTCTCCCCTGCAGAATACTTTCGTCTGTTAACTGCACATTATCTAGTTCAAGAACTGCTGCTCTGTTCCAGTGGTCTCCTTGTCTATATATACAGAACAGTGCAATGCTGAACTGAGGCCACTCAGCAACCTTATGATGTGCTGGAACAGCCCTTTCTGTTGTTCTTAATCGACTTATTGCATTTTAACCAATTCCCTGCTTCCGGTATGGAAGAGACCTCTCGGTCCTTAATGCTAAGACTTAAATATGCACAAATCTTACTTTAATTTTTTGCAGTAAATAATCTTATTTGACTTAGAGGTTCCCCATTTGCACTTTACGTTTATTGCTAGCTTTGGTTTAGTGTCTGTGTGTACATGTGCAGGCATATTTAATTTCTCTGCTCATTACTTTTGACTTATGCATTATTTTAAAAATCCATATTGGTTTTCTTAGAGACAGACACATGCATCTACAGTCTAGGCTAATTGATACTTTTAACGTTCCCAGGCAATGTGCCTCATGCACAATGCTTTCATTTCTGTTTATTCTCCCCAGATTTGTTTCTCTGTTGTTGAATACCTTAATTCACACTTCAAATCCCGTTCAAAATCATAGTTATGGCTGTTTTACATGTACATTAATCTGCGTTTACCTCAGTGGATGACCTTATTTTCTGTGACTTTTCTGTTTTTCCAGCATTTCTAACCCAGCTCATTTTATTATTATCCTAGCATCTCCTCAGCATGGCTTTCCAAGTGACAACTACTCTCACTCTCTCTCTCTCTCTCTCTCTCTCTCTCTCTCTCTCTCTCTCTCTCTCTCTCTCTCTCTCTCTCTTTTATATCTGATGTGAATTTATCTCAACTTCACTTTACTGGAAGATATCTTATTGACTGTGAAATTCTAAGTTGGAGTAGGCAGTGTGGATTCATGCATGCAATTCCTGGAAGTAGGGAGACGGAGGTAGGAGGGTAGAAAGGTCTAGGACAGTCTATGCTGTATAGTGGGACACTTTCTCAAAAACCACAAACACAAACAAACAAAAACACCCTCAAACCTAAGTTGGTTGTTGGCTTTTACAGCATTGTGATGACACTGGCTTGCTGGTGGCTGACTGCTTGATTCTTGTTGAGAAGTCTCTACTAGAGTTGCTTCTATTTTTCCTGTCTGAGCATTTTAAAGACTTGACCTTTGGTTGTCTGCAGTGCAGATGAACCGAGCTGCATGCATGGGTGTGTACTTGTTTCTTCTGGGGTACTCAGCATTTCTCACATCCTCATCTAGTTCTGGTTGACTCTCAGCGGTCCTCACTTCTCACCTCCTGTTTTTCCCCTCTTGTGCAGAAGGCTAAGTTATGTACGTGCTAAGTCTTTTCAGCAATACTTTAAAAATGATTTATTTAACTGTTTAGCTGTGTGTTTGCTTGCATAAGTTTATATGCACCACATGCATGCAGAAGTCCTTGGAGAAGACAATCTTTAAATAAGTCTCCTGTTAATTTTTTCTTATGAGGGTGGAAAGAAGTTCTGGGGTTCCTCCTATGAACCTCATCATTCTCCGGATGATAGAGCACAGGTTCAGAGCAGAGGCTACTTTCTCGGGGTTTCCCAGAGAACCTGTGCAAAGAGAGGCTGGAACCCGTCTCCTAAATGTGTGCCCCACCGGGCTATCCTCTGCAGTATTTCTTTTTAAAGGACGGGACATAATAAATGACTAAGGAAACTTTCCAAATCCACAAATTACAAATCAAAGTCTTTGAAATAAAGCCCACACCGGTGGTTAGACATTGTCCCTGGCTTCCAGTGTCAGCATGGTGTCCTCCTTGTGACAATGACAGTAGCAGAATGGGACTTTTTTCGAAGTGTGCTGGTTGTGGTTAATGTCTGTTCCCTTTTGGCTGTCCTGCGTGCAGCACATTTCTGTGTGTGAAGGCACCTACAGAACCTAAGAGGACCAGGGACATCTACTTTCCACCTCATGGTAGCTGTATTTAGGCACACGGCCTCAGCCATTTTTGTGTTTCCAGGGAACTCTGGAGAGAGTGCTGTATGAACTGTACAGTAGCTACGGAGCAGCTGAGCTCTGCGGGCTGGTGCCAGCGCCTGCACACACACACTGCTGGGCTGTGACATTGGCCAGTCCTGCTGATGCGCTGTTTTCTGAGCCCCGTGCATTCCTGCCATTCTGCCCAGCTTTGGACTTCTTTAAAACAAGTCCCCTGCTCCCTTTCCATGTAGCTCAGGTTAGCCTGAATTTGGCCATTCTCCTGCCTCAGCTTTCTTGGTGCTTTACAGGTGTATGCTATGACACCTGCAAATATGTCCCCTTTCTTCTTCCTCTGCTTTGCTTGTACCTAAGGGCCTTGACTGAGGGGGGTTATGGAGGACATCGGTTCTCAGACCCCATGTGCACCACTATGTGAGACTCTTTGTTATGTATGCCTCACTACAAAGATCAGCCAGTCTTTGATGTCCAAATAATGAAAAACTAGAGGCTTTAATTAAATTTCGCCTTGCCCTAAGGAAAAGAACTTAAAGTTCACAACACCTTGGTTCCCAAGTGGTCACCCAGTAGAACCTGTAGAAGCTTGTCTATAGGGCCCTCTTCTGGCATCTGTTCCCTGCAAATAACCAGCACTCGCTCAGGTGAGGATTCCTCACCAGCCAAGACCTGCTTACAGGTAAAGGATGCTGGGAGCAGACCACAAGGGTGCTAGGCTAGAGGCATATCCCTCACGTCATTTCCACAAGGACTCTGGCTTATTTACAGACTCCAGAGGTGTGATGAAAACTCAGCCAGAGAGGAGAGTGCATGACCGGGGTCCCAGTGGAGAAAGAAGAAGTCAGCGCGTAGGCGTCTGACCCCCCTGTGCATGCTGCCCTGACCTTCTGTGTGCCTCTTCTCTGCTGAGCCTCAAGCAGCTGGGAGCAGGGACTGTTACACGTGGAAGGACGTGGTCCAACAAGTGACACGAGGTTGGCTCCTGTTGCCACTGCACACACCTGAGCCTGCTATGTGGCGTATGGAGAACAACACCCCAGAGGCCGGGAGAGAGAGGTTCTGATCCTCTACCAGGTCAGACTATTACGGTAACTGCAAACGAGATTTCCTTATAGTTGTCTGGGAGAGTATGGAATCTTCTAGAAATGTAGAGTTGGAGAAGGGAGGTCCAGTGCAGTATGGGTGCAGGACGGAGGTGAGAGAAATGACCTGTGGCTGGCCGCAGCTTCTTCAGTACTCTTTACCTGAAGCAAGAATGTAAACACCCATGGTCCCAGCTGGATTTCCACCACTCTCAATTTCCCTAAAGACTCATGCGGTCACCATGGATTGGTCCCAATCTGAACACTCATAGGACCTGGGCAAGAAGCCCAAAGAAGTCTACATATGAACTTGCTGAGTACCCCAGGCTGGTCTTGAACTCTTGATCTTCCTGCCTTGCTGTCCTCGGTGGTGATATCAGGCCTGGATTAAAATACTTAAGTGTGTTAATCACACCAACAGGCTGTCACGGAGCTGTGCTGTCTTCCCGTGGAGCAAGCAGACCTTATAAAGATGCAGAAGCCAGGCTCTGATTTGAATCTCTAGGACCTTCCAAGTCCCGGGGCAGATGTAGGAACAAGGAGAGCTTGCCTGTGGCCCCAGCTCTTGGCCACTGTCAACCTAGATATTGTGAGCGGCTTTGCACATGGACCTCTGCTCCACAACCCTGTGCACCCTCCCTGTCACACAGCTGCCAGCCGTCTCTTGGCACAGGCTACCCGAGGAAGCAGGACCCAGGCAAAGGGCCTAGAAGTGACCCTCTCCATCCCTTTCCCTCCTCCCCTCCTTCCTTTCCCATTTCAAGGGTAAAAAAAAAAAATCAACCTTAAGGGCAAGGAAACAGACCTAGGCATTAATATTTTAAATATTATTGATGTGTGGGAAGAAGTCTGCACTGATCCAGGGACTTCGACATGGCTGGATAGCTGAGTTCCATGTGTTCCCTGAAGATCCCACAGAACCCTCCAGGAGGCTGTCAGTTCTTTTAAGGAGAAAAACAGGCAAAAAGAAGACTCCGTGGCTCAGGCAGTGGTCAGTCATGGGCTGTGATGGAGAGAGCCTCCTCTCAGGTCCCATTTGACCTGTTTTGCGATGACCTTCATGCCTTCTCACCCATAACTTCTAACCCCTCGGGGCCCACCTACGTGGGATATCCCAGGCACTGGGAGATAGGAATGTACTTTCCAGTTTAGGGTGCAGCTTCTAAAGGACTGTTGTGGATATGGAAAATAAATACCATTTAAATTCAAACACCCGGCTCTGTAGGGCCAACTGAATTAGGAAACCCCATTTTGAAGAGAGTGGTGGTTGGACATGGAGGCTTCTGAGACTTCTTTACCCTGAAGGGAAGGGACTGATGTGACAGAAAAGCCTCCCAAGCCATGTCTGTTGAGGGACAGTGAGGTGCAGACCTTCCCCTCCCCCTTGCTATCCAGAGCTTTTGGCAGCTGCTGAGGAAGTTGAATGAGGTGGGTGGGGCTGTGATGGACATTTGTCAAGACCTGCGGAGGGCTGAGGGGCCAGGCAATGGGTAACCCAGGACCATCCTTGACTCTGTCAAAGTTCACCATGAACTTAATCCCACCATCAATCAGTTGAGCTTTAGGCCTCTTGTGAGTCAGGATCTGCATGGAGCAGTGATGCATTGGAGGCTACTCTGCACCGACAAGACTGATGTTTGGGGAACTCACCGTGTGAACCATCCTCCAAGACAGAAGCCAAATGCTCAGCCTCCCATAGGCCTGTGTGGTGCCTGGCACTTCCCTCAGATGTCTCAGCCTGGACTGTCGACAGCAGGGAACCGGAGGGGGACTGTAAGAGGAGCTGCAGACTGTGGGATCTGTTTTTAGGGAGGTGTGGGAGGTACACAGTGGGCCTCGGGGCGGAGTCCGCAGTGTGCTGCTGGGTCCCTGTGGTGCGGCAGCAACCATCAAGACCCCACTGGTGCATCCTGACAGTGCAGAGTGGGCTTGTGCAGCCACAGCCACGTGGAGACTGAGCACAGACTAGGCAAGGGCACTCTTTCAAGACATTCCACTGCCCTCTTCTAGAAAACGGGTACAACATGGCTGTTATGAAACACACATGCACATCTGTCCAGGCAAGGCATCCCTCCAGTGTGGTGGTGGAATGCAACAAAACTAACCCTGGCAGCCTGGCCCTCAGACCCCGCAGAAATCATGCCAGAGATTCAATTACCTCTAATGAATGCTTTTCATAGATAGGATGGTGTCTGGACAGAAACGGAGATAACGCTTCCTTCCTGCCTCAAAAGATGACCATCTGAGGGGAGTTCTCTGAGATGGTGCAAGACACACAGGGCACCTGGACAGTCATTTCATGCTTCACTTAATGACTTTGAGGAGTCTGACTCAATCGGCCTTCCTTCCTCATTCCTGAAAACTATTGGCTTGACCTTTTGATTTTGTGGTCTGGGCCAGAGCTCATAGCTAAAGATGGGAGCTGAAAGGATAAAGAATGTCAGGTATGAATATTCCAGCGGGGGAGAGGGGGCAGGGGTTGGGAGGGAAACAGACCTGTGTGTGTGGGTGGGTGGGTGGGGGGAAATGGCTGTGCCCATTTCCTTTCATGTACTTTGCGCCCTCTATTGTTACAAATAGGGATGGCATCAGCCCTGGCATGGCTTCTCCGGTGCGCGCTGGTTGGTTTCTGTCAAATTGACAAAATCCTAAACATATCTCGGAAGAACCAATCTAAATGGAGAAAACGCCTTCATAAGATTGGCCTGTAGGCAAGCCCGTGGTACATTTTTCTCGATTAATGACTGATGTGGGAGGGCCCAGCTCACGGTGGGCGGGGCCCTCCTAGGGCAAGTGGTCCTAGGTTGTGGAAAAAGCAGGGTGAGCTACGCCATTGGGAGCAAGCTAGTGAGCAGTGTTCCTATACGGTGTCTGCTTCAGTTCCTGCCTCCAGGTTCCCGCCTTGAGTTCCCGCCCTGGCTTCTCTCAGAGCATAAGGTGCAGTAAATCCCTTCCTCCCCAAGTTGCTTTGGGTCGTGGTCTTCATCACAGCAATAGAAATCTAGGCCATTTGGTGATCCAGAGGGTGTCTACATGCCTGTGTAGTGTGTATATGAGTATGAGCATGGCGGCTGGGGTTTGGGGCAGTTCTGGCTGCTGTTAAAAGGCTCAGCTGTCGGGTTTTTTGTTTGTTTATTTTTTTGGTTTTAGATGTTTCTGATGTTCGGTTTTGGTCGGAACCGTTTGGAGTTAACTTTTTGGTTTAGGTCAGTGGGCATTCCAGCTCTGAAAGCCTCTGCCGCAGGGTGTAGACAGGCGGAAAAGGAGCTCGGTTTCCCCAGGGAGCGCTTCCATCCTTGTATGGCAAGTGGGTTGTTGTATGGTCTTCAGGACCCACTGATCCTTAGAAGAGCCTTAGAAGAGACTGTTTCCTTCGCGTGTGAGCAAGAGCAGCTCGGCAAGGGCCGGCAGGGGGAGCTCGAGAACCACGTTGGCGCCCGCGCTTCCTGCTTTCGCCTCTTCTGCAGCTGCCACAATGTGGGCACAGTCTCAGCAAGGAGGGGCGTGGAAAAGAGGGTAGGAGAGCTCGGGGTGAGAGGGGAGGTGGCGGGGCTGAGAGTGGGGGTATCACTGATTTCCAAACTTCACGGCACAACACTCACAGAATATTGCTCTTTCCACTCCTCAGCGTGCAACAGGTGCCGACAGACTGTCCTTAGCGTCTCCAGCCACGCTCCTGGCCAAGAGACGTATGGCAGTGAAGCCTCCCACTCAGCTCCTGCGTTCTCCACGGAGACCCAGCTCTACCCGACCTCTAGAGAAAATGTCAACCCGGGAGCGCTCGGCCCTTCGTGTGCCCCCTACCTGCTCTGCAGCGAGCTGGGAGGACCAGCATGAGGAAAGCAAGAGAGAAGGAAAGGCTGGATGATGCCCTCGCAACAGATAGGAACCATGTGGGCCCATCACCTTGCCGCTCGCTTTTCTCCAGCCCCAACTTGCTGCAGGGCACCAGTAGAGCAGAGGGATGTCCCAGTTGCTTTGTGAAATTGTCCCTATGTTTCTTTTGCATATGTATCCCTTTCTGTGGCAGCTGTCCTTCCTGGGTCATGGGCAGATGTGATACCAGAGTTCACAAAAGAGATGGAACGGACTGAAGGGAAGGTGACACGTTCTCCTCCCCTGCTGAATTCTCCACCCCAGCATCCCTGAAATGCATGGTGCCAGGTTCTGAGCCCATGCCTCACAAGTGGCCTCAATCCTGGGGGGGGGTAATTATGGATGTTAGGGAATTAACTTCTGTTTGAACAACTGGTCTCCCTCCTATTGGCTCAAGCTAGAAAAACTCTTGGCTAAACTCTCCCCCATCCATCGCAGCCCCAGGACCTGTTCTAATGCCTTCTCTAAACTTTCTTTTCCAGTTGAAGGTGCATATTCCTTGGCTTGTCCTCAGAGGGACCTATCCTGCTCTCTTTCCTCCCTGAAGGCCCTTGGTGACCAGCTCTCTGGTGCTATCAGGCCTGAGGAGGGCAGCCTGCGCCTGGTGGGGCTCTGTGGAATTCCCACATGGTCAGGCTAGATCTTACTTCCAGGAGGAAGGAGTTCAGGGGCAGTCAGAGGTTTGGTTTCACTGGGCCCTAATCTCTACTCCCTCTCCATCATGATTTATATCCCTTAGCAGACAAAATGACTCCCAGAATGCTTGAATTCCTGGGAGCATGTCAGCTGTGAACTGACCGTCCAACACTGCAGGGTAGCCAAGGGCCATTTTGATGTCACTTGGAGACTCTGTGAAGAAGTAAGCCATTTGGCTGGCAAATTGTTTGGACATTGTTTTTATGCTAAATGTACACATGTAACATAGTGTAGAGGTATAAATTGTAAAACAACCCCAGGTGACCTCAGAGGAGCGCTATCCGAACAGGAAGGGAATGTCAGGCCAGCTCTTTGGCTTTCTGTCTCCTGTCGGGAAGGCTGGACTGGATCCTCTGCTGAAGGCTGTTCAGGTAGAGAGCTTGGGAATGTTCTTTCTTCCAAGAGTTCTGAATGTAGGAACCAGAGTGATAAAAGTGTTGAGGCCGAGAACACACAGCTCAGGGGAGAAAGGGTTCAAACCCCAGGCCAGACCCTGTCCCCTGTAATGGGAACTGCTGCATAGAAAGGGCCTACCACACCCACAAGGGGATGAAAAGCAGAGAAGGGGCTTTGGGTTAACCCTCAGTTTGTTCCACAATGCAGTTCTGTAATTTCACTGCAACAGTCTGAGCTCTAGGTCTGTGGTCTGGGTAGGGGAGGCATCATTCAATGACAGGCATATTTCCTTCTCTCCAGCAGACCTGGAGTCTCTGGGTGAAAGGAGGAGAAGCAGCTTGACTCCTCAGCAGGGAGTTGGGAGGTAGAAGAACTGCATGGCAGCAAGGCTGGCTGGAGGCTACTGGGCCCCGAGCCAGGGAACTCGTTGGACCAGATGTACTGCCACAGTCAGCATCCTGAGGGCCGTCCCCTGTCACACACCACAGGCTACATCTGTGCACGTTCGTGTGCACGCACATACCTTGTGTTCAGGCTCTCTGGTGCCGAGGCAGAAGCAAAGAGCGTGCCTCACAAGATCTCATCAGGAATTAAGTTCTGGCCTTCCTCCCCACCCCCGGCCCCTGATATGAGAATGGAAAATGGAAAGCCAGCCTGAACCATGGCATTAGACAAACAGAGCTCACTTTTGCTCAAAACACTACAGGTGTGAAGGCTGAGGCAAGAGGAGAATGAGTTTGGGGCTAGCCTAGGAAACATAGTGAGTGCCTTCCTCCAAAAATAAAGCTAAACCTCCCACTATCCTTCAAGTAATCAGAGCCAAAGGTCTTGGGCTGGAGAGATGGTTCAGCCATCAGAGGACCCAGGTTTGATTGTGAACACCCACATGAGAGCTCACAACCATTTTTAGCTCCAGTCCCAAGGGATCTAGTGCCCTGCTCTGGCCTCCTTGGGCACCAGGCATACACAGACATACATGTAGGCAAGCTCTTAGACATAATGTTTTTAAAGAGTAAAAGGTTTGTGTTTTGTACAGGTGTCTTTGATACTCAAATTGTCACGCCCAGTGTTCTAAACTGTAAGTATCATCTGTAGGAGGGCTTGTCGCTGTCCCCTGAACTTCTAGTTGTCACATTCCACAGAACTGCCACTCTCAATAGCACTTAATCAAGTCAGTTAATATTGTTTAATAAATAGGCCAGAAAAATTAGCTTGAGCATTTCTGGGCAGGATGCGGCGTGCGACCAAAGTTATGGAAGATTGTCCCTTGACTCACTAAGGCAAACTTTGTTGTGTGTTGTTTTACATAGAGGCATCACACATAAAAAAAGAGTTATAAATAGAAAAAAAAATTCTGAAGTTCTCCCATAGACAGACAGGGAAGTCAGAAACACAAATCAAACAAAACAGAACAAATCAAAAAACCCCACCCCTTCCCCTCCCCCTACAACCCATTTGCTTCAAGTGCTTGATCATACAGTACTCAACATCTTTGGGTATTTTACAACGTACAACTCCAAACTGCAGCCCAGAAGAAACAAACGACAAAAGGAACTAAGCCGTCATCTGAAAAAGTGAGTTTATAAGAAGTCATTACCTTTACAAAATAAAAACAGAAGCCTGACACCACTGCCTTCCCCGGAGTCCCTCTGTTGGTTCTGAGTCTGGTTCAGCTGCAGTCACTTGGCTGGTGGGACAGAGTGTGCCTATTGGCTGATGGATGAAAACGGCAGACAGGGATCTAAGGGGCAGCTGCCCCAGCAGGAGGATGGGTTATCTGAGGGAAAGCCACCCTGCGGGACTGGCAGGCAGGGGCTCTCTCTCGGGAGCTTCAGGAGGGACAGAGTCTGCTGTCTTCCCTGGCCCTTTTGTTTGTGTTTGATTTGTACATGAAAGAGTCGAGGCAATCAGTATTGGAAGAGCAGCAGCTCATGTACCCACAGCTTGGGGCCCTGGAACTCCAGGCTTAGGCCTTCCAAGCAGGTGGAGTCTCCTCCCTGGGATCTCAAGAAACCAATGCAAACTCAAGAAGGCACTGGCCAGCAAAGCGTCTTGCTGCTACTAACCCAGAACCAGGGTGACCTGCTACACAGAGCTCACCACAACCTGAGGGATTCTACCTCCTGGCACTGGAGCCCTTTGGTCAAATATGGAAAGGGGGAGCAGGGACTCACACAGAGCAGAAGGGTGTCACCAGCAAAGCCCAGGCCTGGAGGATCCCCTACTCAAAAGCACATAGATGATCCCGGGTGACTAGCTGCTGTGACGCTTGCAGGGTGGGGGAGGTGGACAGGTGGCGGCTGTTAGATCCCATCCCTTGAGTGTTGTTAGCTCAAGGAGACTGGACTCAAGAGGGCCTGTGGGATGGGCCAATGCTGACTGGTGTTCCCCTGGGTGTCCAGATAGGACAGTGGCCTGCCAGGAAGTGGGGCAGAATTTGGGGTGCTTGGAGCTGGCTATGGGTATTGAAAACCATAAAGCCCAGCTTATCTCTTTTGCCTGGTCACCCCTGTCTAGTTCTGCCATGTCTCACATTGATGTCCACGTGGAGGCGATGGAACCGAGCCTAGTAAGATAAACCGTCTCCCCAGTGACTCTGTGGGTACCAATCATCTACCTTCCAAGGGACTCTTTTTATAGGGACAGGTGTGAATATGTATGGAGGGGGGAGGGGAATAAAAGTTACCACCCCCTTTCACAGCAGGGTGACTCTGAGGCACCTAAGGGTTGACCTGCCTAAGGTCACAGGTCAAGCCAATATAAAACAGGCTCACTCCATGCCGGCTCCCAGCTGCAGGAGCCTGTTTGCCCAGTAGGAACGGTCTTTCCCCATGGCCCGTTTGCATTGCTCAGTTGGATCCGGGACTTCTGCGCTGGAACCTGATTCCCAAAGTAGTGCTGGGAGGGACTCTGCCATAGGGTAGTATGGCTCAACCAAGGTGCCTGGTCAGGACACAGTACTCGTGCTGGCTCCTCTGATAACCCTCTGGTCAGACTGCTCCCTCCTCACAGCCCCGTACCGCGGCACAACGCCTCTGGCACCAGCGCGGAGCTTTCTGAGACATAGTGCCCTCTGTGTTTTTAAGGGAATCAGAGACAGCCAGGGAGAGCTGGGAGCTCCCAACCCTTAGGGGAGAGATGTCCAGGTCAGACACCAGCAAAGGGGAGACGCTGCCCTCGAAGGCCAGGAGAATGGCGTCTCAGCTAAAGCGTATCTTCTCATTTTCCCTTTGTATTTGCAAACTAGAAAGTTCAGATCCACTGGATGGGGCAGGGCAGGCTTTAGAGGGACTTAAGACAGGGTTTGGGAGTGGGGTGGACCAGGGCCAGCCTAGTTGTTGGCTTCAGACATGGAGGCCACGTGGTTGAGGCCGGTGAGCCCAGGAAGGCCAGCCAGGCCGGCCGCCCAGGGGTCTGGCAGCGGGAAGTAGGGGCGCGTGGTGGCCACGTTCTCGGCCAGCGCCAGGGCAAGGAGGCCACCCGCGTTCCTCTCGGCCTCCAGCTGCGCGCGTCCGAACAGCTTCATCTGCGTCTCCTCGAACTGCCGCTCCAACTCCTGCAGGCTCAGGGCGCCCTTGGGTGCCGTCAGGAAGTGCTTAGCGGGGCTGGGGCCCGGGAGGCACACGGCCGTGCCGCCCAGGTGGCCACCCACATCACCCAGCGTGGGGGGCATCACGAAGGCCGCCTTGTCGGGTGCGGGGCCGCTCGGGCCGAAGAGCAGGCTGGCAGCCCTCCAGGCGGCGGGCTTCCGGCCGCGTCGGGGTCGCGCCATGCGGCAGCTTTGCCGCTTGATGTGGCGGTGCAGGTGGTCGGAGCGCGTGAAGCTCTTGTAGCAGAACTCGCACTGGTAGGGCCGCACGCCCGTGTGGATGCGCATGTGGTTCTTGAGGTCGTAGTTGTGCACGAACTTGGCGTTGCAGTGAATGCACAGGTAGGGCCGCTCCCCCGTGTGCTTCCGCATGTGGATCTTCAGTTTGTCCTGCCTGCAACACAGAAGCCAACGTTTAGTCCCTGTGTGGAAGGCTGGGGCCCGCTCTCACGCCGTTTCCTACTTCAGAACTGGCTTCCTGTATCCACGGTGCCCAGCCAGGAGCCGAGTTCCTCCCCAGACGGACCTTCAGCTTCTGCCCAAATACCTGCCTTACCTCCGGATTAAAGCAGGAGGGAACAGTGTCCTGAAAGACACCCCACAATTTCTATACACAGGTCCAGAGTGAGGGTCTCCTATTGATTATTAGGGGCCCGCCCCACATTCTGGAAGACAGTCTTCCTGGAGAGACAGCTCAGCATTCTGGTCTCGGGCCTGTAATGGTGAAAGGCCTTCTGCAGCCCCGGGTCCCACACACCCATCCCGGTCCTCGGCTAGAGCTCTTCTGGAGACTCCGGCAGCCTGGCACACCTTGCTGAGGGCTCCTCCTGTGTGGCGGTTTCTTAGCTAAACCCTGGGCTCAGCTCTTTGCAGACATTTCAGGGCTTATGAAAGAGCCAGGTGCAGGAAGAATGCAGTCTGAGCCGGGGCAGAGCTCTGGGGTTAGAGGCGTTATTCAGAGGCAAGGCATGGGGTGGGGCTCCAACCGCAGACCCACCATCCACTTGCTGGGTGACCTTAGGCAAGTTAGCTGAACTCTCCAGTCTAGAGCCGGGCATGGCGCCCATTGTCTAGGGTTGCTAGAGACTCAGGAACTGCTTTAGGGGTTGGGAGTTCAACCCCCCCCCCCCAGTGGTCTTGAAAGAAAGGCAGATGTTCTGGTTTTGTTGTCTAAAGACTGAGCGTTAGTATAAGTGTGGGTGGGGGGTTGAGGGGGTTTCCCACATCCTCCCAGGATCACTGCACAGCTTTCCCCAGGCAGCTAAAGGCCACGAGCGCTCCGTCTCCACCACCGCCTTGCAGGTGGGGCTTCAGTGGTCTCTCTGCTGTAATTCCAGGTTGGGCTTTGAGGTCAGAGCAGATGTGGAGTTCCAGCGTCCTCCCTAAAATGTCCAGATTTAAACCACCCTCAGCCTCACCCTGGACAGCAGGGCGTCTTATGGCCACTAGAGGTCGCCCGGGATCTCATTTGGAAAATAGTTTTCCTGGGTGGATGCAAGGAGAAAAAAGATAGTCCTGTGGGCACTGTCAGGTGGGTGCGTGTGTGCGTGTGTGTCTGTGTCTGTGTGTCTGTGTGAGCACATGCGCAGAGACCCTCTCCCTCCTGTGCTCCCTGGCGCTCTCAGGGCCTGGGAGGTGGGGAGTGGGACCAGCAGGGGAGGCAGAGGAGGAAAGGGGTACTGTGCCCCAAGTTTCCTCCCTTCTAAAATGGCCAGCCACCTGGCCTGCACAGTCACCTGCTGTAACTTCCCAGCCCCCAGCAGCATATGCCCAGTGGTAGCTGTGGCCTAAGTGACTGAATATGTAGCATGAAGGGGACACAGGGAACACTTGGCTAGTGGGTCACTCCTGAGCAAGCAAGACCTGAGACACTTGTGACCTGAACACTGCTTTTCAAGGCAGGTCACCTGACGAACCAGAGAAAGCAGGGTCTAGAAGGTTCAAGGTCCTGGGTTCAGTTCTTGGCACTGGGGGAAAAAAAACCCAAATGTAAACCCAAGCCCGGAACCTGACAAGAGCCAGCTGCTCTTCTGGGCTGGTGGTCTCATACCCATTTGCATGTCTCTTACTGTGGGGGTGCAAGACTCTCATCTGCATGTCTGAGGGCGGGCTAGGCCCTCCACCTGCTGGCAAGGAAGGACGCCTGTTTAGAGGTGGCATGGGTGCTGTTTCCAGGCAAGAGCCTCCATGTGTGCACACAGAACCGTCCCACAGTGGCAGGCGCTCCGGGACAAAGGGGGCAGTAAAGTCATATGCAAGGACACAGAAATCGGGATGGCTGTGTGTTCACAGTGGACTGTCCATCCCTCCTGGTCTCTCTGGAACCCCTTACAGACTGGTCCCTCCAGGCACTTATGGCAGAGATAAACAGCTTGCAGCCCCCCTCACCTCTGCTACTTGAGCGGACTCTGAGAACTGAAAGCATCCTTAAGGGGCACCCACTTTATGACCTCAAATGACAGCTTGGGAACTGAGGCCTGGAGATGGCAGGAGACGGGGTGAGGGCATAAAGCTGGGTAGAGGCAGAAGCTGGCCCAGCCCTTGATGAGCACCTGAAGCTCTTTTCAAAGTCCCATGACCCACTGCAGGCTGACAAGCCCAGTGGTCATTCCTATGCTGACTGACAAGCAATGTCAGTGTGTGTGAACACATTGCTTTTTATATATTTAGTGTGTGTGTGTACATGTATGCTCACACATGAGTGTATGTCTGGATAATCATTCCTGTGCTACACTGTGCAGGTGTGGTCCAGAGGACACCTTTAGGGAGTCAGTTCTCTCCTTCCACCACAAAGGTTCTGAGGATGAAACTCCATTCTTCAAGCTTGGCTTTGGTGACATGTGCCTTCACCCGCGGTGCCATTTTGTCACCAAGAACCCCGAAGTCCCACTCTGATGAGAGCAGCACAGCTCTGCTTTCCTTGCCTGTTATCTCCTATTTTCCATCTCCTTCCAGCCCAGTGGGAGGCCACAGTAGGAAAGAATGCTTGGGGCCTTATGGGCTTGTCCCAGTGAAAGGCAAGGTCAGGGGTCAGGGCCTGAGCCCTAGCCACTGGGAGTTCCCCAGTCAGTCTAAAGTCTCCCACCACTGTCCACCCTGACTTCCTGTGGCTTGCTTGGCTGATGTGACTCTTCCTGCCACCAATGCTGATGACATTTTAAGAACTTATCAAGGTTCCCAGAGCTGTTGGGAGGGATTCACTAAGAAAAAGGGAAGAAAGCCTGGGGCCAGACCTTGTTGATGCCAGGGGGAGGGGGCTGGCATCCAGATGAGGCTGTTGTTGGACAAAACTGGGGTTATTTGCAGGGATTCTGCAGAAACTTGTGGTACTGTAGTTCTTGGGAAGCCAGTGCGGCCTAACCTTTGCCTGGGTGGCTTGTCCTCCAAGGGACCTCTGTTGGCTATGGGGAAGCATCTTTTCACCTTGCCTCTGTGTCTTGCTGTCTGCCATGTCCAGGTATCTGAATGAGGAGGCTGTGGGCAGCTTGAGGGACTCAAGAGGAACATCAGCTAGCCCTTGCTCTCTAGGAGTTCCTGGCCAAGGGGCTAGGAGAAGCACAGGGCAGGGCCTCATGGCCTCTGACCAAATATGCAATGGGAAGGGAAAGGAGGGGACCTGAGGCCTTCTTGGAGCCCAGGGCCTGGGAGCAAGGGTTGTTGTTGGGGAAACTAAGTGCTCAGATGTCAGCTGCAAGGTGAGGCCAGCCAAGCCTCTACTTGTCTGCCCTCTGTTTCAGGGTGCATCTGAGGTGTAACCTCTCCAGAGCCCTGAAGTCCTGCCCTTTGGCCTCCAGACTCTTATAACTAAGGGTGGGACAATGGGTGGGACTATCTGAAACTGAGAGCTCACAAAGAAGACTAGGGAAGAGCTGGGCATGGAAAGTCCCTCCTCTTGGAGCCCCGTAGAATGAAGGCAGCAGATGGGACTTGGGGGTGGCAAGGTTTTTGCTTGGAGAACGCCACCGTGGGCAATGCCATAAGAGTCCAAAGGAATGGTGTCCCCATGAAGTGTCCTTTTAGAAAGTGGTGTCTATTATCATGGAGAACCTTAGTGTGCAAGGGAGTCTGGGAATCCCAGGTCTGGAGGCAGCTGAAGACTGATTGTGTGTGTGTGTGTGTGTGTGCGTGCATGCACACACATTTCTGCCCATGCACGTTTGTGTGCATGTACATGTTCATGTGTACATGTGTGTGTGTGAGTATGTTTATGTGTAATGAACAGTGGCCAAGAAGCTCAGCTCCAAAGCATATCCTCATAAAAAGGGTGAATGAGAACTGGCTACAGAGAGTATCTTCAGAAAATCTCAACCTGGCAGGTCCAGGCTGGGGTTTTGTATGGATAGCTTTTGTCTGGGTGGGAGAGGATTCTTTCAAGGCAGCCCTGGGGAGGACAGCAAGCAAAGGGCCAGTGGCTCTGAAGAATGTGATGGGGGCGATGAGCAGGATGGCCTCAGTCCTTGGTGAGAAAAAAGTCCCGGATGGGAGTGTGGATTCCAGCAGAATCTCCTCTGCAGTTCCTGCCCCTGACCTTGGAGAGCAGCCCCTATAGCCTGCCCGATCTTGTTCGGAAGGGTCAGGGGTGTGGGAACCGAGAAACAGGAGCTGAGATGGGGGATAGAATACAGTTGCTACAGGCGGGCCTGGAGCCCAGATGGCTGTCTGCTTACAAAGGAGGAGGAGGAGGAGTCACCCTAGGGCAGGCAAGGTGGAGCCTGAGAGCCAGAAACTCTGAGGGCCAAGTCGACCTAGAGATGAGAGACTGCTGTAGGCAGAGGCCACACGAAGTGGCCTTCAGGAATGCGTTGGGAGGAAACATTCTGGAATTTCATTCTTCTATACAAAACAGAATTGTTTTGTGACCCAGGGATCTCCTCTGGAGAATGCTCTCATGTCCAGAGGACTGAAAAATGCCTGTGAGGGGACTGAACAAGTTTAAAGTTTTGCCTAGGAAAGGCAGGCCAAGACCTGCACAAAACAAAAACAAACAAACAAACAAACAAACAAACAAACGCAGAAGGCCAGCTTGTGAAAGATCAGAGGGAGGGACATGAAGGAGGAAGGGGATGTGGGCTTCCAGGAGCTCTATATGGGTACCGGAGCCCCCTGAAGGGAGAGTTGCTCCCTTGGTCATTCTGCCCATTGACAGGCACAAGAAGTTAGGGCAGAAGAACATGGCTGGGCTGGGGCGTCGGCAACTCCACTCCCCCATTTGGCCTGGGTCTTTATCATCTTTCCCTTGGGGCTGGACTCTCACAGACCCTGCTGAAGATGAGTGAATCACACTTGCACTCAGCCTTCATTTGAACTCTGCCTTATTTTTCTGGTATTCCATGCTATGGCAAAGCCTTGCCCAGGCGTCTTCAAGGCCAGCTGGCTCTATGCAGCCAAATGAATTCAGGAGACGAGAGGAGTGGAGTTAGGGATGCCATAACTCAACTGGATTTCAGTGTGCTGGGACGTTATCAGGGACACCCAGGGGGAATTAACCTGGGAATTTGGGATCCGGCTGCCCTATGAGATAATAGGAGCACAGTGCCCTGAAGCCAGCATTTCAGGGCTGCTGTAGCCATCTGCATAGAGGCACAGAATCAGGTGAGTGAGATTATTCTTCCAAGCCCCCTGGAACTATCCAGGACAGAATCTGTTTCTGGTTTCCATCCCAGAAGTGGTCTGAACCCCTCCCACCTCAGTGTTGTCCTTCGAAGGAGTCACCAGATTGCCTGCAGAGCCATTTCAGCAGGGCCACGATAACCTGACCTCATTCTGAAGTCCTTCCTCAGCTACTTCAAACAGAATTTCCTGCCACCCATGGCAACAGCCCTTGGCACTTTATAGGGTCTCTCTTGTTTGCTCCTGGAAAGGCTCAGCCACCGGTGCACATGGTGCACGATTCAAATCTTACCCCATCTATGAAGGCCAAAGCTTTATGCTTACTACAAAAAAAAATCAGAGAAATCAAATTCCAAGACATACTCTTAGAATAAATAGGTCTGTTAAGGCAAGGTCTTTGAAGTGTGCGGTGGCAATGGGAAAGGACCTAGTTCAATGAGCCATGGCTGCAAGACATGTGCCAATAGCCTTTGTCCACATCAGACACACTGAAGTGATGGAAAGCCATTCTTCAGAACTCTCCCACCGTAGAACCTAGCTGAGAAGATCTACATTTACTCCAGGGACACTAATGATACCAACACGCCAGATTAAAACAAACAAACAAACAAACACAAAAAAAACCAAAAGGAAGCCTTTGAAACACAGCATGAATAAATAGTTGTGACCCCATATTCTCCTAGCTATGTGTTTTGATTACAAAACTCCTGGCACAAAGAAGGTACGTAGCACACTTTTGTTGAATAGAAGGATGTCTCTGAAAGATGACAGTTTCCTGATGTGTTCATTTCAGATCCCAAGTTACCGTCCTGGCAATGTGGAGAAGAACGTGATAAGAGGCCCAACCTGTCAGGGGGATGGAAAGGGCCTCCAGGAGTCTCTGAAGTATCCTAGTCATAGACTTCATTGTCACAGAAGAACTGGGATTCCAGTCTCGTCTCTGTGATCGTCCAGCTGCTCACAGGAGCACCCACACACTGGCACCAAGCACACACAGGGCCTACCCTCCCTGGGACCTGCCTGGCTCCTCTGCTCTTTTCCCAGTATGGCCCCGCCCTGCCCTGTTTTTATGTTTTGGGTTTCACCCTACCATTGCATTTGAGAAAGCAGCTTAGTTCCTAAAAGGGAACTGACATCATTGCCCCAGGTAACGCTTAACATCCCTCCAATCGGTGAGCCCAATGTATGCTCTCTCTCCATCCCTTGCCCTCCATGCTCCTCTCTGCTTCCAGCCCCTGGCCTCCAGCCCCGCCCCCTCTACCCCCCTCCCTGTCCTCCGTCCGACCCCCCCCACCCCCCAGCTTTCTCCTGCAGCTGCGCACCTGGTGAAGCGGACCTCGCAGATGCTGCACATGTACGGCTTCTCCCCAGTGTGGGTCCTCATGTGCCGAGGCAGCTTCCCAGCTCCCATGATGACCTTGTGGCAGATGGGGCACTGCTGAGAGGCCTTGGGCTTCAGCTTGCGCTCCTCCACCAGTGGCCAGGGTGGGAAGAGGCTCCCCAGGTGGGTGGCACTCAGGAAGTTGAGATAGGCACCATAGTCGTTCTCCGCCTTGATGGGGCCCAGTGGCCCACCAGGCAGGTCAGGAAACATGTCCTTGAAGAAGTCGCTAGGGAAGGGAGGGGGTGGGGGTGGGGCCAGTTCCTCTTTCTCCTCCTCCTTGATTTTGCGGTCCTTGATGACTAGATCCAGTGGCCCACTGTCCACGGGCTGCTCAGGCAGCTGGGCAAAGGCACCAAAGTCACCTGGCCAGAGGTGTGGGAAGAATTCTGGGGTGAAAGGAGATAAGGAGGGTCTTCTGTCAGGGATGTTGGCTTTGGGGTACAAGTTCTCCCTCAGCAGAGATTCAATGGAGAAGTCTCGGATCACTCCCAGATGGCCAGGGCTGCCTGGCTGAAAGGAGTCAGGAAAGTCCCTGGGTGTGTCTGAAAAGGCCTTCTCTGTGAGATGGTCTGTCTTGGAGGGGCTTTGGGGACAGTTGATGTCTTGGGGGTCAGGCAAGTTCTCCTGGTCAGCAAAGTCCTCTGTGTCATCCTCCTCCTCCTCTTCCTCCTCTTCCTCCTCCTCCTCATCCTCCTCCTCATCGTCATCTTCATCATCGTCATCATCCTCCTTGTCATCCTCCTCGCCGCCATTGCCCCCAGGCTCCATGATCTCCAAGCACACATTCACGATGCACTGGATCTCCAGCAGCCTGGCGGCGTTGAGGATGTGCTTGACGTTGGAGGCGGTGATGGTGAGTGTGGAGGTGTACGCGAACTCCAGGATGGCAGCCAGAGCCTCAGGCTGGACAAAGTCAATCTCATAGACATAGGGCTGGCTGGTCAGGCTACCTGCCGTGAAGAGCTTCTTGAAGTACTTGCTGCAGGCCGCTAACACTGAGCGGTGCGTCCGGTACTCCTGCTCCTGAACCACCAGCAGCACGTCACACAGCAGCCCCGCGTGCCGCTGCTCATTGAGGCTGCACAGCACCTCGCTGCTGTGGTTAGGGAAAGGGATGCCTATGAGTTCATCAATGTCATTGGCCATGTTCTCAGCCAGAGCCCTGCAGGGACACACAGAAAGGGAGAGCAGTTAATGAGCACAGAAGGTTGGGGACTCTCTTGGACCAAGCCTTACCTGTAGGTCACAACCCAGTTCAGGATGGGGGTTCTCTCTGCACCCTAAGACTCTTAGAATTAGCATCTAAGAGCAGGCGGTGAGCATCAGCTGCTCAGGGAAAGCCACCCAGACCTCTCACAGGCTGGATTTGCAGAATTCTGCTTTGTCAGTATGGACTCAGAGGTGGCCTCCTGCTCTCAAGTACTTTGTGCTTCTGCTAAGAGATTCTCACAGATCCCCAGGAGCTGAAGCAGTCTCATATTTTTGCACAAGCTACCAGAGAGCCTCCACCCAACTTTGTGGCTGACTTAAGAGGCATGGTGGCATATGGTTTATTTCCTGACTTGCTCCTGGCTTCGCTGTGCAGTTCAGCAATTCTTAACCTTAAAAAATCCCTAGCATCCCATATATGTCTATACAAGCTGTTTCTCTTGTAAGCAGACATTTAAAGTCAGTATAGATGAAGGTACTCTGTCAGTTACTTCTCAGGTCTGGCTGGTTAACCTCACAGCTCATTAAACCCTGGAAGAGACAGTGTCTGCGGCTTCCTGACAGTATGGATGGCCCCTGATTTACAATGATCTTTTGATGTTTTGATAGTATAAAGGGTACTCATGCAGCCATTTGTTTATCCCCTTTCAGGACAGCAATTCAACAAACTACAAGGTATTAGGTATTTTTATTATGAAGTTGGTTCGTGTTCAATGATTTGGCTTAGCTAGCTGTAGGCTAATGTAGGTACTCTGTCCAAGGCAGGCTTTGGTAGAAGGTCAAGCATTTTAAATACATCTTTAAATTTAAAATTATATTGTTATTGTTATTATTATTGTGTTTGTGTGCATAGGTGTGTATGCCAATGAGTTTATGTGGCGGTCAGAGGACAAGTATGTTGTCTCTCTTTATAACTTTATGTGGTTCCAGGGATCAAACTCACACATTGTTAGGGAAGGTAGAATGGTCCACCCTTTAAATACACTGCAAGTGTATTTAAAGAGCTAGCAGAACACTGCAAGTGTATCCAGCTGTCCAATGACCATCAGGTCCAGCAATGGCACATTTACCCCAGGGAAGTGAAGACAGAGAGTCTGCATCATGGCCCTGAACTAGAACACACTCAGCCACTCTTCATTAGGTGGGTGGCTGAGCGTCCTGTAGACCATCAGTTTGTTGGAGCCCCACTCAGTAATGAAGAGGAACATGCTGATAGCCTGATACACTCAGCAACTTGGATGGATCCTCAGAGACTTGTAATGAGTGAACAGAACCAATTCCCAAACACATGCTTCCTATACAGCATTCTTGAAACTGCCACTTCATAGAAGCAGAGAAATTGAGGGTGCCAGCAGCAAGTAGGGGGTGGTACTGGTTTTAGAGGGGAGGGAGGAAATGTGGCTACAAAGGGGCACAGGTTGGGGTGGGTCTTGTGTGCTGGAAGTGTTCTGTGTCTTATCCATAGCAATATCAGTACCTTGGATGTAATACTATGTTGTGGTTTTGAAAATGTAGCATGTACCCACGTGGAGGGTACAAGTTGATTCCTCTGTATTTTCTGTTATAAGCATGTGTGGAAACTATCTCAAAAGAGAAGGTTTAATTTAAAAAAGCAAATAATAGAATAAAAGGCAAATAGAAAACAGCCTAGGACAGTCTATGTGACTGAATACTGGGTGTATCTTTTAAGGCCACTGTAGCAGAGTGGATTTGTGGACAGTTTGAATGGAGTCTGCAGGGTAGCCCTCTGCGCCCTGGGTCAGGACGGAGCTGTGTGTAATTTTGACCATGTGGAGGTAGGTTCAGTGTGATTGTCTGTGCATGAGAGTGAGAGAAACTGAGGATATCTGTCCCAGGGCCCCAGCTCCCCGCTTCAGATATTCAAGACCCAAAGAGACCGGGAGGACAAGGACAGACCACCTGTCCAGAGCTTAAAACAGGTTTCTCAGATGAGGATGCAGGCTCACCATCTTTCCTCGGGCCTTGGCTCTCCTCTGATTGTCATCATAACTACTGTGTCACAGATGAGGCGCACTGAGCATGCAGAGATAATCACACCAATGGGAGGTGCTAAGATCTGCACCTGGCAGCTTGGCTTCCCTGGGTCTGTTTAACCATACGCTCCTATGCCGTGTAGTAAGGTAACCAAGCATGGGCAGTGTCTGCTGTGCCATTCAGGGAGGATACCTGAAGGGGAGGGAAACTCCTGGGCGGGGGGGCGAGTAGGGAGGCTGGGCAGGCTGCAGCAGCTTCAGGCGCATGGGTCCTTCTGCAGCTCTCCCTTCCTCACAGTCTAAGGAAGGGGCTCCTTGCTCACTCCTAGGAAGATCCCTGCTAGCTCTCCAGGCAGCTTTCCAGCTTTTCCTAGTGGCCCCTTCCAGGTAGTTGCGGCAAAGTTCTGCCAGTGAAAGATAACAGAGGGAAGGAATGGGAGATGAGGCTTCATCAGGATTTCCAAGCCTTTTTTTTTTTTTTTTTAAATAGAGGTCCCTGTACTCCACACTGGCCTTCAATTCTCCAGCTTTCACCTCCCACCTACTGGGAGGTGAGAAGCATGGTCTACCACCATACTCCGCTCCACTGTGCTCCAAAGAACTCCCTGCACCCCAACTCTCCAAGGCCACATCCACTTTCATACATCAAG
This sequence comes from Pachyuromys duprasi, assembly GCA_028658305.1. Taxonomy (NCBI): domain Eukaryota; kingdom Metazoa; phylum Chordata; class Mammalia; order Rodentia; family Muridae; genus Pachyuromys; species Pachyuromys duprasi. The sequence goes on from CM053764.1 coordinate 49,246,077, forward strand.
CATTTGCTCATGATTTGTCCCTGACAGAACACTGGACATCATAAATGTCCCAGTGCATTTATGCGTTATGGAATCCCATGCATTCCAATGTCCCACACATGTGACCCCATCTCCATCCCTCAGATCAGGCACTGGGTCCCTCTCTTCAGCACCTTGATGATTCTGTCAATTAGTTTAGTTGTCTCTGTAATGTCATGTGTTTAAGCATGTCCGAGCATCCCTGCTAGCCTCTAAGCTACACTAGGGCACAAAGAGCATTAAAAATGCTCACCATCCTGCTGGCACATATGTACTAAGGGCTGTCCCTCTCAGCCCTGTGTAGGTTTTTCACTGTAGTGCAGTATTTCAAGAGGATTTGGGTAAGTTTCAGCTGACTATTGACCTCTGAAGGAGGTCATGAAAGACTTTGCTGTGTCAGCTTTGCTTTCCTGGGTCACCTGAGGAAAGAGGAGTCCACATCGGGAGGCTGCTCAAGCAGCACTACAAAAAGGGCCATGCGGCAAGAGGCTGAGGCTTCCTGTCGACAAAAATGGCACTCAGCTGTGCAAGTGACCCAGTTTGAGAGCGGCTCTTCCGGTCACCCATCAGACCTTCTGTGGCATCCCAGGTGACATTTTGACTGCATACAGCTGCCTGAGAGACAGAACCAGAGCTGCCACTGAAGCTGTGACCCAGAGAGGATGTAAACCACTAAGCACTTCCCCTCACCTTGGCCACTCCATTTCAGAGTTGTTTGTCACATGGAAGTAGAGTACTGATAGAGGACCACTGTTTGTTTTACAGACGGTGTAGGCACAGGACTTTTATTCTGACGGTTTCTGGTAGATGGCAATTGTATGTGACACTGTGAAGAAGTTCACACAAGAATGAATCTATTGAGGAACTGACACCTTGTTCTAATTCCCACAAAGCCATCCTACGAGTAACTGGGTCCTGAGCCCCAGAGGATGAGCAGCCTTCCTCTCTATGTGAAAGCCCAGGTTGATGGAATGCTGCAGAATGAGAACTCACAGAGAGCCACAGTTCTGTCTTACTAAGGCTTTACACTACTAAACTCAGCAATGCTTAGAGATGCTTCCCGGGTACTGCTGTTGTAGAACACAGTTAGGCTTGCAAATGTTTCATGTGTACTTGAAAATCCTTACACTCTCGAGGTTTAGGCATTAATAATTGTTCAATTTTTTTGTTGGTTTTGTTTTGTTTTGTTTTTGTCTCAGGGCAATGTTAAGAATTGAACTAGGATCTGGGACATGCTAGGCAAATGCTCGACCACTGAGCTACATTTCTGGCCCTATAATATTAATGATGCATATAATCAATAGGTAACTATATGACAAAATATATAGAAATACCATCCACAATAATTGGAGGTTTATCAGGTTCCCATACAGTCTTATTAAACTTTGCCTTATCTATTGGAAGACGATTGTTTGGGAGAACTCCCTCCTCTGCCTTCCCGTAAGAGCAGGAGCCTGTGCCGAGGTGTGGTGCTGCGTCTCACTGTGTGGTGAGTGGGTCTAAGCCCCACCCGGGACAGGGCGTGGCTCCCAGGCTGCTGAGCTTGTAGAGCAATGTCTCCTTTGGGATCTGGAAGCATGAAGCTGCAGCTTAGCTGTGTGGCTTTAGAGCCTCTGCACCTCTCTTTGTGCCATTAGAAAACCATGAGAAAGCTGGGAACAGACATGTCCACGAAAAGCTTGGGGAGGGGCTGACAGGCTGGTGACCTTGACACCTCTTGTTCCACTGGCTTCTTCTTACTATGTTTTGGTTTGTGGTCCTTGTTCCAATCCTGGAAGAAGGGATGGAGTCATGGCATTGCAGGAGTGTTTTTCTAGACAGAAGACTAAGCTCAGGGTGAGGCTGGAAGGAGAACACTGTGCTCAGGAAGCAGGCAGGGACCCTTCTGGAGCCGTTTCATTGTCACTTTGGGAAGAAGCACTGGGACCCTCAAGTTCCCATGTCCTGGTGGGTTGGCAGACACAGTGTCCCAGAAGGGAAGCCATGCCCCTCCCCCACTTTCTCACCCAAGCTTTGCATCCTTTCCCTCCACTCCCCTCACCTAAGCCAGGGTAAAGACCAAGTCCAAGAATAACACACAGAGGGCAAACACACGTGCATGCAAGCACTCAACAGCAAGCAGAGGCTTTAAGCTTTAAGAACTATAAGCTTCTAGTGGGAAGGAAATAGCAAAGTAGACTAGGAATAAAGGGCATAGGAGAGAGATCACACACAGGTGCATGTAGAGGAGTGTGGTACCGGAGGTATGGGGAACTCAGGTGTGGAGGAAAAGGTAATTAGTTATGCCCAGCTGTCTAGAGAGCACCAGGCCTAACTTAGCAGGCCTCTAGGCTCTACCACAATGGAAGCTTCTAGAATCCCAGTGGGCCTAAGTAACCGGTATTCAACTGTCAAGTGAATGTTCACTCTCTCAGAGAGAAGAAACTGTGCTTCTCAGTCTCCCTTCCAAGAAGCCAAAGGCATCCGTGGTAGCGGACACTGACAGTCACTCTCACCCGGCTACCCTTTATCTGGTGTCTGTGACACCTGAGTCATCACACCTCCAATCCTCCTTCCACTGAACAACTGTTAAAGGCGTATGTTCTTAGCATCATTCACAACGCACAGATAAAGGAGCAGCAGCTTTGCAGAGGCCAAGAGATGAGCCAAGGCCACACGGCTGGCAAGTGGCGACATGATTTGAAACCTGTTGTGCTGCAAGTATTTGCCTTTGCCCTCTGCCATGCAGAAGCCTACCGTGTCTAGTTTGGGGACAGAGAAATCTGAACTTTTCCCACTGAAGGAAGGCTGTGTCTTGCTCAGGGGTTTGATTTGAGGCCATCATAACGGACGAGCATGACACAGCAGAGACCCACACCTGTAGGTAACTAACAGTTTGGGTAGGAGGCTCGGAGCCCTGTGATAAATTGGGTTTGGTGGGTTATTTAAGAAGAAAAAAGAAGTTACAAAGTTGGGAGGGATTGGGAGCCATGAAGTAATCCAGGAAGAGTTAGGAGAAGGAATAGGTGCTCGCTTTGGCGGCACATATACTGAAATTGGAACGACACAGAGAAGGAATAGAGGGACTATTATAAAAATGTATTGTCATGCATGCATGAAATTCTGAAAGAATGAACTAGCAAATTAACCTAAAAAAGATCGGCTCAGAGAAACAAAGGAGATAGTCAGGGTGTCGTTATGGAGGTGGGACAAACCCAGCACTAGGCCCTGGGACACCAGACGTTTGCACACAGCCTGTCTGCCATTTATAAGGCTTTTTATCAGTCCTAGTCACATTTTTCTATTGGTATTGTGATCCTCATTTGATGGGATTTGAGAGTCACACAGCTAGAAAGCACTGCCTTCTGGTCATCCTTGGCTGCCTTGGTGGTGTGACTTTAGGGACAATTCTGTTAGTGTGATGGGGAATGTAAATATCTCCCTGCGTGTTTTCCTCGGCCAGTCCCCTGGGCAGATGGTCCAGACAGCATGTTTCTTCTACTCCACCCTGTCCCCAACCCCTCCCTATTTCCTCCATGCCCAGGCCTGGAGCATGATAACCCCCTGGTGGGGTTAGTGGCTGTAATGTGGACACACGGGTACTACACAGGGGCAGGTGGAATGTAGGTTTCTTCTGTAGATCCAGGAATAAGGTTGGATGGTAACTACTGTGTCCTCTGAGTAGGTCTTTCCTCTCTATGGTCTTTGGGTCCTGAAGTAGGCAGTGGGCTAGGTGGCAAGAAGACTGGGGGAGTCTTGGCTCAAGCCATCAGTTCTGGGTGTGCCTCACCCTGGCTTTGGAAGATTCCTCAAGCAGGATGGCTACACCCCCTTAGCCCCAGAATTCCTCTGAGCCCTGGATGCCCCAGAGGCTGGGGCCAGACATGTGGGCTTGGAGGCTGGGCAGAGCTACTTGAGCTAGTATTCTGTGCCTCACCTGTTGCAAGCACCCTGGGCAGAGTGCCCACACCGGGTGAAGCCGGCCACACCTGCTCTGCCACTTTGCCATGACATGCCTAGAGCCAGCAGCCCTCAGCTCAGCTGGGCCTGTGCGGCCCTTCTCACCTCCCCCTCCCCGGGGTGGGGGGTGGGGGTTCAATGCAGTAGGCTCAGAGGCTTCTTCCTCTGTAAAAGAAGAATCATCACACTTCCTTAGAAGCCCTCCCTACGACTTTCTGTGAACCCTCCCGTTTTCTCCCGTGCCATGCCCAGAGCTAATAGTAGGGGCAAGATCCGGGCATCAGGTACTACTGTGCTCTCCTTCCAACCATAGGCAGGTTTCACATGAAGGCCCTGGGTTTGCCTCTGGTGACAGGCACCTAGTCCTTGATAGCCCCAAAGCTAAAGACCATGGAGACTCACACAAGGGAGCTGCCTCACATCCATGTTTCTTGTGGATTTTCCTGGGGCCTCTTTGGAGAAGGATTGTTGTCTGATAAGTATGTTCCTGTAATCCTTGCACTTGGGAGGTAGAGGCAAAAGGACGTCAGGTTCCAGGCCAGTTTGCACTGCTCTGTGAGTTCAAGCCAGCGTGCAATCCTGCCACAGAAGGAGAAATGGAGGTAGCGATGCGGACAGAGGTGACAGCGACCGAGGAGAAGCACACTCATAGAGCACTGAAGGGCAGAGGTCACACTCCCCTGGGCTCAGTCTGCTGTGCCAAGCCCTTCTATGAACTCACACTCCACCGGCTTTACCACCCCCTGTTCTCCTCTCTACCCCGCACCTGCCTTGCCTTTGCAGATCAAGTGATGCTCCCTCAAACTGGGCTTCAAAAGAATTATTTATTCAACCTTTCCTGACTACAGGGTGGGGTAGGGTGGAGAGGGAGACTCGTTTTCGTTGAAGAAATGTTGCACACCTATTTCTTCTTGTTCAGAAGAAAGAACTTACTGCCTGTCCTTATTACGGGCGGTTTCCTGGGGCCAGAAAACTCCCTGGGAGGCTTTTTGGAACCTTATTAGGTTACAGAAAATTTTAGATAGTAAAACAAGTCACCCTCATCTCTAGTTCCGAGTCATCCTGGTGGTGTGGTTCTGACCCTTCCCGGGGTGCTTCACCGTCTGAAGGCACAGTGCAGCCGTCCAGCTGGCACCACGCCTGCCTGCCACCTCCATCCCTGTTTCAAGGCTCCCAGTGTGGAGGACAGGGGACTTCACACTGGCCAGAAGGGTGAGCAGGGACAAGTGTGTCACAGCCAGAGCTCAGAAAGCCACAGAGCATGAGGAGGGGAGGCCCTCAGCAGAAAGGGCCCAGTCCCTCCTGGGAAGGAACTACAGTTAAAAATCCCAGATCTGCTCAGCAAGAGATCAGTGCTGCGGCCTTGAACCAGACAAGTCCACCTCGGAGCTCCCGAGTCTCCTCTGTTAGTCTAGGAGGTTGTGAGGTCCCGGTTGCCCATTCACTCAGCAGCCTTGTGGCACCCTCCAGATAACCTGTCATTTTGCTTACAAAATGGATCCTTTCATTCCAAGGTCACGACCCACTCAACTCTGGATATGGGGTGATGATGGGGGCAGTTCTGTGCCTGAATATGGGTTTCCTCTGATTTGACTTCACCCTTTCCCTCACCCTAGGTCTTTCAGGAACTCAGGCAGGTGACATGGACTCGCAAGTGTGAGCACACACAGGACAATTAGATGAGTGTGATAAACAGCCAAGGTGGAGCATCACTTGACCACGCTGTATCTGGGCTCCAGTAGTGATGCCAAGACTAGCTGTATCCCCTCCTCCGCCTGGAGGAAGCGCACTCTGGGTATGTCTGCTCTCCTCCTCATAGTGGCCAAGAGTGGTTGCAGAGCTGGTGAACATTTGCTGTGAACAACCCCATCTGTGTGGGACACACACAGGGACAAAAACTCCTGACCCCATGCTGACTGCAGGTGTGTGTGTGTGTGTGTGTGTGTGTGTGTGTGTGTGACAGGTGCAGTATGCAGGAGGCCCCTCCCACTCAGGCTGAATCCCACTGGTGAGCAGGAGATTCAGCATGATACATGTGCTGGCTGGGTGCTGGTCACGCATTGTACCTAGAGTCTCGGCTCATCTTTATCAAGGCCCCTTTGAGGTCGTTACTGTCACCTCGGCCATCTTTATCCAGACGGGGCACTAGGACAAGCTGGGACTTGAAGACGAGCATCGGGGTTCTGCACTTCCTATGCAGGTGGCCAGGCTGCCCCTCCATGCTTTAGGAAGAAGGTGGGGACCCGGCCAGGGGACCACATCAAAGGTATGAAGCCCTCAGGTAGTCAGGGCTCAGAACAGGGGAGCAGAACATTCTGAAAGGGGGAGAAGCATGCACAAGGGAAGACTCAGAGGCAAGGCGAGCATGCCACATGCGGACAGCAATGGCAAGCGTTAGGCGCAAAGGCAGAAGGTGGGTGTGCTCAGGAGCACACAGGTCAGAAGAATCTGTAATAGTAACTGGTTCCCACAGCCAGGGTCAGGGTAGAAATGTGAGGTAGGGGGATGAGGGGACCCTCCAGACATCTGGACTGTGTTACAGAGGCCACAGAAAGTACTGGGCAGGGACGTGGCTGGTGCTGCACTGCATTTGAGGAAGGGATGGGCAACAGCCAGGCCGGAGGAGGGAAGGGCAGCCAAGCACTGAGAGTCTTCCCGCCCAGGCAGCTGCTCCCATTACTCACAGCCTTTCCTGCCCTTCCCTTGCCCCAGACCTCATGCAGGATCTGGTCAGGGAGGGCCCCTTCGGTGGCAACAGCTGTGGGAGGAAGGAGAGCAGAATCGTGGCCCCAGCCTGCCACAGGTGTGAGATGTCTCGGTTACGCCTCTTGAAAAACACTCCTGCCTCCTTTCTATTGTCATCTCAGTTTGGAGACAAGAGCCAAATGAGAGACAAAACTGGATGGTCATCAGATCCAACCCAGCCTGTGTTTTCCAAAGGAAGTGAAACCTCAGATTTGCCTCCAGACTTGCATTTTTCTTCTAAGTAAATGCCCTCTACCACGAGAACCGCCTAGTATTTGGCTGGGAAAGAACATACTTGAAGTTTGCAATTTCCAGGCTTAATTACACAGTTATGTGTAATATTATTATATAGAACTTTTATTGCCCCAAGAAGTCTAACTATTTCCTCTTCCTATTTATACTCAGGCCCATCTCTCCTGGGCTGTAATTTCTACCCTTGCCCACTGAAGGCTCTTTGGTGCTAGGAACCCTTTCTAAAGAAGGACAATGAGTCTGTGTGAGCTGATCACCCAACTGTCTCTCCAATCAACGACCAGTTCCATTATGACTATCACGGGCTTGATCTGGGCCTCACTTGTGAGATACTCTACAAAACATCCAAATTCTGCTCAGACACCAGGAAAGCTAGTGCATAACCAAATATCACAGACCAATTGGAGACAATAGGAAACCCAGGTAGGTAATCAGGGTGGCCTGCAATCAGGGTCACAGAGGTGATGAGCCACAGGAGACTGTCCAGGCAGGTCCCCTCGGTCATGGTCATGGAGATGCATGACGGTCTACAGCAAGGTTGGTGCTCAGACGGATGTCTGCTGTCAGGCTTCTCTCTGGTGATTTCTGCCTGTAGCCACAGAGGCCCAGCAACAAGGGCTGGAATCTAGGAAGCTGCTTTCACAGAGAAGCCACCCCCAATGGATACACTCCCACCCCATTCCTCACCACTGCCAACCCTTTTTCCTCTGAGAATTTTGATCCTCTGCAGTCATAAATCACAGTGAAAAGATTCTCCAGGCATGGAGCTTTTCTCCAGCCCACCCGACTCAAAGAAACCTGCCAGATCCAATCCACCCATGAGTCAGAGTTAGTGCAGAGTTTCCTCCTACCCAGGGCAGCAGCTTCCCCGTGATGTCTCCAAGTCAGAAATGTGGAAGAAGAAGTATAAGATTACAAAGTTAGAATCAAGCTGGCAGAGTGGCTGGGTGTTTTCCTATGCTCACAGCAGGCAGGTGCAAATGTATGTATTAGACAACTCCATTCACTTGGCAGCCAAACCAGAAACAACACCCAGGTCAAAAGAAATGTACAGCGGCCATACCAAGAATGTTCCAGACACGACCGGAGCACTCTGAAAAGATTTGCTTCGTATACATACTATGTGTGTGTGTGTGTGTGTGTGTGTGTGTATCCATATATATATATATATATATATATATATATATATATATATATATATATATATATATATATATATTCATCTATTGTTCTTAGAGGAAAGTCACCAATTCACCCTAAATCATTGTTTAAGTTCAATATGATCCCAACAAAGACATCAACCAGGATTTCTACTGGAGTTCATATAGAAAAATAAGCATTTAAGATAAGCCGAGACGTTGAAACAGAAGCCCATAGGAATAGGGACACTAGACTGAGGCAGAGTAGCCACCAGGCAGCAAAGCATAGGAACAGGGAGAGGCCAGCAGAAAAGCATGCATCTGCACATATACATAAGTCCATATACATAAGAATCAAATATGCTGTCAAGACAGAGCTTCGAATTTTGCTTAAACATGGATTTAACACAGAATGATAGGAAAACAAACACAAATGCTCTTCAAATGTGGGGGAAATGCTCAGCACTGCTCAGCCTCTGACAGCCTCTCCTGGCCTCTTGGGGTACACACATTCATGTACACAGACACACAGACACCCTGGGATTTTTCGCTAACTACAAAGCTCAGCCCATGGCTCACTCCCACGTTCAGCAAGAGAAAGATGCTCCCATGTAGGTACTTGTGAACGCATGGCTTCATCTGACTGCTAGTGGTGTTTGAGGGGGGCTAGAGGGCTGCCATGAGGGGACAAAAGGCAAAGCCATTGTCCTATGTGGCATTTGGGTTTTAAAAAGCCATTATTATTAAACTGTTGTGCAATTTAGATTCTCCTTTCACTAGCTGATGAGTCATCTTTAGAGGTTTTCTTTTTTGCAGCATTTGATCACTATTGATTGGTTCTGTCTTTTTTTTCTTTTTCTTCCTGTTTTTTTTTTTAACTCCAGTGAATGACCTAGATATCTGCAGGTACCAGAGGAGCTATCTGTGGTGAACCCACGCTCAGGACACGAGCACATCCTGTAGGATACAACCTAATGGGATATTGGGTTGGCCATACTCTGCCCAGCATCTGTCTACCACCCAAACAATAGTCCTGTGGCTGGGTAGGTCGGTCGTGCAGATCTGAGTGACCAGCACAGGATTCCAGGCTCAAGAGGGTATTTATAATGTACCTATAAAAGAACATGGGTGCCAGGGGAGCCATGACACTGTTTTGACATCATCTGATCTTAAGTCCCAGGAGGGCTTGGCTTCTGGAGACATTGCCATGAGCAAAGCTTCTGCCTTCCAGAGACACAGATGTCTTCTGTGGCTGACGGCCACTCATCCATCATCTCTGCATTATACCCATGGCTACTGAGCTCTACTGTTAAAGTGACTCTCCTGGAAATGACTTCTCCATGGGAAATGCTCTACTATTTCCCATGAATCTCTTGAAGGTATTCCATTACCTCAGTTTTGCCAAATCTAGCTTCAATGTCATTTCTGTCTCTTAAAGTAGGTCTCTGAACTGCCCTCCAAACACACCATCTTCTTTTTGCCCTGGGTGCCTGTTTCTTAGATTCACTTAAAGCTTTTAGTCAAGCACAATTTACTTTTTAAATGAATGTATGTATATATATATATATGTATATATATGAATATATATGTACACATATATGTATATGAATGTTTGCTTGCATGTATGTATTAGCACCACATGTGTGCAGTGCTCACACAGGCCAGAAGAGGGCATCAGATTTCCTGGAGCTGGAGTTACTGATGGTTGTGAGCTACCACAGGGGTGCTGGGACCTGAACCTCTGTCCTCTGTAAGAATAGCAAGTGCTCTTAACCACTGAGCCACCGCTCCAGCCCCTCACTCAATCTTGGCAAGACCCAGTGTGAGTCTTGCCTTCTTCCATGACACTGTCCCCTCTAGCCCAGGTGATTCTGTGCTGCCCAGGGACTTCTATCTCCTGATGTTTGTGTTTTGTGTGGGTTCCTCCCATAACATATCTGGAGCAGGCTGTGCGTCCCTGGAGAAGGGTTGGAGGGGAACTCCCACAGCTGGCTCGGATGAGAACTGCCACTTCTATTAAGCTTTTTCTCGGAACTCTTTGTGGAGGAGCCTGTTACCCTGCCCAGCGATTGTGTGGCACAACGAAGAAGACCCGAGGCTTGCTACTAACAAAAAGCACCAACAGGACAGTGACTGGGCCCTCACACAAGTAGTCCTTCTGTCTGTCCCACAGAGCCTGTGGATGATTGCAGCCTCAGTCTCTAGATTGAAACCTTGTCGGAGTCCTAAGCCAGAGCTCCATAGCTGAGCTGCTCTTGAACTTGTGACTATAAATACTTCTGGTTGTCTTAGCTGAAGTTTAGGGGCATTTTTGTTACATAGCAATAGCTAACAACATACACTAGTTAATTCCACGAGGCAGATGTCCTTTCTCTTTCTTGCCCATTTGCTGCCTTGCCTATATTTTTGTGTGTTTAATCTTGCCTCTCTGACAAGGTAGAAAGACAGCTGAGCAATGTGCTTATTTTATATCCCATCATGCTTGCTGGGAGCCAGGGGACATTCTCACTAACTTTCCAGCCTACCGTGTGTGAAAAGAAGACAAGCAAGTTCTAGAGAGACCCTGCACATGCGAACAAACACGCTCGTGTGTCCAGTGCCCTCTCAGCTCGAGTGAGGCTGCTGAATGCCCCCATGCTGACACCTTGATCTCCAGTGTGGTGATGCTTAGCTGGTGGAACAGAAAATGGACCAGAGCAGTATGCGAACGATGTGTTGTGTTTGTTTACGCATAGGGTGCTTACAAACTCACACCTAAGACACGAAATTCACTGCCACACCCAACCATCCAGATGTAAGAAGTTCCGAATATTCTCACATGTAGAGAGGAAGGAGAGGCGGGCCTGGAGAGGGCTGCTATTATATCCAGTGCTTTTCAGGATTTATTTACTCATTCCGCACCCTTTCCAAAAATATTTTCTTTTAAAGCCAGGATGACAAGCCCCCCTTTCGACTTTCCTGATGGTCAGTCCTAAATAGATGGTACGAGTAACCCCACACAACAATTTAGGAACTTAAGAATTAAGTTCCTGGGCGTGGGGGCTGCGGCAGCTTCTGGGAGAACCCTGGCCCAACATCTCACGGAGCCACCTGCCCTGACCCTAGGCACACCTCCCAGCCCAGACCTTTCCCCTAAAGACAAAACGCAGGGTGGGGGTGGGGTGGCCCCTCTTGCTTACTCTCGAGTCCATTCATAGGTTGGTGGGTAACTTTTCTAGGCTGATGAACACAGCGAAGGGGGTGGGGAGCTGTGTTGAAGGAGGCCTTCTCAACAGAACAGACGCAGCTCCGGCCCAGGTCTGGCCGGGTGGGTGGAGGTGACCAAAGATGCAATTAGAATGGAGCCCATCTTCTCCCGCAAGACCATTTTATCCCAGGGCAATAAAGCACCGGCTTTTCTGCCCTCTGATTTTGGGTCGGATGAGATGAATTTTTAGCTTTTCTGGGGAGTCTCTGCCAATGGGGAAGGCAGAAGGGAGAAGGAGGGTGGTCAGGAATAAACAAACATACCCCAGTTCTTCAAAGAGGGGGCGGAGGGAGTGGGCTGTGCACAGGGACGTTCACTCTCACTTCCGCCAGCTGTTCTCTTTTGCCCAATTAGCTGCCCCTTGTTGCCAGACCAGGTCTCAAACATTACCTAGCCCCCTCTCTCCTTAGCTCCTGGCTCCCAGGGCATCCCATGCTCAACCTGCCTACCTGTTTCACTGATCACCAGCAAGCCTGGTCTCTACAACTAGAACATTGTTCATTCTGTCCTGTCAGTTAAAATGCACTCCCTGACCACCTCCTATGCCCAACCCTTGCTCACCCCGAAAGACCTGTCCACGTATCACCTCCTCCAGGAAGCCTCCCTGAACTAGATATTTATCCTTCAGCTTTCTTCCCTCCATCCAAAGCATGGGGTACACATGAGAAGAGTATATTTTTAAAAAGTGCTTTCTCTGTGCCTGCCTCAAGATGGGGCACAGGCTGTGCTGATACAGGACAGGACCTGTGGCTTCTCCTAGGTAGGTACCAGTGTCTGTGGATGAGTTGCTGGGCTCATTTGGTTGTTATCGCTGGAGCAGTCACCACGGCTGTAGTGAAGGGGGAAGTACTTTCGAGGATAAGGAATGAGGAAATGATAAACGCAGCATATATTTTGCCATTCCAAAAAGGCTGAGCCTAACAGACACTGTCCATCTGCTTAGCTGTGGCAAGGAAAGGGACATGGTAAACCAGGTCATTTGTTAAACATGGGCTAAATCTCTGTAGGAAAAAAATAACCAATAGTCTAATTCTTCTGATTAAGCACTTTGTAAATCAGGAGGGAAAGGATTTCTTTGGAAGCCTTTGGGGCCCAACAATGTTTCAATATGCTGATAATTTCAAGGCAGCCACTGTGGAACATTCCACTTTGTTCCTTAGCACAGGATTCCCTTCATCCTGGGCGATAGGAGCCCAGACCTACCCCGAATGCCAGGACTGTGGGAGGCACGCCCACACGCAGTTTCTCCTATATGCATGGACCTGTACTAGAGTTCAGCTTCAAAGTCAAGGAAGAGATGAACAATGACAATACAAGAGAATAATTACAACAATATGTTGTAATGAAAGTTGTTGAAAATGTATGAATTATTCATGTCTGGATGTTTCTATTTAATATTTCAGGACAGCAGTCGACCTTGGGTAACTGAAACTGCAGAAGTCAGAACCTCAGCATAATGGTAATTGCAGTTTTAGATGTGAGGGGTCACCCCAGAAGGGGCTGGACCCCATGAGAGGGCACAGAATGGTAGTCTTTTGAGCATCTACTGTGTACCAGGTAGCGATCTGGCTCTTTTCTCTTTATCACCTCAGTCCTCAGGTGGGTACTATGGGATGGTGATTCTCACTCCCATTTTCTTTTTTCTACATCATAGATGAGGCTGCAAGAGCTAAGTCACTGCAGCAGGTCAGGGCTTGAGCCATTCCGGGAGCTCTGCTGAAAAGAGCAGTGATGGTTGGGAGAGCCAAGGAGGCTGAGTGAAAAGGGTCATAAGGTGGCCTGGCAATGTCAGGACTGGACAGGACCTTTCAAGGTCGAAGATTCGGAGGCTCAGAGAAGGACAAGACATCTCTACCTGGTTAAAGTAGAAAGCACACCACGCTCTTTCCATCGTGCTGGCCACAAGAATGGCCAGAGGCCACAGAATGCTTGTACTGGCCTGGAGACCACACCTCCTCCCCCAGGCCTGTGCTGTTTACTCTGCTCAGCTCTCTACTAAGGGAGTAGACCCAGGCAACAAGAGTTGGGAGAAATCGGGGTCTCTACCTGCCACTGCCCCCAGAAAGGGCTCTAAAACACCACTTTCACCTTTAAGCAACCTACTTTCCTCACTTGTCAAACCCAGGGGTGAGCCTAAGCCTCCATGTTCCCAGGACTCCCCTGGCTTGTACATCGAATGCCCCACATTCCGTGCGCCTCCCCCATTTCGGGGCAAGCTGTGACAGTTGGTCACCCAAGATGGTTTCTACCTTCTTGTCCGTACCACCTACTTTCTTGGCCTTTGAGGATGACTCTAGCTCTATGAAACACATCAGGATTTTTGAAGCCCACACCCTTGACTTGCTGCCTGCCTCATCTGACGCCAAAAATTGCTGTCACCTGTATTGCTCAACTCTGGCACCTTTCCACCTTTGCTGTGAGGGGACAGTCCCCTGCCTGCCTCCAAGAGGACAAAGAGGGGCAGAAGGCAGAAGGCAGAACGTGATGGAAATGGGCAGGAGAATGAGGAAGGAGGCTGTGAAACTCAAATATGGAGATGGGGGAGCAAACAGAAGCAGGGACAAGGAGGGAGTAGAGGAGAGAAAGGCAGGGTGACAACATGGATGTCACATGATGGCCGAGGCCTGGGTCGAATGGGGTCCACGGGTGCTCTCTGGGGCTGTGGGGTTACCAGACTCAGTCTTATCATCTTGACCTTCTGCAGCTTATACAGTTGAGGGTGAGGACCTTCCCAGCAGCAACCCCGGGGGACTCTCCTGTACCTCTGAGAACTTCCCTGTTCTCTAGTATGTGGTGAGACTGTATGTGTTCTTTAATAAGGATGGTGACAGTTGTGATATCCATCTCTGGCAATCCCGTCCTCTTAAGTAGGTCTTTCCGAGTCAATGTCAACACAAGGTTGGGTAATTATCTTGGAAATTTGAGTAACCTAGCCAGGAAGATGAGAAGGTGGCCCAATCCCTTGGGAAGGAGAATAAGGGCTGGCTTCATCCATATGTAGGTGGCGTTAGATGAGGTAACTGGAGGGCGTCTTTCTGAGCTCCACCCAACCCAACCTTCTAGCAACCTGACTTGAGGCTACTCAGCCTACCTTCGGACCACTGAGAACTCCCACCAGGAGGTTTGAACAGGACACCCTGTACTCAGCTTGGTCCAAAATTTCTGGGCTGATCCCAGAGTCAAACATGAGAGTTCATCACATCAATGGCTTTATGGAAAATGGCAGGAACCAGCCTAGCACAGAGCGGCACAGTCACGGCGAGATTCTCCCCGCACAGTCCTCCTACCTCAGTGCTAGGCTTGCCTTTCAGTTTGCAAGGGACCTCCATGTGACAGCTTTAATGGATGTAGTACTTAGCCTCCCACTAAGGGACAGGCTTCTCCCACCCTCAAACATGCCCACGATGGGATCACTTCTCCAGGAGCCTTGAAGGGAGGCCATACTGTGTAGCAGAGGAGGCCTCGGGATACCTGTGAGACCTCAGGAAGCCACAAACCGTGCCAGGACTTGAGGTCAGGCTTGGGGGTTTCTGACTCCCAAACCATCCATCTCTGAGCTTCCCAGGCAGTGGCTGATACAGGGCCTCCTCGGCATTCTTGTCAGCTGAGTTTTCCAGCCTCTCCTGAGAACCCTTGGACTCCTGTGTGCCTGAGCCTATGCGTTTTAGGACTGGAAAGTTTGGAAAAGCAGTTTCATGCCAGTATTCCTCATTGTGTGAGTCACACCACTGCAGCAGGTGTGAACAGAGACAGAACAGATATCAGAGATGGGGACAGAGCAGGACAGGACCACTCCTGACCAACTCCCTTTTCTGGAGCTATCCCGGGGTAAGGCATTGCCAGCTGTCCCCTCTGTCCATACACAGTGGCAGAACTGGCTAGGGGCCAACAAATGACCTATTTGTACATAGAGGGCTGTAATGGTCAGTTTTCTGTATTAACTTGGAACCCAGGTATTTAGTCCAGTACAAATAGATGTAGCTGTAAAGTATTTTGTTTTTTATGAAGATGAGATTAACATTTAGATTTAGCAATGGAATTAAACCAAAGATCTGGATATACCTCAAAACACCTATGGGTGCCCATTTTTTCACAAAGAAGCAAGATATACACGCAGAAGAAAAGATAGTATCTTCAACAAATAGTGCTGGTCAGACTGGGTCAGAACAATAATAGAACCATGCCGACCACCCTGTATAAAACTCAACTCCAAACGGATCAATGATCTCAACTTAAGACTATGGCTACCCTGAATCCTTAAGAAGAGAAAGTAGCTAATAGACTTGAACTCATTGGCACAGCAAAGAACTTTCTGGATAGTACCCCAGTAACACAGGCACTAAGCCCCACAATAAAGCTAAATGACTTCTGTATAGCAAAGGTCATCATCATTCGGACAAAGCGGCAGTCTACAGAATGGGGAAAACAGACTTCACTGATTATACATCTGACAGCATGTCAATATCTAGGATACGCAAAGAACTAAAAAAAGCAAACAAACCAAAACCCGGAACACACAGAAAACAAATAACCCAATTACAAAACGGAACACAGAACTAAGCAGAGAATTCTCAAAAGATGAAATAACAAATGGCCAAGAAGTACTTAACGAAATGCTCAACCTTGTCGGCCATCAGGGAATCTTAAATTAAAACTGCTTTGAGATTTCATCTTACCCCAGTCAGAATGGCCGTGATTAATACAACCAACGACAGCACATGTTGGCCAGGCTGCGGTGGGGAAAAGGAACACTCATCCATTGCTGGGAGGGATGCAGACTGGTACAGCCACTATGGAAATCAGTGTGGAGTTTCCTTGAAAAGGTGAGGATACATCTTCCACCACAGCCAGCTACCCCACTCTTGGAGATACCCAAAGGACTCTACATCCTACTACAGAGATACCTGCTAATCCATGTTCATTGCCACTCTAGTCATAATAGCCAGAAACCGGAAACAGCGAGATGTCCATCAACTGATGGATATTGGAAATGTGGTTCGTGTACACGATAGAATATGATTCAGCTGTTAATGAGAGCGAAATCATCAAATTTGCAGGCAAATGAATGGAGCTAGAAACAACCATCACGAGTGAGGTATCACAGAAGCAGGAAGGCAAGCACTGCAGCATCCACAGAGGTCAGAGACGGAGCCCGCGAGTTTCTGTGCTGACACGGCAGGCCGGCCCTACCCAGGTGTCTCTGTGGGTGGCACTCCTCTGGCCTTGCCCAACCCTCCCCTGCCTCCATCAGAAAATGCTCTTCCCTTCCTTGTTGCCTCACTTCCTGGCCTTGTACAGGGCCCAGGGGCAGCCACTGCCTTGGATCTGCCCTTCCCTCCACTGGTTCTCATCACAACAGCAGCAGGATGCTATCAGCTCGAGAACTGAGAGTGTTCCCTATATTGGAGCCCAAGGCCTGTTGCCTTCCTGCCCTGTCTTTTCCAGATGGAGAGCAGCCTGTAGACATATAAGGCACACAGCCAGGAACCATGAGGGCTGCCTGCCCGTGGTCCATGGAAGTGCCAGGAAGCTGGTCATTTAACTGCAGCCTCTGCTCTTGGGGACCAGGCTCTGTGCTACACGCACATCCCTTTGAACTCTACTTCTGCCAGAGTGCAAGGTGCAAGGTCCCCACCGCAGTCTGACTGGGGTCTTGGGGAAAGGTCTGCACTGCCCTTGACATGGGCAGGATGTAGAGTACCACTGCACCAAGGGCATGGGTCAGAAAGAGGGCTCCGCTACACAGCAAGACTAGAATTAACAGTGCTAGTTTGTGTATGCCAAAGCAACTAGAAGAGATGGTTTTCAGTGTTTCCCCATAAAAAACGATAAATGTTGAAGATGGACATCCTAAATATCTGATATGATCATTCCTCAGGGGTGCATGACACCATATTCCATAAATATGTACAATCATAAGTGGAGATAAAAATGAAATAAAACTTCAAACAGGGGGAGTCCCTGCCACCTGCCCTCCCAGCTACAAGTTCATCCCAAGTTTGCAAAGAGAATTTAAATCCAATGTCTTGTGAGAAACTATATAAAGCCAACACATATCCATGCTCTTTCATAGCTTTATTACAGGTTTGTTAAAAGGTTTGGATAGATCTCTCTGAAACAACAACAACAAAAAGGCCCGTGTCTGAGTGACTGGAAGTGACCGAGAGAATCTGTTTAGCATCTGTGACAGGAATGGAGGGCCGAGCTACCCGAGGCCCTCACCGGCCCTCTGTGCATGGGCTTTAGATGAAGCCTGGAGAGTCCTGGAATCCTGAGGCTATTTACACAGGCAAGGCAATGGAGGCCCACGGAGCTGATGCAACTCACCTGAGGCATCTGTGCTCCTGTGTAGTGGAGAGGGGACCCAGGTAACTTCAAGGGACATCTAAGTCATTTCAGAGACGGAAAGGGACACACCTTCCCAGTCACTCAGCACATGCCCTGTGCGCTAGGCATTGCCAGGCTTGCAACAGTTGAATAATCCAAGCCACAATGAATATACAGTGTAGCTTGTGGGGGTGGGTGGGGTCAGCTTGCTGGTCCAGGATCAGAGGCAGTGGAGGGAAGAGGAGGAGGAAGCCTGCCCCATCCGCATGTGGGTCTGAGCCAAGGGCACAGCTGGAAAGAGCTGGGCCTCTCAGTGTGGGGGCCTGGGACAGGCGAATAAGACTGAAGAGGGGCAGAGAGAACTTACTCTCTGTGGGGAGCGTGTGGTAGGGGTATTTTTAGGATAGGCCGTTCTTCCTATTACCCTAAAGCCCCTCCTTGTGGGGAAGAGGTGGCACTAGATGATTTGGGGGATCAGCTGGCACACTCTGCAGAGGAGGAAGTGGCTGTAGGCATTGTCCTTGGACTAGGGCCCTGGGTATTTGACCCAGGCCGGGCTCTTGCCAGCCACTTCCCTTTTGGGACTGGAGCCTACTGACTCCCCCACCCCCGCCCCCTGCCACATCCCCACTCTCCCTTCAGGATGACCTGAAAGGAAGGTTTATAAGAGGAAAAGGAATGAAAAGGATCCTATTTAACAGCACACACTGGGTGGAGGAGCTTCCTGACAGGAACCGGTGTGGAAACCAGGCCCAGCTTGGCCATGGAAAACTGGTTTGGCTCAGGACTGGCCAGAGTGGACAGGGGCTCTTGGGCAGCTGTACATCGCAATTAAACTGGCCTTGTCCAAGCTCACTCTCTTTCTCGCACCCCCGTTCCCCGAAGCAGCAGACACTGTAATACTCTGTGTACCACAGGGTGAGAAAGGTACCATTTCTTTTCAATCCAGGGAAGGGGGAATCGCCCTCATTGAGGTCACAGAGACATGGACAGCAAATCGAGAACAGACACAGGCACTCGGCAGGCCAGAAAGCCGAGCTGCTGCCACCAGGCACCCAGCCTGAGTCACCCGGGTGGGGAGGGCAGGCAGTGGTGGGCAGGGCTGGCTATCTTTATTCTTGGGCTTGGGTGTGGGATGCAGGAAACAATGCAAACAGAAGAGTCCTCAGGGCTGGGACAGGCACAGGGCTGGGACAGGCACGGGGCTGGGCAGGTACTGACAGGATCTTGGCAGTCTGCTCTTAGGGCCCAAGAATCACAACAGGCCCCAAATCC
This sequence comes from Pachyuromys duprasi, assembly GCA_028658305.1. Taxonomy (NCBI): domain Eukaryota; kingdom Metazoa; phylum Chordata; class Mammalia; order Rodentia; family Muridae; genus Pachyuromys; species Pachyuromys duprasi. The sequence continues at coordinate 49,265,019 of CM053764.1, forward strand.
AAATGGGAGAAGGTCTTTTCCTCCCCTGCCCTGCTCTCCTGCACCCACCCTGGAACACTGGCCAGTGCTGAGCCTGGCTGCAGCCTGCTGCCCTGGTTTCCAGTCCTGCTCCTCACCACCTTTCTCTGAAAGCCAGGCTGGCCGGTGATTGGCAGGAAAGGTCTGGTGTGGGCCTTTCGGTCCCTGCCCAACTCTGCTGGGCTTCCAGGCCACATTGTGGTAATGCCCTATCCCTTCTCCTCAGTTCTCCTTGCCTCTCTGCTTTGTCTCCTGCAGTCTCCAACAGAAACACTGGCTCCCTAGCACCCAGACCCTGTGCAGCCCTGCCAGGCCGCAGCTGCAGGACGTCCTCGGGCGTCATTCACCTCAGCCTTTCCCAGAATCATCTTCCACCTGTGTCAGCCTTCTGAGAGCCACTTTTTTTCCCCATCTATGTAACGCTATCCCTAAGAATATGAGCTTTTAGGAGCAGGGGTCTCTTCTGTCTCAGTGGCTACACCCTGCCCTCCAGTAGAAGACTGGTGGAGTGCCTAGCAGATGCCTATCATATAACAGAGGGGGAACCTCTGGGCACTGGGATGGCCTGTGCAGAACCCCCAAACCGCACACCCAGTGCATCAGGACTGCCTCAGAAACATCCTTGTGTCAGGAGGAAGGCTGCCAGGATGGTGTGTGATGAGTGATCTTACTTTTTACCACCTCTGTTCTCTCCGGAGGTAGAAGGGAGAGGAGAGTGATGACGTTTCTCCCAAGATGCTCCCTGTGGCAAACAGGAAGCTCTCCACCCTGGAGACAGAGAGGAGGCAGGAGCAAAGACACTTGGCCTCGGCAGACTCCAAGTCCAGGCCTTCTGCTTTTCCTGCTGTCAAAGTCCTCTCTGCCCAATGATGCCTTTCTGATGGGCCACGCAGTGACTGACATACTACCCCCTTTTCATCTGTCTCAAATTTCCCTTGACCTTTTGATCTCTTATTAATTAAGCAGCATCAAAATAGCCCTCCACTAAAACTGCTCAGAGGGGAAGGAGGCAGCACAAGCAGAGGGGTTTGCCATGGTCTGCAGGCCTCTGCTGTCTCTGTCCTGGCCTCTCCAAGTCTGCAGTGCTGTGTGCACCTTCAAGAAGAGGCACACATGCATGTGTGATGCCACAAGCTGTAGGCTGGCTAGCCTACTCAGCAGGCTTTGTTTTCCCCCAACATCTCTCTCTTCCAAGTTGCACCTCATTCCATGGGAGACAAAACCCAAACCCCCAAGAGGCCCCAAGTGTCAGATGCAGCCTGTATTTCTGTGCATGGAAGCTGGCAATGTGACAAAGGGTTTCTAGTTCTGTACCCAGCCTGAAGCAAACAGGAAATGGCCACAGCTAGTCTAAAGAGAAAGAGCATTCTAGAACGTCCTCCTCAAGAACTTCCAATGCTTGGACATCCAGGGAACCCCAAACTGTCCCTCTCACCCCACTGTGAGCTTGACTGAGTCAAGGCTTACAAGCTGCAGTTCTGGGTTGGTTTATCTGAAGGCCCATGCAGGGGCACTGAGACCCTCAGGTCTGCCTCAGGCAGGGGAGGGACAGGTAGCTCCATTCTGCCTTTCCAAGCCTTAGCTTTGCCCTTTCTGCCATCTGAATATCTGAACGTGAGAATGGCAGAGTTAGAGACGGGACCTTCGGGGCCCACCTGCCCCGTGGGTAACGCCTCACCACCTGCAGAAGTAAGCAGCACGGCTGGAGGTGCCCACCCTCCCCGAAGCCTGCTCTCGAGTTCCAGCTCTTCTGAGTGAGCAAACAGTCCATCTCCATGCCCCGAGAGGGGCCTGGCATGCAGGCCTAGAAATGCCATTCTCCCTTCCCCCTCCTTGCACCTGCTGGGCAAATTCGACAAACACTTGGTTTTGTTGTTGAGAATGGCTGGTGAAACCAGAAGCCAGCACCCAGAGGCCCATTGTGTTTCTACCTCAGGTAATCGCAGTTCTGATGTGATGGTTCTGTAACGGCCAGCACGTAGTGAGCCCCAAATATTTGTAGAGTGAATGAAAGAGAGCAAACATTTATGCCCCGTTTTGTCTCGTTTCATATTATCTATTCTGAAAAGGGAGGTACCTGTTATTCCAGTGCAGAAGTTCAAGGCACTGGGCTGATCAAAGGGTGAAGATGAATGGGGTTCAGAGGAAATGGGACCTGGGTGCTTGCCACCCTACTTCCTGACTGTCCTTTCCTGGCTATGTTACCACCTCACTCACCTAGAGAGCGGGTGAAACTGGTTGGCTCTGGGGAGTTCCGGTGATCCAGGAGAGGGAAGCCTGGCTCCCCCCAGGCCTCCCCCCCAGGCCTCCCCCCAGGCCCATACCATAGCAAATGGGTCACACTGGGAACAGGTGTGGGCTTAAGTCCCCCTTGATGGGCCATCCGAGCCACTGGACTCTCTTGTCCAGGTTGTTCTACTTTGTGGGACACTATGGGAGCCCCCGGGCCTCATGCATGTAGCCTCCAGGGGACAGAGGGAAGGGGCTATACTTCTTCAAGAGAAATTAGGTACCACTACCTCATATACCTCCTTGCAATGGAGCAGCAAAACCAGCCAGGCAGTACAGTACCAAGCTTGTGTGTGTTTTGGTGTCTTTACAGCGGCCCATTTGATAGATGAGTACACCGAGACTCAGGGGTTGAGTGGTTTATGCCACCCCCAGAGCAGATGACAGCTTTCACTCTGGAGCCACATGCTGACACCATTTTACCCCACCCCCACGCTGAAAGGGACCTAAAGGGAAAGGCAGTGGAAGAACGAGGTCTGGCCTAGAAACCAGGCCCTGGATCTGAATTTCACAAGTTAGGAAACTTTGCCTCACTGAATGCCAGCGTTCCTCAAATCAAAATGTGAGTGATTGTGATAAGAAATTCTCAAAGTTGGGCCAACCCGAACCCAGTATAACATTTATTTTCATGACTGGTACAGAAACCTCCACAAATAGAAAACTGAAAGAACTCCCCTCCCCTTCATTTATAGGTGTGTGTGTGTGTGTGTGTGCAGTAGTAGTAGTAGTAGTAGTAGTAGACGTTCCTGTGATTATGTGCAATTTTGCTTGCGGGTGTGCATTCATATGTGTGTGTGTTTCTGTGCACATTTGTGTGTGCCACAAGTCAATAGTTGAATGTGCACCTCAGTCATCATTTTTCATCTTGCTTTTTGAGACTGGGTCCTTTGCTGAACCTAGAGCTTGCCGATAGGTAGCCTGTCTGACTAACAGATTCTAGGGATCTGCTCTCTGAGGACCCCGCACTGGAGTTAGACACTTGCCACCACGTGCTGGGGACCGAAGCTCAAGCCCTCATGTTTGCACAGCACTTTACCAGCTGAGCCATCTCCCCTGCCAATGAGAGGTGTTTACTGACCAGTTTCCACTCTGCCTATGATGCACTTTGATTTTTTTGTTCTATTCTATTTTATTCTCTCTTCTCTTCTCCTGTTCTCTTCTCTCTTCTCCTGTCCTCTCCTCTCTTCTCGTCTCCTTTTCTAGCTGGAGGCTGTTACCTGCCGAATCAACCAAATGGCCTACAAGAGCCCGACATGTGCAGCCTGAAAACCACTGTCTTATACTGCGGGCTTTGAGCGGCTCTCCAGAGCTTACATGATGTAACTTACATGATGTACTCTGAAGCACCGCCTCTACCCTGCTTTCTGCCTGCTCAGCATCCGTTCATCCTCTCTTTAGCCCCCGCTCCCGAGCCCCCCTCACTCACCTACATCACCATACACTTCTCCCCATGGGTGGTCACACTGCAGCCAGAGAGGGGAGGAGGAGGAGAGTGCGGGGCAGAGTTTGCCCCTGACCTCTTTAACAGAGCACCACTCCATAGGCTGACTGCTGACATGGAAATCTCTCTATTAGGACTGAACACTTCTTGGTAATAGAATTTGTCCTAACAGGGCTTTACTATCCAATCTAGTAGTGAAAACATTTCAGAGTCCTGACAAAAATGAAATAAAAGAAGTTCCTCTGGCTGAAATGTGCCTGCAGAAAGAAACACTATCGTCCCTTCTGATGAAGAAGTTATTAAAAGCCTTAGTCTACCAGTTTGGGGTCTTATTTTCTCTTGCTATATTCTCCTGAAGAAAGGAAGTGTTCTGCAGCTGAGGAACTCGAATCACATAGAGCACACTGTGAATGGTGTTGGCTGAGGGTAACCTTTAAACACAACGGAAGATGGCTGGTCCCTTCAGGGTCGCCTTGGGAACAGCCTCATATCCCTTTCCCCACCAAGTATCTGCACAAGGGACTTTCTGGGATTTTCCATGGCTTGGGGCCTCTTCTCTGGGGTGATGTCCCGGTGGGCTGGAGTGTGGCAGCGCACAGGAGTGCAGGGAGCACAGTCCCTCTCTCAGAGCTGACAGAAAGAGAAGTGAGCAATTTTGGGAGCCTTGACCTTGGGCAGAAGAAAGGGAGGTCAGAGGGGGGAGGGTGGGGTCAGGACCAGCCAGCAAGGAATGAGATCATTCCAGCGATGGGCTGTCTTCTCCTGCTGTGTGTTTCAGGGTCTCCACCTGTTACCGCAGCCTCACGTACCCTTTTGTCTCACTTGTCCTATTAACGCTGCTCCCTCCTTGGTACAGGGTTGACTCCTAGGGATGGTGACAGGTGAGTTTTGGTCTGGGTCAGCTTTCTCTTTCTGCTTTGGTGTTTCCTCCTCCCCCTGGCTGGTTCCACTGGGGCTCATCTCACTGTCATTAGGGTATTTAGCATATTCGGGGGCCCAGGGGCCCAGAGCCATCACGGCATAACAGACACAGCTCCCTTCCTTTCATGCCATGCCTCACGGCCAGCAGGGTCCCAGGGCTCTTTTCCTCAGCTGGCCTGAGTCTTCACCATCACTGTCCAGGCCTTGTAGGGATGAGGGCCTAAAGAGCACACTGATCATCATGTTCTGACAGGGCAGAGTGGAGCTGGTGGCTGCCTGGGTAGGGGATGGTATCTGGTATCAGTGTGGGCCTCAGTCACTCTAACCTAGCGGTTCCTCACCCTCCCTGACATCGCTACTCTTTAATGCATTTCCTCATGCCGTGGTGACCCACAACCATAAAACTATTTTTGTTGCTACTTCGTAACTGTAGCTTTGCTGCTGTTATGAATCATAGCATACACATCTGATATGTGACTCTGAGAAAGGGTTTTTGACCCTCAAAGGGGTTGTGACCCATGGGTTGATCCCAAACCTCCCCAACTGGTTGAGGCCCACATTTCCACAGTGCAGCTTTCCTCCCTTTCATAAGCCTGTGGTCTACCCTTCGTGAGAAGCCGAGCCCTTTGGGAGTGGTGTCTTGAAGCCTTATCAGTCAAGTGTATCTTGGGGATAGGGAGGTTCATTCTAATCAACCAGCTGGGCTCAAGCATCTCCCTGGTAACTATCCACTGCTGGTCCTTTTGCATGCAATCTCCCCTCCCCCAAGAACCTGGGGTTTCTTGGAAGCTTGGAAGCTGGAAAAGGGACTATACTAAAGAGAGAGAGAGAGAGAAGGGGAAGGTAGTGTCCACTCCTACTCAAGCATATTTAGCCTCCTCCACATGTTCATAGGTGCATCATCTCTTTCTGAAGGATTTTCCCACCAAGGAAATCTATTACAGATATGCCTGTCTATAATAGACATATAGAACTGACATGAACTGACAGGGAATGAAGGAAGTAAAGGGTGGCCCCGGACCACTGTCTGCACTCTATAGCTGATGAGTTGTGTGGCTGAGCACATGCCCAACCTTCAAGGGCCTCGGGATGAGAAGAATACAGGCAATCTCCCAGGGTTAACAGTGTGCCTGGGGAGGGCTCTGGGGACATCAGCCGCTACGGTTTCCTAGAGGCAAGCATCTTCAAGGGAAACTGATCCCACAGACAGCCCTGCTGTCATATCCTTGAGGAATGTCCAGGAACCCTCAGTGGTCCCTCCTTGCTGTCTCCACCTGTACAAACAGTGACTCCGGTCCCAAAGGGGGACAGGTCTATGGTTTAGACCCTGCAGAGGGGACAGTGGCCTCCTCGTTGTCCCCATTCCCCTCTGCTCCTCACGGTGTCAGATGACTCATTCCCCAAGCCACAGGCTTGAACTGTTTTGCTCTTGCCCACTTTCAGTAGGTCCCATCAAGGCACAAGGGAAGGTGCCTCAGCTTCTCATTTATGTCACATTTTTTTTTTAAAACCTCGCTGCTGCTCAGTGCATTGGAGTGACAGCAAGCAAACTCTTGTTGAGCTGTTGGACAGGGTCTATCCCTGTTCCAAGGGTGATTTTTCACTTAGCCCTCCACACTAAGCTCACAAAGCAGATATTGTGAGACATGGCTCCATTAAGAGGTAGACTAAGCGGGACTAGAGAGACGGCGCAGCAATTAAGAGTCCTTTCTGCTCTGGTAGAGCCCCTGGGGTCCAGTCCCAGTACCCACACAGATGCTAACAACTGTTTTTGCAAAGTCCAGTTCTGGAGGATCCACCCCGCCCCCTTCTGGCAGTGCATGCATTTGGTACATAGACATACATACAGGCAAAACATCCATACACATAAAATAGTTACAAAAGAAAAAAGGAAAAGAGGAGGCGGGGCTTCAATATCACACGGCAAGGTAGAGCCGAGACTGGATTCCAGAAGCTAGATCCCACAGCCTTCATTCCTTCTAATGTCTTAAGAGTCCATGGCCCTGGGCTAATGTAACAGGGTTTAAGCTTGCAAACACATACTTCCCATCTCGTTTAATACTCACAACCACTTTGGAGTGTGTGCCCTTATCCCCATTTTTTTCAACAATAATATAATAATTCTCTCCAATTGCTGAGTGCTGGCTCCATGTGAGTCTCACCACTAATGTGTTAACATGCGTTTTCTCAAGAGCTCCTCCTTACTATTCTGAACAATAACAACAAAACTCTCAAAAGGTCCCCATTTTTCAGATAAGAATATGGGGTGTCAGGATCACTAAGTGACTCAACCAGGATTATCAAATAACTAGTGGTGGAAGTTGGGCCCAACCTGAGGTCTCCTGGTGCTGGCCCTCAGCCTGGACTTTGTTCCAAGGGGTCCACTATGCCCCCAGGTCTGGAGCCTAAAGGCAGAGAGGATACCTTAATTCTATAAACAAAAGCAAGACAGTTTAGAATGTTTCAGTGTGTTCAGGTGTCCAGGCAGCCACTGGCTTTTCTATGTGAAGGTGACTCGAAGGGAAAGGGTGGCCATCATGCCTGCTTTAAACACAATTCCTGCTGCCCCTGGAGCACAAGCTAGAGATCTTTCACACCAGAGTGCACTATGTTTTTATTCCCACCACTCTGCCCCTTCTCAGATTTGACTCAAAGTGGCTTGAGCTGTGACACTGCCTGGCGCTTGCTGATACAGGACCCTGGCTCAGCAACAGATGAGACCTTTCCCTGATTTTTCTCAGTTCTTCCAAAACAGCATTAACTTTCCCCCATTCATGTTTTTCTCTCCTTTCTGTATTTTAAGCTGGTACACTTTGAAGAGAACTAAACGGCAGACTTATATGACTCTGAAAATACATTAGCCTGTGTGATGGACACCACCAGTGTCCTCATCGAGGCTTTACTCTGAAATCCACCTTCAGTCAGGTACTGATGAAAATGATCTGAGCAGAGGCTGCAGGCCCAAATCCTAGGAAGTGAGGTGGTTTGAATAAGAATGGCTCCCAACAGGTCATATATTTGAATGCTCAGTCACCAGAAAGTAGAACTGTTTAAAAGGATTAGAAGAATTGTTTGAGGAGGTGTGTCACTGGAGGTGGGCTTTTACATTTTAAAAACCCATTCTCTTCCTCTCTCTCTTCTCCACCTCTCCCTCTCTTTCTTCTCCCTGTCCCCTCCCCCTCCCCCTCTCTCTCCTTCTGCCTGTCTGCCTGAAATTAGGATATAAAGCTTCAGCTCCAAGACCATGCTTGTCTGCATGCTGCCATGCTCCACGCTATGATGATAATGGACTAACCTCTGAAACGGTAGGCAAGTCCCCATTTAAATGTTTTCTCTTAAAAGAATTACCTTGGTCATGATGTCTCTTCACAGCAATATAACAATAACTAAGACAGGACTCAGAGAAGCAGTCACAGGAAAGACACGAAGTTGTAACCTGTGACTTCTGTGGCCTCATTGTCCAACAGAGCTCCGAGAATCCATGTCCAGGAGAAGAGGCAGGATCCACAACCTGTGTTCCCATCGACTGCCCCATCGTGGCACACCCTGTGATTTACAGGACTCATACTCTCTTACTTCCACCATGCAAGTGATATGATCCTGATCCTAACGTGGTCCTTCATGAACACCAAGTAAGCATGCATTGTTCAGAGTTTGGGCTGCCAGAAAAAGTGGCCTTGAAAGATAGACAACACTTCTGGACAGATAACTTTCAAGCACATAAAGGACTGGCCAAGTAGGTATATTGAGTCATGTCCTTAATCTCAGCATTTGCGCAGCTGGGGCAGGAAGACTGCTATGGGTCCCAGGCTAGCCTGGGCTACTTAGTGGAGGAAAAGCTGCTGCTGATGTTGATGATGGAGCTTCTTTACTGCCAGGCTGGGGGATGTGGCTTGAATTTGGCAGGCAGCAGCAGCCTCCACAGAAAACATCTGGATGCGAGAGCTACAGATTGAAAACATAGCTCACCTGGTGGCACGCACATCCTCCATCGAGCCCCATTTACCAATTATATAAAGGGGGAAGAATGCTTTAAACCCATTATTCCAACTCACTAGAATCACCTGGATGCGGATTTAGCAAGGATCCCTTTCTCTGCCCAGACTTAAGAGTCAGGTTCAGAGATGAGGACTCAGAATTCTAGACATCCCCTGACTTCGAAGATGACTCATGCAGAGGAGACTGTGCACCTCCATCACTGGCAACCTGGATACTTGTACATTAACTAGGTGAGGGGGCGGGGCTTCATGTTTCTATCAGCTCGCAGGTCAGCCAGATGCTGTTCATTCAGGAGCCATACTTGGAGTACAAAGGTGACAAGGTTTTGTCCTAACCACTTGCTCTTCACTAGCGAAAAGTAAAAGCAAGCAAACAAAACTCCCTAAACTAAAACAAGAACTCATCAACCTGCCTAATGAATCAGACTCTCCAGAGGTAAGGTCTAGAGGCTGGGTATGGTTTATAAAAATGCTCTGGGTAAGTCTTCTGTTCCGCTGGGGCTGAGAGTCAAAATCCCAGAGCTCCTCAGGGTGGGCGCTCCCGTTTTCATAAGACTGTCAGGAATGGTTCCATGACTCAACCCTGAGCCCAAGCGTGGGCAGGGCCAGCAGATTGAGCAGTGAGGTGGGCATCCCTAAGCCTGAGGTAGACTGCATAGGTCCAAGTAAAAAATTAAATAACAATGGTTGGAGGCTGACAGACAGAGCCATCTTACAGCGGGACACCATATGATCATTCAAGTAGTAGTAAAGGAAGCAGATGACATCTAGGCCAACGGGGCCATCTAGACAACTGCTAACTGTCCCTGGCTTCACTACAACGGCATTTATCTGATGCCAGGTCATGTCCAAAAGCCCTGTATAAGGACAGAAAAGAGGAGTAAACCGTTCTAGGAAAATCTTGATTCACTCTCGGAATTCCCCTCACTTCCCTGCCTCAGTTCATGAGTAATGTTCCCCTCTGCTCAAGTTGCCCAAAAAATGAGCTATCCAGAATTCCAGTGACACACTCACTCTAGAGACCCACACTCAAATCCTGAGTGCATAGTTGTGCTTTGAAATAAAGGTCTAAGTCTTTACTCATTCCGTGATAGTGTCAAAAGCCTGGAACCACAGCATGCAGTTTGCCCTGTTCTGCTTCAGAGAACTTCCAGGCTTTATTGCTGACCCTTCTCACCCTTGACCAACAGCTGGTGCCCAGAAGTATTCCCACTGCATGAGACCAGAGAGTGCTGGGAACACCACCTCACTCCGCATCCCTCTCCTCCCAGGGGAAAAAATACTTTGTCTCTGGGTTTTCTTAGGTCATAAAAGCTGTAGGCAAGATGGCAGTCTGCATGAAGCCAGTCCCATGTATGGCTGGTGTAAGTGCTAGGACAGGGGAAATGGCATTCCTTGTCAACAGGAGCAGCTCACAGCTGGCTTTGGTTCTGATGACTAATCCTGGGGGTGGGGTCTCAACTGTATCAAATACAGAGCTTCATAATGGATCTACAAGGTTCCAAGCATAAGCATGAACTTTCCTGAAAATCACAGTCCCTACATGAATCATGCTGAACTAGCCTCAGAGACAAGCCCTAGATGGGCTGAGCATGCTCAGTGGGGAGCCTCAAAGCGGGAGTCAGAAGGTAGAAGATGAGCATGGAACTAGGGGGGTAGAGAGAGGCTGAGCCCGTGAATGTTCTGTGGGTCCCAGGCCTGGCTACTGGCCTTCAATCTCCATGGTCCCTTCCAAGCATTCATTTCCAAAGATGCTGGTCAACCAGATCACTGGCTGTGAGTGGATGGTTCCTTCCCATGTTTTCTCAAAGCCAGAGGGACAGCCTTCTCCCTATAATCAAAATCAGGCCCACCCATCTGCCAGTACTACGGCTTCCCCACCCTGTGCAATGGATTCATGACTTTGTTAGCCCTGGGTGGTTGGCTAGGTTTCCAGTAACAGGCTGATTTTCCTCTTGTCGAGCAGGTCTTACATTAAATTCTAGACCAATTGGTTACTAGAAAGGTATGTGTGTCATTACTACACACTTAGGATTATCATGCAAGGAGGGTCATTGTTGTAGTTCGTAGGTATCATAGTTGAAGCATTCATGGTGCCTTCAGGTGATCATGTAAGCTAGTCCTCAGGAGGAGGCCTTCAGGTCAGTTCCACCACAGGGTCTGGCTGGCCACAGGTCTAACCTTCCAAACAAGACTCTGATGACACTGCCTTCTAGTGTTCTGATTTAGTCTGCGGAGGAGGACTCTGCTACCACACCCGCCGTCCACCTTTAGGAAACCCAGGCATACCTTCAGAAGCAACTTGGTGACTTCCATTTATCCCTCTTTGGGTTCAGGGTTCAGATAGTCACATCAGGCCAGTGCCGGCCTCCAGGTCCTCCAAACCTGGGTCACAAAGTGGTGAGGCATAGCTAGCTACAGGAAGAAGGAACGTGGCAAAGAGGCAGGCGTGACTGTCAATCAGGGAATGTGGCAGGAGGGGTCTCACATAGTAACGCTGCAGTAATGAGAGAGCCCTGTGCCCAATCTTGCGCCCAATCAGCTCCACACCCTCTTCTGGACAGTGGGATCACGTTACAGCACAGCCACCTGCGTTTGCCGGCCTAGTGACGCTGGCCAGCTCTGCCTTGCCCTGGGCAGACCCCCTGAACACATTCTGGATATCAGAAGCTACCAGCTTTGCCTAGGCACCTGCGGGCATCAGCTGAGCCACGTGCCTCGGGCCTGTTCATGTTTGCCATTCCTGTTACCGTGACGATTTCACAGTGTAAAGGGAGGAAGCAGAAGCACCCACAGAAGGAAAGTTGAAGTTTCCATGCAAACTACATAGACACACTCAAAGCCGAGTTACTAACAGACACTGTTGAGGTGGGCATGAATGAGATAATAAAATATTGTGTAGCAAACCTGAAACTTGAAAAGATTTTTCACTTAAATATGCTTTTTGCATATGCCTTTAAGTTCATACATAATTTCAACAAATCCATTCTAGAAACAACAGCGGGTTCCCTAATGGAAGTTCATGCAAGAACAATAGTGGAGTGATCCAACCACCACGTCTATATCCACAGGCCAGGTCCTGAGTCAGACTGATGGCAGAGCTTACCAGCTCTATGCTAAATAAACTGTGTAAAGCGTTAAGGTAGCTTTTGTTTCTGTTTTGTTTTGAGACAAGGCCTTACCATGTAGCCCCAACTATCCTGGAACTCACTAAGTAGACCAAGCTGGCCTTGAACTCACAGAGATCCACCTGCCTCTGCCTTCCAAGTGCTGGGATTAAAGGCATGTGCCAGGGCCACCACCCCTGGCTAGTTTTGGTTTCTGATCCTTGCTTTAAGTGACACTTCGGGATGGGCCACTGTGGATTCTGATCAGGCAGAGGAAGGCTGGCTTTGTCAGATGTTAGCAGGGTTTGCTAGCTAAGGAAAAGCTTACGGTATACAGCTGGTCTCCAGCGGACACTGAGATTGGATGTTTCATGGCGCCTAGCTTACGAGGTGGTGTCTTGTCCTCCTACTGGGCAAGGGCTAGGAGCCCACTGGCAAGGGCTGTACAGCTGGCAGGGAAGGTTCCCCGGGCTCCGGAGCAGGGAAAAGTGTGAGGGCATCCGGGGGCAACAGGCACAGGCCTGTCCGAGATCTCCTGAAATCCAAAAAGTCCAAAATGACTCAGAGTGGAATTTAAGACACTGGGCAAGGAAAAGCGAATATTTGAGGCTGAAGCTGGGAGAGGGCTGTGTTCTTGGAGCCCCATGACTGTGATGGGAATGGCTGCAGCGTTCAGGCAGGAGGGTGAAGGAGGAGGAAGCAGGCCAGAGCAGACTTGGGAGGAGAGTTCAGGGGCTCAGGAAGGCGGAGGCGGAGGCGGCAAAGTGCCTCTGGGGAAGGCCCTCACCAGGAGTTACTTCCAGATGGTTTCTCAATTCTTACAAGAAAAATTTAAGATCAATAGGCTGCTCATTTATGTTAACCCAAGTCCAAAGAGTGCTTAGTTGGCCCATTCAGTTCAGTTCTGTTTTTTTGTTTGTTTGTTTGTTTGTTTGGTTGGTTTTTTTTTTGTTTTTTTTTTTTTTGTGACCCAGTCTTACTATGTAATTGAGACTGACCTTGAATTCACAACAGTTCTGTTCTGCCTTCAGGGCTGTGGCTACTGGCAAACATCACCATGACTGTCAAACGTAGCTAATTGAGATTTAGTTATTTTATGTGGGTGAGTGTTTTGCTTGCATATATGTCTGTATACCATGTGGGTGCCTGGGGCCTGTGAAGGGGAGAAAAGGGTGATAGATTCTCTGGAACTGGCATTACAGACAGTTGTGAGCTCCTATGTGGGTGCTGGGAATTGAACTTGGGTTCCCTGTAAGAGCAACAAGTGCTGTTTGCTGCTGGGCTGTCTCTCCAGATCTGACTGTAGGTAATTTGAGTAGCCATTGCACTCAGTTTTGAGCTCCTGTCCAACTACCGTCCAGGATATCAGTGCATTAACAGTTATGCAGACTCTTACACATAAAATAAATAAATGTGAATTAGCCACACTCACCAGTCCTGGTTACTTATGCCAGTAGTTGCAGCCCTCGAAGGCTGTATGGCTCTCCCAAAATGAGGCAGCCAAGTTTGGGGGTGGCCTCACGCAATAGCTTTAGCATTTGACTAGCATCCTACAGGCTTTGCTGTCTGCAGCCACAGCTGTGTGTTTGAGCAACTGTCTGCCACTCTTGGGAGCCCAGGGCCCTCTTTTGTAAAGTGAGGAAACGGAACTGACACTGTGTACCAGGATGTCACTCTCCATCCCACACGCTGTCAAGTGGAGAAGAAGAAGGAGAGGGGACAGAATAGATGATGGGTTAGGACCAGGAAGACTCCAGTAGCAGTTTTTAAAACCCAAGATAAGTTGTGCCACAGTCCTGTGACCCAAGCTGAGGCAGGAGGGTGGAGAGTTCAATGCCCCAGCTACAGAGTTCAAGACCAGCCTAGACAACTTATCGAGACCCCGTTTTCAAACTTAAACATCCTTTTTGCACCAGCAACATCATGTTCAACTTTTTCATTTCGTTCTCTTTATATCTAGACACGAAGCTTCCCTCACTCTGTGGAGGCCCCAGAACAAGCCTTTTTCAGGTGAACACACATTCAGTTCTGAGGAGTCTGGGCTGTCAGCTGGGCTGGGGTCTAGCAGTAGCTGCATGGCACCCATGTGTCTTGCCTCAGCCCAGAAAATGTCTTGGGCATCAAGAATGCCAGTGCTCTCTGGCTCTGGCACCCTCTGCAGAGCCACAGTCACATTGCTGTCTAAGCTGTCAACCATCTGATGCTCATTTTTCTCCTCTGCCAACTACACACTGAAAGTTACAGCGGGCAAGCTGGCCCTGGACAGTCCAGAGTCAACATCTGGGCTGCAGATGAGCCTTGCAGCTTGTAGGCTCTGCTGTGCCTGCTTTATTCTTTTTGCTCTGTAACCCAGGGATGTCCATGACCTGGAATGGGGAGGGCCACACAGTTGGGAATGCTGGTAGAAAGTAAATGCATATTTTAAGGGGGGTTGGGGATATGGCTCAGTTGTAGAACACTTGCCTAAGGTGTGAGATCCTAGGTTAGGGGTTTCACAGTACTGGGGGGGTTCCCAGTTCTGAAAAGAAAAAAACTTGAGATTTTTGAGAATAAACTGTCCCTTATCATTCATATCCCCCCCCCCACACACACACAACAGCAGAATTCTAAAAACTAAATCACAGGTAATTGAGAGGTCTGGTTACTTGGGGGGGAGTGCTTAATCAAGATTGTACTGCATATCCAGGTGTAGTCAGGTTTGCATATGCAGTTACCTCAGAAGTGACTGCTGTTCGCTGACCTCATATGTGTTTCATTAAAATTGAACGCCCTGAAATGAAGAAAGGAGCTCAGTGCAGAATGCTTCCACCTGGACACAGCTCTGGGGGAACAGCAGTCAAGGTGATTACGGGCTAAGCCAGCAGCTCGGCCTCCCTGCTTGGGAGGCAGTAAGTGTATCTTCAACCACACTTCACAGCTCTCAGCCTTCGCGGCGCTGCTGGACGCACCCAGCTTCTCTGGAGCAGGTGAGTTTGTTGTAAAAAATCCCACCCTCAGGCCCCTCCTGATAGTGATTAGATTTTAACATTAACTGGCTAAGCAATGTAAGAGATTCCTCTATGCTCCCAAAATGCTTTGCGCCAGGCCTCAGGTACATGCTGAAATGGTAGGCCTTGGATGATCACGGCTACTTGAAGGTACTCCCCCAGCAAGCACAGTATAGCCATCTCATTGAGAGAGCCTGCAGATGTGAAGCCACGTATAGCCCTGCGTCCTCATCCTGCCAGAGGTCTGGGGTGGAAGCGAAAGGAGGCAGGCTGCCCAGACTAGTCTGTCAGGTCAGCCCTGGAGCAGGGATCATAACAAGGATTATCTGGTGAAGGAACGGATGGATAGATGGACTGCACTTCATCAAGATGTCCAGTAGCCCACAGCTGCGGGGCAGACCGCTGGCTCCTGCTCTTGCTTCCTGTTGCGAGCCAGATGGGGGAATCCCATGGCTTCCAGCGGGTCAACAGCTGTGAAAGCTCTTTCCCTGGGAAGACTGTGTGGCATTTAGGCAGCGCCAGCAAGCACCCAACGTCTTTTCAAGAACAGATGTATCTATGGCTGTCCTTTAGCCCCAGGGGCTCTGCCTCCATCAGCATCCATGTTTCTGGTCCCATGAATGCCCTCTATCCTTTTTTTATAGACAGTTCCTTTAGTTTGGGAACACAACAACTCTCTTTTATCCAGAAAATAAAAAGAAGCAAGGGCCAGTTTCAAATCTCTGGGGGGAAAGTTGGAAAGTGAGAGAGCAGACAGATGTTTTAGCTTCCTAAGAGCAAGCATGAAAGAAAGAAGAGTGAAGGGAACTGACTTCCCTTGAATAGGGAGGGTAAACTGAGGTGAGTTGTTTTGTTTTGTTTTTGTTTTTGAGGCAGGGTCTCATTGTGCAGCCAAGGCTGACTTCAGGTTCTAGATCGCCCTGCCTCAGGCTCCCAAATACTGGGATTACAGATGTGTGCCATTGCATTCAGCTCTGGGGGAAGGTTTTGTTGTTGTTGTTGTTGTTGTTTTGGTTTTTTTTTTGCTAGTGTATGAGTGTGTGTATGCTTGTTCCAAGTGTATCAGTGCATATGTGTGCAAGTGTGCATACATGTGTGTGTAGGCCTGAAGTCTTCTTCTATTCCTCTCACTTCATTTACTGAGACACAATCTCCAAACCTGGAGCTCTCCAATTCCAAGCAGCCAGCTTGCCCCTGGATTCTGCTGTCTCTGTCTCTTGAGTGCTGAGACTGCTCAACTTCAACTTGGGTTTGGGGGATCTGGACTCTTATTCCTCACACTTGCAACAGCAAGCGATTTATCCACTGAGCATCTCCTTGTGCCCTCTGAGATGAAAGCTCTGAACTGCCCAGGGCACAAGTCACAGATGCCAAACATGTTCCCTGGATAGGGCACTTAGGAAATGGGGCTCCTGTGGGCACGAGCAGTCACTGGTGGCTTCCTGTGTTCCTGCAAACAAGGATGGGACAGTGTTTGAAAGAAGAGGGCAGAGTGGGCTGGGGCTAGCTGACATCACTTAGGTACAACCCTCAGAGCTCTTGCTCATGGCGCAGGCAACACCGTTGCACTGGCTGTGTCGGAGCGGGGAAGTGACAGGGGACGTCACACTTCCACCTATGGTCAAAAGTCTGAATTCCAACATCATAGCGAAGCTTATGAGTAAATATAGCCTAATCTTGTGTGGGGTCAGGGAGAAATGGGTGAGGGGAAGGCAGGCACGACGGCTGCCAACTCAATGAACTCTCAGGCCCCAGCAGTAGTTGCCTAGCAGTTATCAAACTGCATGGTTTGATAGCTAGACTGCATGTCCTTCACAGGGCCCGAGCTGCTCTCATTTCTGTATGTGCTCCTCTGCCATTGTTCCACCATTGCTACTAACCTTTCCACCACGGCTATTACCAAGGGACGGCCAGCAGATTCACAGAACACACACAGAGGGGTCTCCTGCCGGAGCATCCACCCCCTGATGGCTCTTGTGGTTTGAATGGGGAATGCCCCATATGGGCTCACATTTTTGAACATCTGGTCCCCAAGGTGTGGTGCTGTCTGAGGTTACGGGACCTTTAGTGCAGCTCACTGGAGGAAGTACGTCACTGGGGGCAGGAGTTTAGAATGCACAACCTCGCCCACCTCCTGCTATCATTCTCTGCCTCCTGTGAATAGCGGAGGTGTGCTCTCTCTGCTTCTCATCCTTGCCACCCACATCCATACTTCCCAGGCCATTGTGGACTCTTCCTCTGAAACGGTAGGCTAAAATAAACCCGCTTTTCTGTAAGTTGCTTTTGGTGGTGGCATTTTATCACAGCAACAGAAAAGTAGCTCACACAGCCCTCTTTTGCAGTTCTCTCTCTCCTGATGAAATGTTCCTCTCCCTGGTAATTAATCTTTTTGATGCTCAGGGTTAATTGGCTCAGAGGTACAGGTAACTGACTTAAGCAAAGGCCAGCTGAGACTCTCTCTACACACGCTTGACCTGGTGGCTCTGTAAACAAGGGCCCTGACTACCCTGTACATTCTCTTAGGTGCACGGAAAACCGAGAAAGCGTTGGCTATAGAGAGGAAGGGGTAAGGGAGCTAGGCGCATATAGCCCCTGAGCATGTTGAGGAGATGATTGGCCCCCAGGCTTTCTTGGCTCCAGTCTTTCGAGAATGCCCTCCCCACCCCTGCTTTGCTGAATTTCCTGCTTTTAAGACCCATAACAAACCTCTGTGTCCTTACAACGCATGGCATTTTCAGCTTAAGCTGGTTAGAGTTCGGTGCTCTGTGCTAGCAGAGAAAAGCTTCTTACGGAATACAATACATGTGTCCTCACCCTGGCTCTCAGCAGGCATCACTAATCAATCACAGCAGTTGTCCTGCTATGCCTCAGAATCCTTCATCTGGCAGTCACTACCAATTGAGTTAAGTTAGCAGGCAAGTTAAAAACCTACTTGCAAAACCAAATAAAAGCCTCCATCAAGTA
Source organism: Pachyuromys duprasi (assembly GCA_028658305.1). Taxonomy (NCBI): domain Eukaryota; kingdom Metazoa; phylum Chordata; class Mammalia; order Rodentia; family Muridae; genus Pachyuromys; species Pachyuromys duprasi. The sequence continues at coordinate 49,282,744 of CM053764.1, forward strand.
CTGAGTAGCTCAGAATGTACAGTGAGGGAGAGGACAGAAGAGTGTGACAGAAGCACATGGGAGGGAGGGATTCCCTGTAATGGGTCATGCTAAGTATGGACCTCAGTGATGGACAGGGTGCCCTTCAGGGCTTCGGGAGACACCAGCATGGGACTCAGCACTGTTTGCGAATGGATCCAGCACTCATCTCAATGTCTTTTAACCACAATTTAACAAGCTGACCCCAGATCATGGAACATTTTCTTAGTGCTGTTTAGGATCTAGATTCTAGAAGGATCCATTTAGAAAAGGGATACTAAACAAATGCTAGAGTTGGCTCGGCCAGAGCTTCTCTGCTTCCCACTTTCTGTGGGGCTTGAGGAAGAGCCAAGCCCTTCCTGCAGGCTTGGGTTTCCAGGCTTAGCTCTGGAACCAGCGCTCCCTCTCTAGCAGACTCTGTTTTGTTGAGTACCCAGAATCCATTGCACCTTTTTATTCTTAGCTCCTGATTTTGTTTTGTGAAACTACAGACTGGGAAGGATTCCATACCTGGTTCTAGGGCTGGGACATGGGACTGGGTTTAGAGACAGACATGAGACCTAAAATAGCCAATCACAATCAACCACAGCCAACTCCAAGGCTTGGTTTTAAACAGCCAGCAAGTAGTGTTTTGTTTTGTTTTGTTTCCTTTGCTGGACTTGAATGGGAGAGGCTGGGAGGTTGTCGCTGATGCTATCATTTACCACCTTTGTTGAACACAGTGAAACCAATCCATTCCATGTGTAAAGCAGAGCTGGGAGGCAGACACACCAAGTACTGAGTTTGCTGCCCTGGTAGATGAGTCTGACCTTGATGGAGTGGACCAGTGCATTCCACAGCCAGTGGCATTCTTCTGTTTTGCCCAAGCCCTTTTGATAAGGCATTATTTTCCCTTGCATCCAAAACGCCCTGTTATACTCTGCCTCAGTCACCTCGTCAGTAAGATGGCATTTGTAACAATTTCCTTTGCATAGGACTGCTGCCAAGAATAACTGAGCGCCTTAGAATTGCGCTCCAGTAAATGGTTTTAGGATGAGGTATCGGTGTTCTCCAGAGAAAAGTGAATTCGAGATTTGTTGTCTCATCTTTCACACAATTTATCCGAGCTTGTGCCTGACACATAGGAGATGCTTAATAAATAAACTAATATGGGTGCAATGAGAGGTACAAATCTCCAGTGGTCAACCTTCCCTGTAGGCTCTTCTAGCAATCCACACCAAAGGATCCCATCTTTTACACAGCATTTAGGTGGGCTTCCATCCTGACCTTAAACCTTCACACCTCTCAGTATCACTTCCCCTCAACACCTATGCCCCATGCCTGCTTGCCCTACTAGGAGCTCAGGAGGGGTTTCAGGATGACAGATTCAGCTGAGAGACTGACCCTGGTTGATAAATTTACTGTGATTCCTAACATTAGACACACAGGATGTTCCCACCTAATTTCTCCTGCAGGGTAGGGTAGTGGGAGAGGTCAGTTCTTCCCGGCTGGCCTCTCTGACCTGGCTGTTGTCACCCATTCACCCATATGCATCCAGCAGCCTTCCCCTACCCATTAGGACAGGTACCAAGGCCGCATTACCTCAGCAGTGCAAATATAATTCATCACCTAAGGGAAACAATGAAAAGCTAACAGTGCTCCCCAAGAGCTATTTCTAAACACATTTTCCTAAAGTTATCCTGGTCTCCTTCAACCTGCTGGCTGTAGACCTGACAAGGCTCTTTCCAAAAGGCTGAGCCCAGCATCATCCCAGGAGAAGGACCTGCACCTCCGCGCTCCCCCCCACCCCACCCCCCCACAGAGCCACGTATTTGGCAGGACAATTTCCTTGTGGCCTTCCCTCACTCCTTTCCATCAGCACTCCCTCTGGGATATCGGTTTGGGGGAGTTGGATGCTATCTCCCAGGTTTTTCTCATCAAGCTCTCCCTTTCCCACTGTTCCGCCAGCGTCAGCAGATTAGTGTTGGAAATCATTTACGTGGAAGAAGGTGATTCTATAGTTCAGCCTGCATGCTTGACAATTAGCTAAATAAACTGCCTAGGGTCACTTGGAGTAACAATTCACAGACGTCCCCCATGACAGGCAAAAGTTAAACCCCCTCAGAGAGAGGGACCTCCCCGTGGGTTGAAGAGGAGGCTGGTTTTGCTGGAGGAGAATTCTAGGCATCTTATTATTCACTTCGCTCCCTTCCAGTTCTGACCTTAAGAGTACTCTTAACCTTCCTCCTCCAGCTTGCTAATGGGGAAATAAATCTTGGGAGAGTATCTTAAATTCTTCTTTATCACAGACTGTATCACCGAGATAATAAGACCAGCCTTCAGAGTAACCATTAAGCCACAAAAGGTGTGGTCATCATTTATGATTTTTTTAGCCTTAATTGCTAGACAGACACTTTAAGTGGGAAGTCTATCTAATGAGCCCAGTCATTAAAACATCAAAAACTGTTATCTGGGGTTTCTATTTTAGTTAGACATTACATTATTTTAATAAGGGGGCCGCATTTCTTGTCACAGGGTTTGGTAATGGAGGCGGAAGCAACCCCGTGGGGAATGGGGGAGGGAAATCAGGCTTGCCTTTCGAAAACAAGGTCGCAAATCAAGCTGGAGCCCTAGAAGGAGGAGGCAGAGGGAGAAGAGCCTTGCCTAGAGGGATGGAGGACTGAACCAGTACCCAAGTCTCTGCTGGGGACTAGGGACGGCCAGTGGTCCCGGGTGCTCTGGCTTTCTTGTCAATCGTGGCCACGCTGTATGATTTGTCCCCCTAACCTTTGTGTACAGTGTCCTTGTCCCTCATAGGTTCCGCTTTGCTGCCTTGGGTGGATCCAGTCAGCAGACAGCTCCTAGACCCTGGCCTCTCGGAGCCCTCCCCTTACCGTCTGAATGAACCAACCCTTCCTCCAGACCTCCAACAACTGCCATCTTCCAGCCCACCTGCTCAGTTCCTGATCCCACCCTTAGCATTATCACGTGGAAGACCCAAGATTTTGGTCATCTTTATTTGTTTGTCTTTATCGAGCTGGACCAGTTTTGTTCACAAGAAAGAGAATGTGAGCCCAAATATGCTAGTAGTCACATTAAAGAAATTAAGAACAGAGAAACTGAATGTTAACTTATTTTATTTAAACCACTATATCCAAAATATCATTTCAACATATAATTAATAGTTTAAGGTGGTTTATAGGATAGGTTTCTTTCTTTCTTTTTTTTCATGATAAATCTTACACTATAAGTTTTCTCTCTTTGGAAAAGACATATCCTCAGAGCTCATGCCTATGCCTTGATTTTCCATATCAATAATCATCACTGAACATTTACTTAGTGCCAGGCTCTGGCCTTTACATGTGTTAATTCATTAAAACTCTCAATGGCCTCATTGTTGAGCTATTACTGGCCAGTTCACAGATGAGGAAACTGAGGCACAGGGAGGAGCCATAGGTGCTCCCCGACAGGAGAGCACACACTGCAGGTGTGGACTCAGCATGTATTTGTCACTAAGTTTAGCTGAGCTCCAAGTAACTGCTGGCAGGTCTCCCACCAAGCCCGGGCAGCTGGTTCTCTCTCTGTGTTTGACATCCTTGGTCATGTAGTCCTAAGAAACCTGTCTTCCTGCATAGGTGAATCCTTGGGTTTTTGCAGGACAAGGCACTGGCCTCCTAGAAAAGGATCTCTGGCCCATTGTTTCAGCATGGTTGATCCTGACCTCCGCTAAGCACAACCTCTCATACAGCAATGCCTCTGTACCTGCCTCAAGGCTAAGCTCTGCTGGACCCTGCAAAGACCCCTTTCTTTCTGTCCTTTCCTCAAAAGATGGCCCCTGCTCTTTGTCCCCAGCCCTGCTTCTAAGGAATATATTAGTTACTCTTTCCACTGCCGTGACAAAATGCCTGACAAAAACAGCTTAAGGGGCTTCCTTTTGGCTCAGGCTCAGAGTCTGAAGGCAGTGGGAGCAGCGACAGCCGAGGCAAGAGTGTGAGGCAGCAGACACAGCTAGGGAGCAGAGAGGGGGGGGGGAATGCTGGTGTTCATCTCACTATCTCCTCTTCACTCAGTCTGGGAGTTCCACCCCCATCACTACCACACACAAGCACACACACATGCAAATACACGAGTGCCCACACATGTGTGCACCAGACCATGGCCTAACACTGCTCACAGGTAGTGTGGGTCTCCCTTCCTCAACCAAACCTCTTTAGAAATACCCTCACCGATGTGCCCAAACTGTGTTTCCTAGGTGATTCCAAACAAGGTCAAGATGAGGGGAACCAGGGCAAGGACAGAGTAGGGAATGGAATTCAGCCTTGCTTGACCTTGGTTCTTGTGGCCCCTACAGAAACACCGTAGCAAAAAGCAAAGTGGTATCAGGACCTGGGAAGGCAGAGCCAAATGTCACTCATCTTTGTCATGGTCGTATAGTGCATAATATACTCTGAACTGATTCGGGTCTCTGAGCTTCGTTTCCAAAGCTAGAAGCTTGGCGGAGACTCTCATGGCTGCTCACACAGGCACTGCTGCATCTGGAGTGCTTTCATTTGAGGCGTGAGATGGACCACTGATGGTCCTGGCCCACTTATTTCTAGCAGTGCCCCCCAGTGGTAGGAAAAGTGCAGAAACCTCACTCCCACTTCCTAGATGCTCTTGAGGTAGGGAGGGGACTGCTCCAGAGAGAAACCAGTGTGTCAGCATATCCCTGGAGTTTATCAAGCCCTGAGCGTGCTAGTGAAAGTTAAACCTCTAGAATAAAAGGTGGGGAGGATCCAGGACCTGGTCCTGAGGCACATGCTCCTGGTCCAGCTGTTTGTAGGGTGACTGTTTGCAACAGCTGGTTCACAGCACTGTAACAGCTGGCTAAGCTGGCCAGCTAATAGAGCTACTGCAGCCAACCACTGCCCCGGCATCTCATTTCTATCTTACTATGCTAAGCAGTGATTTAAAAGGTGGGCTGAATGAACAAGTCCTTTGAAATAGTCCTTTCTGTGGCCTAATGTTTTAGAATCAAATAATATTATTGTGACTAAATATCTTGATAACACATCCTGGGACTGAAGCTCTGGTCACACGAGAAAGGCTTTAGCAACTGGCAAGGCTGTTAATGCCAGACCGGCGAAGGGCAGGGACCCAGGACACAGGAGGCTGCTTCATCCAGTCCACCCTGGAGGCTGGCCTTCATGGCCAGCTTTTGTGGCTGCTGCAACCCTCTGGGAGGGGCTAAAGAAGCAGGCTCAGCACCCCAGCCCCATAGGTTCATTGCTTTGGCTTGCAGCCAGTTGCCTGGGCACGAATCCTCACCTTCTCTTGGCCTCTAGCTTTCAGAAAGGTCCCCAAAAGTGCTTTATCCTCAGTGGGGCGGGGAGCTAGTAGAGTTGGGGGTGGGGGAAGCAGACGGTTCACCTCTTCTAAGGTAGCTTGCATTTTCAAAAGTGCCAAAGGACATGAGGTAAGTGGGCAGCAGCCGAGAGTCTCTGTAGATGCCAAGTTGGTGAGCAGCCACATAAAGCCGGCCCTCCAAGAGAGGGCTGACTGTCATAGAAACAAGAGGCCAGAAGCCTGCTGTGAGAAGGGAGGATTAGAAAGGGTAGGTTGTCTAAGCAAGAAAGTGAGAGCTCCAAGGCAGATCTGAAACCACTGCCCAGGCAGTGGGGAGGGCAGGAGGAGGGGTGGGAAGAGCCTTGCTGGCTTTGCTCATCAGGTCATGGTGGCGACGTTTTCCGAGGAGTCTCCATGAGTCAGAACCTATCAAACTACACTTGATATGCAGGGGTTTGGTGTGCATCAATTATGTCTATAAAGCTGCTAAAATCTGTAGAGATGGGTGGCCACCGACTTGGAACAAAGCCACTCTGGCCCTTGGGGAGGGTCAGGGAAGGTGTTTTGGAGCTGTGGGGGCTGGAGTTCCCTTGGAATCCCACCTCCATATGGCAGGGGCTGAGAGCTGGGAGGGAGCAGCTCTGCAGGAACCAGCAAAACCCAGCGTGTCAGACTGCCCGGAACTATCTGCTGGGTGAAGGTGATTTAATTGGCATCAGAGCTTCAGCTGAACCAGGAAAGGAAGGGGATCTAAATATCAAGATGCACAGTTCAACGAAGGGATAGAGCCAGGAAGGGGAGGGGGAGGATGTAGGGAGGAACCTTGTACAGAAGAAGGGTGGAGGCCAGGGCAGGAAAGGGAGGGGGGGGAGGAGGTGATGAAGAGGGGTTGGGTGAGATGAAGGAGGGCAGAAATGGCTGGAAGGGATGGAGAAAGAATGACTGGATGGAAGGACAGGAGAGGTGGAGAGACACTGAGGAGGAGAGGAGGGAGGGCTGCAACCCTGCCCAGGGTGCTGACACAGGGACTCCAGAGGTTTGGCCCTGGATTCCTAGCGAGGATTCCTATAGTTGGCTGATGCCTCCCATGTGGCAAAGAAAAGAGAGAGCTCGGAGGAGGTCTTTTCTGCAGATGGGTGGAGATGAATGAGTCTGACAGGGGGCCACTCAGGAGAGGTGGCAAGTCCCACCTGTGTGTGACTCCTCACGGGTCCCCTCCTCACTGGAGGGGGGTTATGTTCATACAAAAGCAGTTTGGCATCATAAATTTAGCTCAGATGCCCAGACAGAGTCCAGCCGTCAAGGGCTAACCTGGACCCAGCAGTCACTATGAGAGAGACTGTGGCTGGCTAAGATATGTTGCTAGTCCCTGTCTCTCTTGTTCCCAGAAGACTCTGAGAATTCATGTTCATGCCTAGCCTCACCCTTCATATTTGACAGAGCATGGGAAATTCCACCAGGACTATTCCTGCGAGTGGAAATGGCAGCTGCGGAGTGAACTGACTCACTAATGGTCAGAGGTGTCTGACACCAGGGCCCCAGGGCCCTTTTTACCCCGCGGGGGATATCTGGGTGCCCTGAGGATGAAAAGCCAGCTGTCAGGATAGGAGAAGGGCCTGGCATTTTCTCCTACAGGGGACATGGAGTAAGAAGGTAGGACACAGTCTGGGAGAGTTTGCAGTGGAGTTAAGGAAGGCAGGTGAGGTCAGAGGCATCAGGGAAGGAGAAGGTCTCCATTCAGGGAGGTCAGAGACAGGGAAGGGAGGGGCAGGAGGCCTGGGAAGCTAAGCTGACAGCTGTGGGCAGGCTCCTGGGGTTAGGCTCAGGGGCACCCAGGGGTCTGCCTCTCCAAGCAGGCTTTCTGAGTCTGACTGGATGGTGGAAAGGCTCCTCTTTTGTCCTTCTCTGCACTCGGCCTTGAGTGCCCCAGGAGAACTGTGAACTGTGGGAGCTACTAAACACCTCTGTGTAACACAGCAAGGAGAGGGACGTACTCATTCAAAGATGGATATAGCCAGGCAGTTTTGTGCCTGGTGGGACTCATTTTTCAGAGGGTACTGGAGTGGATAGGCTTTCTGGAGAGGAAGGGGGAAGAGAGAACACTAGGATCTCCCAGTGTGGAGAAGAGGGAGGAGAATAGTCCTCAACAAGTCCACCACTAAGAGCCTGGCCATGGAGGGACAGCAAGTGAGCCGTCAGGGGGCCAAGGAAGGAAAGAAAAGGGGAGGGAAGGCAAGCCCTGTAGTTCCCAAATAGAGGGGCCTCTGCCAGCCCCGCCCATCCAGTGTGCTCCCTGGAACCTGCCCCTTTCTAGAACTGGAAGGATTCAAGGCAACTTCTGTCCTGAAAAAAACAGTCCTTACGAAAAAGCATTTGGTGAGCCAGCTCAGTCAGTAAGGGCGCCTGCCTTGCAAGCCTGACCTCTGAGACTTCTGGCTTCCACCCTCAACTAAAACAATGACTGTAACAAAAACAAAGACTAAGTACACAAAGAGCAAGGTGTAGAAATCGTAAGCAGAATGCTCGCTTAAGACTTACATCAAACAAACACCCAAAGCAATGCAGGCATAGAAAGACAGTGGAAGAAAAGACACAGGGCAGATTATTTGAGGGAGGGCCTAGGAGAGAAGCCGAGCTGAACATGCTACTTGCTGATGGACCCAAATAAATGTGACTTACAAAAAGAAAAAGAATACTGTGCTTTTTCAAAAGAAGACATTCTTAGCGCAATTGAATTAATAGTAGCCTTATGCTCATACACCCTTTTCTGCCTGACCCCCAAGCTGGGGAGCCTGGAATCTTCCCTAGCAGGGACAATCCTCAGAGAAACTTGTGCCGCAGTGTGAAACTGTGAGTGGGAGAAGGGCCTGTTGAACAAACAAGGAAACTGAGGCAGTGAAGTGAAGTAACTTGACACCGACTCAAAGACCACAGACCTCCCAACTCTGCTTGTCACTCATGTCTGTTCTCTACAGTGGCTGTGGCTTGAACTATCCTGCAAAGGCTTAGTCCCCGAGACACTTGCTAACATCAGGGTCATCATCATCCTCCCAGTACTGTCTTCTACCAGGGATGAGTAGTCACTGTCCACATGTGCTTTGGACCCTGGTGGGAGCTGGTCAGAGGGTGGCTCAATCTCATTAAGAACATCCGGGGACTCCCTGACCACATCTGTATCTGTCATGAGAACTCCAGCAATACTCTGTCCCTCGACTGTTCGAGAGCACTGCTGTAAGGGTGCTTCTTACTCAGTCTTCACTGCTAGGCGAGCTTTGGGGAGTTAATTGCCTAGTCAGTGCGCTTAGAGGAAAGCTTAAGTCACAGGCGGCTAAACAGGCAACAAGAGCACGAAACAGCTGCGCCTGACGGCTCCTTGCTGTCCAGCTCCTCATCTGCACCAAATTATTAATTACAATTCTTGATCACTGCTTTCCAATCAGAATCCCCGAGAGTTAATTTGCTTCATTGTGTGGCTTTCCTGGAATTCATAGTTCTCTCCTGGGCAACAAGGAGAGTTGCTTCAGGTAGCCAAGCAGCCATTCTTCCTGCCCAGATCCGGCTGACGCCTGGGTGTCCCTGTGCCAGCCTGCCCTGTGCTGGGAAAAAGGAGGCCCAATGAGGAGGTTGCAGAACATGGGTGACCAAACCACAGTCAAAGGGCCAGTGTGAGGGGAAAGGCATAGTTGGAGATCCCAGGAGGAATCACAGATGTCAACCAGCACTCAGCCTCTGGAAGTCTGGTTTGGACTCCGCACAATAACTTTCCACCAGTTACAGCTATGTCCGGGGCTATCTGAACTGTCTGGGTGGCAAACTGGCCTCCAGCTACAAACTTCGAGCATTAGTTTCCCTCCAGCATTTCCACCGAGGCCAAGGTTGTGTCTCATTCCTCCTGCCTGTGACCTCAACACCTTCCACAGCCCCAGAACACACATACTTGAGCAATGTCTGTGAACTTGAAGGAGAGCAAAAGCAATGTCAAATTCAACAAGTTATCACAGTCCCACATGCATAGAAAGTGACCATGATGCACATACATAGAAAATGACTACATCGGTAGTCAGTAACCACGGTCCCACATACATGCAAAGGAGGACATTTAGACTAGGGAAATGTTAGGGGGAGATTTTTTTTTATTATGCCTTAGTTTTCCCTAAGGAGTAGAATGAACTCAAGATGCATTCATGAAAAGAACAATTAATTCCAAATTTTAGAAGTCAATGTAGGTAACTTTAAGACTTTAGATTTCCCCCAGCCCCCACGTCTAAACACTAGGTACTTCACAGTGAACAGCCATAGGGTGATCTGGTGCTGCTATCTAGAACGGGGAGGCTGAAGGGAGGAGCCAGGAGCCCTGAAGTGTGAGGGAAACAAAGGGCTGTGGGAGGCACTCTTTCTCTCCATTCTTCTGAGTGTGAGGTCACCCAGAAACAGCTCAACACAATGGGAACCTGTGGCTGACACCCCCACCGACCCCTCTCAGAGAAGAGCCAGGGAGCAGGAGGAACGATGGGGGGACCATAAACGCTGCTTTTTCTTGCGGGTAGGGTGGGGTGAGGTGGGCAGACAATTAAGTAGCTTAAGACACCAAACTGATTAGCTACATTTTCTTTGAGCAAACAATTCCACATTTGTTTATCCAAAGAGTTAAGCGTATGCAATGGTCTTATTACATAGCATTTAACCTCAGTGTTGCTATGTTGTGGAAAAGTTTTAATGTTCAACAAAAAGACACATTAGTTAAATAGAAAGTGTGCGGTTATACATTGATACAGTGAAATGACCTGCAGCCATTAAAATAACATATTTCAGTGTCTTACTGACATAGGGATATGCTGAGCTAGGTTGTGACATGTACAAACAATATGTATAAAATGATTCCAATTTGTTTTTTTAAGAAGAGATGTTCACAAAAATGTTTGGGTATATATATATATGTTTATACATATGAATGACATATATAGACATATATATAAAACATTCAGAAGAATTATAAGATTATAACTTTGGTTTTCATTTCTTGTTTACTTCTCTATCCTTCCTACATTTCTTCTTTCTTTCCTTTTACAACAATGTGTCACTTTTTTAGCTTGAAACAGTTTAAAATTATGCCCAGGTTTTTGTGGAAAAAGTTCACTCTAAATGGTTGAGGAAAATAACATTTAGGACTGTCCATGCAGTAAAACACCATGTTTGTTATGTACAGAGAGGGAAATGTAGAGAAACACTGATTAATGCTGGACAAAGGATTAAGGAAGGAGTTTCTAAGTTATGGGATTATTTTTCCCTCATCTTTTTATCTATAAGAAGCACACTTCAGTGATCATGATTTTGAGCTTCCTAATTGTGTGGGACCAAATGCTGCTTGGCTTCAGTGGACTCGGAGCCTTTGAGGGAGCAATGCAGGGCAGTCATTGACAGCCAATTGGAAAAATGTGCCCACAGATCCCTGAGATGGCAGGTCCTGACTGGAGAATCCTGAGGTTTGTCTTTGTCTTCTGGATGGGCATTTTGTTGTAGGAAGGGTTGTGACAAAAGGTCTAGTCTTTGGACCTCCTGACCCTTTTGTGATACCTACTAATGACAGGACCCTCCCTCCCACCCACCCACTGCCCAAGGCAGTTATCCCATGTGTTAAATAGAGATGGTTCCCTCTCTTAGGGCATGTTTTTCCACCGGAGAAAGTGAAACTCCAGACTCCAGCTCCCATGCTTCCTTATAGGAAAATCAAGAAGTAAGACTGAGCAAAATTGGCTTCTGGGCAGCTTAGAACTTACTCTATCCAGCAGGGTAGAGAGAGGAAAGGGACCAGCCAGGAGATGTCCCAGCTGACCTAGGTCACTTGGCCTCATTTGGAGCTACTAGGGTGTGGCCATTTTCATTTGGCTCTAAGTCAAGGGGAAAGCCAAGGAAATCCCCAAGTCTAGCATTTCCTCCAGGGTCCCAGGAACAGAACATGTGCAAACAATGAACTCATCTCAGACTCAGCCATAGACACAGATTCATCTCAAGGGGGGTTTTCTGGCTACCAGCAGTGTGAACTCAGTCGGAGCCAGGTGGTAGCTCTGCTCGCTGACTGCAGCAGGGCTCCGCCCTCCATCAGCAGGACACATTCTAAGAAGCAGCCTCTCACCAGAGCACCAAGTAGCTGATAGAACACCCTGACCAGAGACCAGATCTGTCTTCATTCTGGGTCTCTGTTTCTTTGTCTATAGAGCAAGGGCCATGGTGTCCCACACAGGCCTTTATTATTGTTGAGAACCTGGGTCACATGGCCTGGAGGAAGCACTTCTGTCCTTGACAATGGACAATAGGTATGCTGTAAACTCTCAAATGGCAGATCTGGCTCCAGAAAAGACCTGATGCTCTTGATGAGGACAGGAGTTGAGGTTGGGGGCAACACAGACTCAATGTACAGCTGGGAGCTGACAGTGGTACTGACCTGTGGAAACCCACCTGGAACTGTGTTATGCAGTCGAACATGTACCTCTTACCCAGCAACCCCACCTCTGACGCAGAACAGGAAAACTCCTAGGCATGTGTTGTGGGAGAACAGAAAGCGATGTTCCCAGAAGTACTGTTTTTAAGAGCAAAAGCCCTGGGAACATCTCCAATGTCACTCATTTAAAGAACAAAGGATGAGTGGGCTGTGGTTTAGTTCACATGGTGAAACAGAACTCAGTGTGGAAGGCAGCCTGATCTTAGCACAGATGAACTGTGGAACTACACCTCGTGAGAAAAGCTGTTGCGCAAGGACGCAGTTCAGCTTGACTTATGTCCAATCCAAAGGCTGGAAGACATAAACAAAGTACAGGTAACATAAAATTTTCTGCCACTTTTAAATTTTAACTTAAAAATTTAAATAAAACACACAGAATTACAACTACCTATTTTGGGACTTTATCACCCCAGAGACCTGGTATTACTTAAACACTAATTCTCCATTCTTCTCCTTTTAGCTTCTGGTGACCTCAATATGTATGCATGTATGTATGAATGTATGTATGCATGCATGTATATATGTATATATGTACGTATGTATGTGTGTGTATACACACACACACACACACACACACAGTCTCATAATCCTTGTATGGATCTGGACTTAAGGGCCTCAAAGGGGTATGCTATAAAAAGGGAGGAGTCCTGGAGTTTGGAGTACACACATATATATAAACAATGCAAATATATTAAATAACCTATATATGTTTTCATATACATATATAAACATATATAGGTTATTTGACATATTTGCATTGGTGTCCGTATCTGCATAGTTGAGAATCATTTGCTACATTTTTTATATATATCAACATATATATATATACATATTTTTACATGTATCTTTTACATATATACAGATGCTGTTTCTTTTTTTTTAATCTAGAAAAATGTAAAAATAAAGTTTGTCCTTTTAGTCTCTCTCCACAGGAGAGCAGTTCTTCCCTGGTGTCACTGGGCAGAAGAGGCAGAGGCCACCACTGTTCTGAGCAGTAAGACTCTTAGCCTGCCCTGGTCAGCACTTCTTGCTGTCCTCTCTGGTCTGTGCCTTCTGGGGAGCAGTAGCAGATGCTGGTTGCCTGTGGACTCTGATGGTATACAGCACTTGCTCTGCATATGTTGGCTCAATAAATAAATGACTACCATGCTGCACACAATCTGACCTCAGGGCAGGCTCGCAGCACCTACTGCCCTACAACCTTCTGTCACCATTACTCTAGTCTCTAGTCTCTAAGCCAGTTTCACTGGGACAGGCCATGTGGTGGCCTGCCTTGCCAATATTGGATGGTTGGACCAGTCCCTTCATGCCGACGCCTGTCCTGTGTGCCTGTCACCGGCCAAGTCCTCTGGTGTGCCTTTTGGGGTCCCTCTCCTCTATCAAATGTGTTAGCAACCTTGACTGAGCCTGCTCTTTGTTTACCACTTTTGTGCTTTCCCTGTGCTCAGCATGTCCCTGATCTGTTCCCTTTGTGCGCGGTATGAGAACAGGCATGAAGAGGGACCTTGGAGCCTATGACATGGTTGGTGGGTAAGAAGCTCACAGTGCCAGGAGTTGGGGTGGTGTGTGTAGGGAGATACCTCCCTCTGCAACTGACAACATGGAGCAAGGCACCACTTGCCTGTCATGTGGAACTAATCTTTCTAACATAACCAATTTGCCCTGGATCAGAACTCCACATTCTCAGCCCTTTCTGCTCTCTCTGGGATCCTGCCCAGGGCCTGGCTCTGTTTTTTTCTTGCCTTATCTTCTTCCAAGTGTGTATGCCTGCATCTCATGGGGTTTCTATTACTATAATAAACATCACACCCCAAACAACTTGGGGAGGAAAGGATTTGTTTCAGCTTACAGCTTATTGTGTACCATCTGGGGAAGTCAGGACAGAACTCAAGGCAGGAACTAGAGGCAGGAACTTCTTCAGAGGCCTTGGGGAAAAGCTGCTTACTGGCTTGTTCTTCAAGGCTTGCTCAACCTGCTTTCTTATGCCATCTAGGACCACCAGCCCAGGGATGACACCATCGACATCGATGGGCCTTTCCACATCAATCATTAATCAAGAAAACGTCTTACAGACTTGCTCACAGGCTAATCTCGGGGAGGCATTTTCTTAATTAAGATTTCTAAGACATATGAGGACACTCTGAAGGTAACAATCTGCCTCACTGATAGGCTTTTCTGGTTGGTTTTGTCATTTTGATACAAACCTAAATGTTATCTGGAAAGAAGAAATCTTAATTGAGAAAATAAAGGAATAAACAGTGTACAAGGACTTGGGTTAGGGGATCCTCTACTTGGGTGTTCAGAGAAAGCCTTCCAAATGGGCTGTTCTGGTCTCTCCACGGAACAACCTGAGAGAATATGTGGGGGAACTCAAAGCAGAATCTGGGAGGCAGGAGTTAGGGTGGCAGCTCAGGAAGTGAAGAATGAGTGTAAACTGGATGTCAGGTCATAGGACAAGATGCTACAGGATGATGGAAGGATCTAGAAAAAGACTCCAAGTTGGTGCCTACCAAGTTAGGTCTGTACAACTTTGGCTTCCAGCCACTTCTCACACTGACTTCCGTATTTCCTCCTCCAGTAAACAGATGCAAGCCCTCAGCTGAGCCATCACCCAGATCCAAGTTTGCTGGGTAGAAAAGGAGATGGTGGTGGACCAGCTGCTTGGTAGTAAAAACCAGGACATGAGCAGCTCAGGCATCCATGCATTTGCACCTGCCCAGGTCATCAGAACCAGGGGTCTTTTGGCTGCTTTTGCGATGTATCTTGAGTCTGCTACTGCTTTACACCACTTTGAAACTGGCCTTATGGTCCCCCTTTAAAAATGAAAAGGTGACTTATAATCCCAACACTTGGGAGGCTGAGGTAAGAGGACCAAAGCCTTAAGACTAACTTAGGCTACATACAGAGAAACTGTTTCAACAAACAAAAATATTCACCACCAAAAGCTAAATGGTAAAACTTAAAAGAGGCACACACCCAAACCCTGCCCCTTTCACACAGCTTTAAAACTGAGCTGGCCAGTATCTGGGGCCTTTGAGATACTTCTGTCCCCGAGGACTTGAAGCATAACTGAGGCTCTCTGCAGGAACAGAGGACGTGCCCGGCTCCCTGCAGCTGGGATCACCCCCAGCTACCTCTCAATGCTGCTGTGGCAAGCCTATTCCAGAGGCCTTGGAGATATTGCCCACTAGGGCTGCCAGCCATGCTAGCATAGCCATAGTCACGTGTGCGATCCTGTTTCCAGTCTATCTTTTCTGCATACAGCACTTCCTGATAATCAATGGCTGTTCATTTATCATTCTCTGGTGTTTCAAGACATTGGCTTGCTATGTAATCCACGTTGCTCTGAAACTCGTGATATGGTCCAGACTGGCCTCAAGCTTGAGAGCCTCTCACCCCAGACTCTCAGGTTTCGGGATTACAGCATGTACCACCATACCCTCCCTGTCTGACCCTTTTAATGGTGTCTGATATTGAACTGATTGTACAGGGACAACTGATGTCACTGCTCTCTTTTCCGAATACATACATTGATTGTAAATGACTTTTTTCCCCCTCATTTGCTAAAAAGATTAAGTGCTTTATCTTTATTTTATGGGAACAGAGCTGCTGCAGCTGGGTATGTGGGGAAGTAGGGGGTAGGGCTTGACGTTCAGTCCTGTTTAAGTCCCTCACGTTAGCGGCCTGGCAGCCAGCGGCACCATTGAAACCCCAGTGCTACCCAGTGGCAGCAGACTCTACAGAGGAGACCCAGAGTGGCTGGACGACTGGGATTAGAACTAACTCAACATCCTTCAGCAGCTCTGTGAAGTGGCTGAAATGGGCAGCAAAGGGCACAGGTGTGTGTGGAGCTGGGATGGAGGGAGGGAAAGGAACCTCGTGAGAGGAAGCGGTGGGAACTAGAGGTCAGGCAGAAGGAGCAAGAGCTGTTGGGGTTGGCAAGTGGGTAGGGAGGGGTTCCAGGACTCCAGGCAGGCTTCATGCCCAGCCCACCTGCAGTGTGCAGCCTTGCCCAGCAGCACTGTGGGTGCCTGGGAGTTAAGTGAAGGGATAAGCAAATGGATGGAGGCGGCTTTTGTATCCCCCCACACTCTAACTCTCGCCCCAGGGAAGTTGGTGTTTTCACCAGGGTCCTGGCTCCCTCACAGGAAGGGTATGGATCTAGGGGCCTGGAGAGGTTATCCCTAGGGCTCTGTCTGGAGAAGGCTGACCCCTGGGCTGCTATCTCACTTCTGGTAGCTGTGGGTGCTTATGTCACCTGTCCCCAGGGCTGGAGAGCTGGAGCCTGAAGCCCATGCTATGCCTTCGGCTAGATAGATCACTATCTCTTCGTGGTTACCTATCAAGTTTCAGTTGTAGGCCGGAAACCAAAGAGAGACAGTAAAGGGTACTTTCCACCTACAGAGTTAAGAAACTGATGAGAAACATGAGACAGACTGAATAAGCCATAAAAATGAGCTACCCAGGCATGACTGCAGCTGCTAGGAGCAAGGTCAGTGGTCAGGATGGCCCCAAGGCAGAATGCCACCTGGCCCAAAGTGGCACCTTTGCATGGACTGAGCACACTCAATAACTGCGGAGGGCATCAGAGAGTCTAAAAAGGCCTGGGCATTTTAGCCCAAACGAGGGTGAACCTGAGAGGCCATATCAGTTCTAGAGCTCCCCATGAAGTTAGTTGGATTTTTGAGCACCTCTGCAGTTTCTCCTTCGTCTCTCCTGTCTGTGCCCCTCTGCTCTGCTCATGAGCTGACCCCTCAAACATCCTGCATAAAAAACTGCTCCCTGCCCTGTTGCCAGAGGATCCCCCACCCCAACCTTTGAGAAAGAGGGAACACACTAATGGAAAACAATTCACACAGTAATGCCTAGGGTTTCTATCTCAGTCACTGATCTATTGCTGTGAAGAGACACTATGACCAAGGCAACTCCTAGAAAACATATAATTGGGGCTTGTCCACAAGTGCGAAGGGTTAGTCCACTGTCATCATGGTGGGCACATGGTGGCCCTCATGGTAATGGAGCAGGAGCTGAGAGCTACATCCTAATCAGCAAGCCGAGAGATTCCTGGTGTGCGCTTCTGAGATCTCAAAACCCGCCTCCAGTGAACCACCTCCTCCAACAAGGCAATACCTACCCTGTCCAACCCTTTTCACACAGTGCCACTCTCTGATGACTAAGCGTTCAAATATATGGCCTGTCGGGGGCCATTCGTATTCCAAATGTCACAGTTTCCCTGGTTCCAAACCTAAGCTCTGCAAGAACTTTAAATACAGGAGCTTTAAATACAGGATATCCTTAAAATACAGCTTGCGCTTAGAGTGTTAACATGTGTTTTCTTAATGAATCTGTAAGACAATCACAGGTCCACTGAAGCCTCATTTCTTAATAGGAAGAGTTATTCCTCTTGTATTTTATGTTTGATGCTGAGCCTTGGGGTCACAGATAAACAGGAAGTGATGTGGCCTGGGGACAGTGAGATGGTTTCTGTACTGCAAGGCTCAGTGAGCCAGTAAAAACACCAATTAAAGCAAATCTGTCTGCAAGGGATCAACCCAGTTGTCAGATTATCCCTACAACCTGGGTACCATTTTCCCATCTCTCCAGGCAGATTGGCCCCTTTAATTGCCATCACTTACTTTGGAGAAAGGTGGCCTCTACCTAGAACTGTCACATTCTCTGGGTTGATGAATGAGTTCAGGCGAAGCCTGCAGCCTGGTCCCCTGACTGTGACCCCGTAAGGCTGGGAGGAGAGGAATGGGAATAGGTGTTGACATGGGAATGTGTGTCCCACGGGAGATTCTAGG
Organism: Pachyuromys duprasi; assembly: GCA_028658305.1. NCBI lineage: Eukaryota > Metazoa > Chordata > Mammalia > Rodentia > Muridae > Pachyuromys > Pachyuromys duprasi. The sequence goes on from CM053764.1 coordinate 49,300,369, forward strand.
GTGCACATACCCTTACTGAAGTCAACGGCACAGACTGGAATAGAGTCTCTCACTACTGTCTGGAGAGCATACTGAGCACAGACAACGTGTGAGACCCACAATGTTGCTAATTACCCTTTCAGACACTTTGACTGCTGAACTATTGTCTCTCCTGTTACTGAGTCAATTAGTCTTTTCTATGGAGAAGGCAGCTGGAGCTGGGGTGTGCATCTGGGTGTCCAGGGTCTTCTGACACAGTGATACAGAGGGTTTACAGATGGGCACTCACCTTCTGATGACATTCTTGGTGTCCTGTGTCCTAAGGCAGCCAGGGAAGGGTAAGAAACTGGGACAACAGAGTCACCTTTTGGGGGGACATACACTGGACGAATTTAAACATTAGTTGGGAGGAGAACCCTAGATATCACCCCCTCTCCTAACATCTCTGTGAACAGCACTGGCCAATATGGCGATAACCAGGAAATAACCTAAGGCCAGGCAATCACTGTTGGTGCATGCTGTCATGGTGGCAATGAAAATGCAACAGTTGCCTCATTTGGTGGCCCCAGTAGACCAGGCAGCCCTGTCAAACAGTTCTGCCTGGGAGGTGCAGTCCAGCAGATGGCCCTCTGGCATGGGGTGGCATCAGGGCAGGAGCAGGTTGTGCATTCTAAGAATGTGGGACGTCCGGTAACCCCATCCCTGGGCACTGCCAAGAACAGAGGAAGTGCAGGGCAGCTGCAGAGCCAGTGTAACACACGTGTGCACCTACAACCAGCCCGTGGAGGTGCCACACGCTTGGCCAGGCTAGTCTCTGGTGATATTTTTATAACATTTGATCTTATCAAGATATCATTTCTCAAAAGTTTACATTCTTGTACTAGTGTTTTCTACTTCCCTTATTGCCTCTCACACTGGTTTCCCCTACAGAATTACCTTGTCTGATTTAGTCCCTGGCAATAAGTACTTTGAGAAACTCATTATCAGTTCATTCTTCATTAATGTTGCTAACATCTAAGTGCTGGTCCTCATTCATCAGTTAAATCTAGGGAATCTCTGGCTACACAGATAGAATAACTTTCAAAAAGAATGCCTTTCAAACACTGTAGCCTGGACAAGTGTTGTCCATCACATCAGAGTTGTGCTCTGGGCCAAGCACTAGCCAGTGTGACCACACAACCCCTCCTGAATGTGATCGCCCAGAACAGCTGTGAGATTAAGGCCTTCACTGTTCCAAAACAGCTTATTTCTAAAATTCTGGACAGTTCAAGGCCCTAGGGGGGTGTCTTAGTCAAGGCCCTCACCAGCTTCATGCTCCTGGGAACACTGCTTGAGTGATCCATGGTGACCACTCCTGCTTTCTTTGGGGGCTTCCATGGGATGTTTACCTGGCTCTGGGTTTCATGGGTTGCTTGAGAGACCCATGACAGGGGACAGAGCTCCACAATGAGTCTGTCGGAGCTGTGCAGCTAAAAACCGCAGTCCCTGGGAGTTGCTCTTGGGGTGAACCCCTATGAGAAGAATCTGAACATCCCAGCCCTGGGATGCAGAGGAAGGGACATTTGCCCTCCTGTCTAGGTACTGGTTAGAGCAGTCACATTCAGGCAAAGAGAAAGAGAGAGGAAAGGCTGGAGGGAAGGGAGAGTGGCAGATAGGAACAGGAAGAGTTTGGGGGAGATGTGCTCAGCTTAGCAAAGATCCTTCCAAAGGGCCCCATGTAGACATGGGCCTTTGGCATGCTCCACAGGCCAAGGCATTGAGAGGCCTGCCCATCATCCCTGAGGCTTCATTCTCATTGCCAATAGGAAAACCTCAGTTTAGATAGGGCAAATAACTAGGCCAAGGTTACAGAGCCTATTAACGACAGAGCAGAGCCTAGAATTAGGCCCTGACCACAGAGGCTATGAGCTAAGATCCTGTGTCATGTGTCCTTGCTCATCATCGTTCTACCTCAGAGCATCTCTTGAGCCCTCAGCCCACTGGACAGCACTCCTGGGCCAGTCAGCTTGAGGGAGTATAGACTCAGGCTTCCTTTTCGGGCTCAGTCCTAACTGTCTAGACAGAAGGCAGCCTCTGAGAAGGCAGAGCAGAACCTACAGAGGCCTGGACAATGGTGGGTTCTGCTCTGTCCCCACTGATCAAGCCCTTCCTCCAATGCCCTGTTAGCTATGGGAATGCCTACCGGTTCGCACTCCTTCTTCTAGCAATGATTTTGTCCTCTCTCCAAATCCCCTCAAGCCAGGCCCACTGGGCACCTCTTCCCAGAGAGCGCTCGGGCTGGCCTCTGCTCAGTCTCTCTTCTGCCTGTGTTTGCAGAGCTCCTCCGTGTTCTTGTTATTGGACAGGCTTCCAAGAGCTAGAGGCCAGGTTCACTCAGGGGCTATGCGATGGGAGTGGAAAGGGAGGGGCAGGGAGCATGGGGAGAAGCTGCCTCTAAACATGGAGCAGCATCAGAGAAGGGAGTGGGAAAGAAAGAGGCAGCAGGATAGAACACCCCACCCATCACAGCCAACAGCCTGCTGAAGCCCTCCTTCCCAGGGCCTGAGACATCTGGAATGGAGTAGCTGCTAGGCTCTATTGGACCCCTACCTGCCTGAGCTCACACCCTGTGGATCAGGAAGAAGGCCACTGCATAGAAGAGGTAGTTTCTCCTCCTTCAGAAAGGCTTGTCTTTTCAGCTACTCCCGGCTCGGCTCTCCCGGCCAGGCCTACCAACCGCTGCTGTCCCTTCCAACGCTCTCACTTAGGTCCTCCATCCTCCTTACAACTCAGCCACCCACAGCTGATCCTGCGCACAGGCCTAACATGCAGTTCCACATCCTGTGAGTGGCATGGTTCTAGGGCTCCCTCCTCACAGGCATGGCTGGCCCCATACTGTTGAGAGAAACTGCTTCTGTTCTCCTTATTGGAGGACAGAGGAAGGTGGATTAGCCAGTCTACTCTTTAATGCCACACCATCTGAACAGGGAAGGCTGTATCTTGTGACCTGGTATGAAGAGCTAGGTTTTCCTAGAATCAAGTGGATTCATCAGAGCCATGGGACAAGGAGAATTTCGGAGGGATGTTAAGAACTTGCAGGGGCAACTATGGAACACAGACTAATGCCAGGGTGGGAAGGCACCTGTGGGGGTAGAGAGCAATGGAGGAAAACCTATATAAACAGTTTGCATTAATAACTGCTTCAAATAAAACCAAGGGTCAGGAGCTGGAGAGATGGCTTAGCAGTTAAGAGCATTTGCTGTTCTTGTGAAGGACCAGAATTTGGCCGTTAGCATCCATATGAGGTGGTTCACTACTACTTATAACGCCAGTTCCAAGAGGTCCAATGCCCTCTTCTGATCTCCACAGGCATCCCCCACCCCCTGCACATGTTCACATACATATGTAAACGCACACATATACACATAAATAAGTTCTTTAAGATCACCAAGACCCAAACACCAAACCAAACTAAACAAATAAATGACAAAAAAAAAAAACAAGGGCTAAGAGGTGAGCATAGAGAGAATGCCTGCAATGCCAGCATCGGGGAGCACCCGGGAGGGGCAAGCGGGAAGACCAGCTTGGGCTGCAGAGTGAGACTCTGTCTTGAAAAACACTATCAAACCAGGCAGGGCCAAGGCCGCTCAGGGGGGCTTCCTAACTTCCCAGTGTTCTTCTTACCTAGTTATCTTTAGATTAGTCAGTTACTTAAACTAAGCATCCAGTCAGGATACACACACACACACACACACACACACACACCCCACAATCCAGAGGGAAACTACCATGCCCGTGTAACTCCCCCAACTTGTTCCTTTTAAAGCTGCCAAGTGGGAGGCCCCCTCATCAGTTGGAAGCACACCAAGCCCATTTCCTTTATTGCAACCTCCACTCTTCTAGAATTTCTCCTTCTCGGCAGGTCCAGGCTGTAGGGATATTAATCCCTATTCAAATGAACCTTCCAGGCTCTTCCTTCATTAAAAAGAGAAAAATGTCTCCCACCTCCCAAAGCTGCAGGCCTCTTGTGCATTCCCAGGAAGGGAGGGGAGGGCTCAGAGCCTACATAGAAGCTGCCTCAAGTTTCCTCACCTGGCTCTCTCTTGTTGGAAAGTAGAAATGCGACCCTTCTTTACCTCCTCCCTGAGGCCTCCCTTCAAGAGCTTTAATAAACACTGATTATTTCGGTCCTCGGAGCACAGCTGTCCTGTGAATTGTTCTGTCCAGTCAGGGTTACAGAGTGGGAGCCGAGGCTGGAGTGCACCGCTCAGATCTCTAGAATAAAGCTGCTGCCTTCCCTCCCCCACCACTTGGCCCAGCAGGGGAGAGGGGAGTTGGAGGTGGCCAGGGTCAGGACACACTTGGTTCTAATAGGTGCTCCGCTCCTGTCCCCACCCATTTCTACCCCCTCCTGCCTCTGCTTTCACATCACATGAGTTTTTTATTCTCTCTTTTCCCTTAAGATCTCCTTTTTCCCTTCTCTTGGGTCACTTTCTAGTTGCATAACCATAACTCCCACATATATATACAGCATAGTAGACTTCAGGACAGAAATCACAATCTTCACAGAAAAGGCATTTGACAAAGTTCAACATCCCTTCATGATAAAATCCCCAAAGAAATTATGAACAGAAGGAACATATTTCAATGTAATAAAGGCTACCTTAAGGCAAGCCTATAGCCAATATTATACCAAAAGGGGTAAAACTGAAAGATTCCCTGTAAATCATGAAACAAGACAGGAGTGCCCGGTTTCCCTACTCTTATTCAGCATAGTACTTAAAGTTTTTGCTGCAGCAATGAGAAAGAGATACATGAGGAAGTCAAAAAGTCTTGACTGTGGCTGCCATGATCCTGTGGTTAAAGGACTTGAACAGTTCAACCAGAAACAGGGAGACCTAATAAGTATTTGCAAAGCAGCAGAACACAAATACTAACTTTTCTACAGAACAGTAGTGAACATGCTGAGGAATTCTGAAAGAACAGTCTTATTCACAATAGTTTCAAAAAATAAAATAAAATGTCTAGAAATACACCTAAGGAGGTGAAAGAACTCTACAAGAAAAATTGAATACAGAAAAATTGAAAGACACTGTTCCAGGGCAGAATTAATGTGGTAAAAATGGCTCTATTACTAAATATACAGAGTCAAGGCAATCTCCATGCAAATTCCAATAACATTCTTCATAGAGCTAGAGAGCAATTCTAAAACACATAAGAAAATGGAAAATACCGAAAATAGTAAGAGCAAACGGAGAGTACCATGTTGGAAGTTTCACAATATCTGATATTAAAGTATACCACGGAACCATAGGAACAAAGATAGCATGATCTGGCGTAAAGAAAGACATGTAGCCAATGGACTAGAATTGAGGCTTAATCCCACACAACTACAACCACCAATTTTTTGAAAAATGCATCAAAGATCTACATTAGACAAAAAGCCCCTTCAACAAAGTAGTGCTGGAAAAGTGACACCCACGAGCAAAGGAATAGAATTAGATACATATCCCTCACCCTACTGAAAAATAATAATTCAAAATTAATCCAGGACTCAATATAAGGCTGGAAGTGTGGACTCAGCTACAGGAGAGAGTGTTAAGGTATAGGGGCACCCAGAAAAGGACCCTGGCAACACAGGAAGGAACACCAAGAGTTGACAGATGGGACTGCACATAGTTAAGAAGTTCCTACACAGCAAATGAAACAATCGCCAAAGTGAAGAGACAGCTGGCAAAATGGGAGAAAATGTCTGCCAACCAAACTTGAGACAGGCATTTAATATATAGACTTTATAAAGAACGAGAAAAAATACATGACCACAACCAAATCTTCCAGTCACTGAGTAGGTTAATAAATTGAACAGATGGTTCTCAAAGGGAAAAAAAAGGGGGGCTAACGAGATGCCTTAGAAGATAAGGGTGCTTGGTGCCAAGCCTCATGTTCTGAGTTCAATCCCTGGGACCCACATGGTAGAAAGAGAGAACTGACTCTTACAAACTGTCCTTTGACCTCCACACATGAGCTATATAATACATGCACGCATACACCTCAAAAATGTAGAAACAGGGCTTCTGAGAGTTAACGACATTACATTTAAAAAAGCATAAATGACCAGCACATTAAAAAAAATGTTCAACATCTTAGCCACCAGGAAATACAAATTTAAACTATTTTTTTAAATAAAGATTTATTTATTATTATTTTATAGGCAAGGGTGTTTTGCCTGCGTTTTTTGTCTGTGAAGGTGCCAGATCCCCTGGTATTGGAGCTATAAACAGTTCTGAGCTGTCATATGGGAGCTGGAAATTGAATCTGGGTCCCCTGGAAGAGTAGCCAGTGCTCTTAACTGCTGAGTCGCCTCTCCAGCACCTCCTCAGCACTCTTTTTTTTAAAAATTTATTTATTTTTATATCAATCACAGGTTAGGTACTTTGAATCCCAGGCATAGCCCCCTCCCTCATTCCCTCTTACCCTCCCACTCCCTCCCTCATTTCCCTCCTCCCCGCCCCCTCCAAGTCCACCAACGGGGACTTCCATCCAACCCCAGTTCATCTTGTCTCCTCAGGGCTGGCTGCAATGTCCTCCCCTGGGAGGACAGCCTTTCACTCCCCGGCATGTATGGGGGGGGGGGTCAAAGAGTCAGCCATCAAGTTCATGACTGAAACAGTCCCTGTTTCCCTCACTAGGGTCTTCAGTCCGACAACGAGCTACCATGGGCCCCATCTGAGCGGGGGGTTCCAGGCCACATCCACACATGGTCCTTGGTTGTAGAAACC
>CM053764.1:49307605-49343797 GCA_028658305.1 Pachyuromys duprasi
GTCCCTCAGTTGAGGAATGGATACAGAAATTGTGGTACTTTTACACAATGGAATACTACTCAGCAATTAAAAAGGAGGAAATCATGAAATTCGCAGGCAAATGGTGGGACCTGGAAACGATCATCCTAAGTGAGGTATCCTAAAAGCAGAAAGAAACATATGGTATATACTCACTTATATAGACCTATAGGATAGGAAGGTCAAGCTGAAATCTACACACCTAGGGAGGATATACAGGAAGGAAGACCCAGGTTGGTATGATCAATGCTCGTTTGGATGAACAAATGGGATGGACATTGAGTGGAGGAGAAAACAAGCAAAAGGACAGGAGCATGCCAAGGAGGACCTCTGAGGGGGGGGAGGTCAATGTAGCGATGTATCAGAGCAGATATTAAGACTCACGATCAAGCCTTTGGCAGAGAGCAAGAAGTGACGATAGAAATGGGGGAGGTTGGTGAGACTTGGGGAGAACAAGAGCTCCACAAAGACCAAACTGAGCAGGGCACAGGGGTCTTGTATGAAATTTAAACTATTTTAAGATTCTACTTCATCCTAGTCATAGCAGCTAATATCAAGGAAACGAATAATGAATGATGTCTAGGCACGGCTGGGGGGCAGAGTGTAAACAGGTGCTGCCACTGTGGAGATCAGTATGGAGGTTTCCCCAACACCTAAAATGGCACAACCATGTGACCCAGCTATACAACTCCAGGTTTTGTACCAGGGAAACTTCACACAGAGATGCTTGCACACTGGTGTTTACTGCACCATTATGCAGAAGGCTAACAAATTTCAACAGGCAGACACACTTTTGGAGCAATCTGCCTAGGGCCAAGCTACAGTGAGGAAAGGTAGGAAGCAGAGCTGGAAGACAGGTTTATAGGCAGAGCTGCCTTCCCTCTGCCAGGAATTCAGGTCTCCCTGACTCTCCTGCGTCTAAGTCAGGGAAGCTCTAAAATCATACCGGTGGGAATTAGTCTCAGGATGGTTCTTGGCTTACAATTTGTTGGCACATTATTTGAGGGCAGAAACTGAGCTTTGGTTGATTTGCTTCTCACAGAGCAGGGCTGGGATATTTGGCTGATAAAGGAATGAATGAATGGCGCTCCAGGCTGCTATTAGATCTATTGTAAAATAAGGCAGGGAAAGTCCTAAGGTGTTCAGAAGAAGTGGGTGGGACATCCTGGGGAGGGGACAGAGAAGAAAGTGACACCGAGTCTAACTCTGTCTCATCACAGCTGTTTATACCTCCAGGCCACCCAGGGCTGCTAAGGTAGATGGTCTGGTTATCTGGCTCCTGTCCTCAGACAGCATGGCTCTGAGCACATAAGTTTCATTTCGTAACTCCTGCTACAAGAAATTGGAACAATCGTTCTCTGAGGATGTGCACCCAGAATGGGCAAAGCTAAAGTTCAGAGTCTTCTTTCTATTCAAGTTGTTCAAAATCTCAGAATCTCCCTTCACAAATTAAATGTTGTTCTGTACCAGGCTTGCCCTGAACTGCTCTACTTGAGTCAGCTGTGTGGAACTCTCTGGAAAAAGGCAGCCTAATCTATTGCCACCTCAGTGGAGGGAGCCAGAGCACAGAGGAGGCTGTGGCTTCTCAGACTTCATCACCAACACCTGCAGCCTGGCTGCCGTTTTGATCTGCTTCTGTCCTCTCTCTCAGGTGGGACCAGCACCTGGGAGCTTTTAAAAGGCTTCACAGTGAAAGTAACATGTGGTCAAGACTAGGGGCTGGGGAACTAAGCACTGATTTGAAGGTGCAAACCCTGCTCCAGCTGGTTCTGCCAAATTCTAACACAGTGACTCCCCTAGGGATCTACCAGAATCTGCTCCTAGTACTGAGGTTTGGCTCGCACAGCCCCAGGATGCCTAACAACCCGCATGCAACACACTCAGGTGAAAGGCAAGCTTTTGCAATCTTTGGTAGCATTAAAGTGAGTCCTCTCTACCGCATGTCTCAGTTGCTTCTGTTGAGAGAGTGCTACCCCTTCCATCGTCATAGTGATCACACAAAATTGTGTCATTGCAGACCTTAGATGCCACTGAGAAACAGCACCCAGCCACATGGAGGTTACAGAACTGTTATGTGGAACTTAGAAATGTGGCATGAGAGGACACATCAGTAAGGACATCCCAGAGGGCAAATGGTTTTCATGGTATGCAGCAAATGTGACTGAGTTTACGCCAGACTTAAGGACACTGCTTCCCCGGACAAATAAACCCTGAGTAAATCGGCCAGCCTTCAGGATGGACATTACACATCTGTAATCCCTAGACTCAGGTGGTTGGGAAAGAGGCTCAGAAGTCCAAGGCCAACCTGGGCTACATAGCACTGTTCTCCCCATCTCAGAAAACAAAACCAAACAAAGGAAATAGGAGACTGTGATTGAAAAATGTTATCCAGCAGTATCGGTGAGCGTTTGGAGGAACTGAAACAGTCTTACACTGCTGATTGTAAAGTGCAAAACTTCAGCTACCAAGAAAAACTGTCCGGCAATTTCCCAAAGCTTAAACAGGGTTGACCAGAAATCCCACTTCTATGCATATACCCAAGAGAATGAAACCCCGGGCCACACAAAAGCTTATCCCCAGATGACCACAGAAGTCTTCGTGATAAGTAAGATGTGATAGACTCATGCCAGGAAGACTATATGGAAATGAAATCAAGTACCGATGCATGCTCCTGGTAGACGGAGCTCTGAAAAGCACCGTGTGAACTAAAGAAATCACAACAGATCACACATGATACCGCTCCATCCATGATAATGTCCAGAACAAATAAGTCTAGGGAGACAGAAAGTAGACGATTGTTTGAGATGAAGCAGGCAGGGACTGCTAATGGGCCCTGCTTCTGGTGTGATTTAAAAAATACTCTAAAATTGATTATAGCAAACAGTTACATGACCCTATATATAAACTAAATGGCCAGTGAATTATACACCTTAAATGAGTAAAGTATATGTATGGGAACTGCAATTCAATAAAATTACTATTTAAAAGCAAAAACATATCTGTAATCCTTGTGTTTCAAATCGGAGGCCAGAGGACCAGGAGTCCAAGAACATTCTCAGATACATAGGGAATCTGAGACAAGCAGGGGCTAAGCCTCAAAACCAGAAACAAGCATGCTGAAAGATGCCTCAGCAGTTCAGAGCACTTGTTACTCTGACAGAGGATGCAGGCTTGGTCTCCAGCCCTCGCGGTGGTCCACAACCCTCCACAGCTCTAGTTCTAGGGGATCTGATGCCTTCTTCCGGCTTTTTGCAGGCATCAAGCCACAGGTGGTGCACATGCAGGCAAAGCATTCATGCACAGAAAAATAAGATAGATATTTCTTTAAAAGCCAGGCAAACCCATCTACAACAACACCCTAAACATCTAAAACAAAACACTCCTTTAAAAAAAAATTCCTATTTTTGTTCTGCCTCCTAGATGCAGGTAAGCCTTGGCTAATCTCATCTATGTCTAAGGAAGGCAAGCATCAACAGGCCCATTGTCCTTTCTGCAGTAGCTTGTGCTAGTAGCTTCACAGAGACCAGCGGGGCAATTGCTGTCTCTAAATAACTGAGTAGAATTGTCTGTCAGAAACCCAGCATGATGGCGGAGCAGGTAAAAGGGTCTGCTAACAACTTAATGGCCTGAGTTTGGTCCCCAAAACCCATGTGGTGGAAGGAGAGAAATGACTCCCCAAGTTATCATCTTACCAGCACATATCTTCTATGGCACATCTGTACCCCACACATGTATGTACACACACACATTAAATAAATACAATAAAAATGTAAAAAGAATGGGGAGAATCCATAGACAAAACAAAGTGAGTCATGTCTGTGTCGTTCCCACATGTGTGTAGGTAGCACAGACATTGCTGAGGGCCAGGGCAAGTCACACGATGTCACCGAGAGGGTCACAAGTTCGGCTGCATGTAGTCTGTATATGATGTGGAAGAGCCCACAAAGACTGCACGCCTTCTTTCCAAGTTTTGCCACTTTTCAAGCTTAGAATCTCAGAGTTGTTCTACTCTATTTGTTCTGTGGATAGATCGATTGTTGGCTACTGTATTACTGTCACCCCCTGGGTTTCTGTCCTAGGACCAGCAGGCTTCCCTCTCCCCTGCTCCCTGTCCATCCCTGCCATGTTTCGGTGGGAAGGGATAGGCACACAGTGAAGGTAAGCTTGAAAGTGAGCATGGATGGAACCCCTCCACACCAGGCCTGGAGGGAGGGACCTGCCGAGTAAAGCAAAAGCAAGGGCAGCCAACATCCCTCCTCACACAAGCCTAGGATCAAGCCCCCCAGAGGAAGGCTGATATCACGCTTCAATCCCATGTCATCCACCGAAGATTCTCATGTGCTATGTACCTGGGGGGCTGTCTATAAGTATTCAAATTTATTAAGTAATGACAGCTATCAAAGGCTGGTTTCATTGCTCTATCCTCCAAGCTGTTTTTTTTTTCCTCTTTTCTTCTGTTTTTGTTTTGTTTTGCTGGTTTCATCACTCTCTCAAGCTGTTTTCTTTCTCTTTTCTTTTCTTTCTTTCTTTTTTTTTTTTTTTTTTGCTTAGTCATGAGAAGTCTAGCAAGTTAAAAATCAAAACAAATACCAACACACACACAGACAGAGACAGAGAGAGAAAGAGAGAGAGGCCCTTCGTGGAAGTTGCTATGTCGTGGCTTCAGAAAGGAAAACACATCCCTGCCTAATACGAAGGAGACTCCAAATTGCTCTTGGCAACAATCTCTCAACCTCATTCCCCTCCCTCTATTCATCTCCGCAGTTCCCAGCCAAAGGAAAACAAACTGAACAGCCCTCTCCCTGGCCCAACCTGTGTGGCTGCACGGCTGAGCAGGGCTGAGCCAACAAATATCCCTGTGCAATTATACACCTGTGTAATTGCTGTAAACACAGGACAAGCCAGCCCAGTGCAAGCCACCCTCATCCAGCCAACCATCTCAGTATTAGGAGGAGCACGCCTCTATTCCGACCATCCATGTCAAAACAGAATGCAATCAGATCCAGCCACCTCGAGATCAGATATATTTTTCCCCCCTTTAGGAAAAGGAAGAAGAAAGAAAAAGCCACTATTATCTTGGCCAGAGTGCTGTGAATTCCACAGAGGCAAGAGCCCAGAGCATCACCCAGCCAGTCAGGAGCTGTGATATCTATCAGCTTGTGGTCCTCCCAGAAGTGACAGTTAATGTTAGAGGTAGTTATCATGCCATTTGAGATAGAAGGAGAGTTAACAGACCAGATCCTGAAGCGCGTATGGGTGCTGTGTCCCGAACTTCCACCTGACATCATTTTATCAGGACAGGTATGTCTGGTCTGCTAACGAAGAGGGCAGAGTGTCAGGCAATACAGTTGACACCGGGCTCTTTCCAGTTGAGCCCAGAAACCTCCATGGTTGGCTAATATAAACCGTTGTGAGACACAAACTGTCAGGAGACCAGTCCTAGTTTTGTTTTCAGGACCTGTGACAGAGGGCAGGCTGTTGTCTTATGGTTAGAGTCAGGGGCTTAGAACAGCATGCCAGCCCTGAGAGGGCAGGATACACCATCTCGGCTACTGAGGAGCATGACTAGTGTGCCAGGAGTATGACCTTCTGAGGCAGGTCTTAGCCAGCCTGGCACTGCTCCAGACAGGGGCCAGTCCTCTCCGAAGTTGTACAGGGACCTGCTTCTTCATCTGCAGTTGTCATGTGCCAAACTACAGGCTCCTTTCAGAGCCCACAAGGGTAAGTCTGAAACCAGCCACGAACAGCAGGGGTTTTGACTGGCTTTCTGGGCACTCAGAACAGTGGCTGATCCTGCCGTGTGTACCCTTTGAGCCAGGGACAAGTACTTGTGACTGCAGCATGGGGGTGGTTGTAAATCCAGCTCCTATTACCCTTCCCCCCCCCCCGGGCCTTCTCCCATCCCTCCTCTTCACCCAGGCCTCCTAAGGACACGTTCCCACCCAAGGCCTTACTGAGTCAAGCGATTTCCAGTGAGAGCCAGGCGTTTCTGTTACTACTCCCACTGGCAGAGGTCAGGGCCTGGCTGATTTCATTTAATGAGCGGTGCCCAGAATTTACCACAGTGCCCAGAAGCACATGGCATACAACATAATGGCGGCTGAATTGGTCCGACTGAAAGATTAGCCAGTTTTTAAAAAATTAATTCTACCTGTGACGTTTACATATTGTTTTATATTATACTGTAATTGAATCAGTCTCCTCAATTGTGGCATAAGATTCTAAAAAGATATAGGAAATGATGGCTGGCTCTGAATGCAGGCTCACGGACAGCTTACCTAACCCTTTTGAGCCTCAGTTTCTTCATCTGCAGAGTGGGACTAATGACCGAAACCCAGTGGGGCTGGTAGAGTACAGGAGAAAACGTGACAAGTGCCCCCTGGTACAGTGTCTCTCTAAGCTCCACCTCTTCCTTTGGCCTCCACTCTGTTTTAGCATCAACACTAAATCTGACCAGGCAGGTCAAGGCTCCTGCTTTGCAACCTGCAGGCCTTTGCTCTCTAGGTCTTCCTACTTAAAGTCCCTGGCCCCACGTTACCTGCTTCTTGAATTCCTCTGGCAGTCACAGAAGAGCCTTCACTGCTCTGGGTTTCACTTAGAGCGGTGGTTCTCAGAATTCCTAACGCTGCAACCCTCTGTTGCATACAGCTCCTCATGTTGTGGTGAACTCCCGACCATAAAGTTAATGTAAATACCTGTGTTTTCTGATGGTCTCAGGGGACCCCATGAGAGGGTCAGTCGGTCCTCAAAGGGGTCCATGACCTAGAGCTGCACACAGGTCGTCTATGGGCTCATCCTATGCTGCTGGAGGGGACCCGAAGAAGCCACCTCCAGTCTCTGCCTCTCCCAACAGGGCTCCAAAAGGTCTTGTGCGCTCCATGTCTACTAGTTATATACCTTCATGAGGGCAGGACAGTGTCCCAGGACCTGGCTGGTACAGATGTCCACTGTTCTGAATAAGGGGCCCTGGACTCCTGAGCTGTCTCTGGCATGATTTTGGAGAATATTTGTCACCCAGTTTCTCACCTGTGAAATGGAATAGATGGTTGGTGGCAGTACTATAGGAATAGCAAACCCATCCAGAGGGAGAGCGAGAGATTGAGATTTTTAGAAGAGTGGCTTTCTTTTCCCACTTAGCTCCCACTGGGCTTTAAGGTGGCAGGACTCGGGCCGCTTTAAAGTCCACCCAGAGGGGGCCCCTCAGAGCATAATCAGTGAAAACGGGCTCAAACTTGAACCTTTGCTACCCCTATCCCTCACGCATATCAAACACCACATTCACTCCCATCCTCCTGCCCCATTCAGAAATCTATCTAATCTGGAGAAGATTGCCTCCCAGCTTTGATCACTTCTTTCACATTTCAAAATCCCCGCAGTTGGAGTCTGGAAGTGGCGTCACCCTGGCCGGCAGCTCAGGACCAGCTGCTAAAACCAAGAAGGCAGCTGCCCCTGCCCTGTCTGTCCACCAAGTAGCCATAGGCCAGGCAGCAGAAGCCAGGATGGGAGTCCGATACCAGCGGAACCCTCACCATGAGGCGTGTCAACTACAGGACTCAGCCCTGAGAAGCTCCATGCAGGCTTGTGCTCGGTGGGTGGTGGCCCACTCTTTCTAGCCTCCTGCCTAAGCCAAGACCCCCTGGGAGATGGAGCCCACGTGGGGCCCAGGTGACAGTGGCTAGCACCTGGGAAAGGCGCAGACTCAAAGAGTAGTTTCCCCGCATTCCCCAGAGCTGCAAGACCCCAGCTAGACTCACTGGACTACAGAGAGTTTTTCCCACCTGCCCACTCAGGACGGAGGGCACGAAGGTTCCTTCACTCCGTTAGCTCCAGATTCAAGCACCAGGTCCCTGATGGTACTGCCTTCGGTAGGCTTAAAGGACATCTGTGGATCCCCTTTAGTTTTCTGCTCACGTCTGGGACCATGACTTCTGCCAAATTGTCATGGTTTTGTCCCTTCAAGTTTTTATATCTGATACTCCGGGCAGACCAACTTGCTTTTTTCTCCCCGGGACGCGGGTGTGCAATTTAATTTGGTCATATTTGTCCGCAATCGCCTTTAGCAGTCTCAAAGGAGGCTGCGAAAAAGGAAGGCGACGGCTGTTGCTTCAGAGTTCCAGGTTCTTTCCCAGGTCGGACCCCACAACTCCACACCCTCATCGAGGAAGGTCAGGGTCGGAAACGACCCAGCCGAGGCGCCTGGCAGCGCCTGCAGGAGCCGCTCCGCACCAGGAGGCGCCACCCGGGCTACCGGGTCCCCGCCACCCCAGGCGCCCGCAGAGCTTCCCGGGGCGCCCTACCGGGCTCGGTCCCACCTCCTGCTCCCTGTCTCGGCGCCCCAGCTCACATCCCCAGCCTTGCGGAGGTCACCGCACACCCACCTGGCCACCCTGGGGACGTCGCGCTCCTCGGGCCGTGTCCTGAGCGCCTCCAGGGTCCGAGCGTCCACGCGGCAGCGCTGCTCCGGGAGCCTGCCGCAGCCGGGGAGAGGCTGTCATTGATTCGCGCTGGGCGAGTTAAGCCATTCCAGGAGTGGTTTGGAGAGAGCGCTCCGACCCCTCCCTCCAACCAGAAGTATTTGGCAGGCGGCCCCTTTCGTCCACCTGTACTGTTAAATGCGGGACAAGGACCAATTGCTCCAGTGGTCCTTTCTGCTTTTCTTTAGAATACGTGAATTAACCCTTTCGGGAAGGTAAAACAGAAATGAAAGCAAGGGCGGTGGAGTTTTTCTTTCCCTCTTTTCTCCCGGATTTTGTCCCCCCTCCTTTTCTCTAACATTTCACAAAAAGCCTTACCACTTATCTCCAGGCAAGGAAGGCTTTTTATTATTATTGTTTTATTCAATTCTCTGTGTCTGTGTTTTATTTTTAGAGGCAATTTTGTTTCCATTTGCCTGAAACCTGAGCCCAATAAAATTACTAGAATTATATGTTTTCTCCTTAAAGGGTCGTGATTGTAACTTAACCAAATCAAACACTGTACAGCAATCACTCAGACCACAAAAGAAAAAAAAAAAAGAAAGACGAAAGAAAAAAAAAAAGAAAAGAGGAGCCAGCGGTGAACACAGAGCGGCCCATCTGGGGGTCATGGGACCTGGCCTGAGAGGGGTCATCAGGCCTGAGGCAGCGGCACCCCCTACCTCCTCTCTCCAAGGGCAAACACTAACTTCTAACTTCACAGTGTGACTCAATGCCATCCCACTAGGGGTGGGCCAGCCACCATCACAGAGGTGTGGCCCAGCACCCTCTCCCCAGCCTGCCCACACCACACCCTTTTTGTAAACTGCCTTCTGGGAGGCTCTGGCTGGCTGAGTCTATCAGGTCAGGTCTCCTTCCCCCAGGAGCTGTCTGGTCACCCTGGGGGAAATGGCTATTAACTCTTAAACAGCTGGTTGTTCTCAGGAATGGGGGGGGAGGAGCCAGAGAGGGAGTCCTGGTCGACCATGTGTCACAAACCGCAGGAGACCATGACTGCCCCTTGCCACTGTTCCAAGGGTAAGCCAGAAGCCCTCGCTCACCCTGCAGCCAGGCTACAGTGACCCACAGAGAATGAGCGCTGGGGCCCTCTTGCTGCCCTGGAAGATGTTCCCACTAAAACAAGACAGTCTTTCTTGGAGTGTGTCCCGCACAGAACCCACCCGGGCAGGCACATAGAAAGGGTCTCTCTGTAGTTCTGACAAAACCCAGAATGCTTGGGGCAGGGGTTCCCATATAGTCTGAAATGAATTTGTCAGCTTCCCCAAGCCTTAGCAGAAGAGCCCAGAAGGCAGTGTGGGGGAAGAAGGGCTGGTGTGGAATAAAGAATTGGGTGAAAGAGGGAAACACTTCATGAGCACAGGTAGGTAGTCTCCAAGATCAGATGAGTCTATCATAGTCAAACCGCATAATCCCGGAAGAAAACCAAAGAATGAAAAGTCAAATGTTTGTCCACAGTCACTAGTTATATAAAATACATAACCAGGGCTCCACTCCCAGAGTGGGCAAGTAAGTAGTCTAAAACAAGACCCCAGTCTTGTTTTGGTACCCATCCAGAAATGCTTGTCTATGTACCCAAGGGTTTTGCCTCAGCAGCCACAGGCAGGAAAAGTGCAACGGGGGCCTCTCTTGGCAGATAAAGCATGGGTAGGGGACCGGGAGAATGTGGGGCAAAGTGCATAGAGCACCATCCCCTGGGAGCAGGGTGTGATTTCTACAGAGTGCCAAGGGACCACAGCAGCTAGGAGGCAGGCTTATGCTCACAGGCAGGCCAGAAGTTTATGCAGCTGTGAGAAGGAGGGCACGTAGGAGGAGAGCTGGGGAGTGCAGGCTAGAGGTGGAGTCATGGGCAAGCAGACAGCTGGTTTGGCTTGGAGGGTCCTCTTAGCGGGTCAAACATTAGGTGGGGGCCTGCGGGGTGAAGCCAGTTCTCGGGTACGCCTCCAGTGCAGGGCCTGGCTTTTTTGGAGAAAAAGGAGGGAGACTTGGACCACCTTTTCAAGGCCGGTTGAAGCAGGGGTCTGAAAAGAGGGGATGGATGACTGGTGAAGGAAGGGGTAGGAGGGGAGGTGACTGGCTCAGCCTGCCCCAGGCAGCCCTTCCTCCCAGGACTCCCTCCAGCCAGCTCTGGAAGGAGTGTCTGGGTAAGCCAGAGGGTGGTGCCAGGGCTGCTGAATTTACAGCCAAGAGCCCGGAGGAGAGCTGGCCGATGTCCAGTCTACCCGCTGGGTCCTGTAGTGGACAGTCGGTGTCATGCCTCCCTCCCTCTTAATCACAGTGTATGCCCTGCTGGGACACTCCCTTTGGAATAGCTTTGGGCAAAAAAAAGGGGGGGGGGAGCACCACCCCTTCTGCTTTACCCTGTGCCAGCTGCCTCCTGGGAACAAGAACATAAATAAAGGCAACTCAGAGAGGGCTGGGTAGGCAGGGGGCCACAGGGAGACTCCCAAAGCCACCCACAGAAGGGGCTCTGGGCAGGGCAGACTCTAGACCTATGATTGCCCATTTCCTTCCAGGCTGGCTTCTTCCTCCTTCCGGGCTTGGGCTCTCTGTGCGCCCCTCCCTCTTACTCACCAGCTCTTCTGCTCTCTCCCTCCTGCCCTCCATCAGCTGGCCCTTGACCCTTGACTGCTGACCTGTCCCCTCAGGTCAGATCAGCCAAAGCACTAAGCAGGCAGGCTTCACAGGCACACTGACTCTTGCTGGCTCTCAAGCAAACACTCTTGACAATCTAGTGACAATGGGACCCTCCCTCAATCACAGGCATGGCTCAGGGCATGCAGAGGTCCCACAGTCAAATGAGCTACTGTCATTAGAGGAAACCCGGGCAGGGCCTGCTTGTCACTGTGATGTGGGCAGTACAGACAGCTTCTATGCAGGGGCCACACGCCACACGGGAACACAGCATCCATGCGTGCTGACATGGAGAGTGGGACACATACCTGAGCTCTGCCTCCAGAAAGGCAGCAGAGCATTTGCCAATGGTCTCCTTCCTCATCCAGTCCTCACATCAAATACCACGAGGCAGCAACTAGTGCTCTTCCGTGTACTAATGAGGAAACTGGGGCTCCAAGAAATCTTGGAACTCCCTCAAGGTCACATTGCATGATGTATAATAAAACTGCTCACCACAGTTTTATTATTTGGTTTTCATGGCTCTGGTGCCCAAGGGTTGCCCTGGAGTTCAAGCCCTAGATCTTTGTCTAGGTAAACCATGGGTTCTGTATAGAGCTGGGCTTGGCCCATAGGTGCCTCAGTTTTTCTCCATACTGGACATGAGGGCCATGTCTCTTACTGACCCCAGAAAATGTTGTTAAACAGAAGGTTAGACTCAGCTATGGCTTTGGAGAATCGCCTTGTCACAATAGAAGAGTGTCACTCAACCTTGCTGTCTCCTCCTTGGCCCCTGCTTTGCCCATAGCAAAGTGCCCACCAGCTAATCCACTTCCACAACAGATTGCAGATGCCTTTCTGCTACCCTTTCAGCTCCCCAGTGTCCCCCGCAAACCCACACACTGACCTCTATAGAGACATCTTGTCCATCCCTATTCTGATCTTTAGTCCCATGTCACACGACTTCCCACACAATCTGATCAAAACATGAATCAGGTCCTGGTGTGTCAGTAATAGTGTTCGCCTCACATGTATGAGGTCCCAAGTTCAATCACTGGCACTATAAAAAAATTCAGATCATGTGTAGGATACTTGCAATACTCTCTGGATTGTGTACTAGGCCATAAGACACAGCGAAATGCCAGCTTCTCTCTCCAGACTACCTCCCTCCTGCCCTATACTCCTGACATAGGCAGGCAGGTCCCGTTTGCGTTTGCTTACCTCTCATTCCCTGACCTGAAATGATTTCTTCCCCCTCAGGTCTCACAGAAATGCCCTCAAACAGAGCTTTCCAGACCACACAGATAAATCAGGAGCTCCCCTTCCTGCCTGTCCTCTGTCCAAGGCCTTTGATCTGAGTGCCCTGTCACTGATATACTTTATTTTACGGAGCGCTTCAGTTGACTGCATTCTTTTACTGTCCCTCCTTTAGAGCAGAGGTTCCCCTAGGGCCAGGGCCTGGCATCTTTCATGCCTATCGGTGACAGGCATGGGATTGGTGTGTTCGACAGCTGCTGGTTGAGAGAACTCGAGGCCTGGGAAGCATAGCTCTGGGTCTGGTCTGGGCTTTGCCACTGCTAAGCTGTGTGCCCCTGAGGATGTGGCCTCAGTGACATCGTGTGCTTCTCCAGATCCACATTCTCTCCCTCTGTAAGTGGGGACCACGGATGGAATGCTGGGCATGAGCCCTTCTAGCACAGATGTTCTGCATCCAGAGCTACTCTCACCCCGGGAAAACTTGCAGGAGGGGCTGACAAACAGGGAGCATCAGGCCTCTAGCTCTGTGTCTGGCCATGGCAAGGCCTGACTTCGCTTCGGCTAGGCCCTTGATTCAAGGCAGCTTGAGAGGACCAAATGAATTGTCATATCCCTGACACGAGACTTGGCGATGGTCTGCTATCCTACCCCCACCGCTGACAAGCCACTCGGGCTTGGAAACTGAACTTCTCGGGAGAAAGACTCAGTGTGAGCATCACCTTCCCGACAGCCATTTGCTCTAGTGCACCAGCTTTGAGGGTCCAGACCCATGGAGGCAACAACTGGTATACACACAGGCATAGCGTGTTCCCTTCCACTTCTCAGTAGTGTTCTGAACCTTATTCCTGCCATTGTTATCGTTATTGTTTTTATCTGGAAGTGCTAGATGGCAAACCCAGGGCTCCCTGCATGCTAATCAACTGCTCTACCACTGAGTCACATCCTCAGCCCTTAACACGGTATCTTACTTGGGCTTTTACAACAAGTTTTGAGAAAAGCCCTAAGAGGACCTGTATCCCTTTGCAGAAGAGAGATCCAAGGCCCAGATTAAAAAGTGAATGGGAAAAAAAAAGTATATGGCATTTTTCCATGTTAGAGAAAATTTATGAAAGCAGAGAGATGTCGCCCATCATGAAGGAGGACTATTTGCAGCAACACAGGCAATCAGTGTCCCTCCCTTCCTTTCTGAGCAGCACAGCATTGCATTCAGTATTCTCTTGACAACAACCCACCTTGAACCTGTTAGGTTTACAACAAACATTTAACCAAAGTCAGAAGGAGGGAGACAGAAGCCCCAGGAACCAGAGCAATAGGACAATTACAGCACTTCCCATAAGAGGAAGGCCCTGCCAGCCTTTTCCTTCGTGGCTTCTCCAGGTTCCACTCTGCCTAGACAAGACCAAGACCTCGACTCAGGCTCCGGTGGCCTCTGAGATCATTCCGTGCTATGTCTGACCCCCAGCCAGAGCTTGCTCAAGGGTATGAAATGCCAACTGGAAGTAAGAAGTCATTGCCCTTTAGCATCAAGAACAGAGAGGGAGCCGCAGAGAGCTCCACGCATGTGGTCATCTTGGGTCCCCTGCATGGGGTCGCCCGGTTTAGCAGATGCAGAGTGCACTTTTGCCACTGGGTTTTAGGAGCACCCCAGTCATGGCCAAGCCACCCAAATTCCTCCATTCCTCTGAGTACCCAACAAGCATACAGAGAAGTAGACCGCTGGGGCTGGCTGGCCATTGGCTGCCCTGTCCTATGGGAGTTGGAGGATGAGGGTGAGGGCCTGTGGCCCCGATATCTCCAAAGACTGGATATCTTTGGAGGCTGTCTCTCACGTCTTGTTCCTGGGCCAGCTGGTGCTTGTCTGGGGCCAGGGAGCCTCAGAGGGGAGGTGCTGATTAAGCATAGGTGCTGGGGTGTTTGCCCTTGAGGGAGTAAAGAAAAGAACTCTGGTGAGTTGGAACACAGGTCAGGGATAAGCCACCGGACAGGGATAGGCTCAGAGCCTGGCTGGCTGTGTGGTTAGCAGGGAGGGAGAGCAGTGTCCTGGCCCTCTTGCCCAAGGTCTGACTTCCTCTTAGATTGTATGGCACTCAGGGAAGGGGGAGGAAAGGGTGCCAACTAGGAGCCTGAGCTAAGCCTGGCTGGGGTGGGGCTGGGCCTGTCACCACCGGAGCAGGCTGGCAGCAGAGGGGAGGAGAAGGCTGGGTCAGATCCTGGCCTAGGTGGGGCATCAGCTGGGGGTGGGCAGGTTCCCCTTTTGTCTCCATTTCACTCTCCTTCTACTACCTCATTCTCCTTCTTTCCCCCCTCTTTCCCTTACTTTCATAGGTAAACACCCCTGCTTTCCCACCTGGACTAAGGCTTTGGCTGTAAAGTGGTAAACAAACCCTCCTAGAGCTGACCTTCCAGCAGAGGGACAATAAACATGTGGGCATCTACTAAAACCAGGCAGGCCATTCTGCTCTCGGGCCCCTTCACAGCGCAGAACCTCTCACCTCCATTGATCCTCACCCTGGGACAGCAGGAGGGCAGGAAAGATGCCGCCCACTTACAGCGCAGTGAGGAAATGGGATGGAGGGTGGGGAGCTAGCTTAGCCAAGGTCACCCTGGGAGTAGGCCTGACTCCCTGCCCTGTGCTCTCCCAGCAGAGGAGGCTCGACTCTGTTCTTCTTAGAGACAATGTTTTTTTAAGGAACATTTGTACATAGATAATTAAGAGGGAAAAAAAATGAACAAAGAACTTCGACCTACACAAGCTGTGAATTTGCCTAGCACTAAATGAACATTTGGTGTGTAAGACAGGCTCCCTGGGGGTTCAGCTGCTCTCTAGCCTTGACCCATACTCCCTTGGGCAGATTCTGGCTTGTCCTCTCAGGGTCCTTTGCATCTGTGAGTTCTCATTGCCCAGTTTGGCTACTGGATGTAAGAAATATTCCCAGGGTGTGAAGAGTCTGTCCTTAACCAAACTTTGGACATACTCCTCCAAGCCTTCTTCTTTCTTAATTAAGCCACATCCTTAAGCTCTGTCTTGGGTCTGCCTGGTCCAATTTAAACAAAAACTTGCTAAGTTTGGGGAGAACACTGTTGCCCCACTCCGGATAATCACTCTGGCTGCCTTCTGGGAGAGTCTTAACTTTGTCCAGCAAGAATTTGATGTTTTCTCTTAGTATTTTTCTACCCACAGCACTGTAACCTTACCCCCAGAGCCCTGCGCTCCCTCTGTGTCCTTTCAGAGCTGAGCTTAGTCTCTCTCCTTTGTTGCAGCCCTGGCTCAACTGTAGTCAGAACGAGAACAGGAAAACTACCTTTTTGTAATACCCCAATAAAGCTTTCCTTAGCCATTTTAGCAACTGTACGAATAGCTGTTCTTTGAAAAGCTACCAACTCGACAGAGTCACACTCAATTCTAACCCCCATATTTGCATCTAGCACCCCAAGTTTCTCCTTTGATGGAGTGACCAGAGAGACCTACTCTTGATCCAATACAGAGTTCCAGATGATAGTCCTCTGAGACACATTCCGGAAACATTTTTATCCGTAAGTTTCTGAGTAGACTCTCCCAGGCTAAGTTAGAGGGGCAGACTTCTTTAACAGAAAGGTTCTTGTTTTCCTGGATGGAAAGATCTTTGATCCCTCCCCCGCCCCGTTATTGATTCCCTGACTCAAGGGCAGGACTCTTTTGGGAGGCACAGAATCCAGAAGCTGTTCAGGAGGCAGGGCATACTGTAGAGGCTGGGTTAGAGTGCTAGGCTTGTCTGCGTAGAAGACAGAGGCTGAATGAGAGCCCAGGCTTCTTTGTTTGGGAGGTATCATTAGTTAAGGACAGGGAGCACTAAGGCCCACTCCCAGGGTGACCTTGGGTAAGTCAACTCCCCAGCCTCCATCCCATTTCCCACCCCAGCCCTGCTGACCTTAGGCTCCGCCACTTCAACACCACTCCCACCCTCTTCTGTTCTATTGGCATGATTAGATAAGGAGACTTTTGAAGTTTAATGGCTTCTCTTGGAGGTCTTCTTCCTCCTGTTACCCTCCAGCCTCCCCGTGACTCCCTCAGCCTGACCATATGTTCCCCTGTAAGCCCTTCCTCCTCCATCTCTGTTCAGCCCGCAGCTTCCTTCCTCCCACTCTGGCCTCCCAGAATCTCACAGTCACTTTAGACCCTTGACCCTCCCAAGGGAACCACAAGCAACTGTATATCAGGACAAAAGACAATCTTGAAAGTCTCCTCCATAAATATTGGTAGCAAGCTCTGGCCTTCCTATTAAGCACGAAGCTTATAACCTTAGCTCATTCCATCTGTCAGAAACCAACTCTGTTGAAAACAGGGAGTGGAGCAAAGTTGAGGGACAGCTATAGTGTACAAACCAAGGAGTTTACATCACTATCTTTGCATAACTTATGGCTGAGTCTTAACAAGCAAAACTATAGTAACTGTTTGTGTCTGTTTATGTGTTCATGTGTGCATATCATATGTATGTGGTACCTTTTACCTCCAGATGGTACTATCTAATTAGCTTATAAAACCCTCTAGGACAGCTGTATTCAAACTGGCTTAGATATAAAGTATACTTGTCTCCTCTTGTCTGTGGGCTCACTTTCTACAATAATTTTTATCTACAGTTAGTGATTGACAGCCAACTAGGATCCAAAAATACCAAAAGGAGAATTCCAGAAAGAAACAATCCATTGAGTTTTAACATATATGCTGTTCTAATACTTGAGCAAAATACTGTGATGCCGTAACAGTTGATTCAATAAATAAAAATGCAACTATGTAACTACTGGGAAGGTAGCACATGCATTTGCATGGCAAATGGGAAGACATGAGATGTCATCATGCCACACAGAATGACAACCTGGGGATCAACGGAGGTAAACAGCAGCCTGACGTTACAACACCTAACGAACAACCTGTGTTGTGTTGTTCACCTCAGTTGATCTCATCATGTAGGTATTGAATTATAGTCTTCCATCATCACATCACAGTACAGTAAAGTATTTTGGGAATAAAGACCACATTTACCTATGTTTTGTTTATGATTGTTCTGTTTTATTACTACTTATTGTTGCAAATTACTTACTGTGACTAATTTACTAGTTAAACTTTATATAAGCATGGAAAAAGAGTGTACTGTTTGGTAGGAATCTAGTGCGGGTCTTAGAACATACTATTTTAGTACTTATATAGATTAAGTAAACTCTCAAATATATGAGTTTACCCAAATGTTTTCCAAGTTCATGTAATTTAGGCAAATCTTTTTTAATAAGACAGTTTAATAGTGATTGGTTTCATTAAACTAGCCATGCATTAAGTATAATACAGTCAAGGTGGGTGGCCCACATGTTTAATCTCAGCACTTAGGAGGCAGAGGCAGGTGGATATCTGTGAGTCTGGGGCCAGCCGAGTCTACAGAGTGAGTTCTAGGACAGCCAGGGCTACACAGACAAATGCTGTCTCAATAAAACCAAGAGAAAGAAAGAAAGAAAGAGAAAAGAAGCAAGGAAGCAAAAAAGGAAGGAAAAAAGGAAGGAAGGAAGAAAGGAAGGAACAATTCAATCATACATTTTGTATTTAATGTTCTTTCATACATACACACATACAACACATATATAAACAACCTAAATTAACTGACAGCTCTGTTTAATGTCTAACACATTTTTTAACAAACCAAGCTATGAACATGTGAACTGACTGTAAGTGGGATAAACATTTTATGAATAGACTTTCCAATAACAATTATGCTGTAGGTTGGCTAAAATTGTTTTCAAAAATCTTCTTAGTAACTTCCTACTTTAGATCTGTGCTAAATTAAACTGAACATGAGATCTTCAATAAGTGTTTAGGTCACTTCTATGTAAGACAAACTACTGAGGCCTATGAGTCACCAAGCCTAAGTTTACATTTAGATGCCCCTGAGTCTTTATTTTTACATAGTACAGGAAGGCTCTATATTTTGAGCCAGTTCATAAACATATTCTTTTTACCACAAGGCAGTTGTACTGTGAAACAGTATAGCCCATAAAAAAAAATGTGAGGTGGTGTACTTACAAATTTTCTAGTTTGCTACAAAATCCTTGTATGTTATAGATGGTTTGTCTCTTTCAAATCTTGAATGAAATACTGACATTTTGGATTTCTCTCAAAATGCATTAATTTTCTCTCACCTTGTAAAGAAATACATGCTAAAAGACAATTAAGAGTCAGCCTAGGTGGTTCATGTCTGTAATCTAATCACTTAGGCAGCTGAGGCAGGAGGATGGCTATGAATTTGAGGCTAGCTTTAGGTTACACAGTGAGTTTCAGGCCAGTCAGAGGTAGCGTCAGATCCTGTCTCAAAGAGCAACAGCAATAGTTTATCTGATGAGTTGACTCGCATGAAATATTATCAAAAAGAGAACATAGTTTCTTTTCTGTGTGTGATGGGGGGGTCGTTATATGGTATTGGTGGGAAGCTGCATAAAGGTCTTCAGGTGCATGGCTACCCTTGCTGTTCCTAACATGCCTGATATAAGGCCATCAGCCATAACTTCAAGAATTGTTCTGCACGTTGTGCCACTGAAGTACCCAAACTTCCTAACAGATGAATTCCTGTCGTACTCCGCTGTCCCAGTGGAGAGTGTCTGCTTTGCTGATTCCTTTCCCCCAGAGCTTGCCACCATCTACTTCCAGAGTCCTCTGTCTTCAGCAGAAAGGGGGTTTCTCAGAGCCCCATGGAAATCTCTGGGGTAGGTTCTCTGGGGTCCAGGTTTCTGCTGGTTTTCCTTACCTAACCCTGGGCCCTGCCACTAGAGCAAAGCAGGATTTCCAGACTCCTAGAGCAGAAGCCACTGTATTCATAAGCCCGCTAGCCTCACGGAAGCAAACCTAGGCGTGATTCCAGGCGACTGGATGAAGAGATGAAGGGGATGGCTGGCATTGCTTGTTATTTTGCTGCTGCTCGGGAGGGAGTTCTTCCTTTTCTTTTGTATCAAGAATCCAGAACCTACAGCCATGTAGTTGACCAAACACCCACCTTCTCCTCGTGTCTGATCTGTCCATAATTCAGAATGTTCTCCACTGGAGAAGGATTTCAGTAAAACTTTACTCTCTTTGTAAGAGGATTAGAAACACTGGTTGTATATGAGACTGGCGAGCATGTGACGTCAGATATGACCAGGCTCTCCCGGGAGCTAAGGGTGACTTCAAGGAGCCAGTGCTTACCACGCCCTCTTTGGAAAAATCAGACTAGAACCTCACTTGTACATGCATAACACAGGCCACTTCTGGGTAACTCAGGAATTTGAGGATATCTGGATATTCAAGGACCTCAATATACACACACACACACACATATATACATCACACATGCATATATATATATATATATATATATATATATATATATATATATACCACAGTACACTGGTGGTAGTTTCCTGCTTTACTTCCTTGCTATGAGAAGCTTGTTATGGTGCAGCCTCAAAGTCCCTAGGTTAAGTTGCAGCCTAGCAAACTAAAAAAACAAAGGGCCAAATTATCGCCATTCTTGCCGCACCCATGCTCACAATCTGGTGAAGTTTACTGAGAGCAGACTTACTTTATAAACAAGAACAATTTTACGTTGATGATCCTTGTTAAAAGGTGAGAGCGACTATGGAAGATAATTTTATAGTTCAACAGAAAACACTAGCGCACCCTTCCAGGCTAGTGATATCTGTCTTCTTCATCGGCTGTGAGGTTTGTCCTCCACCGACAGGCTGACCTGCATTCTGCCTTCTTTTCCATTTGCTAGTGTTTGACTATGAGAAGGACAGGGATGGGAAAATGAGGGCTGGTGTGTGTGTGTGTGTGTGTGTGTGTGCGTGCGCACACACACGTATGTGAGTATGTGAAGGTGTGCGCGTGTGTGCACGTGTGTACAGTCATGAGTTCAATTGGTGAGTGTAGGTGAGGAGTCATAGTGGATAGAAGGACAAGTCAGCTAGGTGGCTGGCTGCTGGATGGGACAAGGATCCTTTACCTGTACTTTCTCTGTGACATCAACGCAAATGGAGCATGTGCTGTAGCTGGCTCCTGTGTGCTTAGGCAGAGGACCGATTCACCCACTCTGCTGGTTAGCCAGTCAGTGAGGGATACTGAGTGTAGACTGAGCTGTCCAGAGCCCCTCCAGAAGGCCATACAAGTTGGAGATCATGGCGGCCCTGCACGATGACCATTCTTATGAGACAGGGATCTGTGAATTGCAGCTAGACATTTCCTATAGTCTCAGGATAGACTTCTAAGACAGACAGGAGGACAGAGCAGAACTAAATAGCCATCACAAGATCAAAACAGTGTGCTTGGCTTCCTGAAAGAACCATATCAAAGAGAAGACTCATTGTTCATTCCAAGGGACAGGAAAAATATCAGGATAGTTGTGGAACTATGTTTCTAGCGTTGCACAAATTATTTTCTAAAATATTCAACAACCCCGTAAAGTCAGTATATATTTTTTTCTTTTCTACAGAAGGACAACTTTGAGCCAGGATCCAAACTCAGCCCACATTTACCACCTCTGAACTCAGCCTCAGTCATGGGGAACTGGATATTTTGGGGCTCCTAATGCAATAGGAGAAACCACAGCAATGTACAAAGGTGGGCTCTGTTAATCACAGCAGCAGGAAAACAGGAGCCAGTGCCCTTGCTTGAGGCTGTGGATGCTGTTTGGGGCATCTGCTAACAGAGAAGCAACAGCTTTCTCTCTGGCAGCTTTACCGAGACATGTGTTTCAACGGTGAAGTGACTGTAAAGTTCTTGATAGTCTCTCTGAGCAGAGAACAGGGCTGCAGGTGGCCATGCTGTGTAGCAAGGGAGGCGCTGAGTACATGCGGAGCCGCGGCCAGCTCTCCTGGACATGTGATTAGGAGTAGATTCCTGGGACCCATGTGGGCCCACACGATTGGAACTTGAACCCCAAATCTGCATTTTCACAGGTTTCCCGAGGGGTTTGAATGAAGGTGTTGGTGGGTAATAGGGGTTGGCTGGATTTCTGTACCTAGGCAATGGCATGGTTGGGATGGTACCCAGGGAGTTCATGAGCCAGGGAGTTTGCCCACATTAGTTCTCCAATCTCCCGCCAGGCTGGAGGGAACTGCCAAGGCTGAGCCCCAGCCTGGGTCCTACTTGCTGTTTCAGTTTCTACCACAGCTGTGTTGGCAGCTTACAGTTCAATGTTCCTCCTGGCATTTCTGCTTTGAGAGCCAGGTCTCTCCGCTCTGCTTTTCCATGGGTCAGACGGGGGTGTGTATGCATGTGGAGGGGTTGGTCATGCACATTTGCACTGTGAGTTGGGCACAGATAAGGACTGTGGGTAGTATGCCTGAGAGCAGAGAAGTGGGACAAAGGTGAGGTGACAGCCCAAAGGGGCAAAGGCCAGACATCCAACCAGCCTGATCCATGTGTAGCATGCAAGGGACAATATAGTAGGAAGAAGATGGGGCCAGGTGAAAAATGTGACACATTCCAGACTGTGCAGTCTAAATATTGGGGAAGGACAAGGATACATCCCTAAGCAGCCATTACTGGGACATAGCTATTTATGAAGGACCTCAACTCTGGCTCATCGGGTCCCTCAGCAGTGTGCCATGGTAGGCTTCAAGGGCTCCTTCAATCCTAAACTACTGTGTGGACCTGAGGATGGAGCGTGTTTCTTTTTCTGAGGGAAACAGCTCAAGTCATACATTCAATTTTCAAAACAGTTTATGAGCCCCGATAAAGTTCAAGAAGGAATATTCTGGTGAAAGAATGGAAGTCGGCTAGAAATACAAACTGTTTCATGAGTGGCGTGCACAGAGCATCACCACCTATACTGCTGACATGCTCTAATTTCCGTGGCATGAACGGGTGACAGCAAAGCTGGGAAGAATCAGGCCCCTGTTGCGGAGGTGTCCAGAGTCATTGTCCTCCAAGGACGATGGGAGGCAAAGATAAAGCCTCCCCGAAGTGATGAAGCAAGTCACTTTGTGGGAAAACGGGATTTGGTTTCACAACGTTTCCAGAACTGTCTCTTGCATAAGATGAGACACAGTTGACAGGAGTCCCTTGGAGCCCTTATTGAGCGCTTGGGCACCATGAAAGGTGCCTCACAAGTACTATCTTGTTTACTTCTTGCAGAGGCCCTGGAGGCTTGGGCAGCACTATAGCGTCTATTTTACAAGGGCGGAAATGGAGGCCCAGAGGTATTGAGTCACTTGCCCCAAAGCAAACAGCTGTAAGTGAAGCAGTTATGCCGGGAGCTTGTTGGATTGGTCCACAGCAGGGCTGATTCTTGGAGGCCCTGTGGTGGCCGAGATATCCTGTGATCTAAATCGGCTTCACGTCTATCTTCCACAACAGGGCCTGCCTCTAAAGGCCTTAGGCCTACAGCTCCATTTGTCCTTACAAAGACAGTGCTGTATGCACACCTGAAATCATGCTGCCTTGTAGTTCAGAGTCATTTTATCAATGCCATCCTTTTAGCAAACTTCTGGGGTGTCGTTTCACAGATGGGACAAAGAAGTAAAAGAAGGCCTAGAGACCCTACCTGAGGCCGGCTAGTAAGTGGAGGGGCTTGACCGTACCCACCCTCTCTCTGCGTTTTGGCCTCCTAACGAACAAGGAAGAACCTGGAGATGCAGGGTCAGCTTCCTTGCTGGATTCACTTCTGATAACTAGGGCTTGGAAAAGCTCTGTGCCACAGTCAAGGGAAAAAAAGGAAGGAAAAAGATGGAGGGAAGGAAGGCAGGAAGGAGGCAGAGGAGGGGGAGAGCAACTTGGATGAATGTGGGATATAGTTCAGGAATCATTAAAATCTGAGGGCTGATTTAAATATATAAACATGTAGCTGCAATTTCTAAACCTGGGGATGGGGATCAGTGTGTCCCAAGCCACTCACTCCAGAATAAAGCAGGTGGGAAACATATTTTCTGGACTGTGGTTTGAGGTCAGAGCCTACTGCTTCATTGTATGTTCCCCTGAAGGCAATGACCCTTCAGCTAAAATCAGTGGCTCTTTTTAAGCTTCTTCTCTTTCTCAGGGTTTGATCTTGACTTTTGAAGCCATAGGCTGGTGGTCCTCAACCTTCCTAATGCTGCGACCCTTGAATGCAATTTCTTGTGCTGTGGTGACTCCCAACCATAAAATTACTTTAATGACGACTTCATTTCATAACTGTATTTTTGCTACTGTTATGAGTCATAATGTAAATATCTGCTTTCCAATGGTCTTAGGAGGCCCCTGTGAAAGGGTCATTCAACTCCCCAAAGGGACCGCGACCCACAAGGTGAGAACCTCTGCCCTAGAGCCTAACTGCATGAAGTGCAGCAGGCATTGGAAGAGCATCCAGAGAACAGAGATAGCAGATATGAGTAGATGGAACAGTCTGTGTAGGTCTTGCCAAGTCTAGAAGCCAAGCTGGACACAGAATCTGTGAGGCCCTTGGTGTCAGAGCTTGTAGCCAGTGCTCCAAGAAGCCAGTCAGGGCTCAGAGCATGATATCAGGTGTGTGACCTGGGTACCGAGTCCATCTGAGTAGGGGCAGTGAAGCAGCTTGGGGATGGATCCCAGGTCAGTGGGTCAAGAATAGCCCCTTCCAAACAACCCAGTGATGTTTGGGGATCCTCGCAAGGAAGACAGCCCATGGATGGAGACATTGAGCCATAGAGCCATGCTTGGGGCAGGAGAGAGTTTGGGGTGTGACCTGGGAAACTTGTTATGGTCATGACTGTGGTCCCAGAAGTCAGGCTCAGCCCACACCAACCTTTCCACCATAACAATCTCCCAGTTGGCTCTTAGAGGCTCACTCTCCTAACCCCATAATCTTCTCATGTCTGTAATTTCCTTTCACTTTTAAAATGAAAATCATATCTCCTAATCTTGAAAGAAACCTCGTGCATTTCTCTTGTTTTGTTTCTTCACTTACTATTTTATGGTGGCCATCATCCCATGATGTACTTCCCCTCATCTCTATCCACCATCTTACCTGCCGATGCCTCAGTCTGCCATCCTCTGATTAAGCCAGTGGCCCTCTGAGCTATCCTGTTAAACATTCAAGCCCTGGTCTCTTTGGGGAGGGGGTGCTTAAAGGGTCTGAAGAAGTTTGCATAATAGAAAACCCATGAAACCCCACACTCTTACCCTACAGCACCAGCCCTCACCAGTGCAGCCGCTGGTGCCAAATAGATTTTCTTCAGCAGGCCTTTACTTCAAGTCCCATTTGCAATTTGGGGCCATGAAGACTTGGAAACCCAGAAGCTAAGTATGTTAGGATTGTGTATAAGATAGGAGCACCTAGCCCCCACATGAAACACTGATTCACAGGCCTCAGAGGAATGTGTGTAAAGGCTTGTTTTCTGTGGCCTCTTTTGGTACTTCAAAATTATTTGATTCCCCTTCAGGTTCTTGGCTCCAAGCTATATACAGGAGGCAAGCCAGTGGAATGTGTTCCCCTGGATGACACATATTCTTTACTAGATTAGATGGGGGGGGGTGTATTTCTTTGAAATTTTAATTTCTTGCCACTAAGATATTTGCATGATGTGGGTATCTTAGTGTGGGTGGAAGCATTCTTGGGCTCCCCTGGCCAGGATGATAGTCACAAGTTCAGTACAAACTGTAGCCCAGATAAACAAGTTTCTGTTTGTTTCATTCTTTTGAAGCAAGGTCTCATGTAGCCCAGGCTGGCCTTGAACTTGCTACCTAGCCAAGACTGGCCTTGAGTTGTTGATTTTCTTGCCCCTACCTCTTGAGTTCTGGGGTTAGAGGAGTGTGCTACCATGCCTTGCAAAAACAGGTTTATAGGTCATAATTTTCCATCCAGCTTTGTGAACCTAAAGAGGTGGGGGGCAGTAGCACCCTCGGGCTGTTACAGCAGCTGGGTACCCTGGGTACCCTCACTTTGCTCCCAAGGAAGTGGGGGTATGCCCAAGGTTATAAAAGATACCTGTGTCTAATCATTGTACTCTGTAGAGATGTATGACATGATCTACATCACTCTGGGAAAATGGGTGCACTTACACCCCACCTTCATCTGAAAGTGACTGGGACCAGCATCTGAATATGACTGCAGTTTAAGGGAAATGTAAAAACTCAGGAAGCAAAATGAGGGAAATGGATCAGATGGAGCCAAGCTTGAGGTGACCCCAAAGGCCCACAATGTTTACAGGCTGAATACTGAGGAGGAGGCTGCATTAGCCTATGGGGCTCTGCTTTCTTAGTCTCAAGGACTTGCCACTCATTCACCTTGTGCCAGTTTATCAAATGGGCAAATCTTAGATCGAGTGACATCGAAAGGTAAAGGAGGAAACACAGCAGGCCGGGCTTATGCTCTCACTCTCTTATCTTCTTAAAGCTGCCTCCTACACTGCTCAGGGCTGTGGCATGCTATGACCGAAGCTGCCATCATTGGTCAGTAACTCTGAGTGAACACTCAATGCCTATCAAACAAACATGGGGACTAGTCAAAACCTGGGAAGGAGTACCACCTTTTCTGAGTTCAAATTATACCCATTTATCATATGTGTGTGGGGGAGACATATACCATAGTCCCATATGTCCCCCTCTCCTGGCTTCAACTGGGAAACATTAAGGCCCCTGGAAGGAAGCAAGAAGGAGCATCATATTATAGTGTAATATTTAGGTCTTCCTTAAGACGTCCTGTTATCTCTGGCAGAAGTGATGCAGGATAGTAAGAAGAGAGAATACTGGGAAGGAAAACCTCACACCTATAGGGCCTCTCCTGCTGCAAGATGACAGGCAAAGGCCCTAACTGTTACTCAGGAAACTTGTTGGGGTGGGACAATTCACCTTCAGAATGAGGGTCAAGGTTTTAGCTGAAAACTAATTGGTGGTCCAGGGCAGTCAGGGTGAGAGTGGTGCAAAGAACTGTGGGTAAGCAGAGCATGAAGGATCTCATCCAGTTTCCCCAGTGTGGCCTTTGCCAGTAAACTGAGAGTGCTAACAGAGGGGAACATTTTAATAGGCAAAAGTATTAATTAAAAACAAAAACAATTCACATAAATGTCATAACAATAACACATCTACAGTATGTTTGGTTTGGGGTTGACTATGGGAAAAAGGGTTCCCTTCTTCACTCTATAGAGAGGAGCCAGCAGTGGGGTGAATCTACCCAAGCAGTAGCAAGGTAAGATGAGGCCTGGCCTCCTTTCTGAGGCCCTCCATGTTTCCGCAAGTGACTATTCCAGCGGTTGACCAAGAGTGACTTACCATCCAGGTTTTACAGAGGCAGAAACTGAACCTGGGGTGGTTGAACCTCGCTGTCAGGCATCAAGGGTCTGGCTGTCGACAAAACTGCCTAAACTCCGGAGTGGGACTCTGCCTAGTTCAGTCAACTCTATCTCATCATGTGGCCTGAGGCAATCTCTTTAGCCTTTCTCTACCTTAGTTTACTCACCTATAAATGCTGATGGCTAAATTGCACAAGGCAATATGCAGGAAATATCAAGAGCAGCCCTTGACACATACACAGTGCTATATCAATGTGTTAAATGTAGAAACTCCTAGCACAGTGTCTCCCTCTGCGGCTCCTACACCAAAGGGGGGGGGAGGTCAAGGCCCATTGTGTGTGTGTGTGTGTGTGTGTGTGTGTATGTGTGTGTAATATATATATAATGCTACAGGAAAAAGCCACTCAATACTAGTCAAGGCAGGGTGAAGGGGCTAGAGCCCAAGGGATGTAAGGAGAAGGCATCTGGAAGATTTCCCCAGTGTTCCAGAAGAGTCTGTGCTTCTCTCAGGACTTTGCCAAAGCGGAGCACACAGGCTGGCTCAGCCCAAGCCAGACAGGAACAAGAAGGTACCTGGGCCAAACAAGCTGCTGAGTTCAGTATGCCAGGCTAAGACTAGGGCAAATGTCGGCAGCATCCCTTCCCTTCCCCCTACTCCTTCTCACTGCTCCTGGTGCATTTTCTTTAGTTCCTGCCTAGAGTTCCATCAGAAATGATGGCTGCCTTGCCTTTGGGAGGGGTGCAAAGGAATGGGCAAACAAACTGGCTAGCTTTCTCATTGCTTTGCCTTCAACAGGACACTGGACAACCCTAGGACTGCAGTTATTTCTGAAATCCTGGATCCAAAACCTTAGCAGCAGGGTGTCAGTTCTTGGGCAAGAAACTGCTCCTAGCCTTGGCCTTGCTTCTATGGGTGCATGTTCCTGGGGAAGGGCTTCTTTCTTCCTGCTCCTTCCCGTCTCCTGGGTATGAAGAGCTTAGGGCAGGAGATGGGCTTGAAGTTTTTGCCTCTCTCAATCTGTTAGTTTGGTGAGAGCCCTCTGGGGTTAGGCAAACCAGGGACATACTACATGGCTTTGGACATGGGCAGGGCAACAGGGGCACCATACATGACTGAACCGATGCTTTCTCTAAGTCTGGAACTCATTCATGCTACCACGCTTACATTAAGCTCAAACAACCAGGATCTTCAACAGAGCTGCAGCACATGCATTGCCAGTCACACCCAGACTGTTCATTTCTGGCCAGAGTTGATGATTGTTGCTGTTGAGCCTGACTCCTCCTGGCTCCTGCCTTCTCTTTTGCAAAATTTCCAAGTTTTTTTTTTCAATTTTTATTACTAAGTTGGCAGGACACTGGGTTGTTCATTCATTCAATGAATGCATACAGTGTCTGCCTCAGAGGGGAGCAGACTGCAACAGAGGACAATGATAAGAAACGAATATTGGGCATGGCCTTCTCCACATCACTGCCCTGTCCGTCCATCTGAGGCTTCTGAAGGCACCTGATATTAATGATGGTTTGGGACAGACATCTTCCCGGAAGAGGACAGACAAGGGTTAAGCAGGAAGTAGGAGAAAGTTCACAAGGTGTCCTCTATAAAGTGCAAGCTCTTCGGGGGTTAGAGATACGAAGAAGATGGAGAGAGAAGTTAAAGACTCAGCTGAAACCTCTTCTCCCTTCTTTCTCAGCCCTCCCTCTGCTTCCAATCAGCCAATCAGAAAGCTTCGTAGTTTTCCATGTCAGAAACTGTTCTACCTAGGGTAAGCCTCCCCCTCTCTCATATAATGAATCCTCACCACAGTTCCCCCCCACCCCCCTTTCTCTCATCATCAGGGCATCCTGTATCCCAGGCTGATCATGAAATTGCTATATAGCTGAGGATAACCTTGAATTGCTTGTCTCTCTGTTCTCATCTCCAAACTGCTCGGGTTGCAGGCAGGCACCACCAGGCCAGGTTTATGTGGGGCTGGGGTCAAACTCAGGCTTCCATGTGCGCTCGGAAGGCATGCTACCGACCGAACTAACCCGTAGCCTCATCTCGAAGTTCTATTGGCTGCTCCATTTCTCTTAGCACCACACACTGCAGGGTGAGCAGATGTCCTCAACACATGCGGCCTATATCTTCATTCACCTCATAACTTGATTGGTTCAGTTGGTGACTGTTTACTAAATGCCAGGCCCTTTGACCATCTCTCCCAAAAGGATCTGATGTTTCAGGGGATGAGGGGGAGGGTAGGAGTCATAATCTATTATTTTACCCCTTGTTTTCATAACACATAAAATATCTGCACATATTATAGAGCCAGACTGTCCTGTTGTAAAACCTAGTGTCCTTCCATGCACTGGCCTCAGTTTCTTTGACCATAAAATGGGAAGGACAATCAATGCTACCTCATAGATTCTTATGAAGCAGAGATAAAGTTACTGCCATAGTAACTTCATGCAGCCCAGGGCCTGGGAGATTGAAGATGTTCACTGAATGCTTGTAAATAAAAAGGCTTATTAATCTGAATAGAGACAAATTACTTGTGATCAAAATCTCTCCTCATAAGCAAGTTACACAATGTACCTTCCTCCTGTTGCAAATCACCAGAGCACTGGTAATGTATTCATCTGGACTCTGTGACCAAGGACAATACTACGACAGCTGTCCCAAGCCCAGTGACCTTGGGGTCCATGGGACTCGTATCTGAGTCTATGATCTCCTATCACCACAAGTATTATACTCATTCACTTTAGCCTCATTCCTCTCCAAGTACATTATTAAAATTCAGAGCAGGGGCCTGGATGACGGGCAGCTCTCCAATGCCACGCCCTCCCACGGGTGTGCCGCAGCGGTGCTCACTACTTGCTATTACCCAGCAGGTAGAACCCACGGGCGTGAGAAACAGGAGATTTTCAGAGCTGACAACCGGGACCTCTGGTCCCCCCCAAACCTCAGCTCTGTGGAGCATGGTCCCCCAGGACAGTGTCTGTCAGGGCCACAAGATGCCAAGTGCCCTTACAGGAGCAGACATGTCCCAGTCTTGTGCAAGCCGTTCAGATTTTGGTTGTGCATAATGAATGGAAAAGAGTCACCATGTTAATCGCTTTAATCTGGAGTTGCCAATTTGGCTCACACTTACACTTGCCTTCCATCTACTTCGTCCTCAACACAATGACTGGGCCTGAGGTGAAGGAAGGTGGTGCCAGGCTCCTGCTAACAGTCAACCCTGGCTGGCTGCCCTGGAGAAACATTTTGTCACCACTGTGCATGAGAAGGGCTATAATTCTGAGTGCCTCTGGGCAGCCTTCTCACTTCCTCCCAAAGCAACATTAAACCAACTGACAGCTTGAGAGCTGCTAGCATGGCTACCTTGTCAGTATTCCCCAAGCATTCCCTGTGCTTTGCCATGCTGCGTCCCTCACATGGTAGGTGGCATAGGAGGGCAGCAGCTTGGCGGCTGGGTACAGTTCCTGCTCTGTCACTAGTAAGCAGCGTGACCACGGGTCACTTTCCTCTCTGAGATTCAAGGTCTCCGTCTACCAAAGGATGAGCTTGGCTGCTGCCTGCAGACTGGCTCTGTTAAAGATCCTGATCATTTAACGCGTTGAATAACATCTGATGTGGCATAGGTTGTCAACAGTGGCAATCTTGGTCAAGAGACTCCAGGCAAGCAAAAAGCAAGTGATGCACCAGCCTCCCCAAGGCCACAGGGAGGTTTGCTGTCTGCAAGTGCAGCTCTGGAACAAGGACAGCAGGAGCCTTTAGGGCATATGGGTGGCTTTCTTCCTGCGATAGAAGAAACTCATGAAAGGCTTTCCTTGCCCCCAAATAACTTCTTCCCACCCTCCCCTCCCCAATCTAGGCCCCTACTTTGATATTCCACCATTTAAAAGAAATATCATTGGTTGGGGGCGGGATGGGGTTGGGGGTTGAGTTATCTCTTCTTTGAAGGCATGCTCAAGGTGAACAGCCAGAGAAGGGCGCTGGTTCCACACGGCTCAGACAGGGATCCTCTGTGCCTGCCAAAAGGAGCCTAAGAGAGTCTGGAACAGAGATATCAGGCCAGGGAAGGTGGCAAGAAAGTAGGGCCTCCCGGGATGAATTCAAGTTAGAAAATCTTGGAAGTTTCAGAGGACCCCGGAGTGCAGGACAGAGAAAGAAAACCAAGGGGTGTGCCCAGATTTGTGTTCCCCAGGAGAAGGCAAAGTGGGAGTGGAGGGCAAGGTGTTTGCCTTTGGCTAGCTGAGCCCAGCCAGAGGAGGAATCAACCCCGCACGGGAAGGGAGGGAGGGAGGCTCAGGAGACAGGGTGGGGCCAGCAAGGGGAAAACTGTACAACCAACTGGGAGGACTCACTAAAGAATCTCCATGCCGGAAAAGTAGGGAGTGTGGGGCAGCACCCCACCCACGCCGCTTCAGCTACTCTGCCTGTCCAGACCAGCCCGCCGCCCTCTCCCGGGCAGGCCCTTTGGCAGAAACCCTGAGAAAGCAGAACGGGGAACATCGTGTTAGGATAGCTGGATGACACTGCCACCAACCCTGGGACTGAGCACGTGTTCTCAGGCCCTTCCCCTGGTCCACCGCTGACCCTGCCCTTTGCCCCACCCTCAGCTCTGACCCCTCCCCCTCTCCCTGCTCTAACAGCCCTGGACCCGCTTATCTCCTCATACCACACCTCCTCTAATTCTGCTCCGCCCCTTCCGTCTCCAGGGTCCTCCCCCCTCCCCTGACCTGCTCCACCCCGGGCCCCTCGGCTTGGTTCCAGCTCGCGCTTCCGGGCCCTCTGGCTGATCCCGCCGGACTTCTCCCCAGTCTCACCGCGCCCTCGACCTCTCCTACAACCACCTTCCTGGGGAGCCCGGGCTCATCGCCTCCCCTGCACGCAGTCTCGGCGGGAGAGGCCAACACTGTCCCGGAACACGGGACCTATGTTGACCCGGGAGAGCAGAGAACGCGAGCCCGGATCTGTCCAGCCCCGCCAGGCTCCCGCCCGCGGGCCGCCAGCCAGGCTGCCACTATTATTGGGTGACCAGATGCCTTCTCGCAGCACCTCTACTCGAAGCACAGAGAAGAGCGCTATGACTACACCGTCTGGAGAGGTTGAAGTCCAGCTCAGTTATTTTCAGAGTGGCTTGGGCACGCTGTTGCTTCTCCCAGCCTCAGTTGTTACATTTATGAAATGGAGATAACCGTGCCTCTAGGGATGCTGTGAGTTCACTAGCAATAGTCACAGTGACCCCTTTGCTGTTGGTCAGAAGGTTGTGGATGATGTTGAATCATGAGACCCCTGGCACAGGAGACCGCTAGGGTGCTGCAAATCTTGCAGTTATGTGTGGGGTTTAAATTCCTGAGTGCAACTTTGAAAAAGGTATACCCCCTGCACAATGCCTCACAGTGATCAAAAAAAAAAAAACCAAAAAACAAAAAACCAAAAACCATGCAGAGCCAACGCTTGGGTTAAATGAGATCATGTGGGAATGGTCCAGGGAAACATTCAGCGCACAGTATGTGTCTTTCTGAAAGCAAGAACTGATACCCCGGCTGCTTCCTTAGAAGTTTAGGGAGGCTCTGTCCTGTGGTGGGGGATGAATGTTTAGGGCCATCTCTGAGGTCAGTATAGCAAAGGAATGAAAGGACAGTTGGAACATCAGCCCTTTGCAAAATCTCGGCATTTGACGGACTGTGCACATGGCCGGCCTGTTCACTGCGCTGGCTTTGTGACTGGCCCTTGGAAGACCCTGTATTTACCATGAGGGCTTGGCCAGATGCCCGGGAGGTATGGCTCTTGAGCTACAGCCCTCCTTGCTTCCTGAAGTGCCGTGCTGTCAGCCTCGGAGGAATGCAGAGGAGAAGCCAGTTTTCAAGGGTGCACTTCGGAAAAACGCTTCAGAAAGTGAGAAAGGCACCCAGACCAGCCAGCAACCCTGTCCTCTGGGGTGGGGGTGAGGAGGTTAACAGTGAGCAGTGGACAGCAGCTCTTGGCAGTTCAGGGGGATTTGCTTTTGTGATCAGTGCTGCAGGCTCTATGAAGAGATTCCAAGGGCACCAGGCTCTGAGTGCTAATATGCATTTTTATTCTGCAATAATTTTCATACTGAGTTCAAGAGGTACCAGCTCCAAGTACATAAAACCAAATCAAATTAAATTAATTGATTTTATCGAAACCTGCGGCAGTTGTGTTCAAGCCCACAGCCAGGGGCATGACCCTCATGAAATACCAAAGGGGCTTTTGAAATAATTAAATTAATCACGCCCTGGGTTATGTACAAGGGCTTGCTTCTGTACCCGCAAGTAGGCACATTCCAGTCATGGCCACAGGCAAAGGGGCACGTGGACACCACTCGCCCAAAACTGTGGTGCTGCCTAGTGGGAGGGAACCCACGACAGACTTCTCATTCAGGGATCAGCCTTTGCTCAGGTTCCTTCAGCATAGGTATACACAGAGAATCATACCACGCACACCCACACGCTCACAGGAGCACGTGTACACGCACCAGCTGGAACACCCATCTTACTGCTTGCCCAGCTTGGCTCAGGCCTAGCGCTTTCCACCTGCTCCAGGCCCACCTCCAAGCCGGATCCAAATGACTCCACACTCTTCATTCATTCAGTCTTCGCAGCAGCTCCTGTTCCCGTCTCCAGTTGGAATCACTGACATTTTATTTGGGGACTGGGTGTCTGTAGATAGCTCTGGCTGGCCTCTTACATCTGTCTTTTGAGGCCGGGAAGACATGCATGTGCCTCCATGCCCAACCTGTCTTTATTTTAAAGAGGAAAATACTGAGGCACAGGAAGTGGAGTAACTTGCCTATTTCACCCACTTGGTAAAGGACCCAGGACTGCTTCCTGGTGCATCTCACATGAGAGTTCTTCAGACTGCCGTGCCGACTGACAGTGGCCTCATTACCTCTTGTGAAAACATCTCTTAGCTGCAAGGGGCCCAAGATGCCAACACTGGAGTGGAAAGGTCACTGGCCAACCCTTCACCATACAGAAGAGGGCGTTTGTAAGCCAGCAAGAGAAGGTTCTTGTCCATTGTCATACAACAATTTAGAGAGAGTAGTCTGCCTCCTGCTGGCATCCAGCTCTGAGCTTCCTGAGCTGGGAAACACTGTTGTTCTATTCAGTCACTCTGGGGAGCCGCCCTGTGGAGTGGCCCACAAACGGTGGTCTACACAGCCTCTGCTCTACATTGCGTTAACCTGCCTGGCCAGGTGGAGGGAAGGCCTGTGTTCCATCCTTGTATGGCAAGCTTCCAGAGTCCCCTCCTATCCCTTACCAAATCCCACTACCAAATGCCCTGGTCTCAAAACAGAGCCCTGGATGCTGGTCCACACACATTACCTCCCCAAGTCTGTGAACTTGAACGTTTAGCGTGAATGAATGGTACTATCATAAAAACTATGAGGCCTGGTTCACAACTTCAGCTCCTTAGCAGGTTCATTTGACAGCCAGTGAAACCAGGAAACGGAGGTGGGGCCAGCCCAGGACACAAAGCTAGAGCTGGGCGGGGCCTGCTCTGAAAAACCAGGTGTTCTTTTCTGTTTTAAAAGTCACCAACAAAATGACCTCTCTGGTGCACTTGTATCCATCCCACACTGTGCTGGCTAGTTTTATGTCAACTTGACACAACCTAGAGTCATATTGGAAGAGGGAACCTCAATTGAGAAAATGCCCTCACTCGATTGGTCCGTGGGCAGAGCTATGGTTCATTTTCTTTATTGGCGATCGATGTGGGAGGACCCAGCTTACTGTGGGTAGTGTCCTGCCTGCACTGGTGGTCCTGGATGCTATAAGGCGGCAGGCTGAGCAAGCCATGAGGAGCAAGCCAATAAGAAGTGTTCCTTCATGGTCTCTGCTTCAGTTCCTGCCTTGACTTCCTTTGATGATGGGCTGTGACCTGAGAGTTATAAGTCAGATTAAACCCTTTCTCCCCAAGTTGCTTTTAGCAACTAGTGAAACATACCTAACCATACTTTAGTTAGAAACACTAACTAAAACAGTTTCTGGCTCTTGCCATGTTCATGTAATACTTGAGCTCAAGCCTTGTGTCTTCGCCTCCCAAGTGATGGACTCTAAGTGTTTACATGCCACCCCACAACATTCATATTTTTGGACTTCTACTTATTTTAGGAAAATAATTTTTTTCAAGAGACATTTCTTCCTACTTTATGTTTTTTTAATTTTTATTTTTTATATTAATCACAGGTTATTTACTTTGTATCCCAGCCGTAGCCTCCCAAACCCACCCTCCCTCCCTCATCTCCTCACTGCCCCTTTCCAAGTCCACTGATAAGGAAGATCCTCCTCCCCTTCCATCTGACCCTAGCTTATCAGGTATCTTCAGGACTGGCTGCAATGTCCTCCTCTGTGGCCTAGCAAGGTTGCTTCTCCCTCGGGGTGTGGGGATGAGGTCAAAGCACCAGCCTTTGAGTTCCTGTCAGAAATAGTCCCTGCTCCCCTTATTAGGGAACCCACTTGGATACTGAGCTACCATGGGCTACATCCAAGCAAGGGTTCTAGGTTGTATCCATACATGGTCCTTGGTGGGAGAAACAGTCTCATAAAAGACCCCTGTGCCCTGATATATTTGGTCATTGTGGAGCTCCTGTCCTTTTCAGACCATACTAACTGCCCCTTCTTTCATATGATTCCCTGCACTCTGCCGAAGGTTTGGTTATGAGTCTCAGCTTTTGCTTTGATACACTGCTAGGTAGAGTCTTTTAGAGGCCCTCTGCGGTTGGCAAGGAAAATAATTTTAAAACTATGGTGAATATAAAAAAAACAAGCATTGCTATTTGGATCACTCTAAGTATACAACAAACTCAATGGGATAAGTACACTTACAGTATCGGCACTAAGTGCATTTGCAGTATTGTATGACTATCATCACTGTTGCCAAGCGGGCTGTATCTGTTGGGCAGAGCCCCTCCTTCCCCCTTCCCTGACCTTGTTTGCTGCTGATATCCTCAATCCCCATGAGCCTAGCTGGTCATGTAAGAGGACGCACACAGCATCAGGTGCGTGGTTATCAGCAGACCAGGTTCTGCTACAGCAGGAATCCCTAGTCTCTCAAATCAGTCCTCCCCACTGGGGATGTTGTGGGCGGGGTGCCCCCAAGAGCAGCACCATCCTGAAGAGGCCAGCGGTGGGATCTAGAATCCCTGGCTCCTCAAAGGCAACAGGTGCTTTGTTGCAGAGTCGTAGCAACAGGAATGATGACAAAGCAGCAAATGAAGAAAAGAGGAGAGGGACCCTCCAGCAGGAAGATGCAGCAAGAAGGTCTGCAGTGCTCCCAGGGCCCAGGCACCAAGCTGACACAGGGGATAGCCTGGTACTGACGAAACTGCCCACAGCACTGAGTGACGGTTTTGCTTAAGTGAGCCTGAAAGCTGCCATCTGCACTAGAACAAGCCTCATGGGACTCGGGGAAACCTGTGGTACTTACTGAGTGCTTCCGGTATACTGGGCAAGAAGGTGGCTGGGTTGTATCGTCATGACTGAAGCCATTCCATATAAACAGCTCTTGATGCTGTCCCCTGCTCCCAGCCCCCAGCCCAGGCAAGGGCTCATCAGAAGCCTTGCCCACCACTCCAAGGTCCAGGCT
>CM053764.1:49344297-49376855 GCA_028658305.1 Pachyuromys duprasi
TGCTGCGCTCCGTCCCACCCTTCCAGGAGCACTGCCTGTGCCAGGCTCTGCACAGTGGCCATTTGGAGGTGGCAATGTGACCCGTCCTTTGACCAGAGGAAACATCTAGAGCCTTCTTCCACCCTCATAAGCCTCACAACTATTCCTGAACCCCAAGTCACTCCGATACCTCTCATAGACCTGTGATCTGCCACAGCCACATGCCCATCCTCCTGCTTCCCCTCCCAAGGGCTGGCCTGCCCATTTCCTCTGCCCTTTTCAGCCCTTGGCGCCAGGGCTGGCTATTCTGAGCCTTTGGCTCAGCGCCTTCCTCCTTCCAGCTGTTCCTTGAGGAGTACTTCCTTGAAGTTAACTGTTACCTAGCCCGGGAAAACACACACTCAAATATGCATGTATGCACGCATGGACTCACACACTCCAAGTGGGCACGGGCACACCCTGAGAGCATGTGGCACTATGGTAAAGGAGCATCCAAGGTTGTGACTCGGCACAGATCCAACGCCGGAGTTACCTGCTTGGAAATGTTACATAGGAGGCACAGTGCTAGCTGTTAGATTGAGCTGGAGGGAGGGAGGAGAGGGAGGGGCTGATAACAGGCTCTAGATCTTCCAGTCTAAGAAGCTTTGTGAAGCAGTTCTTCCCACCTTACCAGAAATAAGTAAAGAGGAACCCCAAGAGGATGGAGAGCCCTTCTCTGGTCACCCACACTTCTCTCCTCCTTTGGGACACAGCAGCGGCTGGGGTTTAAGGTTCCTTTGAGTACATTCGAGGGCAATTACTGCACAGCTCATAAAAATCTCACTGAATGCTGTGTTTGAAAAGATAATTTTCTGTGTTCATCTGGGGGAAAAGTTTCTCACAGAAGCAGTCACAGGCAGATAAAGGTGACGTCCACATCATAGGGTTTCAGATCTTTGCCAGAGGGGAGGAGAGAGGAGAGGACCACTCCAAAGAGAATCAGGTCTGCCTGTGATCTGGCCTCAGGGACTTGGAAAACATCCCCGGAAGCTGTCATGGTCAGTATTCACTTCACTGAGCGTATCATTAAGCCCAGACCCCTCGGGCCAGTCTGGCACAAAGCATGAAGGAGGGTGAGGGTCCAGGGTGATGGTCACTCTGATAAGACGAGTGGGCCTCCTGTGTGAAGGCTACTGCAAAGACAGCCCTGGGAAGGGGTTTGCTAGCTGCAGGACACCCTCCTGGGGCATCTTTCCTTACAGATCTACCACGGCTCATAGGGGAAATCTATGATGTGGCAAATACAACACACCTGGGTTCACAACAGGGTAGACGTTAAATAGATAAAGGTGGAAAGTGATAAGAAAATCTTAAAAGCTAACAAGGAAACAGGTACAAATGCCCACTGACTCACTAAACTAGGGGCTGGGGCATAGCTCAGTGTGAGAGTTCTATCTGTAGCATTGTTGTTGTTTTAACTGCTTATTTTTAATGTTTTAAAATACTAAAACAACTGATAAGTGCACATGAAAAGGGGAGGGGGCTGGGGACAGGTGACTGTTCAGGACTTAATCACCTGGCCTGTGAGACCACAGGCCAATCATTTTTCCCGGGTGAAACAGCTTCCTAGTTAATATTTTTCATGGAAATTGAATCAA
Organism: Pachyuromys duprasi; assembly: GCA_028658305.1. NCBI lineage: Eukaryota > Metazoa > Chordata > Mammalia > Rodentia > Muridae > Pachyuromys > Pachyuromys duprasi. The sequence goes on from CM053764.1 coordinate 49,345,914, forward strand.
GAATGGTATTGGTCTTGTGACCTGTGCACCAAAAATGAAAGTGGTTTCTGGTAATCCAGCATCCCTCAGGAGACTTAGTTCACTTTCTCCTCCACCCTTACTGATCCTGAATGTTGATTAGCAACAGGACTTGGTATCGCCTCAGCTGTGGCTCTCAGAGCAGAGAGGTGGCAGGGTAGTCCCCGAGCAGCCATGGTGCCTGTGGCCCAGTTCTCTGAGCCTTCCACCTTGGGATCTACTTGCACCCCAGGATCTGCTGTCCATATGGTTGCCTGCAGGCTGGACTTCAGGCAAAGGGCAAACAACAGAAGGGACAAGGGAGAGGCCTCTCCTAGCAGGCAGCTTGATTGGAATCTCTGGAAGCACACTGCCGCCTCTGTCTGTCGCTCTCCTCTGCTGAAAATGGATGTATCCTCTGCAGCTGGGAGGATACACCTTTACCGCCACTGGGCACACTTCAGAGAGAGCCTGGCCTGGCCCTGCTTTTACACAGCTGCTTACTCCCCCCCACACACACACAAAACTGCTGCCTATGTGAGCATGAGTGTTACTAGAGGGACAGGGGACCCCAGAGGACAGTGCTGGACCAAGGTCATGGCCTCATCTGTAGACTTGCAGTATTTGATAAATTGTTTTACACACAGAAGCCACAAAATAGTGTCTATAGAATGAACGAATTAAGTGTACAAATGAAGATAACAAGGGTTAGGGAGGTAAGGGACTTGCTAGAGCTCTGTAGAACCCTAGTGATCCAGATAGGTTGGGAAGCCAATGTTTGTCAATGTTGCCAACGTTGTACCGTATAATGGAGAAGAGAAGACAAGACAGCCAAATACACTGGCTCACGCCTCTGGTTTGCCAGGAAAATGCCCACTCTGTACCTGCTTTTCCTTATAATGACACTTCTATTTTCAAAAGTGTCCCTTTGGGGACAATGATCTGTTTGTCCACCTTGTTGTGAGGAAGAGTGGAGGAAGATACTCTGCTTTCTGTCTCCATCTCTCTCTTTTTTCACTTGACATCTATCTTAACCTTTGCCAAAAATACAGTCATTTCACCACCCAGTCATTGAGAGCCCCATGCAAACATTGCTCACCCAAAGATGCCCTTCTTCCAGCAAAAACTGACAAAGATACAAGCACCCTTGCTTGTGTGATGGTGCATTAGGGAGCCCTGCCGCTTCCCTGTGTCCAGTCAGCAGACCTGTGGCATCCTTAGCCAACTAGATGACTGTGAGCATGTCTTTGCCAGGCCTGGCTCAAACATGTTAAACAACATCTAGCCTTTCAGTTTGGGGGACATCTTGGTCCATCAGGGGTGAACAGGGACATATTCATCACAGCCCCTAAGGTCAGAGGAGATGGTGACATTTCAGGCATGCTGAGATGAGAACAGGGCTCCTGAGCTCCGTCCTCCTAGAGAAGGCTTAGGTTGAGAGCATCCGAGAGCCATCAAGCCAGGGGCAGACATGGAGACGGCCATTTTCAAACCTGTTCTCTCGTCTTAGCTGATGGGTTGGGAGAACGGGGCTGGTCTCGTGCATAGAGGGGGGCAGAAAGATAATCCAGTATACTTTAGCACAGCACAGGGTGAGTCCCCAGGTGTCCACGCACAGTTTAAAGTCCTCCACAGGGACCTCGCAAGGTTTTCTGCACCAGTTCACCTCCTCCTCCGCCCCATGGTCACGCTCTGTACCAACAGATGACTGAAGATAGAAGCTCTTTGTGGCCCTGGGGGCTTCCCTTTGCTGCTTTCCAGGCATGCCACGGGAGTGCAGTGCCTCCCATGGACCCGCTAAGAGTTCCTAGGGCAGCTGCCTCCACTTCTTCTTGACTCAGCACTCAGCCTTCTCTTGGCATTTAACTGGATGCCCAGCTGGGAGCGGAGCACAAGAAGATGGGATGGGGGGGGGTTCCATTCTTCTGGGCCTCAGTCTCCTTGGCAACTGCTCTGCCTGGCACTTTTCCTGTCCCTGCCCAAGCCCACGGAGCCACAGTGTCCAAGCTCCCAGGCTTGGCCACAAGCTGAACAAGAGAAGAAAGCTGCCCTTGTGGCCTCTTTCCCACGCTGGATACACCCACACCCCAGGAGGAAGAACCTGGCTGCTCTAACACCTCTTGATCAGTAGTGGGGGATCTCGAGAACAGAGTGACAGGTACCTCTAGATTTCTTATCCCACAACCCACCCCATGTCTCCTACTTAGGAGGGCCCTGCCTCTCTGTGAGCCATGTCACAGAAAATGTCCTTCAACAAGTTCTGGGCGCTAATCTTGACTGCACGGCTGTAAGGACTGGGGCGAGTCACTCCCCTGGTGACAGGGTAGGCTACCACAGGCGTGAGGGTAGAGATGATGTACTCTTCACCACAGACTAGCCCTGGCCAGCTGGATAGCTCCGCCAGGGGTCTGAAAGTGGCCCTCAAGGGTCCGTTTGCTCGTCTGGTCTGCCCTGGAACACAGTGCATAGTCCTCTGTGAGTGAAAGACGAAGCCTGGCCCAAACCAGCCGGAGCCAGCTGCCGTGTCAGGCACACTCGCTGGTTTGTCTGGTGCAGGGGCCCTGCAAGGCAGACACCACTGGACCCTGCAGGGAATGAGGAAGTGGAGGCCCAGGCAGAGCACATGGCTTCCCTGAGGCCAATCAGTGAGAGTCCGGACAGAGTTCAAGCTCATTCCTTCCTGTACAGAAAGACAGTGGTCTCTTGAGGCTGGAGGTCCAAAATTGAATAAGCGCAGTCCCAGGTCACGGCTACCTTCTACACAAAGTGAGCTGCGGCTAGGAGTGCTACGCAAGCTGGCATATGGGCATGCAGAGGGAAAGGGTCATTCTCCCCTGGGGTTTCACAGACTACAGAGCCACATCTAGGGCAGGGTAAGGCTGCGGAAGCATGCAAGTGAGTCTGAGGCAGCAGCCTAGTGAAGAACCCCCGGTGGGATGAGCCTTCCCAGAACCCAGGAAATAGACCGATGTAGCCAGTTCCCCAGCTTGTGCAATGGGCTGCAAGGTGGGGGTGGGAAGGCTGGGGGAGGGGAGGAGGAGTCTCAGAAATCTTCTCCAAGATGTTTAATTCTCGTCAGGAGCTGCAGAATTGAAGGGGGCAGAGGGGTGAGAGTACAGTCTTCATCTGCCCTTCTTCCCTTCCACTAAGCTTCTGGAAGATTCTGCAACCTCTTGGCCTCCATCAGCAGGAGCCAGGGGAGCAGATAAGCCAGCTTGAAAGGACACAGTGGCCACACTGCTGGAGACTTATCATTTTTCTCACATACTTGATTGACATGACCCATGGGGCCACAGAGAAAGGCCTCCATTAGGCCATTTGCTAGGTCCCTCACTGAAGATGGGGAAGAGCAATGAAGCCCTGGGGTCCTGGGTAACCCTCCCTCAGGGACAGACTAGGGTAGAGAAAGCTCCAGAATTCGCTGCCTCCTTGGCTCCTCTGCTTATTCCTGGCTCTCCTGTGTGGAGAAGCTCCCTTTCAAGGCTGCCTAGCAAGGCCTTGAGAGAGAAAGAGAAAATCCAGGGGCTGGAGGAAAGCAAGGTGTCTGGATGCGTCAGAGAGGCTGCTGTGTGGACAAAGCCCTAAGCTGACTGCAGGCCATTGTCTTTCTGTGAGGGTCCCTGTGCTAGCTCCTAGTTCACAAATTCTGCAGTTGCACCCAGACTCCTCTTAGCCCTGACTTTTTCTAGCCCTTTCACCCAAGATGTTTCTAGATCAGAGTTAATCTCAGGCTTGTTAGAATCCTGTGAATGCCAGCCAAGAGCTCTACCACTGAGCCATGTGCCCTCTCTCCAGCCCCTGTGTTAGTTTTCTTGTCTAGCCGGCATCAGACGTGAAACCTGATTAAGGAAATCAGTAGGTCCCTCAAAATACAAGAAATAATTATTGAAGTGCTTTAAGCAGACCTAATGGCAGCTGAAACATTTTTCAGCAATTATTTAATTTTGACATCAGGTCAGAGAAGAGGCAGCTTTCATTCTTACCTCTCCCACCAGGGCGTACTTTCTTTCCTTTCTTTGGTGTGCATTGATTCTCCACCACCTTTGGGATAAAGTCCAGGTGCCTCCCACCGTCTTCCCAATATCACAGCACTCGCTCACTCCCGACTTGGCCGATCCCTGATGTCCTGGCGTGCTCTCCTCTCCCCTTGCACCAGGCTGGGCTTCCGCCACCCTTTGCAGTCCCCAGCCTTGCATGGCCTTCAGAGGGAGTACTTCCGCAAATATTGCCTTGCCTTTGACCTGCCCTTAAGTTTCTCTCCAGTCCAAAGGACATCCCTCCTCCAAATGCTCCTGCACTGGATGGCACCAGGGATTGTTTATTCCACATATCTTGCTCTTTTGGGGACAGGGCAGGGACAGCTCTTCCTCTGTTCATTTCCTAAAACCAAAAATGTTTCGGCTTCAGTGTCTCTAGACTGAACTTTCTCTCCCTGTCCTCATCTGCCTTTCACCCATCAGCTTGGGGTCACACACAAACCCACCTTTTAGAATTAATCTTAAAATTATGGCTTATCTTTTCAGTGAAACATATAGCTGTTAAAAGTTGTGTTTTTATGTGGGTAGATTCTTCTATAGCTTGGGTACATGACAAGGTTTCCTTGCTGTAGCTACGAACACAGAGAGAAGTAAGACAAGACTGAATGACTGACTGCACGCGTGCATGCACTCACATCAAGCCCCATGAAAGGTAAAACTCAATGAAAATCATAAGCCAGGAGAAAACATTTGACACATACATCACAGACAAAGGTTTAATACTAATATGTATAAAGGATTTCTGAGCAGGTTGTATTTACATATTTAGGTAGGTAGGTGTGTGTGTGAGAGAGAAAGGAGATAACAAAGAAAAAAAAGGCAAATAATTTCAGGGGATGGTGTTACATGAGAGGACTTTGAAGAAGGAATGAGAAGGGGGAAGATAATATAATTATATTTTCATTTTTAAAAAGTAAAAGTTAAAAAAATTTATTAGAAATCTGAGGAACCCAGTGGAAACCGGGGGAAAAGCAGCCTCAGAAAGATAAAAATTGCGTGTTCTTCCTTAAATGTTTACATGTAGGTAAGTAATGCGTTGTGAGAGTGGGCATAGGTTCTGAAACTAGACCCGGGACCCTGATTGGTGATCAGGAGGTGTTGAGAAAGTCTGGGCAGGGCAAAAGGTCACATGGGTCATGAAAATGGAAAGGCAGCTCCAGGGGGGTGAGGGTGGGAGGATACAAGAGAGAAAGAGAGAAGAGATGGGGAAGAAGGTGGGGAAAAGGCAAATTTTATTTGAAAAAAAATGCTATTATAAAGTATAACTATTTATAAGTTTTTAAAAAGCAAAATAAGGCCTAGGCAAGCAAAGATTTTTTTAAAGATGGGTAAAAGATAGGAACAGAAAATTTACACAAAAGGATAGTAAAGTCATCCTTGAACATACGAAAATATGTCAAACTTGCATTCCTAAGAAAAATGAAAGACTGGGTGGCCCTTCTGCTGCAGAGAAGCAGGTGGGAGATGCAGGATGGCACCGCCCTGTGGGGAGGGAGACGATGCAGGATGGCACCACAGGGCAGGAGGGGGTCGAGTCTGGCAGACCTCAGCATACCACCCTCCATACATTGCCAAGCAGGAGAGACCTAACACAGGCATGGCTGCTTAGTATGATGTGAAGACCTCCTAGGTTGTCACGCATGAGAGGGCAGCGAATAAGCGGGGCACCTGTACACATTCGAAGCTGTGAGGGAACACGGAAGCCCTCTGTGAACTCTATGAAGTACAGTCCATGAACTATTACTGAATGAATGCGTGTTTAAAAGGACATGGAAACATAGGAGGCAGAAGTCCAGGGTAAATTGGGTACATATTGGGGGAAAGAAGGATGTGTCCCCAGATAAATGGTTTGGTATAGCCTTCGGAAGGATGCTAATGTCTTACATAGCTAAGAGATTAAGTTAGAGGACTCTGTGCCAAACACAAGCGGACAAATGGTACTCTAAGCCATCATCAGAGCAGCCTCCCTTTCCAGGGAAGGTTGCCGAATGCAGAGACGAGACGCGGGGCCACACAAGGCGCAGAGAATAAGCGATAAACAAGAGCGCCGTCCTGAACAAGACCACCCCCTCTAAGGATGCAGAAAGCATTATGGCAGAGTGGATGAAGAGAAGATCGCAAAATGCAACCGGAACAGAGCACAGCCATGTCAGCCACAGCAACTGCATGTGTGTGTGTTGGGTCTGTGCAAGAATAAGCTGGTCAATGGTCAGTCACAGCTGGAAAGGGCTCAGGAGGGACTTAATTGCACTAATGAGTTTGTTGTTGTTGTTTTCTGATAGATTTGGGGGCAGGTTAGTCAGTACCTTCAGTTGTGAGCTCACTGGTGACCTTAACGCAGTAGTCATACAGATGGACCTGGTTAAACTAAATGGGTGACAAAAAAACTAAAAAAGCAAACGTCATAGATGAAACTTGAAAAGGACTGGTAGAATTGAGAGGGGGTTGGCAGAGTTGAGAGGGAGACCAAGAGACCATGATCAGAATTATTACACAAACCTAGTAAATAAAAAGGAATTAAATTAAATCTGTAAGGACAGAACGCAAAGGAAACGCCTCTGGGTGAAAGGAAAAACGAACCCAACTTTATTTTAAATAAATACCATAGCCTCACTAAAGGGCCGAAGAGAAGAAAGGGAACACTAACCAGGTAACTTCTGAACAGGGCATATTGAAGTAGAAGAGGCTGGCTGCTGAGGTTTCGGAGACGCAATTCCCAGAGAGATTTAGGTGGAGCGAAGGACTGGGCGGATGTGTTGCTGATCTCACTGGAGAAGGAGGACACGTAAATGTGTGGTGGGGAGGAAGTACCTACCTCCAGGGTGACAACTGGAATTAGAGCATGGGTGTAGGCTCAGGGTTTCTAGAAGAGGAGTGTGTGTGTGTAAGTATGTGCATTAGTTACATTTCTATTGCCGAGGTAAAGAATATTATGACTAAGAGCAACTTACAGAAAGAAGGATGTTTATCTTGGCTATGTTTCCAGGGTGACAGTCCATGATGGCCAGGGAAACACAGCAGCGGGTGGTCCAAGCAGGAATCATAACTTCAGCCCCAGGTACAAAGAGGGGGAGTGAACTGCAAGCAAGAGGCTGCAAGCTCTCAGAGACCCTACTTCCTCCAGCAAGGGGCTTCCAAAAGGCCCCACCATCTCCACACACAGTGCCACCAACTAGAGGCTGATGGCTCAAACACCAGAGCTCATGCAGGACACTGACTTCTCATTCAAACCACCTCAGTATGTGAGTGTGTGTGTGTGTGTGTGTGTGTGTGTGTGTGTTTAGCATGGGCATATATGCATGCATGTTTGTGGGTGTATAAAAGGTATGTAAATATACAAGTATATATCCATGCATACATTTCCTTCAGAGAGACAAAAAGTAAAGATCCCAGCAGCACTGAGCACACTAAACACTGTGATATCAGCACCTAATATCATTATCTAAGACAAGGAGCCAGAAGTCCTTAGAGAAAATTGATCCCAGGACTGTGGTATGGAAAGGGCAAGATGAGCTTGGTTTGTTGTTGTTGTTTTTGTTTTTTTTTGGGGGGGGGTTGTTGGGTTTTTTTTTTTTTGCTTTTTTTAGGCCAGAAGGTAAGTGTTGCTTGAGGGGGGCTCTGCAGGTGTCCAGGCAGGGAAGAACTACAATTGACGAGAATGAAAACACAGTGCACACTGATTTCATCAGCCTGGATTAAGACTTGTGGAGAGTCTGATGCCAGGTCTTTCGGTGTCAGAATATTTAAAACAGCACAATTTGGAAAAAAGTTTCCTAGTGTTATACAATCCCTGGTGCACAAGGCAGCACACTTACATCAACACTCAATGCAGGGTACGTGCCATTTCTTCCAAGAAGATGGGTTCTAGAGATAGACTGCCTGAACTAGCTTTAGGGCCTGGGGGAGGCTCTGGCCTGGCATCGGTCACACAGATAGTGTAGAGTCATTTGGGCTGTTAGCCACCTCTGGTCCTGGTTGTGGGAATCTGAGGGAGCCTCTGGCTGTACAGATAATGTAAGGGTCATTTAGACTATTAGGTATCTCTGGTCCAGGTTGTGGGAGCTCGGGGAGCCCCTGGCTATAAGGGTCATTTAGATTACCAGATACCTCCAGTTCTGGTTATAGGAGCTTGATGTGGCGTGGCCCAACAGATAACACAGACCACCAGGCTGTTGCTCATCTCCAGTTCCAGCTTTCTGGAAAAACAGGTTATATGTCCTTCTCTTTGAAAGAACAATATTTCTGGGTTCCCTGGAGAACTGTGGGTGCAGAGACCTTCGCGCTCCCAACATCTGCTCAAGGCAGGATGGTAGGCATCCATATCCCATCGGAGGTGGCTAGAAAGGCCCCGGTCATTAAATCTGCAACAATGTAAATGCCAACAAAAATCAAGAACAGAAGTAAACCCTTAGGAAAACAGGTTCTTGAGGCACACAGCAGATAAAAAGAGAAACGGTTCTTAGCTGACCAGCAGATCTGGAGGCAGGGCTGAAGTCAGACATCATTTTGCAACCGTCATGTTCAGGACTGGATGGGATGAGAACCGGGAACGTTGCATCTCAGGAAGCTGTCTAAGCTGCAGAGCACCTGCATTGCCTTAAGATACTTTCCCGAGCCTGTTGTCTCATTCTAATGGAAGGAGAGAGCAAGAGTTGTGACATGGAGAAACTGGATGATAGTTAGAGTGGGAATCAAAGTGAACTGCAGCAAGGAAGAAGGCTAATAAATGTCTCTACACGTGATGCTCCAAGAAAGACCAAGAGGACTTGTGCTGGGAGGCAGAGGCAAGAGGATTGAGTGATGAGAAGATTGAGTTCAACGCCTGGGCTACATGAAAAGACACTGTCTCAAACACACAAACAAAATCACCCCCCAAAGACGGGTGCTACACAGGATTCTGACCACAAATATAACCTGGATCTACTCATAAAGAAACATTAGATTAAATGGGGGTGGATTTCATTTATTAAAAATGAGGCTATCATGTTCTTCAAAGATGTCAATGTCAGGAAAAACAAAGAAAGGCTGTAGAAACGTTAGAGCTTGCAGGAGACTATGGAAGTGTAAGGGTAACACCCAGCCCTCCAAGAAATGCTGCAACAGTGCCCAAGGTATCCAACAATAGCGAAACAAGTGATAGCTTAGATAAGGGCGAGCACTAACACTGGGTATGGTTATGTCAGGGAATGGACTTTTTAGCACAAGCACGTGCTAGACTAGTTAGGGATATGAAGGACCATGCTGTGTCCACCGTGTCCTCCTACAGTCTAGAAAGTATGCATGCTTGTACACCCAAGTATGTGCATATGTAAATGGTAGACAGAATATAGACAACATAGTAAATATCTGAGATACAAGGATACAAGGGCATTATTTTCATTTTTGCCCACTCTTCCGTAGCTTGAAATGATTTCTAAGCTAAAAAATGTAAATGTATGCCTCAACATTAGCAAGGCGCTTACTTATCCAGGTACAGACTGTCCTCCGCTAGGGGACAAGTCTAGAGTCAAGCTGGTCTGGTTGGACATGTGGCCTTGGAGAGGTGGTCACTCTTGGGGTCTCTTGCTCTCCTTCTGTGGGGTGGTCCCCATTTAATAAGTACTTGGGGGATTTAAAACCCATCACACCTGCAAGCACTGAGCTCAGGCCAGGCGGGGGAAAGATTGCCCCAGCCCATTGCCATCTCTCATTTGGCAGCATTGATTTTCATCAAATGTGTTCATGGTCATGGCCGAGCACTGCCTAGCTTTCCCAGGGAGAAGCTGTTAGGATCCCAGAACAAGACCTGTTCAGGGCTTGCCTCTGGATGGCTTCTACCTGACAAAGGTCCATTGTGGGGCCGTGGGCCTCCACCAAGCTAGGGAACTCAGGCCCTTGTACTCTGGCCTTGACCTACACTGGTTCCTACTGGTAGCATGCTTTTCTTTGGGTCTGACCTGCTTCAAGGCTGCTCTGGACTCTGTGAGCCCCTACAAGGGTATTCTAACCATCGCTATGAGCTCCTTCACGGAAGGACCAGGGAGACATTCCAGCTTGGATTCGTTCATCCTCCTCCGCTCCTCTCCCAAGAAAACCCTCTGCACCGGTGCCATCACTCCCAAGTTGCTGCTGGAAAGAAGTCCTCTGGCCAGTAGGTGGGCTTGCTCTCCCGCCTCTCTTCAAGGGCCTGAAATTCTCCTGGAGGCCTTTGACTTGGTTCTCAGGCCAGCCACACCTTGAAGAGGCCCCTGGGTGTATCGTCTTCCTTGGCCCATCATTTAGAGGGCAGGTGTGCTGGGCTGCTTGCCATTTGTCCTTCCATCCTGCTCGTCACCCTCCTTAACTAGACAGTTTGCCCCAAAAGGCTGAACACAGATATGGGCTTCCTGTTGCGTCAGCAATGAGGAAGAAAGGAGAGGAGAGTAGAGGGAAAGTAGGTAGAGGTCAGGATGGTCAATGCCTTCTCTCCCTTTCTTCAGCCTGGCCGTGTCTTTGGATCAGGCACCACAGCCCAGGGAAGGAGGCCCCTCCTCATACCCTCGCTGCCTCTCCTGGCAGCATGCCTCTCCCTGCTCACCTTTTCTCTCTCAGGAGAGACAGCACCCCATGTTAACAGTCTTGGTGGCTGAGTGGGTCTCATGAATTCCCACACACCTTGTCCTGACCTCTGACCTCAGCTTCCCTCACAGGGCCCACTGTGAGCACACAGCCAGTTCCCTGCTGCCCTGACAAAAACAGATACCTGTGGGTGTGTGGGTCTTCCCTCAGAGGTGTGTGGAAATCTGTGCAGCAGCCTAGGTAAGGGGAGCCACCTGGAAGGCAGGCGTGTGCTACCCAACAAATGCCAGAGCTGCCACCCCAGGCCGCCCTCTGAGGAGTGTTGCTTTTCAGCTGCCTTTCATCCCTTTGTGACTTCCTGTTCACTGAGAAGCAATATGAGAAAGGAATTAAAAGACAGCAAGTTTGGTAGAGGAATACCTTTCTTCTGGGCTAACCCCTTTCTTGGGAGTGCTTTAGGAGCCAGATTTGACAAGGGGAGGGGGTTGGTGGAGGGGCACGTGGCTGAGCATGTTCTTCAAAATTGGTTCCGAGAGACACTTGGGGCTTGTTATTATTCATTCTATTAAAATCAGGATGTTAGCTAATGCCTGTCGTGTCCTCAGAACGGGCCTGGCAACTTCTCTGATGCCTTGTCTGCTTGAAAGTGGAGGAGAAGGCCTTTTGTGATGTGATGCCCTGTGACAGAGACACTGTCAGCTCCAGGAAGAAGCAGTGGAACTAACAGCACTCCCCACTGTGCCAGGACTCGTGAGTGAGGTGGCCTCTACCTTGCTCTGTACTGGTCCCAGGAGGGTGGACTCCCTTATCCAGGGCCCCCAGTGATTTGTAAATAAACAGATGGGATGAAGGCCAAAACGTTGGTGTAAAGTCAGGACTGCTGGACAGTGTTCTGGCTCTCCTTTGCAGCCCATCTCTGGAAGGGATGACATAATACAAACAAGTTCCAGTCCAGTGGGAAAGAAGCAGTGTTGGGCTTTCAGAGTCCTGGCATCACCGGGTGATAGGATAATTGTGAAGCCTGGGCCAGTGAAGCGCTTTGCTGGTCCTGTGGAGAGACTAGTGGCTTCTGGCTGATGAGGGATCCTCATATGAGGACTGCTGGGCAGGACTTATGCTAGGTGGCCTGGGTCACAGAAAAGACACATGCATGTCGGGAGATGGTACAGTGAGTTGAGGAGCAAGAGTTCTCAAGGGGCTTCTGGTGGCTGGTGGAGGTGGGGTTTCCAGTGTCTCTGGAGAGGCGGGATGGACGGGTGGCCGAGTATGGTGAGGACAGTGAAGACAGAGAAGAGTCAGGAGGAACTGAAAGGCTCAGAGGTCAGGTGGTAGGAACAGAGTGAGGGTCAGGGGAAGGTCAGAGGTCAGGCTGGAAGAATATTGACTACAAGCCAGCATACTTCTCCCTTCCCTTTGTTTCCCCTAGCAACCCTGAATCCCCTACTAATCTCCCAAGACTGGTCTTGTTGATCAATGTTGATTCCCCGCCCCGCACACCTGTTCCCGTTTCAGATGAAAATGTATTATGAAATCATTCCATTCGGCTGGTGATTACCATGGCAATCAGGCATGCTCGCTGGCAGGCCAGCACTTCTCTTGAAGACAAGATTCTGCTGATAGGCACTTTCTTGTCACTTACACCTGGCTGGGGAGGGAGGGGCATGAAGGGACACAGGGTGAGGCTGGAGGATGGTGTCCTTTCCCAGAAGGCCCAGCCAGGTAGCACAGCCCCAAGGACCTTGGAGGGGGAGTCTCCATCAGGAAGATGGGGGTTGGGTCAAATGGTGGGCAGGCCAGTGGTTGGCAAACCACTTGATATACGGCTGAGAATAGCCTCAAAAGGCACAGTCTGAAGGCTATATCTAAGCTACCTGCACCCACAGTTAAGCAATTCTCACTCAACCTCCCACCCGGGGCAGAATCTCCCTCCACGGCCTCCTGGAGCATCACCTACACATGACTGTTATTATTGTAGTTCTCTGTGATGAGGATTAAGGTGTGGGTTCTGATGACAGCCCAGGTGTTTTCAAATTGTTTAGTGCCGATGGTGTAAGTTTTAAAAGGCTTCAAGCAGACTACTCGGCTTTTTTCGGATCCCAGCTCCACCACTTGGTGACTCCTGGGGACAGGTTACTTAGCTTTTCTGGGCCTCTGTCATTTATGGCAGATACTAAATACTTGTAAAGTAACACAGTTGCATAGATCAAGTAGGTAAGCCCATTAGAACAATACGGGCACATAGGAAGCCCTCAAAGGTCAGACACCAATAGCCCTTGCTCACATCCGTATTGTTATAAGGGAGGACACTGAGGCCAGGCCCTGTAGCGAACTGGACTAGACAATCTGGTCTTATTCTCTGAAGCTAAGGAAGGGGTTTTGATGCTAGAGTGTATGGGGCTGAGCAGTGTGAGAAAAGAATCCGTGCTCAGCCACATTTTGACACGGGCAGGACCGGCTTCTCAGAGGGGAACATGGGAGGATGGACTATGCCTAGACATTGCCTTGCCTCCTTCTCCTGCTGCCATCCTTGGTGCTACCCTCCTCTGAACCAGGAGGAGCTAGAAGCCCAAGAGATCAGAGCTGACCTGTAACAGTGGATGAGACTGGAAGCAAGACTATCTCTGAGCCCTTTCCCAGGATGTCTGTCTGCCTGCTGTCCACAGCCGATCCGTTTCCCAGCCTAAGCTAGGTCTAATCTATCTTCTCAAGTTGTCATCCCCTTATTCCAACTGCAACTCTGGAAGCTTAGTATGGGATACAGGGCTTTGGCACACTCTGAACGAATTAAGAATGGCCACCTTATTTGCTGGCTCCTCCGGTTGCCCATACACAGGAGTGCTGTCTGAAGGGTACAGCCACCACAGAGTAGAGCTTTTCTCAGGCTTCTCTGGGCCCCACCCTACCGCACCTTTTCATTTAATGACACTGGTCATTAACAGCATTGTCTTTCATCGCCACAGATAAAAGTAGTCATGCAAAGCAGGTCAGGAGCCGCCATAGGCTCTGTATTACAGAGCCCACCAGCCAGAGGCGGTGACAGGCCATTATTCTGTGTCCTGCAAACTGCAGTGATAAGGAAACTCCACCAATTTGATCCTTTATCTTGTTGCAGGTTGAGGAAAGATATTATTTCAATCTAGATAATGATTCAATTTCTCAGACGGAAATGAGATTTTTTTTCAAGTTTTCAAGGGGGGTGATAGTGACACCAAAATCCCTCTGGGTGCTGGATCAGGCCATGCTCAAGTTAGAGGATTTCTTGTAATTTTGAAATATATGGGGGCGGGGGGTTGGGAGTGGAGTGAACTAAGAGCAGGAAGTTTGATTGCAAGGGAGAAACATACAGGGTAGACTACAAAGTAAGTGCTATCTGGATATTCATAAGCATTAGCCCAAACCTGGAAGACCTAATTCAGAAGATATATTTGCATTGAGACACAGTGAGGTACAGAATGAGGATACACAAACTAGCCCCACTGTGAAAGGGCCATACAGGTCTTTTACAGCCTGTCACATGACAGAGATCTCCTGGGCCATTTTGCTGACAGATGGCCTCAATACCATTTCAGTACTTCCTATCACAGGGAAGGAAAGGAGCCCCCTCCATCCCTGAGCAACTGTGCATCTAAACTGAAGTCAAATCACCTCATCCAAGGAAGTCACAAGGTGCTGACAATGCAGTTCATCTCTGTGCACTCTGCAAACATCAGGAAGCCATTAAAACTAGATGCAAATGACATCAGATAACTTGCACGCCAATACCTCAATGATTTGCACTAAACAGTGAGTTCAGAGAAATAATACATTATTTTTAAAGGCTTGGTAATTCCAAGAGCTTCAGTACAGAATTCTCAAACTGTGTGATTTGCTTTAAACAATCATTACAATTAGAGAGTGACTGTGAGATTGCTTGTAGGGGCAGAGGAAATCTAAGAAGTTCAGAATGTCTACAAAGCAGGCATGCTTTTGAACCATCCATAGACAGCTATTTCAGGAAACAGCCAAAGAGAAGGCTCATTTCAGCTCAGCCCCTTCTGGAACAGCCCCAACTGCTGACTCCAAGTCACAAAAACGTGGCATCTCTCAATATGGTGTTAGAGTGACCAGACTTGGGCATCTGAATCTTGCTGTTGGTGGTGTGAAAAGCATCACACAACAGTGGGAACATTGAGTATCTCTAGGAGAATAGAAGCTTGGGGCTAGGGATTGGGAGGAGACTTTTTACTGGAGACTTTTTGGTACTTTCTAATTAAGAACCACAAGACTATCACCAATCAAGAACAAAAATGCTGTTAATAAAAGCTCACATATTCAGGAGATCACTATTAGAGGCTGCTACATCACTATCACTATTTGAACCCTCATAGTACATCCAGCCTGTGCTTTGAAAACACAAAGGCAGTTGCAGTCAAGATGACTGCCAGGTCAAGAAGCTGGGATACATGGCTGTCTTTACCACAGAGATGTTAATTAGGCGTAGAAGTAAGTGCAATGGGTGCCAGGCCCAGGCCCTCTTTGCCTACAAGCACACACCGTCCTAGCTGCTGAGTGTACAGCATGTGGCTTTTGCCTGGGACAGTCTCTGGACTCCTGGCTGTTGAGTCAGGTGAGGCCATGGAAATAGCAACACTCTGGAAGTGGCTGAGGAACAGTAATACAAGTAAGTCCCAAGCCTTGTCTCCAACCCATACATCACCTCAGGGCTGTATACAAAATGAGGAGACTGACCCTAACATATATATTTTGCTGGGAGCCTGGCTCCCACCCTTGCTGCCCGGTCTCCCTGGCAAGTGCTTCCTATGAATGTGCCGCATGCACCCTATACCATCTTGGGTTCTGCTCCCAGGACACTCCAACAGGTCTTTCACTGATAGCTGCATATGCTCTCATGTTGACAGAGCCCATTGTTGGATGTGCACATGGCCTTCTGCTTTGGGGGCAGGAGCATAACCGCCATCCTTGTCAGAGACTGTTTGTCTGCTATATTGCCTATGCATGCCAGAGACACAGCACGCTGGCCTCAGAATGAAGAGAATCCAGACAGTGGGACCTGGGTACCATGTGATCATCATTCCTCTATTTCTCCAACAGGGATGCAGGCAGCCCCCGCATGGCCTGCTTCTTAATCAGAGAGATCCAGTCTCCTGCAGCGGAAGATCGGAGTCTTAGAAGCACCACATACCAGGTCAGTGACCCCAAGCAGATATTTAGTCAGTCTAAGCCTCAGTTTCTCTAGTTGTAACACAGGAATGCCTGGTAACCTTGTGAAGTTCTCAAGAGGAAAGACTGCCAACTGTGTGTAAACAGCTAATGCTATGTGAACACCGCTTACTAGTATTAGTATTTCAAAACAGCCAGCCCTCCTGCTAGCTTGCATTTGGTTAGTATGTAAATTTCAGTTGTCCCTCAGCTTGGGTACCAGTGGCTTTCTAGAACAAACAGGATCTTGGTGACAGTCCACTGAAAATTTAGCGTGTCCCCAGTCCTGGCTTCATGGGTGCTAGTGGCCCTTTGCCGCTGCTGTTTGCAGAAGGCTCTCTGTGTACTTGAGAGCCATGTTCTGAGACCTGCGGAAGATCCAAACATCATCTCAGTGCTGTATATAGAACGGAGGAGACTTGCCCTAGCGTGTATACTTGGGGGGAGCCTGGCTCCCACTCTTGCTGCCCTGTCTCCCCAGAAGATACGGGTTTCCTGTACTATCTCGTGTGTACATGTGAGACTGGTCCCAAGGCCAACCTCAAGTTTGGTGAAAACATCACACAGTCATCTGCACGTGATGGAACAGCAGACAAACTGGGCAGAATCCACTTTTATTGACACGGGTGAGGGATACTTTGCTGTGTGCTGGTTCTTTGCCTCTAGACCCTTCATGGAGCCAGCCATTCTGGGCCTTCAGCACCTTGCCCAGCCTCACCAACCTCTCCTCCACCCACCAGACCCATGCCTGTGCTGCCCACCGCACAGGGCTTAGCGGGTTCTCCGTCAAGGCCTCTGCTCTGCTCCTCCCCAGCTTCCTCTGCAGCCCATATCAAGTCTGTCCTCCTCCAGAGAGCACCGCCCTGACCACTCTCAGCGCTGGTGTCTCCTTTCATGCCAGAGCAGGTTCAGGTGCCCTTCTCATGCACCTTCCCCCACACTGAGGACAGTAGGTTGACTCACTGCTCTGGGTTGAGTGCACTGTCCTGTAGTGTGTAAGAGAACTGTTTCAACGGAGGCGACCTAACAGCAAACTTAGAACAGCGCAGGCAGCCTCTCGGCGTCCAGGGGTAGACCCGCTCACAGATCCACAGCAATGAATTCTGTCTGGAAAGCCCCCAGGGCTGTCCTCTACTGACAGGGTAGAGCAGAGTTCCGGGCATCCTCCTTCGATTTAATGCCTTGTGTGCTTGGGACCAGCCCTGCCCAGTGAGAGGGACCTTCCGGAAGAAGACTCCAAAGCCAATTCCACACAGGTCACACAGTTCCTGCCCTTGGCAGGGAAAACTGCCCATTTCCCAGAAGCATTGTTAAACCACAAAACTCAACAAGCAAAATTCATACTCACAAGCACCGACTCCTTAGGCTTCAATCTCAGGCCACCAGTTTTTCTGCAAACCTGCTCATTTCCTGCAAAGAGAGGGACAGGCAGAGACAAGCGCATTAGCATCTGCTCTGGGTATCCTTCAAGCTTTCCTGGCTGGCCTCCGGCTCCACACCTTCTCAACACACACGTTCCTTCCTGCAGCACTCCCCTCCCCTGCCTGGGAACACCATGTTCTGTTGGGTGGGCGCCCCACCCCTGCAGGCCTATGGGCTCTGCCCACGCCGCCTCCTCCCGCTCCCGGCGCCCTGCCAGTCTCCGATTGACCACTGCCTCCAATTCCCTGAAGGCACTGGGCTTCTTCCCACTCCGGAGCCAGCGAGGCCTCCACTTCTGTAGCATGGGGTTGCCTAGCAACGGTGCGCGCGGGCTCAGAAGGCCCTCCTAAATTGGACCTCACAGCACAGGGCATCTCCTTGTACAGCTGCCTGCATCTTAACAATCCGCCTCTGAATAATAACACAATGGTAATTGCATTCATGGACCCCAAACTACATTTAAATAATGTTCAAGAGCTGACACAAACCAACAAAGGCCAGAAAATGCATCGGGGAGGTTGACTGCGAGGCCACGCAGGGATGCTCCGCTGTGGGAGGGAGCGGACACCAAAGACTTGAGTTAATGACAATGCCGACCCGAACTGTGAATTCTCCTGCTTCTGCCTGAGCGTGTCATCACTGTAATGCGTTGTAATGTAAGTTTGGGCAATTAATGTGAGGAGGTAAGGATGCCTCAAGACAGGGTGTCCTCTGCTTCTGCTGACTTGTACCTCAATTTTGGGGGAACAGAGAGGAGGGAAGATTTCACAGGAAAGGAAGCTTGACAGTGAACTTCTTTTTCTTTCTTTCTCTTCTTCCTTCTTTCTTTCTCATTCTTCCTTTTTCCTTCCTTCGTTTTCTTTTCTCCTTCCTTCTTTCCTTCCTTTCTTCCTTCCTTTCTCCCTCCCCTCCTTCCTCCCTTAACAAAGTCTCACTCTAGTGCTGTTTAGTCTGAAACTCACTATGTTGACTAGGCTGGCGTCAAACTCATGGGAGCATGTCCCGCCTCTGCCTCAGAAGTGCTGAGGTTATATCTATACTGTGCCTCGAGGCCATGTTAAGTAAAAGAAGCCAGATACAGAAAGACCGCTTCCTCATAATTCCCTTTACTTGAGAAATCCAGAGTAGCTAAATTTGTAGAGACAGAAAGTACAGGGCAGAACTTGTGAGGAAGGGGGGGGGCGGTGTCTTAAGAGCACAGATGGGGAAGAGGAAGGAGCTCTGAAATGAGTGGTGGGAATGACCCCACAACGATATAGCAAACATATGACATGGGACCGCACACTGAAAGGTGGTCAAAATGAGATATATATTTGAGTTTTAGAAATCTACTTGTAATACTGGTGCAGGGCTCACTAGGCTCTTCAAGAGCATCCTCATCTTGGAAATCAGAGTGGCCCATGTCACTCTCAAGTTTGAACAGGGTAGCTGTCTCCAGGACTGAAGCCACACTGCTCAGGGTAGCTGACAAGCATGGGCCTGTGCCGTGTGGTTGCACACAGGGCCTCCATGCTGACAGGCAAGGTTCTCCTACACATCTGCTTACAACATCTGCTTTCCTCTGGGGACAGCGTCACCCTGCTTCCTGCCTGCATTTCCCCCTGTGCCTTAGCCCACTCTTCTGGGCTCCCATCAAACCCCACATCCTCAGGAGCCTTCTGGGTTCTACACCCCTTCCAGTGTTGCTCTTCGTCAATGCTGGAGCCTGCACTGACCGGCTACCGCATTGCTTTGCATTCTAGTCTGAGTGGTGCCCCTCCCCGGGAAGCTCTGGAGGGGGGACGGCACCCGTGCCTGCCAGAAAACCACACCTCTGATTGTAAGAGCTGCAGGGCTCCTCTGTCTCCTTCTCAGGGAATGCCTGCCATGAGGCGGCTCTGAGGGCAGTGCTGCAGAGCCCTGGCCTTGGGACCTCAGGTAAAACCCACCAGCAGCTGCTGCCAGTTGCTGGAAGGTGCCAGCAGTTGTGTATTTACAGGTCTGATTAATTTGGAAGAGTCATTACAGCTAATGGCTTCTCTGAGAAGGAATGAATGAGCAGCATAGGTAATTTTCTTTCAGTGTCCTAGATTTTTTTTTCTTAGAATGTGCTTTAAGTCTTAAAACAGAATATTACAAGAAAAAGAGAGAAGAAATAATAATATTAATAGTAGTAATAATAATGAGGACGGAGAGGAGGGGAAGGAGCAGGAGAAGGACTTTAAGCCTGAGACATGGGAATTGCCCAATAGCTGCTTGGACAAGCTTCCTCTGTCTCCCTGCTAATGAACGGGGCACGGTCTGGAAGGTCCTTCCAACTCAAACAGATAATAAAATTATATCTGGAGATGAGAACGAGGAAGGTGGCTAGGAACTTCCAAGGTCACACACTCCACCCCAGCAGGCACCACTATCTGAGGACAAGGTGCCAGCCCTGGCCCTCCTTGGACAAAGACAAGGTTTGCAGTCACTCTACCGTCTTCCCGGACACTGACCCTGGTGCTTTCAAAGTTATGACCTGGCTTTCCTGGCTCTCATCTGATCATTAAAGTCTTCCATACTAATGACTTGTTTTCCTGAATCTCCAGGAATGGCTGGAAACAGGCCAAAGGGCATCGTCTAGGCTCCGTCTCTCCAGCCCTTGGCTCTGTGACCAGCGGCCCTGTCTGTCAAGGCTGGCTGCTGCAGGACAGATGCTCCTGGCTCTCCCAGACAGGCCAGATTAAATGGAAGTGCTGTTCAGAGGACAGAGAGCTCTGGCTCCAGACTGCCATTCCAGGCGGAGACAGTCTGGGCGGATAACAGTGGTGTTCTTGCGTGGCTCTGTTTCCTGGTCATTGTACCACTTCCCTATGCCTCAGTAGACAGACAAGGGAAGGCAGGAAGCCTGTGTCTGTCGCAAACACACAGGTTCCTACTTCTGGAACACTCGTGGCTTTCAGTGGCAATGAGATGAATTGTAAATTAGAAGCAGATGACTAGTGACATGAACACTGATGTTAACAATGTCCCTTAACTAATGTGTGGACAGTGCTGTGTAGTCTAGTCTGGCCCCGCGCATCTGCCAGGCAGGTGGGGTAGCTTTGGCCCATTTGTGGAGTCCAAGGTCTGCTTCTTGCTAGAGATGCAGAAGGCAGGTTCTAGCCACACTCAGGAGGCTTCCAGACAGGGAGGGAGCTAAGATCCGAGCCACATGCTCAGAACCCTCCAGCTAATGAGTGCCTGGGCCCCCACCCTTTAGCCTGTCTTGAGGAACCTGTGTGGAGGCTTGAGGGTAGTGAGTGTCAGTTTGACATCTGCTCTGTCCATAAGGAAATGGCAGAACATGGGTAATACGCATGTGACGCAAAATTGGTATTGTTTTTCGAGTCACTATTGGATTTTTTTAGAGGAGAAAAATCCATGTTCATCGGAGCCCTGCAAATCCCCCCACTCCACTCCTAAAAGAACCCCCGCACGAGGAGGACAAATGCTCCAAGACACACTGAAGAACAGACCACAGTTCTGTTCACAAGCTCACAGCCACAGAAGCAGGTGGTGAGTTTCAATTCTGTCCCTGTGGTGGGGTCTATATCTCTAGAAGTTGTGAGGTCTGGTGGTTTAGACTGGCTGTCACTGGCCATCTGTGTGACCTTGGGTAAGTGACTTAACCTCTCTATGCATTAGACTTCCATTAGCTACCCATACAGTTCTTGCAAAGTCAACCCTGGCATCAGCGCATTCTCGGGCACCCACATGAGCTGGAAATGTGCTTCCACATGAAGACCTTCGAGCCACCGTGTAAGCAGCTTCTTTATACTAAAGGCGCCAACACATCTTTCAGAGCGCAGATGGATAAATATGTAGTCAGTCCAGACAGCAGGCTTGTATTTGCTGATGAGAAATGAGCTATCAACCGTGAGAAGACAAGGAGGAAGCTGTGCTGCATTCTGGGAAAGGGAGCCACATGGAGATGACCCAAAGGTCTGTGGTTACTAGGGGCTGAGGGAGGGAGGGCTGAACACAGAGGGCACAGAGAGTTCTAGGGACGGCAAGACCTTTCCTGTGTGTTCACATTTGTCAAAACCCACTGAGCACAGCACACCAAGAGGGACTCTACTGCGAGCCCGTGAGCCCAGTGGGTGGCATTTTGAAAGCACTGGCACCCGTCCCCAGATATTAACAGACCTGTGCAATGCTGACACTCTGGGAGGCTGGGGGCGCGGGGGGGGGGGGAAGTGAGGAGAAAGGCCTATGGTTCCCCCTCTGGGCTTCCCCTCAAGTTGTGTGTAAATGGGGGCCTTGGGTAAGTACAGCAGCTGCAGAGGGAGAGCTGGGGTCTAAGCCATCCCACAGAGTCCATCTGGCATGAGGCTAGCTTGGTTCCCTCTGAATCGATGAGGGAGGTATGTGGAAAGGGAAGAGAGGAGAAGGGCTGGTCACTGCCCTCTCAGGCAACTGAATCCTCCTCTGTCCTTGCTTTGCGGGATGATGGCTCCTACGAAGCCTCAGTCTCAGTGGCCTTGGCCTAGAATCTTAAGATATGGCCTGGGGCTGCTGAGAGAGGGGTAAGGCCATTCACACCCTCGGGAACACCCTCTCCCTTCCCCCACTCATCCCCAGCAGCAAACAAGGAATAGTCAGGTTATAACGCTGAATGGCAGTTCACGTTTGCAAAAGGGCTTTTAAAGATACAAAATAAAGTGTGGCAATGTCTTGTGTCTCCTGGTTCAGCCCATCTCCACGTCCTTCCGGGTGAGATGTGAAGAACACTCAAACAGCCTAGCGGGTTCTTGTGCATAAGTCCAGCTACAGAGGGACTCGGACTATGACCATGACTGTGGGATGCTGACCCTAACCCTGCCACATTCTGCGGCCTGTGGGGCTGCTGAGGCAGGCATCAGGCTAGGGTGAGGGGTGGGGTGCTCTGAGCTCAGACAGCACAAGGCCTGTTGGGGTCTCTCTGTCCTTTTTTTATCTTTTGTCTTATTTCTCAGGGTCCAAGCCCTGTTACCCACTCCTCCATCTCAACCCTCTTTCCAGAAAGTTCTATTTCTGCCCGGTGTCCAGTGATAGCTAACTGTTCTTTCTCTAGAACAAAAGCATCCTTTCAAGTGGAAGAGAAAGCTGTGTTCTCTGAACCCTGTATTTTAGCATCTATCACAGTGAAGACAAACTTGGGGCACAGGCAGGGTTAGAGAGGGGTGGGGTTCCTCCAGCTGAAGTGCTGAAGTGTTGCTGGGAGATGGTAGCTGTGAAATGTCCACCTCTCCTTCCTCCTCAGAACTGGATCCTACCCAACATGCAGTGCGGTTTCAGAAGGGGATCACATAAGCACACAGCAGACCACTTCTCAGAGTGCAAGGGGACACTGTTGAAGGCCACCCAGGGGATCAGGTAAAAAGTGACTTAGCTATGCCAACTGTGCATACAGCCCTTACTAGTACAACCCAACTCTGGGGCTGGGGAAAGCTCTCAGGGCTCTCCTGGAGCAGTCATGCTCTCTTCCACACAGGAGATGATGTGAGGGGGTCAGCAGCGCTGTCATTGGCCGAGCTGAAGCAACTGCCTGCCTCAGCAGACTCCAAAGGCTCTCCCTAATGCTACCCCCAGCAGGGCGCTTGTCTGCCCAGGCACATGCCTAGAATGCTCCAGGAGCACTTCCTGTCTCATGAGCCTGGGTTTCTCACACATGTGGCCATCTCTACAGCAGATCAAGAGGGAAAGGACGGCCATTTGTCACTTACTTCCCAAACTGAGTTTCTGAGGGCAAACAGACTGCAGAGTGTGGAAGGCTGGGAAGGATCCAGTGGGCACAAGGAGAGCTACTGAGTAGAGCTGAAGAGGCAGAATGTACACAGTCAAGGTCATGGGTCACGGGGCCTTGGAAGAGAAGGGGGCATGAGTGTGCAGAGGACGCAGCACAGGCTTCGGCTCCAAGAAGAGACGGAGCTGGGCAGCAATGAAGCCACCATCTCACCACTGCTACAGTCCAGGAGGGATGAGTAGGGCTGGCTTCTGGTCTCAGAGAAACCTCTGGGAGAGGCAGAGGAACTGGGCTAGGCTGAAGCCATCTCCTGGTCCTTGCCTCCCTGTGCCTATTTCCATTTCGGCCAGTACACATCCCTCAAAGCAAGTTTATTCATCTCAGGCTGAATCCAATGAAGCAGAAGATGACACCCAAGAGCAGATGCCAGGGACTGACTGGTGCAGCTGGTTCGTCACCTGATACATCTTAACGCGTATGTAACCAATAACCAGGATACCACGTAACAGGTAACAGAGCTCTCCAGGCTGGTGATGGCTCTTATGAACTCTTTGCCTCCTGGATGGCATCACATCTGTCATCTTTTATATGTAAGTGACACTCAGATGATAGTCCTACAGTTTATAACTCCAGTATTTTATTTTCCAGTGGAATGAAGAATGACATATTCTTGCAAAGTAATCTCCGTGTATGCTGGAGGGTAGCTTAGTTGGCAGAGTGCTCACCTGGCATGCACAAGGGTCTGGGTTGTAGTCTTAGCATCCAGTAAACTGAGCATGGTAGCTCATGTCTGTAACCCCAGCTACATTGAAGACTGTAAGTTCAAAGTCATCCTCAGCTACATAGAAAGTTTGTGGTCAGCCTGGGGTACATGAGAACCAGTCACGCGAAAAACAGAAACTATGTTAGTAAAATGTCTCCTAGGATTTTTTAAATGTTCCCCAAGCTTTCATTATTCTTCTAACTTAACAATATATATATGTATATTTAAATTACCAGCTTTTTTTTTCATTCTCTTCAAAGCTTCAATTCAGTTTTCACAGAAGCAACTTTTTCTTTTCTTTTGCAGCAGTATTTAAGTGATTTGTATACTATTTAATTAAATTGCATAATTACAATAGCAAGTTTCACTGGCATAAACAGGTTTGGGCGCTGAGCCAGCTGTTCCGGGGAAGCATGGGGCTCAGCTGCCTGGAGCAGATGTGGGGAAGTTTTGGATAGCTGCCTGCCTGATCCGAGCGTTCCTCCAGCTGGAGGTATCAGTCACAGGGAATGGGGGTGGGGGGTGTTTGGAGATCTGGCAAGGTGGTTCACAGCAGCCAAGATGAAGGATGATTATCTGGGGCCTAAGGACCCATTACTGAGCCTCCCTGTACCTGAGTAACCCTCTTTCCAGATCCAGCTATGCTTGCTGACAGGCACCCCTCTCTGCATGCATTTCGCTACATAGCAGACCCACACCCGGGAAGCTGTCTGCATGCATCTTTCCGGTGAACTGTTATAGTTTCAGTGACAAATGACAGCCAATGCAGCCCTCTCTTGGACCAACGGGTATCTCTTCCAGAGGACTCTGGAATGATATAACATTGATTTCACTCCAGGCATATTCCATAAGGGAAGTTGGGGTGGGGCCGGGTCAGGAAACAATCTATAAGTCTCTGAGTTTTACCATCTAGATGTCCAGGTTATGCATAGCACATGCATCTCCCAAGATGCCGCTGTGGGCTCCCCTGGGGTTTTCATTCCTCAAATTCCCAAATCCCTTATGCTGTAGGATACTCTGTTTCCTAAGACCCATGGGAATCATTTTCTTCATATGAGTATCCTTCCTTACCTCATGGGTCACACAATTAGACTAGCATCTAGCAAGCCAACCAACAAGCCACTGTTGCCAGGAGACACATCCACAGTGGACTTGCTGTTTTAAGCTACCTACCATTTCCTCTTCCTTTCTTAGCAGCAAGAGAATCATGATTTTTCTTCTAGGTTAACTTGCTATGTGCCCTCACAGCCAACGTGTTTGCCAGGGTAGGTCATGGTTGGCTTGAGCCCATCAGTTCATCTCAGTTTTATCATGAGGTTCAAAGACATATTTTCTATGTGTGTATGTGGGGGTACTTCTAGAGAAGAAGCCATCACTGATAATGTGGATGGGGCCTGCAAGGCCTGGAGCCACGGCAGCCTTTGTGTTATCAGAAGGAGTCCAGGGTGAAGCCCTAAGAGAGCTGCAGGAAAAAGAAACTGAAGGCTTCACCACTCTCCCTCTGCATTTCTCACAACCTAAGTCATTAAAATGAACCCTACCTCCTGTTTTTAACTACTTAGATTTTAAAATTCATATACCTATGTACATATGAGTGCTTTGCAAAATAAAAAAAAAGCAATAAAAGCTTGATAAGGAAACTGTGTAGCCCTTGCTCTAGCTCTCCCTACACTGAACCCCAATTTCTGGAGGTTAACCTCTCTCAACTGTTTTAGCTATTTCCTGTGCTCTGTGCTGGCCCATTTCTACACAACACAGCGCATTAGTCAGCTAGGGGTGCTATAACAAAATACCACAGCCCATTAGCTTGGACAACAAAAATCTGTCAGTGCAGTGTTACACCACAGTGAGGACACGGTACAGGTCACAACATGGCAGGTTCTGTTTTGTCCACTCTTAGACTGTGGGGCCCTCAGTGTCCCACATGAAAGCATGCTTTCTCTTCATTTTATCTCCATCCCACCTCCGTCAAATAGTTCTCATCTCTGTATCTAGTGGTTTTCATTCAATCAGCCACCAATATTCACAGAAGTGCAACCATGCAGGTACTGGGTGAGTCATATGTCTCCTTCCTTGCAGAACTTTCACATTTTCTCTAGCACTCAAAGTGCTTCTATGAGCACCTATTTCTACAGAAGCTGCCCTAAGAGCTGTTAAAATCCCACTGGGATCAGTCAGCTCCATTGGGGTTTTCTGGAGTCCTCTCTAATCTAGAGTTCCTGCAGAGGCATGATCCAAAGCCACCAGCCACTTAGTCTCAGCTGGGTTCAGATTCTATAC
Organism: Pachyuromys duprasi; assembly: GCA_028658305.1. NCBI lineage: Eukaryota > Metazoa > Chordata > Mammalia > Rodentia > Muridae > Pachyuromys > Pachyuromys duprasi. The sequence goes on from CM053764.1 coordinate 49,371,874, forward strand.
AGGAACAATGAAAATGGAGGTATATGTCAGGTGTGGTGATATGCGCCCCTGGTCCTAGCTACTTGGTGGGCAGGGGCTGGGGAGCTGGGATGCCACAGGTGGGTTTTAGAGCATCCTGGGTAACACTGCAAAACTCTTTCACAGAAAGTGGGTAGGGCCTCTATGGGAGAGTCCCTCCCATTCTTTGGAAAGACAGCAGACGTTGTCCCAGATGCTGGGGGAATAGTATCAATGTATGGCTCCAAAATGGCAATGGGCAGAGCCCAGGAGGCCATATCAGGACTCAACTCTGCAAACCCAGAGCAGATCCAGGGCAAGGAAATGTACGGTGAAGCTTTGGACCCAGCATGTTGCTTCTCATACTAGGTTGAAGACAAGCATCCTAACAGCCCACGTTTCACCTGAGCCAAGGAAAGCGTTGCTATTCCAGGGGGTCAGTTCAAGCAAACAGTACTCCTGTAAGGGTCGCCTCTTCCCAGTGAGCACCAGAGGCTCATCTACACCTGAAATTAGGTTTTAAACATGAGAACAACAATACTCATGAAGAGAATTTCCACCCTCCCCTGAAAAATAACAACAACCACCAACCCTCCAAGTGTCTAGAAGCAAAGGTACAGCCGGGATTGACTTGGGGCTGCCGAACTACACAGGGGGATTCTCTTGTAGCCTAGTAAAGCTGACTAACAGCTTTTCTGTTGTCCGTGCTCACAATGACAGCCTGGATCTGGCCTGACCGGACCATGCTCTGGTAAGTCCCTATAGTCCCAGTGACTCAACAATTCAGATTTCCACATTCCTCTGTCCATCTCTTCGATAGAATCCTGTTCTCCTTCTACCTGCTTCTTTCTCTGGCTCTCTCCCTCTATCACAGGTGGCCCTATGCTCTTCTTCCTTAAAAAAAAATGTTACAAAAATACTGCAGACACATGGAAGGGTGAACGTTTGTTTTAATATGACACCTTTAGACCCACCACCACAGTGTAAGTGAGAGGCAGCTCTCTAACCCCAGGCCCTGCCCTTCTGAGACAGAACGTTAACACTCTCTTCCGTTCTCCCTGGAAGGAATTCACACAGAGTCAAGCCCAGCAGGTCAGAGGATCACTGAGAGCTGGACTAGGCACTTCCTTACCTCACTAAGTCATTGGACCCCTCTGTGACTGCCCAGGAATGGGGGGGGGGAACTATGGCATCTCCCACCCCCCACCCCTGCCAAGTAGCTGGGACCAGGACACTGCCTGGCTTGGACAGAGAAGGAGTAGGTGCTAGATGAGGGCCTCAGCTCATCCTGGAGCCCTTTGTGGCACAGGCCTTGGAAGGGGACAGCGGGCAGGGCTGTTGGCACGGCCTGACCAGTGGCTCATTGGATGCCCTCTTGTGGCAGCAGAGTGGACACTAGAGGCTGAGTCATCAGGATGAGCACATGGCAGAAGCCAGCCAGCCAGCAGGGAAAGACGGAGCACCAGGCTGTACACACTTGAGAAGGGCTGGTGCAGTGTGAATGGCCTCTGTATCTAAGGGACCACACTCCTCACATCTTGGGGCTTTTCCTTTGTCTCAGTAGCCGACTTCCACCTTGGGAGCATCTCACTTTCCCTTTCTTAATAAACTGCTTCTATTGCTATTTCACGTGTCCCTGGTACAATCCTTTGTCACAAAATTGGAACCCTCTGAACTCAGACCTGTAGTCCAGCTCTAGGCATATCCTTCTGTTTCCTTTTTTAAAAATCTCTTTTCTTGATATGGACCAAAAGCCTAAACACATTTTCTCTGAGACTCTGGGCTTTCTCACTGTTTTTCTGACCCTTAGCCTCTTAAAAAAAAAAAAAGCCATGATTTTTCTCATTGTCTCCCTCTTCCTGGAAGGTTACAACCTGCCTGGCCTGTTGATTCTCTCCCAAAGTCTAATAAAATTGTTCTCAAGTTTCTGTTTGTGTCTGTTTCTAAATTCTCTTATCAATAAGGCTAAGAACTCAAACCAGAATCTGGTTCCCTGTAGCACTCTGAGCTGCAGCCTCCCGCCCAGAAGACCATGGGGCTGCCACCAACATCTCAAGACAGAGGAGGAAGTTCAGAACTACAATAACCCTTACGCTTCCATATGTTCCTCCAAATTTCCCCTAAGTCTGCTGAAGTCTAAGCCTGGTTGGTCTTTTATGTTGCCAGGCCTTGCTTACCCTTGCCACGCCTGACTACGATCCTTCAGCAGACCGTGGAGGACTGTGAAGCCCTCTGAGAAGCAAGATTAGGGAGGCCAGACACCTGGCTGACACCTCTGTCTCTGCCTGGGACACCTTTACCCCATTCCTGCCTATCTTCCCCAGGCTCAGGTGTTTGACCACTTGGTCCCCAAGTGGCTGATGCCACTTTTGGGGAAGGTTGTGGATGGGAACTGCTTCCAGGTGTGGTTCTTGGAAGGTAGCTCAGCTTTGATTCTGACTCCGGATGAGCTCTTTTCTTCTTGATTGGTGTCCTGTGAGAAGGTGCCGCTGTAAGCTCTAATCACCATGGGCTGACCCATTCCGGCTGCATGCTTTCCCTCTATGATGGGCTGTAAGCCATGGCATTCAGCCAAAGGAAACTTCTCCTTCCTTGCATGGCTTTTGTCAAAATCTTCTCATAGCAACAAGGACAATCACTACTACAAGTAATGGTGAAATGTGGAAGATAGAACCAAGATTTATATCTATCTATCTATCTATCTATCTATCTATCTATCTATCTATCTATCTATCTATCATCTATCTATCTATCTATCTATCTATCTATCTATCTATCTATCTATCTGTATATGCCACTTGCTATCATATTCCCTTAGTAAACACCTAAGGAGCAAATCTAACAAAATATGGGCACACCCTTCACTGAGAAATACAAAACAACACTGTGATAAATTGGGGACTTAAATAAATGATGGAAGTACTATTTTAAGGACCGAAAGAAGTGATAGAGTTAATATGTCTATTTCCTCCAGTTTGATCTACAGATTCCATGCAATGCTTATCAAAATCCCAGATTTATGCCATGGTGCACACACATACACGTGTGTGTGTGTGTGTGTGTGTGTGTGTGCGTGCAGATGTGGAGACTCTGACAAGTGATTCTAAAGTGATATGAAAATTCAAAGGCTCTAGGCTCGAGAAAGTGGTGACAAAAAGTAAACCTGGGGAAATGGCATGACCAGATAACAACCCTTCCACCACAAAGCTATAGAATGGCAAAGCGATATGGGTTCAGGGTTAAGACAGGGGGCAGGTGGAAGATGACACAGAAATGGGTGCGTTTATGGTGACCTGGAATGAAGGCTGCACTACACTTCAGTGGGAAATGATGGTTTTGCAGTGAACAGTGCTGAGCCAGTTAGTTGCCTACATTAAAAAAGCACAGAGCTCTACTGCATGCTAAAGAAAAATTAATTTTAGAGGGAATATAAGCCTAAACAAAAAAGATAATAAAGCTGTAAAAGAAACCTTGGAGAATATATCCAAGACCTTGAATAGCAGAAAAAGTCCCTTAGCAGGACAGAAAAATCATTAGTTATCAGTGAAAAGACTGATACATTGGGCATGATTTAAATTAAGAATGTCTGTTCATTAAAAAAAACATTAAAAAATAAATAAAAGAAAGCCATGCAGTGAGAAAAGGTCAATGGCAAAGAACACATCCAGATATACCAAGAAAGACAACAAACAGCTATTAATTCAAAAACATGGAATGTTTGAATAGGCTTTTCATGAAAGAGGGTAGCAGAGTGTCCCATAAACACACAACTGTGCAAATGAAAAAAAAAAAAGCAGAGCCATAGTGACACATCACACTCTGGCCAGAGGAGCAAAGTAAGATATCAAGGCTGGTGAGGATTGCAGCACCTGGCACTCACAAACTCCTGGGAAGCATCAATCAACACACCTACTTCAAAGAGCATTTGGCATCACTTATAGAAGCTATACAGCCTTGTACCATATACAACTCAGCAAATCCACACATACAGGTATGAAGGAAGCGGCAGAAAGGTATTTATGTACACATTCAAGAGAAAACATCAGTAAATGTCTCCATGGAAGCCTTTAGCAAAGTAGTCTCACATGAGATGTGACCCAAATGTCAATCAATAATAAATCTGGGGAAAAAAAGGTGTCATGGTCACATGCCATGGATATTGTTTAATAAGGAGAGTAAGCCCTGGCATTGTCTACAGCGTGGATAGGTCTCAGGATGTGTTGTCAGGGAAATATAAAATGGATGAACATGATGAGACCCCACTTACGCAATGTTCAAAACAGCAGCCATTGTTTTGTACTGATGTCAGGATAGTCACTATGGAGAGGGGACTGACTTGTAAGAGGCAAGAGGCAGTCGCCTAGAATAGCAAGAACAATACAGAACATGGTTGTTGTTTGACTCTGAGAATGTTTATCTATATACAAATTCAGTGTGTTACACGTTTAAGATTTGGGTACTACTTTATAAAAAAAGGTATGTATGTTGGAGGGTATCACGAGGAGGGACAGAATCACAACTAGAGATAGGATGGACAAGGACTACACAAGCAGGTTTTAATGAGGGTGGACAGCTGGCCTCCATGGCCCGTCTTGTGCTCAGGAGTCTCAGGAACACAGAACAGAATTGTAGTCATGAGGCTACTGCATCAAGGGGTAGCTACCAAAATACTATGGTGCCTTCAACAGTACCTCGTCCACTTTGAGGTGACAAACAAGTGAGAGTGGTTCCCTCAAGCCATGATGCCAAGCTGCCTCCACAGAAACCAGAGCACAGATAGACACTGGAACCACAGAGGTCTGCCCCTGATTTAAACTACTGTAGAAGAAACTAGTAAAATGAGTTTTCTCTTCTTCCTTTATAAAAAGTAAGATGTCCATAGGCAGTTATTTCCCAAAAGGCAGGGGCAGAGAAATATCTCTGCTGACCCTGAGGGCTGGGTGGGTCCTTACCTGGTTAAGAGAACTGTGGCTTTACAGTTCATT
>CM053764.1:49376955-49393102 GCA_028658305.1 Pachyuromys duprasi
CCCCTGCCCCGTTCAACTTGTTGAAGTACTGATATTCGTTTGCCTTTAGCAGTCTGGCATTCTGGCTTCCCTCTCCCACCCTTTGTGTCTTCCGTTAGGGTGGTTCCATAGTCTGTTTGGCTCTGCTCTCCATCTGTCCCGTGAGCAGTGTTGTGGTGTTCCACGTTATACTGTTTAAAAATAAAGTCGCAAAAGCAACAACCAAATAGACGAGAGCCTGCAAAAACAGCAGCTGTTGCCCATAAGGAAAAATTTAAAGCACCCCCTGGATGTATTGCTAGAGAGAAGGAGAACATGAGAGATGGAGCCAGGGGCGGGGGGGGGGGCGCCTCAGCCAATGGGGATGGTGCGCCCCTCTCTGATGCAGAGGTGGTGGATGCTCCAGGCATCTGTTGCTCAACCCTCAGGCTGGAGATGAGAGTGAGCAAGTGAAAGGGGCCTCAGAGGCCTCTGGTCTCTGGAGCCTTTGAGCTTTGCATCCTGAGCAGAGAGTGTGTCATCTGCAAAGCAAGCTACCAGATCCCAATGTCAGTGAGGGAAAGGACAAAAGTTTCACATGGATTCTGCCAATCGACTAGCTTGAGGTGGCTGAACTAACAAAATACAACGTTGTTGAAAGCTCACAATAACATTTATTTTAAGCAGCAATGTCACATGCCACTGGGAGCATAGCAAAGTTCTTCGAACTTTAAAATATTTGTTTCACTGGTACTGTCAAGAAAGAGAGAGGCAGCCAGCCTGGTGGATCTCACCTAAATGCCTTGATCTGGGTGGCAGAGGCAGGAGTTCAGGACAGCCTGAGCTACTTAAGATCAAGAAAGGAAGATGGCTGGGGAGATGGTCCAGTGAGTACAAGCTAGCTCTCCAAGCATGAGGACCTAAGTTTAGACACCCAGCACCTATGTAAAGAGCTTGGAACAGGCATGTGAACACCTATAACCCCAGAGCAGTGGGGCGGGCAAAGGCAGGAGGATTGCAAGGGATTACTGGCTGCCAGTCCAGCCAAAAATCCAAATAAAAAGTTCAGGTTCGCAGAAAGATCCTGTCTCTGGGTAATAAGGTAGAGAGTGATAAAGTAGGGCATCCAATGTCCTCCTCTAACTTCCACAACCCTGCACATACAACACATGCATGCAGACACACAACCCATGCATGTAAACACACAACCCATTCATGTACATACAACCCATGTATGCCTACATACAACGCAGCATGCACACATACACACATGTACACTGAACAAATAGTATTTTTTATTAAAAGAAAAGAAACAGGCAAGGAAGGAAACAGCCTACAGGTTAGGAGACCCTAAAGACAATCAGTATTCCCACATGGTAAAGGATTTGGATAGCTATGTCTTCAAAAAAGAAAAAAAGATATAAACAGCCAGTAAACACTTGGGAGGATATTCATCATCATTTGGCACCAAGAAAATGTAAACTAAATGCACTGTGAACTGCCCCCATGCAGCCAATAGGATGTCTGGAATCTACAAGCCAGCTAATAGCAAGAGAAGACAAAGTACAAAGACTGGAGCCCTCACATAGTGCTGGGGAGGGGGACCGCAAATGGTGTGTCCCTGATGGTTTCCCAGTAGTAGAGTGTTGTGCCTAGTGTGCAAAAGGCCGTGGGTTAAATGCAGAGTCTTCATGTGATTCAGTGACTGAACTTCCAGGTAGAGACATATACCCCCAAAGAAATTATATGTCTACATACAAACTTTTATATACTTACAGCAACAATACTAAAAATAGCCCAAAGTGACAAATAAAATATTCATACAATGGAAATTGTCTAGCCACAAAAATAAAATTTGGAACACACTACAACATGGATGTACCTGAAGCATTATGCAAAATGAAACAGCCAGTCACAAAAGGCCATATGCTATACGATACCATGCCTGTGGACTATCCAGAATAGGCAAATCCATAGAGCCAGAAAAGGAAATGAAACTGTTGTCAAGGCTGGAAGGAGAGGTGAATGGGAAATGGTTTCTGGTAAGAATGGAATATGCTTAGGGATGCCTGGAATGTTTTGGAATTAGATAATGTCTAAATCCATGAATTCACTAAAAGGCCATTAAATTATATGTTTTAAGTGTGCAAATTGCATACCACATAAACTGTATCTCAACTGAGCCATTTAAGAAAAAAACAAAACAAAACACAGAGATTAGATTCCTGGGTAGAGACTTCCTAACATTCAGGGAGCTCTGGGTTAGCACAGAAAATTAAGTACATAATGGCTGGGTGTGGTGGGTCATTCCTATAATCCCAGCACTGGGACACTGAAGCAAGAGGGTTACCATTAGTTTGGGGCCAGCCTGGGCTACAGCTTGAGACCCTTTTCTCAACCACCTTTCCCAGAAATCAACAAATACATTTTTAAAGTTCATATATAGACACCCAAAATAATCAACTCAGCAATGGCAGAAGAAAATAAAGCTTTTGGAGGACTGAATCTATCCAACTTTGAGACTTGCTATAAAGTTACAGTGTGATATCGATAAAGTTAAGACAGTGTGATATTGACGAGACAACTGAAAAGTAGAGCAGTGGAAGAGAACAGGGAGCTTAGAAACAGGTAGAGGGAAGGGAATGCAATGGATAAACAGAGATGGTCACAGGAAATGCTGCAGCAACAGCTGGACACCCACAGGCACATGATGAACTAGACACGGAGCCTACAATTCTTAAAACATGCTAGGCATGAATGTAATATAGAAGATCATAAAAACCGCACAAGAGGAGAAAACTGTGATGAAGCTGGGTGTGGCTGTGGTGTCTCTTTACAATACCAAAGGTTCAACACATGAAAAAAAAATGACCAAGAAGCTGAAATCCAAAGGAGAACTTGTTCTCTGTGACCAGCGCCACCAAAAGATTGAGAAGACAAGCCACGCACTAGAAGAATGGATCATAATGACATTTGGATAAGGGATTGTTATCCAACATACACAAATAATTCTTAAAACTCCACCATAAGAAATGGACAACCCAATAAAAACGGGCAAAATACATGAAGAAACACCGTTCTGAGGAAGAGACACAGATGGCAAGCACGTTTGTCAGCTTTTTTGCACTGTGACAAATCACAAGACAAGCAATGTTAGAGGAGGGAAAAAATGTATTTTGATTCACGCCGTTAGACCCCGGTGATGTGGCTTCACTGCTCCTGGGCCTGTGGTGAGGCACATCTCCACACTGAAGAGCAGATTGTGGGGCAGAGCAGCCTGCTTCATGAGGAGAGAGTGGACCGGAAGAGGAGGAACACCTGCTAATATATGCATATGTACTGGGCACACCCCTAGTGAACTACTCCCTCCAACTATGCCCTGCTTCCTGCAGCTTCCATCACCACCAAGGGTCCACCCAGCTATCAACAGATAAGCCCAACGATAAGGTCAGAGACTTCATGATCCAGTGACCCTACATTTGAACATTGCTGCATTTAGGGGGAACAAACCTTCCACACATGAGTTTTAATTGAACATTCCAGATCCAAATTATAATTCAAGAAAGCATATGAAAAGGATTCTACAACACCATATGTCCCTAGAGAACTAGAAATTAAAACAAAAATGCAATGTAACATAGACAAATAGAAATGGCTCAAATCAAATTACTAACAATGGGAATCATGGTGAGGGTGAAATGATCTGCAGCTGGCTAGAATGCAAAACGGAAGCCTGGGGAGACAGTTCAGTTAGTAAGAAGCCTGGCATGCAAGCATGAGGATCTGAGTTTGGGAGCCGAAGATCCACATAAAAGACAGGCCCACTCTATTGCTACAAGGGTAGAAAGAGATGAAACTATAGAGACCACTAGCCCATCTATCCAAACGAATGGGCTCCAGGTTCAGTGAGAGACCCTGTCTCAAAGAATAAGGTACAGAATGACCAAGGTAGACACCAATGTCAACTTCTTCCTTTATACACACACACATGCCCATTTGAATGCAGAGTACACATATCCATGTGAACACATACATATAACACACACAAAAATGCAAAATGATAAAGTCACATTGAGTAATAGTTTGATAATTCCTTGCTAAACTAAATATACTTTTACTCTATGAATCAGCTCATTTATGCCAATAACCAAAAACTTATGCACACACACACACAAATCTGTACGCGAACATTTTAACAACTTATTTATAAATTCCAAACTTGGAAGTGATGAAGATGTCCTTCAAGGTATCAAGGGGATGTAAGCTATAAGATACAGAGGTCATGGAATATTACTGAATGCTGAAAAGAAGTGAGCTATGAAGCCATGAAAAGACATGCAGGAAACTTCATGGGAATTACTAAGTGAAAGAAGCCAGTCTAAAAAGTCTACAGACTGTATGAGTCCACCTAAATGGCACTACAGAAAATTAAAAGCTAAGGAGACAGTAAAAATATTTATGATTGGCAGGGATTATGGAAGGTTGGCTAGGTGAAGCATCAAGCTTTAATGATACTATAACAGTACTATGAGTAGTACATGTGTCTTAGCTTTTCTGTTGATGCGACTTTAAAAAACCACCATATGATAAAAAGGACCTTGGGAAGGAAGGAATTTATTTCAGTTTACAGCCCGTAGTTTATAATCCAGGAACTCAAGGCAGAATACTGGAGGCAAAGGCCATGGACGGGTGCTGCTTACTGGATTGTTCCTCTGGCTTGCTCAGCCTGCTGTTCATGCCATCCAGGACCACCAGCCCAGGGGTGGCACCACCCACAGTGAGCTGGTGAGCTGGAAGTCCCTTCACACTAATCATCAAGAAAATGCCCTAAAGACTTGCCGTTGGGCCAGTCGTGTGTAGACATTTTCTCAGTCAGGAACCCTAACTTGTTTCAAAGACACTTTTCAAGCTTGCAGAATAGTCAACACAAGCGTAATGTAGCCCATGGCTTTCAATTAATGACAAACTACCAGTGTAGGTTCATTCATTGAGAAAAGTACACTATTTAATGGGGAATGATAATTAAGAGGAGTGATAATAGGGAGAGGATGTAAAGACAGGAGGTCGATGGAAAAACTCCTGTACCTCTGTTCAATTTTCCCATAAATATAAAAAGTGCACTCAAAAGATAAGATTTATTAATTGTAAAAATCAGAGCCAAGAGACAAAAGGGCCCAAGTTAATACTTCATGGGTGAGATGCTGGTGCACAGGACAGGCAGAGGTCAAAGTGGCGTGTTACTGCAGACAAGGCGATCCTGCTGGGTCTTGCTGGAGTGAATGTGGAAAGGAGGGTTGACACCAGAGTGAGGCAAAGGAACACAAGCTAAGTTCAAGGAAAGTACTGCCCCTTGCTATGTCTCTAGGCTGGACCACTGGCAAGTGTGAGGGAGTCACAAGGACCCTCTTAAGACCTGGCTCAGACTCACCGGTGATGTCTTTTCCTCTTAGAAGGCCAAGGATGCCTCTTTGTTACATCATCCGCATGGTTTGCATACTCTCCTCGTCCACTGTCCTCACAGGGCCCAGCATCTCATCACCTGAAGAGCGTGCTCCCCAGGAGCCAGAGTGACTGGGACACACTTGCCAGGCCTAGTGTGGTGCAGGGGAGGACAGCAATGACAACGCTCAGGAGAAGGTAAAGTGCCACACAGAACATAAGAGAATCCTGCATGAGCCAATGGTGGCTGTTCTTCAGGTTCTAAGGGAAGGGTGGTGACATTGGCACAGAGGCCTGGTACTTACTCAGCAGGAGTTGATAAATATAAAGCCTTTGGAAAGTGATAAAGCTGGCGTGTTACAGGAACAGAACAGAGGTCAGGTGACTTTACAGTGACATGATTCCAAATGCCACTGTCCTTAGCCTTGCAGGCTATTAGTTTTATTATTGTTGATTTCTTTGTGTGTATGAGTGTTTTGTCTGCATGTATGTATGTGCACCATGTGCATACCTAGTGCCCACTGAGGTCAGAAGAGGTTATTAGACCCCCTGGAACTGGAATTGCAGAGAGTTGTGAGTTACTATGTGAAACTGAACCCGGGTCCTCCACAAGAGCAACAAGTGCTGTTAACCACTGAGCTGTTAACCACTGAGCTGAGCCGTCTCTCCAGCCCCTGAGGCTTTTTATTCCTAGCTACACAGCTGATTGTTTTTCTCATCCCCAAGCCACTCAATGCCAAGGGACTAACTAGACCAGAACAGCTCACTGCAGGCGAATCCCAAAGGGACCCAACCACTCCTGGGAGAACAACATGCCTTGAGGAAGCACCGAGATAGACCCACTCACCAGTTCCCCCAGTATTGTAGCAGTTCTTTTAAGAGTTATTTTCTTGGGCTGAAAACACCAGCTATTTTTGCAGAGGGCCCAGGCTTGGTCCTTAACACTCCCCTCAAGCCCACAACTACCTGTAACTCCAGATCCAGAGAACCTGACACCAGCCTCCACAGAAAGCAAGCACACACACGGTGCAGTGAAAATACGCTCAGCCTTTCTCCTCCACAGAGCCATTCCTACACACACACACACACACACACATACACACACACACACACACACACACACACGCACGCACGCACGCACGCGCGCAAGTAACTCTCCTCTTGCTCACCCCAACACGTACCTATGCCCTTACAGCCAGACTTTACAAAGGAGAGAAAAATATGTAATAGCTGTCCTTTCTCCTCCCCCTCCACAATTCTCTCTCTTGTCCTTCCTTCTTTCATCCCCGCCCACCCCCATAGTAGAGAAGATCCACTCTTGCCTTCTTGAGATGACTTCTCCCTTCTCCCACAGGCCCAGGGAGAACGAATGGCTGCTATTGTATTTTCTCAATAACACCTCTATGTTTTTAGAACACCCTGCACTCATTAGCATCTCATTACTCTTAACAGAAATGAAGCAAACACTTTTAACTTATGCCAAATCTTGGAAGAAAGCAGCATATTTTAGTCAACAGTAAAGAGACAGGGTGCAAAAGCATGTGCTTTAGCTGAATTTATATGCCCATCTCCATTATAAAGTCTATGTAGCATGAAATTCTAAAGTCCACTCTTAAGTTTTGTAGCATTAAATGCATATAGATTGCTGTATAATCTCCTCCACCCATCTCTATAACTTTTTACATCTCCCCCCAACACCTTTGAAAGTCAGAATGTCATCTAAATATCTATATCTATAATAATGAATTCAGTATAAAATCATCCCCAAAACCTGTTCTACTGAGGCCAGTCACACAGTCCTGCTCACAGTCACTGCCTACTTTTCTTGATTTATTTACCTGTAGGGTGTGGGTGTGTGTTTGTGGGTGTGCACAAGTGCATGGAGGACAGAAGGGGGCAGCAGGTGTCTTCCTCCACACTCTCTGCTGATTCCCACGAGGCAGGGACCCTCCTTGACTCTGGGCCTCCTGCCTTCTTGCCTAGGCTGGAAACCACCAAGCCCAGTTAGAGAAAATAGTGATGACCATGACAGTATGAATGCCTGTGAGATTTGATGCCACACAAGGTCCAAACCCAAACCCCTGCAAAGATTTGCTCATTATTCCCAGCTGCCTCTCTGTGAGGCAGGTCCTATCCCCATCTAGACTCCAGCTGGGGACGCTAATGTGGAAGTCTCTTCTCAGGTCACATAGTTGTAAACAGTAAAGAACTGACTCAGGCCCAGGCAGCAGGTTGCAGGGGCATGTTTGCAAATCTACACAGGGCACTGGGGTTGCCTCCCTCAAATGGCAAGTGGACATGACTGCAGGGTGGGGAGGGAGGAGATCTGATCAAAGGATCGTCTCCATCCTCAGCAGTGGACCCCACTACTGAAGCTGCAGAGTGGATAAGCAGGTCCCTGTCAGGGTGAGCGACTCAGAGCAGGACGGATGGTTGAGGAGATGCAAGTACAGCCTGGTCAGGAGGACACTGCAAATAATGCAGATGAAAGCCAGATGGAGCGATGAAGATGGCCCCAACTTTCCCCAGGAAGACAGCCTGGCCTGACGGTGCTAGCCAGTCTTTGCCTCCACCTGCTTGTCATCCCTAGATGTAGTGCAGAGCCCACTGCCTCGGGCTATCACCTCTGGCTGATCATCCTGGAGGACATAAAATTTGCTTTTGAACCAAGTAGCCAAGGCTCTTCCTTCCACAAGTTCAAGTAGTTGGAGATGGAAGATGCTTGAAGTCAAGACTGAACAGTTCGTTCCTAGTGGGTGTGACCTGCAGAACATCTGGGGATATATTCAGCTGACAAAGCTGTTTGGACCAGGAATGGCTGGACAAGCATCTCAGAGCTACAGATCACTGCACGCTGCTTCCAGTCAGAGAAGAGAGATGCTGGTGCACTTCCCAGAAACATCTGCCAGACGTCTCCTCAGACTGGGTCCTGAAGAGCACCTTCAGCTGCCTTTCTCAGTTCCTTCTTGCAGGCAGCTGTGCCTTATGGTGGCAAAGAACAAGAAGATCCACTCCTTCATTTGTATCACTTCTCTAGTTCCAGGGGAGGGATTGTTTTCCTGTCTCTCCTGAAGTGGTTTCTATGGACACTAGATTATACTATTTGAATTTCATCCATCTCTTTGCTTCTTGTTTCTCCTTTGCTACAGGAAATTCAAATGATCCTGAAAGCCTTGGTGTTTTTCTGTATGTTAGTTGGCTATTGTTGTTATTGCCATTATTAGAACGGACCAAAATAAAAAATGAATAGGAAACAAACTGACCAATTTTTAAAGTTTTACTGGCTTTCAGACTGCAATGAAACAGAAGTCCTACTTAACTCAGTCCTGCTTTCCAATAAGGATTTCCAGCAGAAACCCTTGCACTAGTCTTTTCCCTAAGAACTAAAGAAAAAAATAGGACATGAGGGGAAAAAGAGGTATGGGTAACCTAGGAAGTACAAGTGATATCGCTACTCAGAAATGTGACATTAAAATGGAGCATCATGATGACAAAATGGAGCACCATGATGTCACAATATACAATTGTGATGATACAATGGATCATTTGATGGCAAAGGGGAATCATTTGATAACATCAGTGGGAACTGTGATGTCACTGTGCAGGTTGTGATGTCATGGTTAAGCATTATGGTATCAAAATCACTCCATGATGTCACTATTCAGCACTGTGACATCAAAATAGAGCATTATAATGGGACAAAGGACATTATGGTGTCACTATTCAGCACTATAACATCAAAATAGAGCACTATAATATAATGGACATTGTAATATCACTATTCAGCATTGAGGGATCAAAATGGAGCATTATAATGTCACAATGATAGCACAAAGATTGTGGTGTCACAATTCAGTATCATGATGTCACAATGGAGTACTATAATGGTACAATTCAGTATGGCTGCAGACAAAAAGGAGTCTTTTCTCCTCTCTCCCCCTTCCTTCTGAGTAGAGGGCAGGAGTCTCAGGAAAACACCCGGGGAGAGTTTAGTAAAGGCATCTGCTTCTTCTGTCATGAAAAGCCCATCCTAACGGTTCTGTAACGAAGCCATGGCCGAGGGGGAATGGATTCCAAACAGAGAGGGCAAAGGAGAGCTTAGCAGAGAGCTGTGTCTAAACCTTGAGCAAGAAAATGACCTTCAGTAAGGTTAACTGGGCAGAGAGCGCTGTCAGAACTGAGTGGGAGCCCAGGCAGGCCATGACAAAAGCAGCTACTCTCATTCTGACTACAGAGCAGCCATGGCCTCGATAAAGGCAGGAGTGCCCCTCACCTCCTTGCCTGTGCTGGCCTCATTTTCCATGCCTGTCCCATAGGAGCCATGGGCTACATCATCGCCAACACCAGTGACCAGATCTGGCAACAGATGACTTGTAAAGAGTCGCTCTAAGAGCATATGCTTTCATGCAGACTCTGAGGGATCCTTGCCTGGGAAAAGGCTGTGGGGCCTGGAACCTTGATGCTCATGGGAGGGGCAAACTCTCTGAGGCCTCTCCTTGCCCTCACCTCTGCCTCCTCCTCCCCAGCAGGGCCCCTTCTTGCTGTCCCACCCCACCCACTAGCTTGAGAGCAGATGCCAAGGGCGGAGGAGGCTGTGGCAGGAAGAAGGAGAAGCCGCGCCCTGGCACACTGTGATCGCTACCCCATCCCCCACGCATCTGCCTACAGCCTTTCTTGGACAGCAACAGTAAGGAGGCTCTGTGAAGCCAAGCCCGTATGTCCTTTAGCTCAGAATTTATCTCCCTCTCTGTCTCTCACGCACACCTGCGCGCTCACGCTCACACCGCAAGCACAGACTCACATTCTCTCTCACACACTAGATTTTAGCACAAGGATATTTTGTTCGTCCTCCCTTGTCCCCTGACCCTCACAGAAGGAATCCATCTGGCTCTCGGGTAGCAACCACAGAGCTTCAAACCATCTGGAGAGACAAGCAGAAGACAAGCGGGGGAGTGCCGCCAGGCTGAGGTACAGGCAGCCAGGGTCAGGAGAAAGGGAGGGAAACCAGGGAGGCTGCCAGATTCCACTGAAACCGACGTGCTCCTCCCACAAACCCAGCCTCCCAAGTGCCCCCAGGCCCCACAAATTTATAGGACAGCTCTCCACGAACCCCTGGCCTGTCTGATCCTTGCCGGACTCCATCAGGACTCCACCAGTGCCCACTTGGGTGATATCAAACACAGCCACACAAAGTCTAATTTTAATGCTCATCTTCCCTGGCCACGGCTGTGTGGTTTCTAATTATTTTATTCCCAAGATTTACCTTGATGGATAGTTATACATTTTCCAATTTACTGTACAGTTGCTTATAAAGTGGCCTTTAGGAAAAAAAAAACTGTGTGGATTATTCCACATTGTTAATTTCCCAAGCTCTAAGGAGAAATTTGTGGATAATCATGCTCCCTGGAAGCTCCGACTCAATCCCTATTTCCTTTAATACTAATAAAATGGACAGTTCATTTATAAGAAGTTCCCTAAAAGAGGGTATTGAAAAACATTATATTTCTTTTTAAGTTGTTAAAGGGCATAAATCCATTACTCAGATAGAGATCACTTAATAATTTAATGTCTTCAGCTTGGCATTGTTCCCGGAATATTTTCTCTTTATCTGTCTTTATTTTCAGGTTGGAACAAATGACAGAATAATCAGCCTGGTTGGCGGGAACTGCTTTAGACTCCGCAGGCAGGAGCTGGGATGACTTGGGGGATCCAGATTGAACAGCACGAGGGAACTCCTATCTGCCTCACTAAGCTTCAGTCCACATGCTTAGGAAGGCAAGGCGTGGGTAGCAGGGTTTCGGGGGATAGGAGTAGAGGGACTAGGCCTTCTTGTGGCCTCCCTGTGAGTAAGAGTGTGCCAGAGGTCAGGCCAGTGGAAGCAGGAAGCAGCCCTGACATTGGCCACTCCTGTCTCCCAGCCCTGCCTTGGACAGAGGAGCAGGTGGGAGGGGTCTGAGAGAGAACCCTTCTGCAAGGTGGATTAGTTTGCACTTTCTAAATAAAATCATTTACATGATGCATTAACCCAACCCTGCAATTAAAATCATTAACATTTCTTTGTGCAGATTAGCAATAAAGAGAACATAACTGCGGAATCAACATTTCCTCTCACGGGCTTTATCACGCGCCAACCTGAAGAGGGCTTGGAAGCACACTCCCTGGATCCCAGCTGGCTAGTCCGAATAGCTACCTCAGTGAAGCACCCAAAGAGAGCAAGCGGTTGGGAGGAGATTGGATTGGAGAGAAGGGTGTCTGTGTTTCCTGGACCTCTCTGACCGCAGTCCTTTTCTCTGCTCCTGTTTTTCCTATGAAATAAATCTGAAGGATTAAAACGCTGTTGAAGAGTTATCTCTAGTTCCCCATCACAGAACCTGTGGACTGCCATTATGTCCAGGACAGCTTGCTTATTCATAATTAGCTCTAGCACATGTTGAGGGAGCACAATCAAGAGGTCACCTCCAGAGCAGGGAGGAAAGCTGGAGAAGAGGGGTTCGGAGCACTTATTAAGGCTCCCAGAGCAGGAGGCAGCCAGGAGTGTGGCTGCCTCTTCAGGCCCTACCTAGGCAGGAGGACCACCACAAGGAGGCTTATGGACCGGATCCAGCCTCAACCACCAGGGACAGTAGTCAGTTCCCCTGCAGAGGGCCACAGCCAGGGAGGCCAACAGTAACACCAGCGAATACATCTCAGAAACTCTCAAGTGTGGCTGGCTTTTTTCTGAGAATAGTTGGCTCGTTTCTTCTATATCAGGTATCATGTCCACTGTATCAGTTATTTGTTGCTGAGACAAGATACCTGACAGGGGCATTCAAAGGGGAAGGCTTTTGTTTTGTTTGTTTGCTATAGCTTCAGCCCACCATGGCAGGAAAGGCATGGCACTCGGTGGAGCTCTTTACCACCTGGTGGGTCTGGCAGGACAAAGGCTGGTCTATAACCCTCAAAGACTCCCATCTACTGATCCAGCTCTACCAGCTAACCCTCTGTCCTCAAAGGACCCATGGCTTTCCAAGCTGGTGCCACCAGCCGGGTACAAAATATTCAAGGACATGTGTCTTTGGGAGACATTTCTGACTCAAACCATGACATCTATTCTCCCCCTTTCTAGAGAAAACTTCCTGTGAGAGTCCTTCTCTATGAACTAGTCGTCAGAGCCACCAATGACAGTCAATTCCTAAGATGAATCGCTCCCAGGGAAATTTTTCATTTAATTTTCCAAGCAGGATTTCGTAGCGCCCAAGCTGGCCTCAAATTCACTGCTTATCTGACAATGACCTTGAACTTCTGATCCTCCTGCTTCTGCCTCCTGAGTGCTGAGATTACAAGCCTGTACCACCACAATCCAGTTTTATGCGGTGCTCAGATCACACCCATAGTTTCTTCAATGCTAGGCAAGCACTCTACTGATGAAATCACCTTCCAACTCCTGGAGGTTTAATAACTTGGGACACCTTCCTCTTCCCACTAAGCCTCAACCCTGCTTGAACCTCAAGATCTAGCAAAAGCTCTAGTCTTCTGATGCCTCCTGTAACTTACACACACTGGTTTGCTCTGGGCTGACAGCGGTCTACTGTACAGACGCTGACATTGAGAACATGTTGTTTTGTTATATATCTACTGTGTTTTTACAGATGCCCACTCTTATAATTCATACTTTTAATAAAAACGAAGAAACGCTGACTGAAAAAATTAAAAACACATGTATGATGAAAAATAGGCCTTCCTACCTAACCCCTATTCCTCTCCCTCAGAAGAAGGCGCTGTTGTCAAGTTGTAGGGCAGACATACATACATTGCGGCAATCTGTGGCCCTGTGTTTACCTTCTAAATTCAAGCAGCAGCACATTGTACATTTGTCACATGGTGTATTTTCACAATCTGCTAAGCTTTGCTCTATGATCTGACATCAGATTGGCCTTGAGAATTACTCATGGACGCCTGAGAAGGACACATATTCTCTGGAGTTGGAGATGTGGCTACTACCTTAAGTACCATAGTAGACTTTTCATGCGTTCTACTTGCTTAGGGTCTTTTATCTATCAAGGGAGACAGTTGTTCATTTTTTTTTCCTTGTTTTTATGCCTGGATCCTGGATTTCTCTCTCTGTCTCTTTTTCACTCTCCGTTTCATATTTCTCTCTCTGTCGTTAATCATTAATATCAATGATTTTAATAACGTTAGTATTGTTTGTTAGCTTATTAAACTGTGGGTCACAACTCCATTGGTAGTAACTACACATGGGGAGCTGAGGAAAAAAAAATTGACAACAGTTAAAAGAATTCTGAATGTACAATGAGCAAAAGTAATTTCCAAGTCATATGCAAAATGAGCCTGAGGCGTGTCAGGCAGTGCTCACCGAGTTGAATTGTGGCCTGTGATTTACGGCATGCAGCCTTGGCTCTAGACATGTATGCACGTGCACTTTGCATTGTACACGGCTCCACATCACACTAAGCCAGTGAACGCTGCCTGAAATACCTCAGCTCAGATCCCAGACATGTCTGTAATAAACTGCTGTATGTACAAAGTTTCTGCTCTTATAAAGAAAACATAATGGCTCAGTTCTGGAAAACAAAGACTTCTGATATTTTCCTGCACTCCTTCCTCATCATGTAAACATCAGATTAGTATATATTTTTGGTGTGTTGTGTTAAATGTTTGATTTTAAGAATTGAAATAATATATACAACAACTAACATCACATGGTCTGAGAAGGTTGTGTTTATATATTTCGGAATATATAGACATACACATGTAAGAACAATTAAAGAAAAAGAGACCATGGATTTGAGAGAGTACATAGGGGTTGGAGAGAGAAAAGGGAAGGAGCTTAAATGATGTTATTGTATTTTCGTTTCAAAAAAAGTTTTTAATTGCTATTGTATTTACTGGGTGGAGTTTCAGACATAAACACAAATCATTAAATGAATTTCAGATTAGACTTTCCAGCAATTTCTGAAATGGCTATAAACACACTTCTGCCATTTTGCGTGACGTGCATTCTGAGAATTAATGATGGCAAAAATAAAAATATTTTTAACTCTGAAAAAACACTGAAGAAACTAAATCCTGAAATAGCAAATACTCACTCAAGATTTCATTCTTTACATAAAAGTAAACAACTATGCCCATCTTATTAACATGAAAATTTGTGGGTTTTTTTGTCTTTAACAAATGGTAAAACTATATGAATAACAGAAAATTGGTTTAAATTTATCATTTATTAGTAGTATACCTAGTTTCCAGTCTTCTTATCTGGGGCAATGTGATTCTGGGGTCAAAACGGATTGCAAATAAAAAGAAAGTTTGAGAAGCCTTGGCTATGTAATTAGCCACTGGCTGGCCA
This sequence comes from Pachyuromys duprasi, assembly GCA_028658305.1. Lineage (NCBI taxonomy): Eukaryota > Metazoa > Chordata > Mammalia > Rodentia > Muridae > Pachyuromys > Pachyuromys duprasi. The sequence goes on from CM053764.1 coordinate 49,391,696, forward strand.
AGGTCTCCGCTCCTCATTCCTCCACTGTCCTTTGTGCCCTCATGCAACGAGTTTCCTGTCTGAAGCACAGGTCTCAGGGATCCTTTGATGACTGTCTTCCAGTACAAACTCTGAGATTTTATTGTTCAAGTACATATTTCTACACCATTCATACTTACATAAAATTCCAAAATGAAATCCCATCAACATTTTGAAGTTGTCTTCTGGCGGCCACAGTTGCTGTGAAGAAGCCACCTCTGTCCACTTCTATTTCATGGATTCTGCTGTCTTTTCCTTCCTGGCTAGTTTAAGAGCTTTCTGTCGTTAATACTGCAAAAGTTTTCTCTTTCTAACAGATGTTGTACCTCCCTATACAGCCTTTGGTAGCTGCTAGCCTGTCCTATATTTTCTCAATTTTTCTTTCTCTGTGCTACATTCAGAATGACTTCCTCATTTCTGCTTCCATGCCTGTGTTTTCCCATCTTTCCCATCCAATCCCCATTCCTAGAGCCAAGTGTATCAAGAGCCCAGTGGAAAATCATTCTGGTTAAGTTAATCCGTACTTTGCTATAAAGCCAATGTCAACGCCTCCACAGCACTTAAACTCACAAATGAATACTTACTGCCACAAATTCGAAACAGACCTTTGCCTACGAGAAGGGTTTCATATATCTTTGTTCTGCAGGTGTAGGGGCCTTAAGGAAACAAAGTTATAGCTCAAGAAGTCAACAGAGGCACCAACTAAAACACTCTCTGGCCTCAGGGAACAGAACTTCAGGATTTTGTTTGACTTGAAAGAAGACTTCAAAGAAGAAATCACAGTTGGGTTGAGCCTTGGAACATAAAATGAGCATTACTGGGGGAGGGGTGGTAACCTGGAAGATCTAACCTGGAGCAGGAGACCAGCTCAATGAGAGCAGCAGGTGGGACAAGGGGAAGTGAGGATTAACTGCAGAAACTTCAGGTTGAATCAGAGTGTGAAAGTCAGACAGAAGCATCCTACCATTATCTTCGCAGCAGCAACATGCTGGCTGGTGAGTTTTTGATTGGGCAAGAGAGTCTGTTTCAGTCAGGGGCCAGCCATAGAAACAAAGCCTGGGTCAGGTAGCTTCAGAGAGGGAATTTGATACAAAACTATTTGTAAATATTTGGAATAAAAACCCAAGCACTGGATCATTGAGACCACACAGAGCAGTGACACAGGAAGGGACCCAAGCCAAGGAGGATATATTCCATCAAAACTAGACAACAAGCTAAAAATGTCTGAGAGCCAGGAAACCAGAGATCTAGACGAAGGCGAGGGAAAGGGAATCCTTGGGATGAGGATGAAAGATGATATCACCATCTCCACCATCACCTCCACCATCACCTCCATCACCACCTCCACCATCACCATCACCTCCACCATCACCTCCACCATCACCTCCA
>CM053764.1:49393602-49429216 GCA_028658305.1 Pachyuromys duprasi
CATGTTTGAAAGGACTAGGAAGAAACTTATCTACTTATAGGAATGTTAGGACTGAATTAATGATAAATGCACAGGGGGTGGGGGAAACCCACAGAAACCAAAGCAAAACAACAACATAGAAACAAAAAGCACAGCAGTTTTTAATTTTAGAAACAAACACACACAGAAGGAGTCAAGTAGCATGCTAACAAGCAAGTGATAACTGATGCTTAGTGATACAAACAAACACTCACTTGGCCTGGACCAGCATGCAAGGACGGTACTCTCAGGGAAAGAAGTGCACATCACCCAGGCCCAGTCTGGGCGCAAGGATGGAGGAGGGGGGAAGGAGAGTTAAGCCACCATCTTCTGCAAGAGAAGGTCATGGTTGCAGCAGAAAAATGAAAGCATGCAAGGTATGCTCTTAGAGATAGAGAAGTAGGGAGACAGCTAGAAATGAAAAATGGTATAAGGTGGGGGGAAATGCTATTTATTATTGTAAGTTTATTTAAGCTATGTGATCCCTTGAACCATGGACATATATTCCTTTTAGGAATAAAAACTAGAGCTAGGGATATGGCTTGGAGGTTCAGTGCCTGCCCTGAAGGTAAAGGTCCCAAGTTTGATCTCTAGCACCATAAAAGTAAGTAAGCAATTAAATATGTCAGCTTTGAAGAAAGACCAAACAGAGAAGCAATGAAGGGGCTGGGTTGGGCTGACACTGAGTATAAGAGAAAACACTGTGTGAGCCGGTGAGCTGGATACTGGGTATGGGCATATGTCCCCAAACCTTAGATATCTGAGGGCTACTTTGTGAAAGGAGAAAACCAACTTCTGCAGGTTGTTCTCTGTCCTCCACATGTGCGCTGTGGTATACCTCACCCCCTCGGAATAAAAATTTTAAAAAAGGATACACTGAAATTATACCAGGACAAAATAGCATTACTCTGGGGTCATAAGCAAGGATAGGTGTTTCTACTGTTAGAATATGCTACACTACGTTCAGATGCTAACAGTAAAAGCATCTTATAATTTTATTGCATACTTAAAAGGTATTTTATAGACTTCAACTATCATTCCCAATAAAACTTTAAGAAGCAGAATTAAAGGAACTTTCATTAATATCATAAAGCACCCAACTTTAAATTAGTAATAATTGCTCTAAATTCAGAACACATAAAGATGCCTACTATCATCATTGTTATTGAAGTTATTAATAAAGATGTAATTATTTTACATTTCCCCGAATGTTCTTGTCAAAACATTAAAGACAGTGGAAGGGGAATAAATACTGAGAAAGAAGAGGCCGAATCACCCCCTGCATATGCCATGATTGTATTCCTAGAAAACAACTCAATATGAAATCACCTAGTGATCTAGTTAGAGTGCGGGGCACAATATGCCCCACCCCCCACTCGGCCTGTCCCCCTTCTCCAGTTAAGTCCTGAGACCCTGGCTTCCCGGCGCTGACTGATCCCCTGACTCCACCACAGTCCAGCCACAGGACTTCCAGTGTTGCTCCCTGTCTCCGCCCCTTGTTCCTGTCATCTCCTTCAGTGCCTTGCTTCTGTGACATCTTTTGGGAGAGGCCACCCCTGTCCTTCCTCACAAACGTCGCTCTGTGAGTAGCCGTTTCTGAAGAGAAAATGATTCCCTAGCCTGTGCTTCACTTTTCTCTATGGGATTTCTTGCTGACATCTTAGTTGTTTTTTGGTTTTGGGTTTTTTTTTTTATTGTTTTTCTCACAGCATATAATATCCAAGAATATTCTGTCCTTGGGGCCTGGGAGGATATCTGTCCACAAAAGGCAGGATATTAGTGAAGGACTAAATGATTCCATGTTACATGTTCCAAAGATCGGCGAACCACATTCTCTCTCCTTTTAAAACAAATTTTAGTACCTGCAGAATAATTGTTGAATGATCCCTACACACTCTCCATAGTGAAAATGGAGACCCCCCAAAGGATGGCAAACTAAACATCTGAACCAACGGGATAAAAATGATTAATATTTATGATCTACAAAGAGCCTATTTACATTTATAAGAAAAAATCAGGACTACATTAGTTAAAGAGATACCACATAGAAAACTATATATAACATAAGTAGACATATGGTGAAACAGCAGTCTCTACTAGCGAACAAAGGAATGCAGATGACAGCAAATTCAACACCACATTGTTAGATTAGGAGGGAATGCTCGTGCTAACTGCTGCTGAAGTTGAAATAAAACCAGCAGATTCATTCCAGAGTGATGACACTGTATTAAACAATATTTTTGGAAAGCGATTCAGCAATACAGAAAGGAGTCGTATACATGTCTGTGTTCTAGTAATTCCTCTATTAAGAATTATTCCTGTGGAAATTCAACAGCAGCCAGACCCTATTTACAGGAAGATGCTCACTGCAGTGTTATCTATAAAAGCCTCAAACTGAAAACATATAAATGGCCAACATTAAGGGGAAATGGCTTAATAAATTACACTACCTCTGCACAATGGAATATTATGTGGTCATTAAAATGATAATTATGCAGAAGCATGAAAAATGTTTATGATCCACTGGTCACTGAAAACAAGCCAAATGCAAGATAGCAGGTTTGCACCTTGGACAAAATCCTAGCATGTATAGATGTGTAGAAGAGATAATACATAAAAATTGTGTTGTAATTGGATTGGGAATAGAATAATTTTGTCAGTGACATATTTTTAAATGCTTTCTTTAAGTTTTAACCCAGGAGTCCCTGCAGCTTGTAGTGGGGTTGGTTTTTCAGGACTCTTCTCGTTTGGAACTAACTGCACAATCCCCCCCTTTTGGACTCATCCCCATGAAATCCACATTATTTATTACACTTGCTTTTATTTACACTGCTCTGTGGGACTGGCTCCTCTTCCTCCTCTTCTTGTAGTTATTAGCTTTACATCTCAATAGTAGACCCCGCTTCCTCTCCTCTCAGTCTCTCCCTTTTGTCCCTGCCTCATCCCCTTATCCCCCCTCCATACCCCTCAAAAAAGGGGAGACAAGCCCCCCAAACTCGCCCTAGTACTTCTAGTCTCATCAGGACTGTGTATTTCCTCTCTCACAGTGTCCTGGCAAAAGCAGCCATGCCAGGGGTGAAGTGATGGAAAGGCATGCAGCAGAGACCATGTCAGAGACAGCTCCCGTTCCCTTTTGGAGGACCCACATGGAAGTTAAGCTGCCCATTGGTTATATATGTGTAGAGAGCCTAGTTCTAGTCCATGCCTGGTCCTTGGTTGGTGCTTCAGTATCCACAAGCCCCCCAGGGCCCAGGTTAGTTTGGACTGTTGGTCTTGTGGAGCTCCTGTCCCCTCTGGGTTGTTCCAAACTCCCCCCTCCCCAACTCTTCTACAAGGTTCCCAATGCTCCGCCCAATGTTTGTCTGTGAGTATAGGTTTCTGTTTTGATCTGTTGCTAGGCAAAGCCTCTCTGAGGACAGCCATGCAAGGCTCCTGTCTACAAACACAGTAGATGCGGAGATGTCGAACAACAAGGCAGTCAGGCTGGAGCTCAAATGGCCTGGAGCCTGCTAGCCGAGCTCATGTCTGTGCCTGCTTTTTATCTCCATGTGGAGAGGGCACCCTTGACCCAGACCAGAACATGGTCTGGAAACTTAGCCAAAGTCACAGCCCTAATGGATTTTCTGGGAATCCCAAGATCAGAAGCTCAGCGATCCTAAATGCATGGTGGCTGGGGTACCATCTTTCAGGAAGCCTTCCTCCCTCTGTTTCACCTAGGGCAGACCTCAGGCCAATCCTATCACATCCTGGGGACCTTTCTGCAGTTCTTACAAAAAGGCCCTGTTAATCCTGAGATTCTCCGAGGGAGAGGGGAGGCAATTCCACTATTTAAAACCAAATTTAAAGCAAGCTTTATTAAATATTAAATACTGACCAAGAGATAGACTTTGGTCAGGACCATCCCTGGAATCTTCTAGCTGGAATGGTTCCAAGCCATGTGTTGCAGGGACTTATTAGGGCAAACCTATAGGCTACCATATTTTCCCACAAGGCTTTGTTATTTTCTGAGAATTACAACTCCTAGCATTCCAGGAAGTTACCTGGTTCTGGGGCAGGTGCTGCTTTCAGGTTAATTTTGGGCATTTCGGCCTCAAGAGACCAAATTAAAAATCAACATGAAGACGCTTCAGTTCTCTGAAACTCCAGATTCTGACCTGACTAGAGATCAGAAGTCAAACTGGCCACCCAACATCACAATGAATCCCCCTCTACCTCAATCCCAACACCGAAAAGGGTTCGAATTTTAACTCACAAACTCATGGGTTTTCCTATTGTCTGTCTCCCTACCTTACAAGGAAAGAAACTTTGAAACACCTGGTCTGCTCTTCTTTTTGTAATGCTTTCATCTTTAACCCTTCTTAGTTTATAAAACCAACTTCTGCTTGGCTCATTGGAAAAATAATTCTATGCTAAGGAATGGAGCCTTTTCATATTCTAGAATGGAATATAAGGCCAATTAAGATCTTTAAACAGTTGTAATCCACTTCATTTGACATGGCTACATCCTAGCTCGAAGGACTTGAACAATGCCCTAGTTAGCTTTCACTGTCGATCTGACACAATTTGAGAATCAAGTGAGAAGGCAGTCTCAAAATGACGCACGGCCTGGATCAGGCTGCCCTGTGGGAATGTCTGTGAGAGATTGTCTTAATCGAGGAGAGACTGTTTAATTGATGCAGGGGTCCATCATGGGCAGCACAATTCCTTGGCCAGGTGGTCCCGAGAGGTACACACAATCCACTTAAGTACGTGCTAGGGCGTGAGCCAGCTGCTGAGCAGCATCCCTTATGGTTCCTGCTACAAACTTGTTGGCTGTGAAGTGAGTTCCTTGGTAACCTTGTGTGGGATAGCAAGCCGGCCTGCATTGACTTCCATCAGGAGTGAACTGTGACCTGGAGGTGTGAGCCCGACAAACTCCTTCCTCCCTAAGTTGCATTTTGGTTGGTATCTGTATTCCTTCCGTCCAGCAGCAGGACGGAAACCACCTTTCCGCGTCACAGAACAGTGTGAGAACCAAGGCAGCTAATAGCTGTCAGCAAAAGGCCTGCGGCCTGCTCCGTAACAAACATGCTGTGTTAGTTACACTGCTACTGCAGCCTCCACTCCGCCTCTCTCTCTCTTGAACACATGGCTGAGAAGGCAACGGTCCCAAACCTAGGGGACACTGCCTCTCTGCATGATGTAATTCCCAACTTCCTTCTGGGAAGAAATTAGTGTTGATAAATGTGTAAGCAATTTTCTGATAAACTTTAATAAGATTAAAAGCTCTTCTGGGAAGCCAGTTACCCACCCACTCAGCTGACTGCCAGTGAGGAGTTGCTAATGCCTTCGAAACAATCCTCAGTCTGCAAGCAGTGTAACGGTGATTATCTAATCAGACCATTTCTCTGTATAATTTTTCTACTGAGACCACCTCTGAATTGGCCTGCTTAAGCCTCTTTTCTTGTGACCTGCTTGAACTAAAACCTGATGCAGGGCTTAAGAACAAAGTGTCTGCAACCAACTGCAGTGCATGGAAGGGTGTACAGCATTTATTTGTATTCTTTCCTAATTTTCATATTAGGAGAGGGACTTAGGATTTGGGAGGGAGAGCCCACATGTGTGTTTTTAGTCACATTTTAACTCGGAGCTTAACATTGCTACCGATACATAAAATGTTTATTAAAGTGAAAATTTATCTATTAGAAGACAAAGTGGGGAAAAGTCTGGAACTCATTGGCACAGGAGACAACTTCCTGAACAGAATACTAACAGCACAGGCTCTGAGATCAACAACTAACAAATGGGACCTCACGAAAATGAAAAGCTTCTGTAAGGCAAAGGACACTGTCATCAGAACAAAACAGCAGCCTACAGATTGGGAAAGGATCTTCACCAACTCTACATCAGACAGAGGACTAATATCCAAAATATACAGAGAACTTAAGAAATTAAACACCAACAAATCAAATAATCCAATTTAAAAATGGGGTACAAAGCTAAACCTAGAATTCACCACAAAAGAACCTCAAATAGCTGAGAAGCACTTAAAGAAATGTTCAATATCCTTAGTCATCAGAGAAATGCAAACCAAAACGACTCTAAGATTCCATCTTACACCAGTCAGAATGGCTAAGATCAAAAACTCAAGAGACAGCATATGCTGGAGAAGACATGGATAAAGGAGAACTCTCCTCCATTGTTGAGTGCAACCACACTGGAAATCAATCTGGTGCTTTCTCAGCAAATTGGGAATAGCTATACCTCAAGACTCAGCTTTACCTCTCCTAGGCCTATATATATATACCCAAAAGATACTCCACTATACAACAAGGACATTTGTTCAACTATGTTCATAGCAGCTTTATTCATAATAGCCAGAATGTGGAAACAACTTATCGGAAGAATGGATAAAGAAATTGTGGTACGTTTACACAATGGAATTCTACTCAGCTATTAAAAACAAAGAAATCATGAAATTTGCAGGCAAATGGATGGAACTAGAAAAGTGAGTGAGGTAACTCACACCCAGAAAGACACACATGGTATACACTCACTTATAAGTGGATATTAGATCTACAGTACAGAATAACCATACTATAACCCACAGACCCAAAGAAGATAGGTAGCAAGGAGGGCCCAAGGGAGGCTGCCAGAATGTCTCTCAGAAGGAGAAATAGAACAGGCATCAGAAGTGGATGAACAGAGGGAACTGGGCAGGAGATGAAATGGGAACGAAAATGAGGGTGGAGATCAGATGTGGGGAAAAAGGGGGTGGGAGGTAAGGCTGGGAGAAAGAAAAAATGAGGGGAGAATCTCTTTGACAAGCTGAAGGCCTGCAACAGGGTGGGCTCCTGGGAGGATATGGGTGTGACTCTAGCTGAGACTCCTAGTAGGGGTGGGACATGAAGACTGAAATGACCACCTCCTAGCCAGGCAGGACTCCTAGTGGAGGGAAGGGAACAACAACCCACCCACAAAACCTTTGATCCAAAAATTACCCTGTCGACAAAAAGGGCAGGGATAAAGAGGGAACAGAGATTGAGGGAATGTCCAACCAATGCCTGGCCCAAACTGAGACCCAACCCACAGTGGAGCCAGCCCCTGACACTGTTACTGATGCTCTGCTATGCTTGCAGACAGGAGTCTGGGAGGCTCCATCCAGCAGCAAATCTAGACAGATACTGAGACTTGTAGCCAAATACAGGAAAGAGCCCTGGGGTTCTTGTGGAAGAATAGGGGGAAAGATGAAAGGACCTGGAGGGGACAGGAACCCTACAAGAAGACCAACAGAGACAATGAACCCAGACCCAGGCTTACAGAGACTGAGACATCAACTAAGGAGCATGCATGGTCTGACCTATGCCCCCTGCACATAAGTGGCTGATGAGTGGCTTGATCTTCATGTGGGTTACCTGGCAAATGGAGGGGGCCTTGTTTCTTACATGGACTCTATTGCCTGCTTTTGGATCACTTTCCCCTGGTAGGACTGCCTTTCCTGGCCTCAGTGGATGAGGATATGCTCAGTCCAGATGTGACTTGATGTGCTGGGGTGGGTTGATGAGGGATGGGGGATGGGGAGGGTGCTCCCCTTTTCTGGAGGAAAGGAGAAAGAAGAATGGGAAGGAAGGAGATGGGGGCTGGCAAAAGAGGAAAGAGGGGGCTGCCCTTGGGATGCAAAGCAAATAAACTTAATTTTAAAAACTGAAAAAAAGAGAAAGAAAACATGCTGAGAGCCAAGAGTAGCAAGCCAGTAAGCAGTGTTCCTCCATGGACCCTGCTTCAGCTCCTGCCTTCATGTACCTGTCTTGAGTTCCTGATTTCCCTTCATGACAGACTGTAATGCGTACGCTAAAATAAACCCTTTTTTCTCAAGTTGTTTTTAGTCATGGTCTTTATCACAGCAGCAGAAACCAAACTGAGACCCTGCAAACATGAAGACATGAGCCCATGTCCCAAGCACCCACACACAAGCTAGGCATGGCACATGACCCTGTAAACTCAGCACCGGACTCCATGAGTTTGCTGGCCCTCCAGCCTAACCAAGATGGTGAATTTCAGATTCAGTGAGAGACCTGCCTCAAGGGAATAAAGTGGAGAGTGATGGAAGAAGATACCCAGTGTCCGCTGGCCTCTACATGAATGTACACATGTGCACATATGAATATACCATGCCACATTACACACACACACACCACTTACTCTTAGACAGATTGGGAGGGTGGACTAGGGGGCACTATACGGCTTTATGTACTTACTTTGGGTCCAACTGTGAACCCCAAATTTGGTATTAGTAATGTGGGTTTCAGAAAGTTGCTCCCCTCCTTGACTTTCCACTGACCTGTTCTGTGGAAAAATGGCACATTGCAGTTAAAGTGAGAGGAGAAAGTTATTCAAAGAATAAGACACATCGCCAAGTATATTAGAACCTCAAAATATCATATGTCTATTTCTCACTATTGACTCTTTTTAATTAAATTTTTATTTTTTATATTAATTACCGTTCATTTGCTTTGTATCCCAGCTGTAGCCCCTTCCCTCATTCCCTCTCAATCCCATCCTCCCTCCCTCCCCAGGAGAGTTCCTCCTCCCATTCCATCTGACCCTCCCTTATCAGGTCTCTTCAAGACTGCCTGCAATGTCCTCCTCTGTGGCCTAGCAAGGCCGTTCTTCCCCCCCCCCCCCCAGGGTGGGGGGAGGTCAAAGAGCCAGCCACTGAGTTCATGTTAGAGACAGTCTTTTTTTTTTAATTTATTTATTTTTATGTCAATCACAGGTTAGGTACTTTGCATCCCAGGCGTAGCCCCCTCCTTCATTCCCTCCCACTCTCCCTCTCCCTCCCTCATCTCCCTCCTCCCCTCCCCCTCCAAGTCCACCAACAGGGGAGGACCTCCTCCCCTTCCATCCAACCCCAGCTCATCCTGTCTCTTCAGGGCTGGCTGCAATGTCCTCCCCTGGGATCTAGCCAGTCTGTCACTCCCCGGCTTGTATGGGGGAGGGTCAAAGAGTCAGCCATCAAGATCATGACTGAAACAGTCCCTGTTTCCCTCACTAGGGTCTTCAGTCCTACACCGAGCTATCATGGGGCCCATCTGAGTGGGGGTTCCAGGCCACATCCACACATGGTCCTTGATTGTAGAAACCGAGACAGTCTTTTTTTAAAAAAATATTTTATTAATTATACTTTATTCACTTTGTATTCCTCCTGTAGCTCCCTCCCTCCTCCCCTCTCAATCCCTCACTCCCCCCCACCCCTTCTCCACACATGCCCCTTCCTAAGTCCACTGATAGGGGAGGTCTTCTTTTCCTTTCTTCTGATCCTAGTCTATTAGGTCTCATCAGGAGTGGCTGCTGTTAAGCCTGGTAAGGCTGCTCCCCCTCAGGGGGAGGTGATCAAAGAGCAGGCCAATTAGTTCATGTCAGAGGCAGTCCCTGTTCCATTACTAGGGAACCCACTTGGACACTGAACTGCCATGGGCTACATCTGTGCAGGGGTTCTAGGTTATCTCCATGCATGGTGCTTGGTTGGAGTATCAGTCTCAGAAAAGACTCCTGTGCCCAGATTTTTTGGTTCTGTTGCTCTCGTTGTGGAGCTCCTGTCCTCTCCAGATCTTACTATTTCCTACTTCTTTCATAAGATTTCCTGCATTCTGCCCAAAGGCTGGCCATAAGTCTCAGCATCTGCTTTGATAGCCTGCAGGGCAGAGCCTTTCAGAGGCCCTCTGTGGCAGACTCCTATCTTGTTCTCTGTTTTCTCCTTCTTTTGATGTCCATCCTCTTTGCCTTTCTGACTGAGGATTAAACATTTTAGCCAGAGTCCTCCCTCTTGATTAGTTTCTTTAGGTGTACATTTTAGTAGGTTTATCCTATATTATATGTCTACATGAGTGTGGAGAAAGGGGGACCCTCCTCCACTGCTGGTGGGAATGTAAACTGTACAACCACTTTGGAAATCAATCTTGCGCTTTCTCAGACAACTAGGAATAGCACTTCCTCAAGATCCAGCTATACCACTCCTAGGCATATATCCAAAAGAGGCTCAAGTACACAATAAGGGCATTTGCTCAACCATGTTTGTAGCAGCTTTATTTGTAATAGCCAGAAGCTAGAAACAACCCAGATGCCCCTCAACTGAAGAATGGATACAGAAATTATAGTACATCTACACAATAGAATATTACTCAGCAATAAAAAACAAGGAAATCATGAAATATGCAGGTAAATGGTGGGAACTAGAAAAGATCATCCTGAGTGAGGTATCCCAGAATCAGAAAGACACACACGGTATAGAGACAGTCTTTATGACATTGAAAAACTCATGTCCTTTCTCTAGGTCTTGGTTAACTCATCCAAGAAGTAGGAATTCAAAGAAAAAAAAGTCTCTAAGACCCTATTGCTGAAGACACTACACCCTTTGGACATGGAACAAAATCAAGATTGTACAACCAGAAAGCCTTCCCCACCCCGTAGCTAGCTGACATAGTACCAAAAGATGCTAAGATGCTTTTTAGGCTGCTGAGGAAGAAAAGTCATCAATAGTCTTACTCTGTTGGAACCCTATGAGCTACAATAATGACTGTCTGGCTAGTTAAGCAATGGGTACAACAGTGGCACAAACGTTATAAGGGTAACCACTTGCTTTCTACTTGCATCTGAGGCATGTTGCACAGGAAGAAACTCATGATTAGCACTATAAATCTGGCCAAGAACCCATGGCAAGGGAGTTCACAAGCCCTAAGGGCGAATCTACCTCTGTTATTTTTGCTAAATAGACACAGTGTCAATGTGCTCTCTAAATCAATATCTCTATGCTTGTAGATTAATGCAGTCCTCAGGCATCATCAGAGAAACTTCTTTGTGCAGTAGACAATGATTAACACATAAGCTCATAACCGACCAAAGTACAGAGAGTAAGTGTGGACTGTTCAGCCACATGGAAATGTATATCATGCATTACCTTCACCCCTCCCCAAGACTCAGGGAACATCTTGGAAGAGAAGGAGGGAAAGTTACAAGAGCCAAATAATGGAGAGGACTGGAGTGAAACAGTGTCTTCTGGACGTGGCAATAGTTGTGGTTGCCTGCACAATAGCACAAGATCTGGTAGTCAATTCTATCAAAATACATTGGATGTATATATAACATTCTCAAAGAACTAATATAAAAATTTTTGGTCACTTCCTAACCCTTCTTTTTTTATTTTTTTTAATTTGTATTTTATTAATTACAGTTTATTCACTTTGTTTCCCACCTGTAGTTCCCTCCCACCTTCCCAATCTCACCCTCCCTTCATCTTCTCCACCCATGCCCCTCCCCCAGCCAACAGATAGAGGAATTCTTCCTCTACTTCCTTCTGATCCTAGTCTATTAGGTCTCATCAGGAGTGGCTGCATTGTCTTCCTCTGTGGCCTGGTAAGGCTGCTCCCCCTCAGAGGGAGGTGATCAAAGAGCAGGCCAATTAGTTCATGTCAGAGACAGTCCCTGTTCCCATTACTATGGAACCCACTTGGACACTGAACTGCCATGGGCTACATCTGTGCAGGGGTTCTAGGTTATCTCCCTGCATGGTCCTTGGTTGGAGTATCAGTCTCAGGAAAGACCCCTGTGCCCAGATTTTTTGGTTCTGTTGCTCTCCTTGTGGCGCTCCTGTCCTCTCCAGATCTTACCCACTTCTTTCATAAGATTCTCTGTGCTCTGCCCAAAGTTTGACTATAAGTCTCTCCTCAAGATCCAGCTATACCACTCCTAGGCATATATCCAAAAGATGCTCAAGTATGCAACAAGGACAGTTGCTCAACTGTGGTTGTAGCAGCTTTATTTGTAATAGCCAGAAGCTGAAAACAACCCAGATGCCCCTCAGTTGAGGAATGGATACAGAAATTACGGTGCATTTACACAATGGAATATTACTCAGCAATTCAAAACAAGGAAATCATGAAATTTGCAGGTAAATGGTAGGAACTAGAAAAGATCATCCTGAGTGAGGTATCCCAGAAGTAGAAAGACACACATGGTATATACTCCCTTATAAGTGGATATTAGACATATAATATAGGATAAACATACTAATATCTGTACACCTAAAGAAGCTAAGCAAGAAGGAGGACTCTGTCTAAGATGTTCAATCCTCATTCGGAAAGACAAAGAGGATGGACATCAAAAGAGGGAAAAAACAGGGAACAGGACAGGAGCCTACTATAGAGGGCCTCAAAAGACTCTGCCCTACAGGGTATCAAAGCAGATGCAGAGACTTACAAATATTTTTTAAAGAGTTTTTAAAAAAACCTTCATATGCCAGCGATATATCAGGGCAAAATAAGAAACTGCCTTTAATTTTTTTTTTAAATAATAAAGGTCAGGCACATTTTACTTCCAAATAAGATGAAGACATAGATTGAATTTACTCTCCTGCCTGGAGCATTGAAAATACTGGTCAATTTAAATGAAGTGACAATTTTTTCAAGATGTTTGACACGAAGACCCCAAAAACTGATATTTGAGAATAAAAACAAAGTGGGCCATACAGGTGTTCCAGTGATAGCTATACAGGTGTTCAGTGATAACTGAGCTAAGTGTCATGTTCTCCCTGAATGGAAGAAACAGATCTGAGTCCAGACGCCTTTCAGGTTCACAGAACAGAACATCAGAAGAGAGGAGGCTGGGAGAGGGGAGAGAGAGAGGGAGCAAAACCATCTAAGCTCAGGTAATGGTCAAGGGAAGACCTGTCCAGAAAGGATAAAAACAAATAGCCCCAGCCATTCATGGTAGACCGGAGAGAGCTTTCCCAGCTGCAGACTGGAACGGCTCATACTCCAGGCCATTGGTCAGCACTCAGAAAGGTCTTAAAACTGTACTGGGCAATAATTAGGCCTAGAACACATGTGGATCTTGACTTGCCTAGCAGACATTAAGGCAAGAGGCAATAGGATCAAAGTGTTTCCAGTAAAAAAGTTCAAGAACATTTAGAGAAATACAAAAATGCCCACCATACACAATAAAGCCATCAATGCCTGGCAGCCAATCAAAGATTATCAGATACACAATGAAGCCAGGCAATGAGGCAGAAACAAGGAGATGAATTCAAAACTGACTGGGAACTACACAGATGTGAGAATTTACCAGGCTAGGAGAACTATAAAGGGGTAACTGTACGTTCTGAAAGTTAAGGTATAGAATGTAGGACATAAAAAGAACACAGTTAAACTTCTAGAAATGGAAAGCAACATGTTTGAAATGGAAAACACACTAGACAGGATACAGTTAACTGCTGGGGAATTTAAATACATGGATACATAGTCATAAGGATTTTTCTAGAAATGATCACACAGAAGGGAAAAAAGAATGAAAAAAAAAAGAGTACAGAGTAGCAGTGCCTATGGGGTAACTGCTGACAGTGCTGTGGTGTGTGCATGTGTGCATGTGTGTGCATGTGTGTGCATGTGTGTGTGCGTGCGTGTGTGTATGTGTGTGTGTATGAAGTCTCCATAGGACGAGTGGTAAAATATAGGAAAATTTTGTGAAATTTTAATAGCTAGAAAATAACTACCCTTGATTTAGAAAATTCTCAAATCAATATGTTCACAAGTGCATGAGGCTCTGCCAGCAATCCTGAAATACAAGAGAAGAAAAGTATATCAAGACAAATAGTCTAGTTGTTAAAGATCAGTAAAAGCAAAAGTCTTAAAAGCAGACACACACACAAAAGATAGTCAGAATAACAAGTATATCTGTTATAACAGTTTTTTTCATAAAATAATATGGGCAAAAATGGGCAATATCTCTAATAAAAACGGTCAACCTAGAATTTTCTACACAGTAAAATGTCTTCCAAAAGCAAACATGAAATAGTGGCTTTTTCAGTCATTGTCTTAGTTAGGGTTTTCCTGCTGTGAAGAGATGCCATAACTAAGGCACCCTCATAAAGGAAAGTATTTAATCGGGGCTGGTTTACAGTTTCAGAGGTTCAGCCCATTATCATCATGGCCATGAGTCTGGTGGCAAGTACGGTAGCAAGCGGGCAGACATGATGCTGGAGAAGGGGCTGGAGTTCTACATCTTGATCTGCAGGCAGCAGAAGGGGACTGTGTGCATATTTTCCTTTAGCCTGAGCATAGGGGACCTCAAAGTCCACCCCCACAGTGAACCCTTCCTCCAACAAAGCCACACCTACTCCAACAAGGCCACACCTCCTAATAGTGCCATTCCGCTTGGGCCAAGCATTCAAACACATGACTCTATGTGGGCCATACCTATTCAAACCATAGTCATAAAAGTTGGGGAAGAAACAGAGAGATTGCTCGGTCAGTAAAGTGCTTACCAGATAAGCATGAGGACTTGAATTTGGATTCATAGCATCCATGTTAAAAAAAATAGTGCTAGAGTATCTCTACATGTACCTGTATTCCCAGCACTGGTGAATCAGAGAAAGAATTCCAGAGGCTTGCCTGGCAGTCAGACCAGCCAAACCAACCAGCTCTTAATAATATTTGAATTCAATCTTATTCATAGAGGCTATTTTTTTGGTAGTTTTCTTGTAATGTCCTTGTCTGGTATTAGAATACCCTACCTCATAGGATGTTCTAGAAAAAATTCTCTTTTGCTCTCTGGAAGAATATGTAAAATTTATATACATATATATGTATATATGTATATAAATAAATATATTTATAAAGATAGATAGATAGATAGATAGATAGATAGATAGATAGATAGATAGA
The DNA here is from genome assembly GCA_028658305.1 of Pachyuromys duprasi. Lineage (NCBI taxonomy): Eukaryota > Metazoa > Chordata > Mammalia > Rodentia > Muridae > Pachyuromys > Pachyuromys duprasi. Next base: position 49,408,317 of record CM053764.1, read on the forward strand.
TAGATAGATAGAATTTACCAGTAAAGCCAGCTGGGCATAGATTTTTTTAGTGGAACATGTTTCACCTACAGACTTAATTATCTTAATAGATGTGTGATTGTTATAGTATCATTTTCTTTAGCTTTTGCTCTAAGGTTTCAAAGTTCTATTACTAGGCATTTAATAGTTTAGGAGGAGGTTTGTTTTATCTGCTGATGAGTAAATTTTTTTTATCATTATGAAATTACCTTTGTTCTCGGCAATACATTCGTTCTGAAGTCCACCTGGTCTAAAATTAATACAGTTATCCCATCTTTTGGTTAATTGTAGCATGGCACACATTTTTGATCACCTATTTATATCTTTGGTGTCTTTTCCTCCTCACCTTATCTTTTGAAACAGAGAATTTTACCAAATCTGGAGCTAGTTGGTTTGTTATTTACCTCAGGATTGCAAGCTGGCTTAACATTAAAAATCAGAGAGCCACCAACACCCTGGGTTAGTCAGGTTTCCATCACTGTAGCAAATACCCAAGGTACTCAGCTTGGAGAGAAAGGCTAATTTTGTTCCCCAGTTGTAGAGACTCTAGTTTGTGGTTGATGGCTCCACTCTCTTGGGCAGGTGGCTAGGCAGTACATCATAGGAAAAGCATGTGACAGACCACTACCTCCCTGAGACCAAGCCTTTGCACATAGAACCTTGGGGTAGACATTCAATATCCAAACTTCAGGACAGAATGAAAAGAAATAGCTTTTGAGCACCAGGGTAGATACAAAAAATACATTGGACAAAACCATTTATTCCCGATGAAGGAAAAACAGTTGTCTCAAGCTGGTGAGATGGTTAAACAGGTAAAGTCATTTGCCTTACAAGCTTGACAATGTGTGTTCAATTCCCATACACACCCCCAAGAGGCAATTAGCTTTCAAAAGTTGTTCTCTGACCTCCACAACTCATGCTGTCTGGCATGCATTGCTCCCATCACACACATATATATAAATAATAAGTAAAATAAAATGTAAAATTATAAAAACCCTATCAATAAAATTTAGACTAGAACAGAATGCCCGTGACCTGCTCCAAAGCAGCTATAAGCAAACATGCCTGTGCTTACTGCCTAACACACCTCTGCCTACTGACTGGACATACTTAATAGCAAACAACTAAACGCTTTTCTTATAAGACACAGAGCCAAGGGTATCCATGATCAACACTTTTATTCAACATCATCTTGAACATTTCAGGAAGTATAAGAAGAAAATAATAGAGATCACATAGACTGGAGTGAGGAAGGTACGTCTGGCTTGCTTCACAGCTAATACCACTGTCGACTTAGAAAACACAATCGGATCCATGTAAAAGCTACTAGAATGAAAAAGAAAAATGTGACAGTTTTACAAGGTGTGATCAACATACAAACCTCAATTGTAATTTTAGGTGCTAGAGACAAGCTACTGGAGTAGAAATTCTAAAAAGTAATAAATAGCATCTCCTTAAGATAGCATTAAAACATGAAGGGCTTAGTAATAAATGTGGGACTGTGTATAAAACCTGTCTTGAGAAATATGAAGCGGTATTTATGAAAATGAAAGGTCTAATCAGACAGAGACACATTGTGTTCATGGGATAGAAGATGACTCTCAATTCCCCCCAAATGGATCTATAAACTCAATGAAACCCCAATCAAAATCCCTGGAAGGCAATGGAAGCTTCTTTTTCATCTACTTTTGGCAAATCTAAGGTTTAGAGAGAAAAAGCAAAAGATTCAGAATAACCAGAACCATCCTTGACAAGTGAAGTGTTTGGAAAACTTGTACTGTCTGATTTCAAGGTGTACTCAGCTACGACACTCATACAAGATAGTACTGCACAAAGATAGGTGATCACAGCTATAGCAGCCACACAGGTTAGACAAGTATAAAGACAATCAATGCAACAGAATAGTGTGTCTAAATATACAACCAGTCATAACTGAACAACCCATTTGTTTAAGTGCAAAGACAGGTCAGTGGAAAGGGGACAGTCTTACTGGAACAATTTACACATACTCTCACACACAAAATGAACATTGATACATGCTTGTATCATATTTTTTTTAAACTCTCAAAATGAAGCTGTACCCTAAATGTAAAATCTAAGATGATGTGGTATCTAGTCCAAAGTAGAGGAGAAAAAGATTTCCATCCTGGAGTTAAGCAAAGATATTTTAGGATAGATGATATCCCTAACAGTACTATAAATAAAACACTGGATTTTACCAAAATTTAGAGAAGATAGAGCATGTTTGGTGTTACAGCCATAGACAGGACTTCACCAGAACTTAGAAGTGTGCTCCTTGGAAGGTATTGTTAGGATACTTTTGTGGATAGTTCTGTGGAAAGAAACCACAGAACTGGGAAACATTTGCAACTCCTACCTAGTCCAGCACTTGTGAGTGTCTATCTCCCAATACTAGAAAACGAGAAATCAAACTACCTCCCCCACACAGGCAGAAGACTTAGATAGGCGCTTTGGAGAAATAAAAATATACATGAATGTCAAGGAAGCATGTGGAATGCTAGCAACATCGCTGGCAAGTAAAAGATATATATCCAAATAAAACCACAACTGTTAATAGCACTCAGAAGGCTGAGGCAGGAGAATGAGCAATGCAAGGGAAGCCTGGGCTTTGCAGAGATAAGCCAGCACCAGCCAAAAACAAACAAACAAAAACCCACTCAGTGGGATGCCACTACTCATTAATTAGAGCACATGAAATGAAGAAAACTGAGAACATCAAGTTCTGAGGAGGCTGAAGCTGATAGAACCCCCATTCACTGTAGGTAGCATAATGATCAGGGAAAGCAGTTCGTACCTTAAGATGTGTAGACTGCATAGTCCAGCCATCCCAGTCCTAGGCCTATAGCCAGTCTGAGACTCACACATGTGTGTTCACAGAAATTTTGCTTGAAACTGCTAAGAACAGGAAGCAATTTTAATGTTCATTAATAGGCCAAAGATCAGCAGGTGTGTCTTTCTGGGTCTGTGTTACCTCACTCAGGATGATCTTTTCTAATTCCATCCATTTGCCTGCAAATTTCACGATTTCCTTGTTTTTAATGGTTGAGTAGTAGTCCATTGTGCAATGTACTCACTTATAAACAGATTTTAGTCATATAGTACGGGATAGACATACTACAAAGCACAGACTTCAAGAAGATAAGTCCGATGGACATCTTAGGCTTCATGTGGGCCCACTAGTTAGGAGAATGGGGGGTGTATCTCTGACATGGACTATGTTGCCTGCTTTTTGATCACTTCCCCCTGATGGAACTTCCCTACAAGGCCACAGGGGAGGAAGACTAACCCAGTCCTCATATGAATAGATGATCTGGGGTATCTGGGTAGGGGTCTCCCTTATTCTGAAGAATAGGGGAGAAGGGATGTGGGAGGGAGGGTGAGAATGGGAGGAGAGAAGGAAGGGGTCTATGATGGAGACGTAAATTGAATTGATTAATAAAAATTAAAATAAAACAAGAAAAAAAGATCAGCAGGTATATACCCATGCCACAGAAAACCTCTCAGCACCAAGAATGAGTGACATATTGGTACTATGGATAAATTTCATAGCACTTAAGTTGAGGGAGAAAGATCACATACAAGAACATACACTGTGTGATTCTATAAAATTTAGAAGGGGCACATAATGTGTAGTGACAAAGCAGCGATGTCACAGAACATCCCCTACCCCCTGATGACAGTGGGGAGTGGGTACAAGGGTGCCCAAGGAAAGTTAGGGTGAAGGATAGGCTCATTTTTAGTACGGTGATGACATCACAGTGTCTGTGTAGGTCAAGCTTACCAAATTGTCTGTTTTAGCCATGTGCAGGGTGTTGTACTCCACCTGAACCTGACTAAAGCTATTTAAAGCAACATGGGCCACATTGGTGAGTAGCTAGCTATTCCTTGCCACCTTTGGATGTCTTGCAAATGGAAGGTCAAGATAGATACCAGTTGTCCTTGAAGGCAGGCTGGGCATCCTTTTCACTATGTAGATATTCCGTGTGTTCCACCTGTGTGTCTGTGCCTCATGTCTGAGTGGGAGAACTGTAGTGAAATTTCCAAGTTAACCAAAGACAGTATAAAATACCAAAGAATGCCACTGGGGCTGTGGATCCTACCCTGGAAGTCTGCGAAGGCTCACCCTTCCAGACTGTCCACTTCCTAACAGAAGGTAGCTGCCGGCCCTTATCTAGCCTGGTAGGTTGGCTTCAGCCCACCCTTGAGAATCCTTCTCCCACAGGAAAACCATTCTCCAGAAAATAAAGAACCAAAATCATGATAGAAGGCAGCAGCATGGCCCCACACAGGGCTCTAATGGGCAAATTTGTATGAGCAAGGGCAACGTGAAGGACAGCGAGTAAAACACTGAATTAAAAGCCACTTAAATTAAGAATTCAATAGCATCCACTTAACTAATAAATAGTATTCCTCTTTGCCATTGATCGGCTTGGGATTGTAATGAAGAGTTCCAGGGGCAATGGCAGAATGTCTTAATTCATGGCATAAACGTCACCAGCCCTTGGGTTCCTAAGATTGAATGTGTCGGAGAAGAGGGGAATGAAGAGCCCACAGGAATTAATTCTTGGAATATCCCTGCGGGGTCAGCATTATTATACCCTGCTTCTAGGTAGATTTAATATCACAAGTGCTGGGCAGGGCACCGTGTGCCCAGGGAGGCTCCATAATCGTTATTAAGTGATGATGGGGTAGATAGGCCAGAGCCGGCGCTCACTCCAGATCGGCGGTCTTCCTTATGCTTCAGTTAAGAGACTGAACAAACGTAGTATTGTGATTATCACAGTGATTGCAACTGCCGCAGTGATAATAACGGCCCAGCACTAGCGGCACTGCAAAGAAAGCTGCTTTCTCTTAGGGCAACACGCTATAAAATAAGAAGCTGGCTGCAAGGATACTCCAGACTCACCAGACCCAGTCCCATTTAACTACTCCGCTGGAACCCTCCCTCTGAGCCATTTGCGTGTCACAGAGGGTCTTTATGCTGTGAACGGCTGGCTCACAATATGCCCTGACATAGACTCAGCAGTTCAAAGCTTCTGGTGAGCCCTGCTGGCTCCTCCTTAACAGCCTCGCATCCACGGCTAGCAGCTCCCATGTCTGGACAGCCACTCAGGAATAAAACTTCACTTGGTATAGCCCAGTGTCCTCATAGCAAGGGCTACTCTTCCTAGTGTAGCTCCAGCTCCAGTGGGAACTGTGTGCTCATTCAATGCCTCACCACCTCCATAAAATCCTAGAGGGTGCTTCCCCCCTCCCAGCAGGCACCTCTGGTCTCATCATCTGGCTTTTACCTTGCCCATTTGGGGTGCTCTCCTCCTCATCCTTGACTGCCATAAATCCCCTGCCACCGGGGGTTCCCAATACCCTTGCCAGCAGCACTTCTCTCCTGGTGCCATCACGGGCAAGCCCATGTCATCCGTCAGATGTCCACATACCCTCCTCATGACAACAGCAACCAAGGGCAGCACCACTCCACGGCCATTGCTGTCTTCACCACTCACCTACAGAGAGGACTACAGAACTGATATAGACCTAGAGGTTGTCTGATGAAAGAATGGAAGGTCTTTATAAATGAACCGAATGAATGCATGAAGTTGGGTTGGCTGCCATCCTTAAAATGACCTCTCTAACCCCTTTCCAGACTCTGCTTTGTGCAGCAAAGTCCTGAGGGGGTGGGCAGCATGCCCACATGGATGGACTACCTGTGCTGTGAACACTGGGAGAGAGGTGATTCATAGCCATGTGACTTCTTAGTGACGACAAAAATGAATATAAAAAGTCAGCAAGAGGAGCCAAGTACACAAATAGGCAAATTACATAGAGCAGATTTGTAATCAAAGATACGCAAAGTGAATGACTCAAGGCCCCCAAATGCAGAACTATAGCAATAATGCAGCATTTATACTTTAAATTAGTATCAAAACGGAATTCATAACTCAAATGCTAAAAGGATTATGAAGAAACTTCAACATTTATAAACGGTGAATGACATTACCATCCAGCATAACATATGGGGAAAATATTTAGCAAGCACACCAAGATCCATATAGACATTTGTGCCCTATAACCTAAAAATCCCACTGATGACATTTCTCCCCAAAGGTACAAACAGGAATGTGCAGCCTTGCTGAGTCAGCACTCCCAAGGCTGATGGCTGCTAATACCTTTGCGCGTGGATGACATCTCTATAGTCAATTAACAGGCCAGTCCTCATATAACATTAGCTAGCCCTGTCAGCATCAGTCACGGTCAGAACTGAGCTGTAACCACAGAGTGAAGAACACCAAATTGCTTTTTTTTTAATGACCAGGATCAAATCACCTTCGTGACCAAAGCTAGGCTAAATCAGAGAAACAAAGAAAGCAACACCCACTGAGTGTCCCTTCACACAGCTAGCTCCGTGTCTCAGCATGTCCTCACGGGGCCCAGATGGGCTCACTCCTCCAGCAACATGAAGCCAGAGCCTTTCTGGGGTCTCGTGAGTGGCTGCGGTCCAGCTGTCGCACACAACCCTGGGGTCACAGAGGTGGATGTAGCTTGCCCACATGCTGGAAAGCAGGGCTTCGAAAGGCTGGCTGCAGAGTTGGGATTAGGAAAACTGGGGAGGGCTACCACTGTGTCACTATGGCAACAGCCTCCCTGGCATCACTGTCCCCCTAACTTGGCCAGCCCCCGCCAACTGGTCTGCACACGTGGGGAAAGGGGGGAGGACTCTGACTAACTGCCTCTTCGGGTGGCTGACACTCCTCCATAGGCTTGTCTGTGAGGGCACCAAAAGGGCAGCCAGCAATCCTTAAGAAGAGCCTTGCCGTTTTTTATCTGCCTGCCACCACATCAGGAGGAGGGATAGTCTGCCGGCGAGAAGTAGGCAGACATGGAGTTTTCCTCCTTGGGGAGCTCACAGGGGAGTGAGACACCCCAACAGCAAAGAAACTGTTGGAGAAGGTAAGGTGAGGGGGTCCTGTGCTGTGTTCCTGGAGGTACTGTGCACTACTGGGAAACCTGAGCATCACATCTATCCTTTCTGGACAACAGAAGAACAGGACAAGCTGCAGCCAGAACCCTTGCTCTTTGTGGCTTATGTTCACCACAGTAAACATTAAAATGGCATTTCTGACATAAGTTCACCAGGCTTCCCATGTTACAGTAAAAACTACTGCTTCGTGTCACTGTGAACATCGCAGGCACGAATCAGGATGAGTCCGCAAAGAGGACATTGGAGGGATGCAGGAATAGGAAAGACACAACTAGAACACAGAGTGACCCTTTAAAGTAATACAGTCAGTGTAATAAAACTACATGCGCTTTTCCCACTTCCTCCCAGCCAGGTGAAAAACTCAACAACAGCTCACAGGTACCACGGGCCCGTGCTGTGAGAGAGCAGCACCTGATGTCACAGACATGGACTTGAGATCAGGGTCACCACCACGTGGTAGCTGTTCCTTCAGATATTTCCTTCCAATGATAGAGCAGCTGTCCCTTTAACAGCCTCAGTTTCCCCTCTCGGTTTTTGTCAGCTTCCCTCACCGGGAGGACTTAGAAAGAAAGTGGTGACTCCAAGGCAGTTCCCATGAGCAAGTGGAGGAACCTTCTCTGGGTTCCACAGGCAGCCCAGTCCTTTGCTCTCTGGAATACAAAGATCAAATGAGTGGACATCATAATGAGCGCATAGCTCATCACAGAATATCTGCCTGAGAGGGGAGGGGAGAATACATGCAATTTGTCCTTGGGCCAAGCTCTGGGTGCTGTTGCAGGTCTTCAGAGGTGCAGAGCAGCTGGGTGGAAAAGGAAGATGTCCCCGTTCCCCACCCCACCCCCAAGCCTCGGAGCCTGTGGGAGCTCAGCCAGGCTCGAGAGGCACTGCATCAGCTCACCCAGACCCAGTGCCTCCTTCTTGGGAGTGCCTCCGTCTGTGACAAGGGATCTGAGATCTAGAAATGGCTCAATAGGCTTCAAAGTGACTGACGGTGGTGCCAATGCAAATGTCTAAGTCTGGGCATACCTGGCAGTCCCAGAGGCTCGAGCCTGGCTCTCCGCAGGGTGTCTGCGCTCCGCAGTCAGGCTCTGGTGCTGTAATTTACAGCTGCCCCTAAAATCTGAGCTCCTGAAAGGCATCCTAGAGTGAGTCTCCCATCCAGGGCTTGCTTGATGAGTCCAGGCTCTGAGGTCTTGTGGACCGGGAGGTACATCCTCTCCTACCTGACTGCTCAGAACTCTGCCCACCCACAACCCTATAGTCCATAGGGTGAGGACTGTGGACACTAAAGATGATTGGACATCTATGACAAGTGCATCTTCTAGGACACTGACTCTACAGGAGTCTTGTGGAATATCCTCAAGGACAGCTAGGACTCGGGGAAGCCACGCTGAAGTTCATGTTCTTATTCATTCTTCAGGCCAGTGAGGCGGTGGAACCCACATTTTCATTCACATCTCTTGCTGCTCTGAGGCACTGTCCTCCCACCTGGCTAAAACTTGCCTGGTCTATTCATCCCCAGCTTTATTGCCAAGACAACCTCAGTTATAGCCTCAGGGGTAGGGATGGGGACTGGAGGGGGAGGAAAAAAGTACCTCAGGCAGATCCCAGCCCTGTCATCAGTATAGCTGATGTCCTGGTCACATCTCTCAAAATCATTGAGCCTAAGAGTTTCTACCTGTCCAAAGGGCATATTGGTCACCATATGACTTGAGGAGAAAGCAGGGATGCTTTGTGTACATTGAAACTGTAAACACACAGCACACTGAGAGTATTCAGCGGGCAAGTGAGGAAGGATGCTTTGACCAAACTCTGCTCTGGGCCATTTTCTCCCCCAGGTCACCATAGTGCCCATCCTTGCTCCACAATAGCTCAGCTCCAACAAGAATGTCTTTATCCTTGATCACTGAGCACCCCAGTGGGCATTCTGCAAGAATCTTGTTAAGTTGGTTTAGCAAGAACCACCTACCACACTTAGACAGCTCCTTTCAGTGGCTTTCTATTCCTCCACCCAATCACAACCTGACTTATCTTTGCACTTGAGGTTGAGCTCAGTTCTGTCTTGAATTCTCTTCTCCTATTGCGATAGCTTCTAATTAAAGGCTGCTTTGCCTCTTCCCTCTGACAAAAGCCAATATGTTCCAGGAATTAAATGCCTTAATTCAATTCTTGAGTCTACAAGTCCCTCCCTGAGCCCTCTCTGGGACAGGGCGTAGTGACAGTGGCCTACAGGTGAGTGAAGTGAGACCATTCGGGCAAAACACCACAGTGTGGAACTCAGTGGTGACTCTGGTGAGGTGCAGTGAGTGCAATGAGGCACAATAAGTGGTTCCCTTATGTTTAAAATACAGCTGGCAGTGGGAGAATGCAGCATCCCATCCGCTGTCAAGGGACATCTCCTGAATGTAATCATGCCATCATCAGATACATCCTTCACCAGGGGCACTTATGAAAGAGCTAGCCTGTCATCACTAAGAGAGTGCCAGCCACGGAAGTCAGAGAGACACTCCATGCTTGACGCTCTGAACTGAGTCCTTTGGCTACTAGGACATTAGTGAGACATTTGGCAACTATTCCAGAGCAGGAAACCCCATGCTCTAAAGGAAACTGCCTTGTCTACAGGAAATTACAGCCAAGTACTGTGGAATGGTGGGACATCAGGCTGGCAACCTTCTCTCAATTGGCTTAGGGGTAGGGAAAATTTGCTGTCATATAGTTTATCTGTTTCTACTGTTTCTTTAAGATTGGGAACATCTCAAAATAAATATTCAAAAGATAATAAAAGCTGAAAAAGGCTGATGCTCAGAGAAGCTTAAGTGGTCTGGCCAAGGCAGGGCTCTTCACCAAGCCTTGGGTGCCAGGACCAGTGTCCTCCCTACCCACTCCTTGGCAGATGGAGGCAATTAATAAAAACCACTTAAATGCCCTTTGAGTCTAGTCCTCATTCTGTCTGTACCCCAGAAACTCCTTCCTCTCTCTGCACTGTTGTTTCTTAAAACATGAAAATCCCAAACGTTCTACTTTACCAATAAAGACTCAGGAGCCAGATGTTAGCATGAAAACATGCTAGCTCAGAGGCAGAGAAAGTACTCAGCTGACCTTTATTCTCAGGTTATATCTGGATGGAAAAAAACCAAAAGGCTCACTAGCTCAACTGACAGCCCCAGAGGAAAAGGCCAAAAAACAAACAAACAAACAAACAAAACCAAGGCCAAAGGCTTGCTAGCTCAAAACTCCCAAAAGCCAGGGAGCCAAGAAACTGAAGCCCTTTCTTCTTCACTGTCTTAAATGCCCCTCTACTCAAAGTCCCTCCTACTCTTTAATCCCTGTCAGCTTGTTTCCTGCTCCACCTTTTGACCTAGGGTTAACTTTATTAAATCCTATGTACAGAAAGCTCTTGGATTAAAGGTGAGTGCTAGTGCTGGCCTGTTTACAATAAAAAGTTCTTGGATTAAAGGTGTGTGCTAGGGCTCAACTACACCAAACAAGAAATGGGTTTTACAGTTCACAATTTGGGGGTTCACAATGGATCAAATATCCTGCAACACTGCTTAGCAATCTTCCACCTCTCACTGGAGCAGGAAGCAGGGGCCTGAGATTCTACGCCACCCTACACCCCTGTGAATACCAGCACCCAGTGTCCCACACAGCTGAGGCTCCCCTTGTATGCCAGAACTTAAGAGATATTGCTTTCTGTTTTGTTCATAAGTTGGGAAGGAAGTATTCATGATGCCAAAAGAAATATCACCACCATGCTGCTGTCAGTACCCGAGCTGTTCACACAACCCAGTGTCAGTCCTTAAGTGCGTGGTTCTACGTTAGGGGCAAACTACCATCCACTCCGCTGTGTCTCTGGTGTCGCCTCCCTAAACACTGACAGAATGAGATACATATGATTTCGTTATAAGCTGCCTTTTCAATTTTCTCTTTATTATACAGAAGGCTTTGGATGGATGGGATAAATTTTAAGAAATTGTGTGTAGGTAGATTTGTATGTATTCCCCAAGTTTTATTTAAGGCTAGTAGAAGCACCATAAATTCTATGTTATAAAAGGGGTCATTGACTCTGCAGTTGAGACTTTCAATTCTATCTAATGCTCTCTACTCTATTCTTTTAAACAGTTATGTAATATTCCACAGCTTAATATGTTCCTCTCTGATGAGCATTTAGAGGATTTAAGTTATTTTCTATTTTTTTCCCCAAAGCTGCAAAGAAAGCCGTAGTGAACAAACCAGCTCTTTGGCTCATGGCAGTTTCTACAGTGGATGAAATTAGTTCAAGGCACAAGGTCCTCTCCTTCTAGCCCAGACCCTCCAGTACTGGCCACTCCCTGGGCATCCTGAGTATGTTATGTCTGTAACAGTTTTTCCTTTCTGATCCAGGTCCTCTCACCAATAAAGTGATCCCTGGCAGCAGCTCTCCCATGTCCAATAATGCAAGCAGTTATGGCTTTTCCAACAAATCCCTCAACAACTCTGCTCAATAGGAGCAAGGTGGAGCTTAGCACCGCACCCCAGCCAGGGTGCACACACACAGGAATGCATCTGATTTCATCAGCAAAGTGTTCTTTGCAACAGGGCATTCATTTTCATCAATATGATGGCCAATACTAGAAGAATGAAGGAAAATCAGGCTCTCCTTCACTCTCAAGACTCACTTCTGGCTTCTTTCCCAAGGTATTTCTGAGCACATCATTTTGTAGCTTTCAGGTTTATAGGTCAGTAAGCCCCATTTTTTTTTTTCTGTTGAATTTACAACCACAAAGGTGATGGTTTTAGTAGGCAATAGCACTGGGTGAGTGTAGCCATCAGGGTGTGATTTGGACAGGAAGGTGGAGCAAAGCAGATTTCATTCAAGTTAACGCAACAGGTGAAGAGACTTCTACATAGATCTGACCTCAATTCTACATGTGACTAAAACAACTGGAAGCTTACAGTCAAGGGACAGCAGGAGGGGGCCTGGGTGGGTTTGTGACTTTATAAGATCACTGGGGAGCTTCCTTTGCCCCCACAAGACAGTATCCTGTAAAAGAGGAAGATGCTTATTGGATAATGAATTTTTTGGCCCTTTGATCTTGGTTCTTCTGGTCTATAGAACTATGAACAACAGTTTTTGTTTATAAGTAATCCAGTTTGTGGCATTCTTGACAACACACCTAACTGAATGGGTCTTTTGCTTTCTAGCATCTACGTGTCTCTGTGTCACACGAGTGAAATGCAAGTGTTCTCCACAGGCCTCCAGCCAAGGCGACACAGTAGCAGCTCTAGCAACCAGACCCAGCATTTAGCAGAAGGAGATGAGAACAAGTGTGAAGTGAATCAGTATTTCCTGGGTTTGCGTAAGTGTTCCATTTTAAAGTCGAACAGGACAAGTTACACAGCACTACAAGTAATTCTCCAGACCCATATTCCCCATCCACTACTTCATTCAGTATGTGGATACAGATCGAGAAGGTTGTAAAAGAAAAAAATCTGTACCTCATTAACAACGGCAAGACAGAGCTAGTCAGATGGCTCAGTGACGCCTGGCACCAAGCCCAGTGACCTTAGTTCAATCCCCAGAACCCACACAAGCTGTCCTCTGACTTCCACACATGTGCTGTGGTACATGTGTGCTTGTATCCACAAAATACATACATGGAATAGTAAGTAAATGAACAAACACAAAAACGAATGAATGAATGGATGCAAAAAGTGAAAGACAAATTTTATCCAAGTTAATGCAATAGGTGAAGCAACTTCTGCAAAGATCTGAGCTCAGTTCTAAATGGGACAAAACCAGCTGGAACTTAAAGTCAAGAAACGGCAGGAGGGGCCTGCTATGGATATAAGTATCTAAGAACTCAATCACATACCAAGGGTAAGAGTTTTGATAACCCTGTGCAACAGGCTTCTTGCTTACAGGCAGGCCTAGGCTAAGACACCCAGGGTTGGAGATTCTTGATACTGTGGTTGAGGAAGATCCTTTGCTAAAACTGGACTCAGCCGGCTCATTTCAAAGCCAGTCTCAGAGAAGGCTCAAAGTGGGCTGCGTGGGGTTAGGTTGCAGCAGGAGGTGTCTTTCCAAAGATAGACAGATGTAAATAATATGGACATAGACATTTTCCATGCAAAAACACACCCCTTTTCTCAGAGGGAATAAGTAGTTTATTCTGGAGCCAAATCTCAGTGACTATGGCCTGGGAACATAGGTTCAGACTACTCCAAGTGCCATGTTCCAATATGGTAAGTTTTCTGACGTTAGTTACAAAACAAAAGAAAGTCATAAGCCAAGGCATTTTTCAAAGACTTTGGTGGGAACACGGGGAAAGTTGGTGACTATAAAGTGTGGAATCTCTGCTGAGGGTTCAGGTGTGATCTAAGGACATTCTCAGTTTGGGGGTTAGTGGGAGCTAATACACGCCAATAGGCAACATGTCACAGGATACTTTGTCATTACACAGAGGCAAGCAGTGAATGGCTACTAGGATATCTAAAGCTAGCCCAAGACATTTTAGCTCCCAGTCTGCAACATACAACCAGCCAATCAGCCTTGGAGAGTCTTTACCACCCATGGGGTTTTTGTTTGTTTCTTCAGAGAACTTCAGTTGACAATGTTAATATCTATATGAAGATCTCTGTTATCTATCTAAATACATACACACACTGTCCAAATCTATCTGGATGCTTTAACAAAACACCTTAGACGCATATTTTTTGCTCACGGTTCGGGAGGCTGGGGAGTTCAAGATCAAGGTACAACAGATCTGCTGTCTGGTGAAGATTTGTTCTCTGCTGCTGAGGTGGAGAACAAATGGGCCTATTTTATAACGAAGACGCTAACTTCATTCATGATGGCTTCACCCACATGGACTAATCACCCATGAGGCCCCACATCTTTAAAAAGTTGGAATTTATTATCTCTGTGTGTGTACGTATGTTGATGTGGGGGGCACACATGGAGGTCAAAGGACAACTTTGTGGAGTCAGTTATCTCCCTCCAGCTGTGAGTGGATCCTAAGGATTGACATCGAGTTGCCAGATGTTCAAGTCAGTGCCTGTTCCTACTGAGCCATCTCATCAAGCCAGGGACACCCCTAATACCATCACCTTGGGAGCTAGAGTGGAGATAAGATTTGAAAGGGGTATAGATCTTCAGACCTGGTTATAATTAGTACCACGATAGAAGGCAGGTAGAGAGGTAAAAGAGCTTAAGTTCCTGATGACAAAGAGCCCAGCATCAGGAACTTTGCCAAATTGTAGGCTAATGGAGTTTAGGCTAATGCGTCTTGGGCATCCTCAGAGCAGGACACAGGTAGGCAGGTAGGTCTGTGGGGCATTTTCTCAAATAGCAATGGGTGTGGGGAGGCCCAGCCCACTACTGGCAGTGTCTGAGTGATATAAGAAAGCAAGATGTATAAAGCATGGGGCTGAAGCCAGTAAGAAGTCTTCCTCCGTGGTCTTTAGTCCCTGCCTCCAGGTTCCTGCTCTGCCTGAGTTCCTGCCTTGGTTTCCCTCAATGATGGAAAGTGACAGGGGGTTGTAAGATGAAATAAATGTTTTCTTTTACTCAGTTGTTTTCTTGGTTAGTGTTTTATCATAGCCAGAGAACCCTAATTAAGACAGGCAGGTCTTGTGAAATCTTTACAGAGTGGCTAGATAATCTCTATTCCAAGTGTGTGTGTGTGTGTGTGTGTGTGTGTGTGTGTGTGTGTGTGTGTGTGTGTGTATGTGTGTTCTATTGTATCCTATTCTGCTTTTCTGAAGACTCCTGTCTAATACACCCCTAAACCTAATGAAAAAGGGGAGACGGACAAAGAGGAAGAGGAAGAGGAGGAGAAAGAGGAGGAAAGGGAAAAAGAAGAAATTCAAAACTATGGTTAGAAGGGCCACAAGAAAACTGGATCAAATGGAAAACTACATTGATACATTCCAGGATTACAGATGAGAAGACTCAATACTGAGGTTCTAATCTCCACAGACCAATTCAGAAGCCAACGAGATTAGATTGAAATGCTATGGAAGTTACCGCCCCACACCTACCAGAATATAGAATATAAAACCACATGGCCCCTTTGGGAAACCGTTGGGCCATTTTAGGCTCTCCAAAGGACCCAGGAATTTCACTCCCAGGAATATACCTAATACTCATAAAAACCATGTTCACATAAAGGCTTGCACATTAATGTTCATGAGAGCATGATTCATAATAACTGCCAAGTAGAAACAACTCCTTTGTCCACTAAATGTTGGGTGGGTAAGCAAAATGTGTCTTATTCCCACAATGAAGAATTATTCAGCCATAAAAATGGAGCAAAGTACTGATTCATGGTCCAATATGCTGGGTGAAATAATCTAGACACAAACATCTTATGCTGCATCAAATACATGCATGTGTAGTGTCATTTAAAGAAAATGTAAAGAATAGACAAATCAGTGAAAACAAAAGATGAGGGCTTTCCCAACACACTCTGGAAGGCAGAGAGCCATTCTACTATATATCAAAATTTATCAGCAAATTTTGTGATAGGACATGTTATCAGGATAGAAATAAGCATTTAAGCCAAAGAAACAGCCAGTCCTAGAAAAACCCAGAGATAGATGTGAACTTGGTGTGTGGTGATCAGCAGAGAGAGGGTTAACTGTATGATAACTTTACCATGAAATGGAGAAGAGTTTTGTTTGTTTGTTTGTTTTTACCCCAATGAAGGCAACAAGAAAATACCACATTACACTGAGTCTATAAAAAGTACACAGTAGGTGTTAAGAGGAAGGGAGCGATTGGAAGGGAAGGGCATGGATGGGTGAGGGCTGAGTAACAGCTATCATACAATAGACAGACAGAGACTGAGTAACAGCTATCATGCTTTGTTTCTCAATAGAGAGGGACCCAGGTGGAATGCTGCCAAAAGGTGAAGACTGGTTTCTTACAGCTCATAGTATGGGAATTCTACTCACATCACGATGTTCCTGCAGGAAATATACCAAAATATTAAGAATCATTTTCTCAGAAGAGTGAACATGTACGTAGATTTCTCCCCTTATTTCCACTTTTCTATATTTTCCCTCTTTGAAGAATTTTCCCTCTTTTATAGTCTTCCCTCTATATTACAGGCGGGTAATACTATGCTAAGGGAGAATATTAAAATTGTTCAAAGAAGAAAACAACCTATTCTCACTGCTGCCTTCCTAAGAGCCCACATCATGATGACCATAAAAATGACAATTTCTGTAAACTCAATAGCATGCTCTATTTTTACGGCACAGCCACTCATCTGCGTCATGATACATGCGTGAAGCAGACAGGCCAAACATCTCAACAAATAGCTTGTGTTATCGCCTGTGGTTAATTAGAGATGGTGACAACGCCATAGTTATTACTTAGGACCCAGAATCTCCTGCTTTTTGCTGCTCCAGATTAGCTCCTAGAACCCCAGTGTTCTTAGTCTCAACTGACGTGACTGCTCCCCAGCTGCCGAGCAGTGAGAGTTTAACCGTGACACCTGGTATTTCGAACTTGAATCCTGTTTTCGCACAGAAGCATAATTTAATAGTAGAAGGTTGTTGGCTCACAGGAGATATCACCTCTACCTTGACCTCTGGAAAAAGTGGCTTCTCTCCAAGATGATGCTCAAGAAACTTCAAACTGAGTACCGCCAACATGGAGATGCTTGTTTCTCCAAAATGCATTCCTCTGCAATCTTCCTGATGCTACTTGACCCACACGGGAGTTGGTTCAGGAGCATCCGTGACATCCCTCTTCCTTCCCAGTCCTACAAATCCCCATTATAGTCAGCATCCAGCTCCTCGCCAGAATGGGTAGAGCCTGCCTCTAAAATGCATCTTGGTGCTGCCGATTTGTCTCATCTCCACGTTCCTGCCACTGCCCTGCTCCAGGCCACTACCCATTTCCCTGAAACTCAGTGACAATCATGATAGTCACAATTGATGGTCATTCATTTCATTCCACTCTTCATTGCCCTCTCCAACTTGAAGCAAAGGTTGTTTGTCTTGGTTATTTATACAACACACTTGTCACTTGCTAAGCCGTATCTGCATAGACTAGGGAATTCCGATGACCACAGACAGCACTGGTAACAGCACCTTCTGGGCAAGAGATAGCCCAGCTCAATGTGCAAACAGAATGTCTTTCACCATATGTGACACAGACTTTGACTGAATCCAAATCCTCAAGTTAAAGATACAAAATGCAAAGCTCAAGAAGTCTAGAAACTTGCTCAGGGCCCCAGGGCTCCCGCTGGCAGAGCCGAGATCGCCATGCTGAGGTCTCTCATGCTCCATCTATACCATCTGGTCTACTCAAAGGCACACAACCTGCAGCAAATACATCCTCCCTCCTGTTCTTGCTGTGTTTTCCTGCAGTCGGTGACTGTGCTCAGTACTTCTCTCCAGAAGCACAGAGCACTTCAGAGGTGTACACACCTTGGCCAGCTTAGAGCCTCACGGGTCTCCCCTCAGCACCAGATGGTGTGGTGTTCACCCTCAATGAAATTTGAAAGCCCTGTAATCCAAAATTCCACCTGCTGAGGCTTGCAATGGTGCCAGCAAAAGAGAGCTGAGCCCAACAAACCATACACCTGTCTTCACCCACTGGATGAGAAGCTGGTTTCGGAGGCTTGGCTTTGGAAACATTTAAGCACAGGATCCTAGAGTGGATTTGTGTTAGGGAGGAAAGACAGAGGGGATTTGAGGAGCTGGAGGGTGTCTGGGCAGCAGTCAGACACAGCTGTGACCACTATGAGATATAGGTCCCTGAGATAGTTTGGATTTTCATACTTGAGGTGAAGGTAGAGAGATGTCTCAGTGGTTAAGAGCACTGGCTGCTCTTCCAAAGGACCCTGGTTCAATTCCTAACATCCATATGGTGGTTCACAACCATCCGTAAGTCCAGTTCAAGGGGATCCTACACCCTCCTCTGGCCTCCACAGACACCAGGAAAGCATGTAATGCACATATACAGGCAAAACAGCCACACACACAAACAAAACCTCTGAGAATTCTCTTGCTGTAAATTTGCCCTGTACCTCATGACAGGTCTCCCTCTCATTTTCTTGTTGTGTCATGGCCAACAAGGCAGCAAAAGTGTTCTTATATTTACAATAAGATCCTCTTTGATCTAAAGAAAGTACAAACAAATATCCATTTGCCTTAATTTTTGATAACTTAAATTTCACAGCTATTCTAAGGAAGGTTAGAGCCATTAATGGGCTGTTTAAAAGTGTGCAAGGAACAAGTTTTCCGTTTACATACTTGAGGAGGATTCTGGCCGCTAAGCCACCCTGCAAGAGGGAAAGGGACCTTGCTGGGCCTTACTCCCTAGTGACTCTGGAAGTTTCCTTATGGAAGGAGGAAGGATCCCTTATACAAGGCACATCTTAAGGGTCACATTTAGAGATACACGTGTTAGGTACATGTATAAGGAAGTTCTAAAATTCATAACCTTTAACCATAAAAATAGCACACATAATTAAAAAAAACAAAACCCTTTATGCTCGCATTGGTGTCCTTTTTGAGGATAAGGAGGTGGAGTTGAATGGCCCAAGTGAAAAGTTGTCTCCATAGCCACCTGCCGAAATTCCTGGCCCACTCAATAGTAAATCGTTGCTTTAGGCAGGGTCCCAGAGGAAGCTTCATGCATCACAATGAACACCTGAAACCCACTCTGCTGCCAACTTCCTCAAAGGCGCTTGCCCCTAGGCCTGGCAGGGAGTTTGGATTTTGAACTTATTTCTGGTTGTTTCTGTATTGTGTTTGTTTTAAAATCATCAGCTGGAGAATCTTGCTTGGGACAAATGAAAGACTGAAGGAGTCCTTAAACATACCAGGCAGGGAAGCAAGGATGTGGGCACACTCTCCTGACGGTCACACATGCAGGGAGGAAAGAAGTCTGCAGCCTCAACCCACTCAAGTCCAGAGGGTGGGACCAGGGCCTGCGCCCATCCACACCTCTCCTCCGAACACACACCAGGACTGTCCTGAGCAAGCGGCTTCCAGAGGAATGCCTTGGGAGAAGATCCTGAAGACCCATCACTTGCAGACCCCAGTGGATTCCCTCCTAGTCTGAAGTGACAGGCTGGCAGATCTACTGGCTGGGGTGCTCCAAGCTCCTCACCCTCCTCCACTCATATGTCAGCATGACAGAAAAAGAGAAAGAAAACAGGGCCACAATTTTTCCCACACAAAGTTTCTGTTGGGCATTGTGCCCCACCCCCACCCTACCCACCTATCTGTCAGGTTCAAAAGCTTCAGTGAATGGAGATGGAGGAAGCCAAATGGCTGAGCAGGTGGGAGCCATTAGAAGCTGTTGTGACGCTGGAAGACCAGGTGACATGTTAATGCTAGGACAAGTTGACAAATAGGACCTACCCAGTTCTTGACCCAAACAGTTAGAATGTTGTGTGGCAAGTGCTGTAATGTAGGAACAGAGCTGGGGGGCACTTTTCAAGGATGATGGGGTACAGTATCAAGGGGTGGGCAGGAGGAGAGGCATGTGTGGAATAGAAAAGGTAGAAGCACCCTGTACGGTAGGCCGAGGGGCACAAAGGATCCTGGGACCTGCCTACCATCGGGGGTGTTCTTGGCTCCCTCCCTGGGCTCCCAGATCCCAGCCAGTGCCTCTCTGCATTCAATGCCTCAGACGTTTCTCCACAAAGGCGCACACCTACTCTAAGGCCCTCAATGTCAACTCACTTCAGGGTTTGCTCTGGCTTCTCACAATCTGTCCAGGCACACAGAAACCCACCTGGAGTTTACAGAGTCCCCACAAAGAACAGCATCTAGTGCCTCTGTGCTGCTGCCTGCACAAGCAAGTGGCCAGCACACCCTCAGGTCTGACTACACTCATAGGTAGTTGTGAAACTTCGCATTTCTATATGCAAACCTAAACACAGGGTCTCTATATGCATGTGGCTATGTTTATGGAGTCTAACAGTCCACAACATGATATGTAAAATCTAGGGAACAGACAGTCAGAAACTCTGTTAATCCTTGTTCTTTGATGTTAGGGTCAATTTTCTGAGGTAGCATTTTGGTTAAATGCTCAGTGTTCCGGCTCAGCAGTTCCTGTTCTGGGCACATAAAGAAATGCTTAGCACCACTCGCTACAGCACATCTTCAAGAACATTCATGGCGCCGCCAATCGCAATGTTTGCAACCCAAAATGATCGGAGTGCTGCCTACAGAGCGTGGGCTAGATTATAGCCCAGCAAAAACGCAACACAGGGATGAAAAGACACAAATCACAACACACACAGTGATGGTGGTGACCGCCCAGTATTGAGTGACGTAAGTAAGGCAGACACCACAGAAACAATGCTATATGTTTGTACGCCTGTATAAAGTTCAAATAGAAGCAAGACTAAGCTGAGCCGAGGCAGTGGCCAGCATGGTAATGTGATAATGACCAAACAGTCACCAGGGTAGGTTCTGTGTTGCTGAGAAACTGCTCTATAGGATGTAGAAGCTGCGTTCATGGCTTTACTTATGTGACATTCATGGAGCCATTCTCATAGGATAGCTTCGCTTTACTGTGTATATAATACCTCAGTAAAAAGTCGACCTATGAGGAGGAAAGAGGGATAGAGAAATATTGATGAGGGTGTACAGAAATTAATGCTCTTTTGCATGGGGAATGCAAATTAGCAAAGCTTTATGGAAGGGAAGCTGGCAATATTTATCAAAACCTTTAAAAACTTTATGGCCTTTGACCTAGTAATTCCAGCTCTAAGCATTTGTCTTTAAGAAATAATGGGGCTACAGTGGCATTTGTAGCAGGATTATTTATTATAGCGACAATTTGGAAATAGGCTAAATACCGAGCACAGGTACCCTTATTGTGCAGCCACTAAAATACATTTTAATAAAATATTTAATGAGAATATTATGG
>CM053764.1:49429716-49502094 GCA_028658305.1 Pachyuromys duprasi
TGCTTTTCAGTTTTGACTTTATGAGGGTTTATAGTTAAGAGATTGTCATGAGTCTCGAGAGAGACTTCAAACTTTGGATTTTTCTTCTTTTATAAAAAACAAATTTAATTACATTTATTCATTTGATTTTATTGGGTGTTTTCCCTGTACATGTGTATGTTTGTATGCAGATGTGTGCGACACTTGCATGCCTGTTGCTCTTGAAGGTTAGAAGAGGCAACGTGATCCCCTAGAACTTGAGTTACAGACAACTGTGAGCCACCACATGGGTGCTGCAAATCAGACCCGAGTCGTCTGCCAAAAGCAAAAGTACTCTTAGCCACTGGGCCATCTCCCAAGACTCCAAACTTTGGACTTTTAAACAGTGTTAAGACTGCTGTAAACTATGGGGGTTTTTGAAGTTGGACTAGATGAACTTTGCATTATGATATTGCTACAAGCTTATGGGGGCCAAGGGGTGGAAAATTGGTGGTTTGAAAAGTGGCCCCAGATGATCACAGAAAGTGTCATTATTTGAAAGGATTAGGACTTGTGACCTTGTTGGAGTTGGGCGTGGCTTTGTTGGAGGAAGTATGTGACTGGAGGTAGGCTTCAAAACCAGGCCCAGTGTTTCTTCCTGCTGCCTGCAGATCATGATGTAGAACTCTCAGCTCCTCCAAGCATGCCTGCATGCTGCCATGCTTCCCAACATGACCTTGGACTAAGCCTCTGAACTGTAAGCCAGCCCCAGTGAAATGGTTTCCTTTCTAACAGTTGTCATGGCCATGGAGTCTCTTCACATCCATGGAAACCCTAACTAAGAAAATAAGGTGACTGTGTGGACACCCATACAGCACAACACCATCCATTAGTTCAAGCACATGATGGCTAGGGGACAATGTGGATGAGGCTATGCTTGCTAAAGGTCGGTTCTGTTACTTGTTAAAATGCTGATAACATTTAGGCTAGAATATTTCTTATAGGGTGGTTATGTGCCTTCACTGAGCAATCGGGAGACTGAGGTAGGTAGACTGTGATTTCAAGGCCAGCCTGGTTACATAGTAAGACCTAGTATCAAAAAAGAAGTGTGTGTGTGTGTGTGTGTGTGTGATTTATATAGTAATTAGCATACAGTACATGCTCAATGACCGACAGCAAGAGACCATTTTATGAAGGGGCAAAGGGGACATTTAAGCCAGTGTTTGCCATCCTCAGTCATGCTATAGATTTGGCAGGAGAGTGACTAGCCTTGTGGTCCAAAGCCTTCAGTAACTGGCCTTCAGTAAATCAGTTCCAACTTGCTTTCTGGACAGCTCCACACTGTGACAGGGTCTCTCTTTTTGGCCACCTAAGTTTGAGAGGGGAGACAGGCTCCTATTATGGGGTGGTGACTAATACTGGTTTGCAGGGGATTGCTGTATGGCTCTCAGAAATGTGCCTTGCTGCAGGCATGCCCTGGTTATTGGTGGGGATGAGCACTGTGAGTACGAATTCAAGGCTTTGCCTCAGCAGGGTGGAGCTTCTGGCCAGATCCTCCTCCCCCCATACTCCATGTGACCACAGATGACAGCCTGGGCAAAACCAGGGCACCCCTTCCTCTCTGCAGGTACTACATAGAGAGGCAACAATGGAGGTCAGACTTTCCTGTCAAGCCAATTTATCAAGAGCTTAACCCCACCCCCCATGATTTGTAGAAGGAACAGTCCCTGAACCGCCTCAGGAGAAGCATCTCAAGTCATCACTCCCAGCTTAAAATCCAAAAGAGGCAGGTGCCTAGTACCACCAGGACCCACTCTAACTCTGTTGCCACAGAACTCCTTGGCTGAGTGCATGGCCATCTCTGGCAGGAATGTGCTTCCGCTGAGAACAGTCCGTGGCTGCACTTGTAGGGTTTGGCCGAGAAGACCTCGCTGACAAACTGGACTCTGCAGCCTTGGATCTGGACCACCCACAGGCAAGTGTAGATAGCAATAGAGCCTCCCAGACCATCTCACCATGGCTGCTAGGTGTCCCAGAACCTGAGGGAGGGCAGCGTGGCTCCTGAGAGAAGGGGTGGAAAAATTGACAGTTCTCTACTCATCTGGCCTGGACTCAATGAGCCTATGAAAAAAGCTAAGTCCACAAAAAAAAAATAAATAAATAAATTATATATATGTGTGTGTGTGCGTGTATGTACGTATGTATGTTTCTTTGTCTAGGAGATTCAAGCCCAGGGGGAGCTCAGTGGTGGCCCAGCACAGCAAGGCCCAAAAGAAAACCCTATCGCAGGACTGGAGCTCATGGCCCCGAGGGCTTCTCATCCCCTGACTCTGCCTGCCCACTTGCTGTGTAACCACAACAATGCTTATTTGGCAACGAGTTGCTGAGGAGTGCTTCCAGGTAATTGATATACACAGACCTATAAGTAATCAACATATGGAACAATTACATAACTGCAGCCATTATAATCACTAGTCATTCCCCAGTGCCCTTGAGTGAGGAGGGAGGCCTGGGGGTGGGAGTGCAGAGAGAAGATGGTGGTTAGCAGTTACAGAAAATGCATCAAGGCTTCCAAAGCCTGGATGCATGGCCAACTCACCCACATGGGGTGCACACGTCTGTTACCAAAAACTCTAAGGGAGAATGCAGCCTCTCCAAAATTATTACCGCCTAGGTCAGCAAGTCATTCCAGTGAGCAAAGGCACAGGCCACACATGCCTCATGGCCCAAGTCTGATCCCCAGAACACAAAATGGAAGGAGAGAACAGACTCCCAAAAGTTGTCCTCTGTCTTCTGAATATACTCCTACACACATGGGCACATACCCACGCACACATACATAGATAATAAAGTTAAAAATTAAAGGGCTTGAAGAGATGGTTTGGTGGCTAAGAGTGAGTATTGCTCTTACCAAGGACCTGAGTTCAGCTCCCAGAACCCACATCAGGCTCACAACTGCCTGTAACTCCTGCTCCAGGGAATCTAATGACCCTGACCTCTGTGGACACCCACATGTGTAAATTCACATGCACACACACAGGATTAATTGATAGGTAGGTAGACAGAAAAGATAGAAAGATCTTTAAGAAAACAATGGATGGAGATTCTAGCAAGCTTTAGCTTGTTTAAGTCTGCAAATAGGGGACGGTAACAGTAGAAAAGGAAAAATCACTCTGAAGTGTGAAAAAGCCAAGCACGGATGTTGAAGGGACGGAGTATAGCCTTGACTGTGCAGCATGGCAGAGTCCACTCTTCTACTATGTCCTCCAAGGCACGGGCCTACACAGTAGTGCTTCCAACCTGCCTTTATGACTCCTCTGAGAACAATGAAAGGAAGGCAGCTCGGGATCTGGGCCCATGGTGACCATGATTCCCATGAGATGCCCAGGGGTGGGTCTGCTTTGGCAGTTCACGAGTCATTAGGCAGCCACAGTGTTTATCTGTCTGGAGAAGGCAGCAGTCCTGTTTCAGAGTGCACTGCCGCTGGAGACCAGGGACGAACAATAGCAGAGGCTGCAGAGGGGCCTGCAGTCTGCAGGTGCCTTTGCACGGGCGAGCCAGGAATAGGAATTCATCACCCGAAGAAGCTCAGCGGGCAGGCTAAAGGGAGTTGCAGGGAAGGAGTGAAGCTAGCAGCCAAAGCAACCGCTAAATTTAGCCTGGTCCCCAAAGCAGGACTTAATTAAATTAATTCTCTGTCCACCCCCAACTCCAAAGCCCATTCTCAGGTGGCTTTCGCTTGGCTCACATTACAACGTGGGCCTCCACACAGATCCCTTGACAGATGCCCCAGGCCAGATCCTCCGGTGTGGGTGTTGAGAACAACAAGCACAATTGCCAGCTGTCTGCGGAGTTCCCGCGGTGCTGGGTGCAGCTGAGCAAGGCCTCCTAAGAGCGCCTTCCAAGCAATTGCTGAGAGACTGACCACAACTGCCCCCGCCCAGCACCTCCAAGTGAAGCAGGACCCTTCCCACTCCACCCTACCCACACACCAGGGCACATACTTCTGATCTTTTTTATGTCCTGCTTTCGTGTAGCCAGGGCTGGTCTTCACAAGTCCCTGTCTATCCCTGATAGACCTCCAGCCCCAAAACACATTGTAAGAAAGGGCTGAGCAAACCATCCCAGCCCCATGCCAGCTGACTTATTAGCTGTCAAGAATTCAGCTTAGGTCTCTTCCCAAAGGGTCTGTGACTTCAACATTCACCCCTGTTGTTTCCTCTCCTCCTTGCTTTACACAGCTGCAGTTAGAGCCAGGCACCCCAGATGTGGGCTCCCCCACTGTAAGCTTGCTGAAGGAAGGGGCAGAATGCCTGCCTGCCTGGGCATCCTTCTCCCTATTGTTACATAGAGAAGTGCTCGCCACAGACGATGCTCCTCGGTTGTAGAACCTTGAAGCTTCTCTCCAGGGTCACTGTCAAGTGCCCAGGCTGAGTTCCTACATACAGTAACCACTGTCCCTGCCTCCTCCTCGTTGACTCTGAGGTCTCTTCTTTTGTTTTTCTCTCCTTTGTCTCCTACACATTGGAAGATACTGATGCCGTTTTTTAAAAAGTGTTGGTAGAACATGGGCCAAGCAGGAAAAGACAAAGAAAGGCAGTCGTAGCTTGTCTCTGCTCTCCACGCGGGGCCTTCTAGGGATATGATGTATCTGCCCACATGTTGAGTGCCCAGTTATTCACATGGCTCTAACCCCTTGTTACTTTTTCATATTTTTTGACTCTAAAACATTCCAGCTGTTGACAGATCATGAGGCAGAAAAACAGCACCAGGAACTCTGCCCACATCACCGTGGCTTAACAGGAAGATGTATTTCCCCTTGATTTTTTTTTTTTTCTATCAGAAATAAAATGTTACTGTTCTGGTTGGGGATCCAGATTCCTGTTCCTTCTGCCCAGAGCTCTACCATGATCTGCTGTTTATTGTCTCTTTTTGTCTCTCTTGCTCTTTCCATATGCCTAATTGCCAAGGAAACTATGTGGGGCTGGGAAGAGCTGCCATTGTCAGCAAGGAGTGGGCTGCTGAGTCAACTCTGTCACCTACTGTCAAGGTGCTTCAGAGCATGACTTGGCATTGTTGTCCCACTGGGCACTTACTGGATATTCTAAACCTTCCAGGTTCCAAACAGCATCATCCTTTCCCATCAGAAGTCATTACAAATGGCATACATCATAGCTAAAGAAATCAATGCCGCTAATGTTCTACAGGAAAGCAGAAAGCTGGACTTCATGAATTTCTCTTCTGTTTACAAGCTCACTAACAAGATGAAATATCACTGGTTTGGGTCAGGCTCTGATGCCTGGGATATGAATATGGTCCTGCAGAAATCACATGCCTTCTCCTGGGTGTGATCTTGGGAAATTCAATCCGTACCTTGTCTTTATGGGCCATCAAATGTCCTAATATCTAGGTAGTATTGACCGATGCCTAAAACTGGAGCTGGATACAGAGCTGGCCATGGTTTGTGTTCTTCAGGACACCAATGTTTCCTGGTGGATGGCCGTGGGTATCCATGTGCCGGCCAGCAGTCCCTGCAGTGGTCCCCAGCTATTTACATTCAAGCCCATTCATCCTGGCCTTCACTTCACCACCACACTGAGACTCCAGCTCATAGGGACACATGAGCCACCCTCCATGTGCTCTGCTCAGGTTTCTGTCGCTGAGGTGCTCCCAACCTGTTGATGACCCAGACCAATGCCACACCACACTATCCAGCTGAGGGTGCTTTGGGGATACTTTCAATGAACATCATCAAATAAGGCAGTGGAGACACCAAGCCATGGAGCCAGGGCATCCAGGAGGCTGACCACTTGTATCCTTCAGAATGGTAGCATCTCTCAGCAGAGTGAGCCTTCGTGGGCTAGGAGGAGTGCTTCTTTTCTGTGGCTGTCCTTGTCCTGACCACTTTCCTAGTGGCACTCAAGTTCCTGGGTGTCTCCTTGGCAATTCAGACTCACTCCTGAGCTCTTACATTTTTTTCAGAAAAAAAAAAAGCACTGATCGTGTGTGCATGCGTGCAGGGCAACTGAGAAGGAGCTAAGGTCCAGGGTGGCCTGCAGAGGAACAGTAGATTGAAGATGGGAAGGAATTGCTTGGCACTGGGAGGAAGGGGCAAGGGAACAGCAGAGAAGACAGGAAGGTTCTCGTGGGCCAAGTGGTCCTTTCCAGACACTTAAAGCTTACCCTCCTGAGGGAGAGACGTGTGTTCTGTGGTAAAAGACTAAGGACTGTTCTGTCCTCACAGCCACCTCCTCCTGGGGCTCCCTTTCCTGCCCTAGCTCTGAGAAGAAAGAAAATCATGGATGCATTGATCATTCCTTCCTTAAGAAGCAGCCATCCCTTCATGTGATCCTCACAGCCCCAAATGAGATGAACAGGAAAAAAAAAATCCTTGTCCTCTTCTTGCATGAAACAAGGAAAATTAAAGGAAGAAACAGAAGAAGCAGCAGGTTACATTTCAATACAGGCTTAGTTTTCCTCTGCCACCCACTCTGGTTAAGACATAAAGAGGTGTGGGAGAGAGAAGTGGGTGGCTGAGGATGTGGCAGGCTCCAGCCTGCCTGGCCCTGAGCAGCTGGAGCAAATGAGAACCAGCCTGGTGAAAGGAAGACACAGGGCTACAGGGAGGCTACAAGGCACCAGGCAGAGACAGCACAGGCAAAGGCCCTGTGAGCAGAGCTTAGCAATTGTGGGAAGTGAAGATAAAGTACAGCTGCTATATCTACTCTCATACACACTGATACTATCTGGAATTGAAGACCTTCTTCCTTTTTTTTTATGGTCTATCTACCTCCCAAATGATTTTTCTGACCACATTTGAGAAACAGATATAGGCTGAGGGAACCCTCAAAGACTACATGTAAGGTAAATATTGTAGCGTCCCTGGGAAACTTGCTGTGGACTATCTGCCCAGCAGGGTTGATGGAGAAGTTTTGCATCTGGCCTTGCAATGTCCTTCCTGGCTGCTGCTGCTGCTGCTGTTTAGTGAGAGTTACACTGCAGGCAGCAAAGCTGGGGGCAAAGGTTCCAAGTTCGAAACACATTAGGGTCACCTGGGTTGCTTTGGAAACAAAGATGTCAGAGTCCCACCCTAGTCTAATCACATCAGACAGTCAACCAAGCATCTGAGAGGAGCCAGTGGGGGGAAGGAAAGGCCCGGAGTGTCCTAGGAGATATGAAAGTGAAGCTAGAGTTGGGATGAGTAGCCTAGGCTTTCCCTGAGTTTCATGCATGCCTGTCGTGTAGTCTCCCTATGGGATGGAGGTTGGCCAGCAGGTTCCAGAATGGGAAAACAGACTTTTCTACTAAGCAGGAACTGTAATCAGTCAGAGCAGGGTATCTGAAGACACTGAGGTTCTGAGACCACACAGTTGCTAAGTGACAGGGCCAGGACCAAACATGTGGCTGCGACTAAGAAATTGAACACTTTCCACTCCTCAGACGGGTACAAGGTCCTTAAAAGACAAAATGCTAGGTGAGGCAGTACCAGGAGGGGCTCCAAATAATGAAAGGCATCACTACGGGTTGGAGGTGTCCCCTAAAACTTTGTGTGTTAAACTGTAATCCTCTAATCCATACATTAATGGTGTTTAGAGGGGTGCTGCTGGGGACCAATCAGATGAGGTCCGGAAGGTGGGAAGATGAGAGACAGAGACCTGAGCTGGTCTGTTCTGTGATATCCTCTATCCTGTTAGGCTGCAGCAAGGAGACCCTCACCAGAAGCCATGCTGTACTATAAAACTCCCATTCTGTATGAATCACCCAGGCTGTGCTGTTTGGTTTTATATATATCAAAAAAAGGAAATGGGTAGAAAAATATTAAGGACGGGAGTCAAGGGGGCCACCCTGGGTTCCTTTTAAGCCATGTGCATTCAGTCGTGACTGGTCTGCCCACATAACAAACAAGCCTGGGTGGCTGCTTTGAATGAGGCACAGGCAGAGCTGTCTGGAATCCACATTGCCTACCAGGGCAGAGTGGGCCAGAAGCTCACCTGTCAGCTCAGCTCCAACGCCAGGGCTTTCCTAGGCTGAGACCATGAGTCTGAGAGGACGTGAACGGTTGCACTCTGGGCCTGGCTTTCAGCAAGTTTCCGGAAAACAAAAAAAGATTGCATCTTTGACTACAAATGCAAATGCCCTCAAAGGACCCCTGAGCATTATCTCCTTGTCAACAAGAACTGTCATTATCAATCTGCTGTTGGGCAGCCATGACGGATGAAGAAGGGGGAGGGCACAGGAGGTGTTCATCCAGAGACATCTCCAGGAGGACTGTTCGTTATACAGAGAGGGAAGCAGCGTAGAGAGCGAAGGCAAGTGGTGACAGGGGTGGGGTGAGTAGGGGCAGCGTGGGTGCAGACCGTAACTCAGTCACACGCTCTGAGAACTTGCCAGCCATCCCAGCTCCCAGAGAGTGGAGAGCTCTGCCTCCAGCATGGGGGCCTCTGGTGGGACGCCAGAGTCGGGGCAGCTCTGCTAGCTGTCATGGAAACTATGAAACCGTTTGAGCTGAAGAAGGTTGGAGAAGCACTGTCAGGTGTTTCCTACCAGTGTTGAGACCCTATAGCCTTACAAGGCAAGGTTCTACCCTGGGTTGCTCTCCCCTGCCTAGATGAGAAAGGACAGGATGAAGCAGCCGGGAGAAGCTGCTCACAGGAGCTCCTCAGGACCACAGCACCTAACACAGAGGCCAGCCGGCATCTGGGTCAGCTGGTGGGAGCGCCTGCTGTTGCTGGATACAGCCCGAAGGATTCTTTCAACAGCTCCCACCCACCCACAAAAGATGAGCTCCAACTCTAACACGTGGCCTGTGGGGAAACCAACACCCAGCTCTACGGTCCCCGGTCCCCGAGAATCCCCCTGCTCAGCTCCCAAAGGAATTCCCCTTCCTTCTTCCAGAATTGAGGCGGCTGCTCCTTCAATTCGGCCCTAACACAGGAAGATTTAGCCCTTTCTCTCAGCTGCTCCTTGCCCTGAAGCATCAGACACAACTGGAAGTTCCAGGCTTGGGAGCGGAAAACCCTTGGGACTCTGAATCAGCAGATCAGACAGCCCCTACACCATGTCACCCCGGGGACCATTGCCTGGGACTCCAGGCAGGCTCTGTTCCCTCCCTCCCACCCCCTGCTGTCCCTATTGGACACAGACAGTAGCCCTCTCCTTTCCATGGGGCTTCATCTCTTACCCAAAGGACCCATCAGGGTAGCTCTTAAGTGAAGGCAGTTCCTTCCCGCCAGTAGGCAAAAGTAATCATTTTTCACCCTCTGTAGAATGCTCGATAGCAGAGCTCGGCAGATCAATGCCCCCTTCTCCCCACCCCTGGGCAGCTCACATGGACTGGCAGGCTGTGGATGTTCTGATCTGAACTTGAACATCTCTAGTGGGTTCTTAACCCATCCTTCCACAAAGGCCGCTCTCCAAAAGCCATGCTCCACCGTGGGGTGCCCAGCACTGTGGAAGCTGAGCAAGTCCCAATAAGGCTACAACCCAGCAGGCATCTGTGAACCATTGCTGACCCAGGATCAGTCTGCTGTGGCATCCTCAGGCGGGGACACGTTGGGAAGAAGCCATGAACTACAGCCCCAGAGCCCATGATCCACACCGAGCCCCTGCTTCTGAAAGGTTTGGGGGCCCATTAGGGGAAGAAATGATGAGAGAGGGGCCCAAAGGCCGAGGGGCTAGCAGCTTTGCAGAGGGGAGGGGAGTGCCTGAGCGCCTGTCCCCTCCCCCCCTTCTCTGTCACTGAGCTGTAACACAAGTGTAACCAAACTGATTTGTACCCATGAGGGGAGCAGCAGTCTTGCCTTCTGACAACTTCTCTCACTGACTGCTGGGGGCGTGGGGGGGGGTAGGGGTTCAACACTACTGGGACTAACATTCCTGTCTAAAGTTTCTAAAGACAAGGCAGAGAGGTAGAGCAGGTAGCCAGTTCATGAGCATCAGGACTCCTCAATCTCCCCGCCCTCCTGTTACAGATCTCTAGCTCTATCAAACTCCTAGATCTACGGGGGCGGGGGCAGGGAGAGGCGGGGTCCTAGTGAGCAAACTCTCCCTGTGGTGGGGACAGCAAGGGTCAGAACTGCCTCACCTCCGCATACCTCCGCAACTTGTGAGCTGGTTCCTGACACCACAACCTACTTCCTGCTGTGTGAGAGGTTGGTCTTTGGTCTTGGTAAAACACCATCTACCCAGTAGGGGATTAGGCTTTGAGTTACTTCTGGCCTTGGGGATAGAGGCAAGAGCAGGAGAGCTCAAAGCTAGGCTTGTAAGAAGTTTGGAGATCAGATCCCATGTACCTAGAAGAGGGGAGCCCCAGAGTCAAGGCCAGATAGACCAAGGACCAGCTCAAGGACTTATATGTACCTGGCCCCAAATACAGATAATAAGATTAGGCTCTGGATAACTCCATTTCCGATCTGCTCTGAGAGCCTGGATTAACTCATCCCAGGTGGGCCGACTCAACTGAATCTCATTTCTTACAAAATCCAGGATAGCTCTACCAATTCTCTTCTCAGGTACACAGTCTATGATAAGAAAAGCCAGGTTTCAGCCTGGGGCCAGGTACTGTCGTGAGTTGTCACCACGTGCTAACTTATGATACCAAAGCAGTGACCAGCCCTGGGGCACAGGGCACAGCAGTGGAAAAACCAGGCATGATACCGGCAAGTTCAAAGCCCACTCCTGTACTCTGTCCAGATGGGCAAACACAGAATATGAGCTAAAATATTACAGTCCGGTTTACAGGAAACACGGTGTGCCTGACACACCCCACCCCCGAGTCAAATATGAAAGTAGCCCCAAGTCTTTTTTTCCAAATTTCCCAAGGAGGGGTTCTGTGCCCCACAGCAGGGAAGCCCCACCGTCCCTACTCCCTCCTAACAAGAGGGCCTTGCTGGATTCGGTGCTGGATGCCCAGGCTGCATTTTAAGCATGTGTGAAACAACCCCGGTCCCCTAACTAGTGCTGTGCAGGCTGGACACTGCGGGGTGGGCTGGCGCCTCCAGAGCCTTAGTTACCTTTAATTAGGTGTGCTCGGATTGATTGATTGATTGATTCTTCTCTCCTGAGTTGCGAGGGGACGGCGCCCCTGCTCCCCAGGTGCCCAGGGCCTGCCACTGGAATTATAACAAGCACTATGCCGACCCAGCAAGGCACTCCACAACCTCGGAGCCACCGCCAGCTTCTTGTCAAACCTCAAATTGATTCTGAAATTGCTTTGAGAACATAGAGTGGCGAACAATTTGAAGTCCATGTAATTATCTGAGCAGCCGTTGCTGGGTGCCGCATCAGGACCATGAGACCATGCGAAGAGGCCAGAGCTGCGGCTCCCACGTGAAAAAAGGTTCAAGAGCTGTTTGGGGGACTCACAGAGGACTGTCTGTCCTCCTGCAACTTTGCTCAGCCCAGAGCCTTCAGCGGGGATGTTCTGGGTCTGTCCTTGGGAATTGCACCCAGATCCTGGCTTTGCCACCAAACTCTTCATAGTCGACCGAATGTCACTGATCGATTACCAGAGGCCCACTGCTGGAAGACACATGGTGGACATCCAGAGAGGTGATAGCTTCCAGGAGCTGCATGAGCTGAGCAGAGGGGCTATCAACAGAGAAATGCTAGTAACAGCATGTGGCTGGTTCAAAGGCAGGAGGTGCTGACAGATCTGAATGAGGTCAATCCCTAGGCTGGCCAGACCTCACAGCCACATTTTAGCAAGAAATACATCTGAGGGACAGTCTTACCCTCTGGTGCATGGACATTGACTTTAATGGACACATGGGTAGATGGCTCCTCCTAGAGCTGTCCCTCAGCCTGCCCTGGTCTTTCCTGAGGCTCCTAAGTTTTTTCTCCTGACCCCCTACATGGCAGTAGCCTCCACAGTCCAGCTTCCTGGCAACAGATGGGAAGTTTTCACAATACCAGCTACTTCCAGGAAAGGGACTTCTGTTTTGTTGCTTTACTTATTTATTTTTGAGGCAGGGTCTTGATATACAGACTGGCCTCCAATTTGCACACCTGTGCTGAGATCCTAGGTATGCATATTAGACCTGGCCCTGTCTTTTTAAAAACTGTGATAGATAGATAGATAGATAGATAGATAGATAGATAGATAGATAGATAGATAGATAGGGATAGAGATATATAGCATAAAAATGTAGTTTCCATCATTTTTCAAATGTTTATTTTTATTTTGTGCATGTGTATGTGTGAGCATATATGGTGTGTTGGGGGAGGGGTGCCCATAGAGGCCAGAAAAGATCGTCGGATGCCCTGGAGTTGGAGTCACAAGCTGTTTTGTGCCACCCTATGCAGGTGCTGGAAGCCAAAGTCTGGTCCTCTGGGAGAGTAGCAAGGGCTCTAAAATGAGCCATCTGTCCAGCCCCAACTTTCCACTTTACATCTTTCTTCCTTCCTTCTTTCCTTCCAATGCACATGAGTGTTTGTCTGCATGTATTTATATGTACCATGAGCCTACCCGGTGCCAGTGAAGGCCCTTAGGTCCACTGGAACTAGGGTTACAGACAGTTATGAGCCACTGTGTGCGTGCTAGGAACCAAACCTGGGTCTTCTGCAAGAGCAGCAAGTTCTCTGAATCACTGAGCCATCTGTCCAGTCTTGTTCCTACCATTCTTACACATTCGGTTTGGTGACACTTAGACTCACACTGCTGTACAACTATCACCTCTACCGGGCTCTTAAGTGGAGAACTTTCTCCCCACTTAGGTCAGAAAAACTGTTCAAGAAAGACTTGATGATGTGAACACCCAGGTGCCTGGCCGTCCCTTGGCTCTGACACAGAATCCCGTACAGCTATTAAACCAGACTGCTGACCTGAGGGGTTCTTCTGCTCACCTCAGGCTGGCCATTCAGCAATAGCTCAGCAGGTGACTCTAGGCACATGAAACAGAACCGTTTCTGTAGTGCTGACTTAAAACCCAGCAGAAGAGCGGGCTCTTCAGCACCCTGCACTGAAACCCAGCATCACACACTGCAAAGACAAGCAGGGGAGGTGCCAGGAGCAGGGAGGCTCTCACACCAGAATCCTCTGCAAAGCAGGTTCCAGTGAGCAGGCCCCACCTGGGTGATTTGCCAACTATCTGTCACCTCCTTCCCACCTTCCTTCGCTCTCCCACTCCACCCTCTTCAGGAATCCCAGGCCTGGCATGAGAAACAAACGAGGGGCTTTACTCCCTGTAATTGCTCCAAATCCCACTAATTATATGGTAAGCGTCCAACAATAGGCTAGGCTGCCTGCCTTAGAGCAGACTGACTGGGGTGGATTTGGGGCCTGTAGGGCCCCAATTTCCAACACTCTACAATGAGGGGTTTCTGAATGGCTAAGCCTCTTCTAAGTGCCACATTTTGTGACCCTGAATTTTGAAGAACCAGTGTCCTCATCAAATGCCCAAAGGCACAAGACTACTAATTATTTCCCAAGGTGTCACCATAAGATGTCAAAACAATGTCTGCAAAGATGGCAGGTTGGAATTGCAGGGCCAACTTTCTCATTCGAAAAGGGCTTGCCTAGGCTGGGTTAGGGTAAGGGTCGCAGCAAAAAAATGAGCTGCTGAGTTGCAGGCTATCAGGCCTTCGTACCCATGCACTGGCTGTGGGTGCTTATTACTGTTAGAGCCTTTGAAGCCATTTCCCAAACCACCTGCCACCTTTAGATTCCACAAATTTCCTGGGCAAACAGGCATAGCCTGCATTATAAAAGCCGCTGTCTTGAAAGTCACGCATATACTGTTTTTTTCCCTCCAAACAAGGTCTCAAAATGTGGTCCGTATTGATATCAAACCCCATGTTTCTTCTGCTTCAACTTTCCAAGTGCTGGGATTATAGGCAAGGGCCGCCATGCTCTGCTAGACTACATTTTAGGTATATTTTTTATGTAGCAGGAACTCCTATAACGAATTTGTTTAAAAGATAATTATTTCACAGTGCTTGCCAATCTATTCCCTTTCTTTGGAACTTTTCTATAGTGGTTTGTATATGTTCTTAAGACACTCAAGGAAACACCTCACTCATCAAGGCCAGCCAGCCAGCCAGATACACACACACACACACACATGCGTGTGCACACACACCTAGCATGTACAAGCAAGGGCATATGGTCCAGTCATTCCATCTGAGCCTCCACTTCCTGTACAGCTCTCACCTGTGGAAAAATGTTGGGGCTCTGGAGTACAGACAGATTTTTAGCTCTGTCCTTGCCTCTACTCGTTGTTCCTCAAGGGGGGAGGGGGGCTCCACTAGCTTTCAGAGAGAGACAATCATCAATGGGTAACTATGGCCTCCCTCAGCCATTGTTGTAGTCAGGTTCTCCAGAGGAGCACAACCAAGAGGGGAAAGGGGGAAAATTATGTGTGTGTGTGTAAAAATCCTGTTATGTATGTTTTTGTTTTAATCCCAGGTGTGAGATGAGGCTGTTCAACAGCAGGTGATTATGATTTGCCTCATGCACTAGCAGGGGCGTGATCTTTGACAGCTGCAGATAGTTTAATTCTGAGACTGGAGCGGATATAAACAGGAGAGCGCTGAGAGGCCTGCTGCTCCCGTGATGCTTCGGGTTCATCCTGCTGCTGCGCTTGCTGTTGTGTTTGCTCTTGCTTGATTGCTGGTTTGCTGAACAGCTGGAGATTCTAACGATGAGGACTGGACTTGCCTCAAGGAACTGTGTCTCTAATCAGCAGAAAGTACCCTACAGAGGTCTATGTCCCCTTTCCCCTCTGACCTTTCTCTTCTACCTAGTGTTGGGGGTGGGGGGCTGGAAGGGTTAGGGTAGAATAAGGGTTGGAAGAGAAACATAGGTATAAGAACAGGATAAAACAGCTTATATGTATATACACATGTGCACATTTTTTTTCAATAGTAGTGACAGCCAGATCACACTTGAGTTACTGAGAACCCCATGCTTGGTCCTGAAGGCTGAATTCCTCAATAGTCAGGGTACTCCCAGAATTGCTGTCTCTCATTTGGGGGCTGATGACAGCCTGTTACTCAGTCCACAAAGTGGGATGCCTCAGTAGCTCCAATCTGGTTTTGGCAGTTCATGATGAAAGCTTGGAAACGCTGATTCTGCAATCAGTGAAAACAGCAGCAGCAACAACTGGACAAGTCAGCCATGAGCCAGCAAAAGACAAGGCTATCTTCCTTCCTATCCTGCTCACAACCAGGACGGGGCTTTCTCACATCAATCAAGGCACTCAGGACAGCTCCTCAGGTGACTGTCCCAACTCAGGTGATTCTAATTTGTAGCAAATTGCCATCAAAACCAACTGTAAGAGCTGTTAGATGCCACTTTTCTTGTTTTCCCCACTAGTCTTTTGTGATCAGCGGCATCTTGACTGTCCAGTGTT
The DNA here is from genome assembly GCA_028658305.1 of Pachyuromys duprasi. NCBI lineage: Eukaryota > Metazoa > Chordata > Mammalia > Rodentia > Muridae > Pachyuromys > Pachyuromys duprasi. The sequence continues at coordinate 49,445,025 of CM053764.1, forward strand.
CCTAAACGCGTTCTGAGGCAGAGTCCCTCTGCTTGGTTCCTCAGAGGGCATCGAAACTTTCCTGCCAACCTGGAGTTGCCCCAACCCCAGCCGTTAGCAAGTTCCTATCAATGGCAAGACAAAACACTGCCCTTCAGTAAGCACCAGCTTGGGTGCTGGGGCAAGTCCAAACTTCGGCTCAGGTTCCCAGTTTCACTCTCCGTTTGCTACTTGCGTCCACACTGGTAACAGGTAGCACCAGTGGGCCACAGCTGGAATGGACCTGCTTGCTCTGGACCACTGGCTCTCATTTCTCCCCGTCTCCACCCCCACCCCCCCAGTCTCAGGCCAGCAGCAGGATAGGCTGGCAACGTGATGGAAATTCAGATTCTCCAGTCCCACCCAGAACTAAATGCATCACTCTGGGGTGGACTGGCTGCCTGTCTTCCCCACTCCACATGATCCTGACCTTCTAAAGTTGGAAATAGTGCTTGAAATAGTCTCTGGCCTCAACATGAGAATGGACTGGTAACCCCACAAGAGAATGCTACCTGAAGACTCCAGAACCTTCTAGGTGAGGTCTCCATCCATATTTCTTACCCTACCTACCTAAAATTATAGGATCCACCATGGGCTTGGCCATAGGACTGTGCAGATAGGGAGAGAGAGAGAAAGTGTAAAACTAAGGATTTCTGCTGGGAAAACATTCTTTAATTAGGGCCAGACTCCTAGAGATCACCCAGGGAGGCTTGCTAGAGACCACTGGTCTCCATTAGCATTTTTCCCAAGGGCTATATCCAGGTTATAAAATAGGAGGGCAGTGCGATTTGCATATAATTTGCATATACTACTTGGACTGCACAATCATCTCCAGCAATTTTCATCAGAATTACAATCTTTTCTTTAAAAACCACTGCTGCCCTAAGGGTTGCCTCTTAATCATTTTTCCTGCTCTCCTCCTCTCTAACAAATCCACAATCCTACTCACAAAGTATAAGGAGGCCAAAAAGCACAGAAGTGTGACAGGCGCTGCTTTCTACAGAACAGCAACAAGGAGCTGTTCTTCATGGGGTCATGTGACTTAGAGTGCCATTCCAGAAGGAATTCCTAGACTTAGGACTCTCATAACACCATCCGTTGAGGGGATCAGGGCATCAGATTTCCATGTGGCCATCTCTTGCCTCTACAGTTGTCGTAAAAGGATAATGTACCTTACTACCAAAAGTGTTGGAGAAAAGTGAGTCTCTCAATAAGGGACAGCCTTATTTAAAAAAAAAAAACAACAAAACCTACTTCACTGTGCTTATCGTTCTCATTTCTTCTCAGACCACATCCTGCATCCTGGCTCCAGTGGAAGGTACCACCGAACAATGCCAGGCTTCACCTGTACAGCAGGACATATCTGTTCATCAGGATCGGGTGAGGAAAGGTTCCGTGCCTGAAGCATAGCAGGCACTTGGCACCTGTCTCATTTCTACCTCTGTTGTTGTGGCTATTATCAGTTTCAGGAGCTTTCACTTCCGGCCACTCTTGAGCAAGTGAAAACCATGCTTCACGCTTCTCCAGACTGTTTACACAGAGCGGGATCTCAAAACCAGAAATAGCAGGAAGTGGTTCCAAACTGAAAGAAGAGCTCTGTCCAAGCTTCTGAAGAACAGCTGTGACCAGGGCACAGCTTTCTCGCCTTCCCAACACTGAGGATGGTGAGGGCGGGAAAGACTTTCTTTCCTTTGTTTTTGTTTTCTCTAAAGAAGAGTGTGTAATCTTAATTCAGAAGGTTCAGAAGGGCATGGCCACCGGGGCAGGGAAACTCTTTCCTGAATTTCTCTTTAAGACACTTTACCTCTAAGCAGTGAGATCTTCTCTGTTGTTCCCAGTCTGGGCACTACTTAGGCTGTCGTGATAGCTTCTGCAATATGAGGTCAACCACTTCAGCCTTCCCAGTGGACACATCTGGAGGCCCCCAAGCTACCAATGTTAACACAAAGCAAACGTTTGCACACTTCAGCCAGCTGTGGCAGTGAATTGTGGCCTGTGCAGCCTTTGCTCACCATCCCCGCATTCACCCATCAGTATTAGGAACTAAAGGTTCTGGCAACCATGGGCCAGTTCCCTGAAAACTGTGCCCAAACACCCATGCCTCCTGCCCTCCAGAGGAGGTGCAGGCACAGACAGTGAAGTCCCAGGGCACGCTCTGGTCCCAAGAAGTAATGGATGCCCTCTCATCTTCTCACTACTCTTTCCCTGTGTGGAAAATGCATGGAGCAGGCGGCAGCCCTTTGTTCGTCTTAGCTTAATGCCTGGCTTGGTGGCCAAAGCTGCCTTTTACCAGGACTCATAAAAATCAAATCAAATCCAGGCAGTGTATCTCAGGAGGACGACCTGTGGACCACCACGCCTGCAGTGGGAGCCATCGCAATGTGTGAGTCTGTGGCACTCGGGAGAGACAGAAGTGGAGCAGCTTGAGCGTTATGAAGAAGGATGGCACTGGACACTCGAGGGTGGAGAGGAGTAGCCTTATGGGTGGCCAGCCCTGCCACCTGAGCCATGGTGAGGTAGCTGCCCAAGCTGCCGCTTAGGGTTATGTCTGGGGCCATAGCTACACAGCGGCAAGGGTCCGTGTTGATATCCATGATCGTGGGGATGTTCTTGGTCAGGGCAGCTACTGGGGACCACATGGATGTCCAGGGACTGTGCAAAATTGTCCCCACCCCTCACTGGATGCAACCTGGAGACCTGGCCTCGCACCGTGCCCAGGCAGCACAGTGGAGCTGGCCTGGTGGTGGAGGTGGGGTAAGTGGGGCCCCAAGAGTATGAGTGTGGGGGAGTTGACCCTGCCACTTGTCTGCTGTGAGGTAGCCTGGGTGTGGGGTTGATGCCTTCCCCCCATGCCTCTTGCCACTGATGGCAGTCAGGAGAACTGGCCCCCGAGCCATGACAGCAGGTAAGCTGGCCCTGTCTGTCCTCAGCTGCAGCACTTGGGAGAGCAGGCCCTGCGCCTTGCCTAGCAGCACTGGCCCTGGTTGAGAGAGAGCAGGTGAACCAGCCCCAAAGACAGAGCAAGGGAGAGCTGGTCCTCCCACTCTCCTGCCATAAGGTGGTGTGGGTGATGCTCTCCTCACCCTCACCTCCAACCCCTGCCCCTCACTACCTGTGGAGGTCGGCAGTCAGGGGAACTGGCCTTGGGGTCATGACAGGGGTGAGCTGGCCCTGGCCCTCGACAGCTGCAGCACTCCAGAGAGTGGGCCCTACACTTTGCCTTGGCCCTGATGGAGAAGGCTCCGGTGAGCCAAACCCAAGGGTGTGAGAACAGGAGAGCTGACCCTGGTGGTACAACAAGCTGGTGGGCTGACCAGCTCAGCTATTCCCCAGGCCCAGATCCAGGGCTCTGAATTAGTCACCCCCAAATCTATATCATCTGCAAATGGTTGGGACACATGAAAGAGCCAGTCCTGGTGTTCCCAAGCTGCAGGATCTCTGTGACACAGGATAACCAGGAGAAGTACTAAAGGACTCCAAGGGTGATGGTGTCACAGAATCCAGAGATCACACCAATGACTCGTTGCAATGAACATCTGCAAGTGAAGATGTGTGGATAAAGCAATATACTGCGGGACACACTGACACACTACGGCTTCCAGGATAAGATGTCTTCTATGCCTTCTTTATGGTTTTGCTGTTGTTTGTTAGTGTGTGTTTTATTTTGGGGGGCGTCTGCAAGGATGAAAAGCAGATATGAGGGGCCATGGGGGTGCATGATGTGAAACTCACAAAGAATCATAAAAAGTTTAAATAAATAAAACCAACTATCGCAGTGACCCATTGTGAATCGGTACTTAGATTTTTCTTCATTCACATGATAAACAGGAAAATCTGCACTCTGGCCCAGATAGTGCTTTCCAGTGAGCCACTTGTTGCTGAGGTACCCTTCAGTAGGGCTTTTACCTTAAACCATGAAGTTCTCCCTCCTCCTTTGGCTGCCCAGCCTGCTGTCCTTCTATCCATCTCATCAGGACAGCAGGGTGGCCTGTGCATTTGCTCCTTGAAGCCAGGTCTGGTTCCCTTAGCAGGGAGGGAGGCTTTCTCTTACCCTTGCCAACACATGAGGCCTCTCCTGCTCCAGATGAAAGAGCTCCCAGTTTATGCTCCTGGCACCCCAGCCCAGGGGCCGCTCAGGCTATCCAGGCAACTTGCCCATTTGCTCACCCCACCTTCCCAGCACTGGCCTCACCTCCCCACTGCTGCCTCATAGCTGGGAGTCCAGTCCACTCCTTCAGGCTGTATGTGACAGCCCTTCTATACCATGGTGTAGCACCTAGGTGTCTTTCTTTATATTAAGAAAGCATGGGGCAACATTAACAACAGAGTTGCTGGAGTCGGATCACACAGGTCCCAACCCTGACTTGGCTACTTCCTGGAGAGTGGCCTCAGTTCTGTGCACTCGGGTGAAAACCAGGTGACAGCAGGACACCAGGAGTGGCAGAGGGCCTGGACATAAACACTCCAACCTCTCATATGCCTCAGCCTCAGACTTAGCCACCTCCAGCCTCTAGGATGGTCTCAGGTATACGTTGAAGCAGTGGTGTTCTGAGTGTCTCATATACTGGGAAGAATGCTGGTGTTGGGTCATGTCTTAGGGTCTGGGAACAGGACAACCTCTTCCATGATGTCAGGAGCATGTTCTAACCCATTCACCACAGAGATGTTGTATGGGCTTTCTTCATTGTCCTCATCTGACACCGCTAGGGCTCTTCACGGGCCCATAGAGCATCTTGCACCGTGCCTCTCTCTCTATTACAGCTCTCACCCCCCGCCTCATCCCCAACCCCTTTGTCAGAACTGACCTGCAGGTCACAGTCCATAAGTGATTTATTCAGAATCACATGGTTACAAAAGCATGAACTCACAAGAAAGCTGCCCAGTTTCCCAGACCCATCCCAGGGGACAGCATTCACATGCTCACCGTACCATGGAGTTAGAGAAGGGATCTGCCTGGTTCCTAGTAAAACCCAAGGCTCTTCAGGCCAGCAGGAACAGAGAGGAGAAGTTGCAAGGGAATTGCCCAGGGCAATGATCCTTGGGCCTGTGGAGAATTTGAGCATCTAAAAGTAGCCAACAAATTAATCCAATGGAAGTGAGGTCGAGACTGCCAGGCAGGGCTTTGAATCTGCTCCCCCATTACATGTGATTCTGGTGTTTATTGTGCTGCTACCTTGAGCCAGCCACACAGATGTGCTTGTGAAACAGGCCCTGCCTATCCTCACCTCCTGCACCAGAGCCTGCATTCAAACGTTTCTAATGACAGTCCCCCAGATCCTCAAGGGGAGCTGGTCTTGCAGAGACTAGACGCCACAGAACTTGGCTGTCACTTCTCTGGGGCTCAATGCTGTCACAGCAAGAACTCTCTGTGAATGAGGCTGATAGGCTTAATGAAACAGGTTTGAATCTCAGCTAAAAGACCAACTGATTCTAAGCATACATCTGTCCTGCGCAGCAAGCACATTATGACGATACCGATACTGACTCTTCTGTGTGGCTCACCTAGAATTCAAGCGAAATGGGAGATCTGGTTACAAGTGGGGCCCTGCCTCTGAGCACCAGTGAAGAATCAAAATCACAGGGAGCCGCAGGAAAAGAAGGTGGCGTGGTTGCAAATCATGGCCAGGTGTACCGACAGCTGCCAGACAAGGGCAGGAAATCAGGAGGCAGCTGGTACCCGAGCACAGGGCTTTCCATCAGGTCATTTCCCAGCCCTTCCCAAAAGCCCTTTCTGGAAGGCATCCCCAGCTGAGCTTCCTTGGAAATGAGGGAAAGGGGAGGTAACAGGCAACCCCTACCAAGCTGGCCCACCTCCCAGAGACACTGACAACTAGGAGCTCGGTGCATGCAGCAGACCACCTGAGGCGCCTGCCCTGACCTTGGCTTTCACTCTTAATGAGCCATTTTCCAAGAACTTCACAGGAAGACAGCAGGCATTGTGTGGGGCTGGCAGGGAAGAGCTGGGCTGTTGTTAATGGGCTTGGGTCCCTTTGGCTCCCTCTTCCCACCAGTCCACACAGCCCCTTGGGATGAAAGGAGTCCCTGATGGAGGGTATGGTGACCCTTGGCATAGGGATCCTCTCCTGTGTTCTTATTGGCTGAAGCCTGCCTGGATCTGCCTGGGGGAATGCCTTCAAGAGTGCCAATTAAAGTGGGCACGACATGTGTGCTTTCAGACACCAGTTGAGCGGGGACAGCTCTGACTACAGCGTGTGACCTAGAGGGAAGCTGGCTGCTGGCAACATGTAGAAACTCACCTGGGTAGACTGGTATGCGGTGATGATTTAGGCTAGAGGACTTAGGGACTTTTGAAAATTCAAACCCCAATAGGACACAGGACAATGACCAAAGTCCTCTGTGCCCCAGAAGAGAGTGAAAGAGAGGGCTCGTGGGTGCTTCTCAGAGGAGTGAGGTTTAACCATCCTATAGGAGTGTGTGACATGACATCCAAGTCCACCAACCTCGTTCAAATGTGAAGTTCACTGGTCTGATGTTCCACCCAGGAGGTAGTTTGCCACCTACTAGCCCGGGGAACGCTAAAGCCACTTTCTATTTAGGGCCCAGTTTCCTCATTTTAGGGCAGAGTGGGAAGTAAGGGGTTGTCCCCCAAACCCATCACCAGCAAGACCGTCAGCCCCTACGGTCTCCCCAGGCTGGGAGGAGTTCAGAGTTCAACCCTATCCTGGCTGAGTGGTCTGCAGTCTGACCTAGCTTCAGGTCCAGGCCCACACTGGAACTCCAGATGGAAAGAATTACACTGACCTAGAAGCAGCCCCATGTACGAAGAGTGGACTTTGGGATCCACGGAAGCACCACAGGCCAGCCCCCACCAAGGAATGCCCCAGTCTCACATCCCTGAACTTCCTGCCCTCTAGTACAAGGGAGTTGCCCAGATGGGACAGATTTACCCTGGCCGAGGCTCCACAGTCCCCCACCCAGACAACTCCCTTCCCGGAGCACACACAGCCCGCTGGGCGCCTGCACAGCACTCCCCCACTCATTCTTTCCCTCTCTTGCAGATGGTGTAGAAGAAGTATTTTCAAAAGAATGTTACTAAAAGTCTTCACAGAAAACAGAGGCTGGGGTATAGCTATGTCGGTAGAGCGCGTGCGCAGCAATGCACGGAGCTTTGGTTCACCTCCAGCACCGCATAAACTGGACATAGCGGCACGCGCTTCTGTGCCATCATTGGGGACAGGGGACGGGGAGAGAAGGGTAGAGGCAGAGGATCAAAAATTCAAATGTGAGGTCATCATCCTCTACACAGTGATATCAAGGCCAGCCTAGCATCTACGAGAGCTTGTTGAAAGAAAAAGAGGGCTGTGGAGAAAGCGCTGATGCTGCTGTATACCTATTCTTCCACTGGGTGTGTGCGTGTGGACTTCTGAATAGAATGTCCCTTCCCTTCAAGTGGAACCTTAGGAAGAGGGACCACAGCCCTCTTCTGCAGAAGATATCACAGTATGAAGGGTTTTAGACCAGTACCTCCTGTGTGACCTTAAGCAAGATGGCGGACCTCCCTAGGCCTTGGTTTCTCCCTCCATAAAAACGTGGATAAATCTACCTGGCTGCTGTGAAACTTGGGTGAAATAAATGAGAATGTATTTAGTCCATAGAAGACACTCCATAGATAAAGCCTTTCTGGGCGAGATTGGCTAAAGCCATTGTCACCAGCTGGATGTCACACTGAGGCCAAGGTCTTGAGTGATGAAGGCTGTCGTCTTGTGCCCGGCTCATTCCATCTGGTACTGGCCAGTGCCCAGTTTTTTGATCCAGGACACTTGGGCATCCTGATTCCAGAAACGAGAGCTCTCCCCAAATGCTCTTTGTGTCTCATGTCCCCAGACGCTGCTGTCTTTCCCTGAGGATACCAGCTGCAGAGCTTGCCTGCAAACTCACAGATGCACGATGCTCTGTGCGCATCCCTCAGTGAATGCTGGGGCATCACAGTGTTAGTGTGAGCCGCAGCGTTATTGCCATCGAGGTGATTCCAGCCAATGTCCCAGTTCTGGCAGCTACCGAGGCGAAAGTTGATGCTGTCAGTGTGCAAATGGCTCTCAGTCCAAGGACACCGAAACATCCGACTTCCTAGGTCATTCCCTAGTCATTCCGATCCCACTGATCTGGGTAAGGGGGAGCAGAACTATGATGGCCACCAAGGCAAGTCTAATGTATAGCCCCGGTTGACACACTTATCCTATGACTAGCAGTCCTTTCCTGCTTCCAAGCACTCCCTGCCTTCCTTCTCACCATATGCCTCAGGGAGTCACACTTCAGTGCACAAACACTAGCAAAGGACTCCAGCCCCTCCAGCAATACACACACACACACACACACAAGCATGCACATTCTACTCAGCTAGAAGGCTTCCAGGTCCACAGGCATTTAGGAAAAACTGAAAGAAGATGAGCTGGCAAGCAGTGAAGCCCAACTACTTGTTTTCCTCTCTCTGCCACCCCCTGTTGGTAGCAGGCTTTCCTTCCTAGGCTCCTCTCACCAGGCTCATCTGGAGCTCCGCCCACCGCCCTGAGCTGGAAGCCTGCTCATCCCCTTGGTCTTCAAGCAGCTGGCTTCTGGAGATCTTTGGACCTCTCTGCTCCAAGCCTGGACAGACACAGGTGTGGCAGTCAGACAGGCCTCAGACTGGAACAGTAAGCTCATCCTCACTGTGTGTCAGCCTGGCCCGGGCAAGCTCAGCCCTGGGCTTGGGACTAAGGCTACCAGGGTTCATTTATTCGCCTGACCTTGCCCCTGCTGCATAGATATCTCCTCCTTCCTCAGGGACAGCATCAAGAATTTAACCAACCCTGTGTCCTCACTGTTTCTATTTGTCTCTAAAATTTAAAAAAAGGGGGGGGGGTCTCACCTCTAAAGAGAGTGCTGCAGGGTCGGGAAAAGCGGTCAATAGCTGCTCCCGCAAAGGTTCAGCCCTTGTTAAGAATGGCAGCATGCAACACACATTCGCAGCTCTGCGGAGCCCTGAGGTCCCTGGGCCCTGATGTGGAAGGAGATAAACTCCTAAGAAGACCCTTCTTCCCGTGGCCCAAGGACACAAGTCCCTGCCTGGTCCCTCTCCTGGCAGCTAGGCCTAAGGGCTCGGGCTGCTGGGCACTCTCTGAGCCCCCAGCCCATCAGAGCAATGTTGTCTGCTGACCTCCACACATGCACTGTGGACATCTCAACAACATTACACACACGCATTGTGGGCACTCATCAACACCCCCTGCACATACACATCCACCTACATGCAGACACAAAACCCTTCCTTCCTGGGGCTCACATGCTGGCACAGGAAGGCACAAAACTATTGGTATGTAATGTTATTTAGAGAAATGAAGGCAGTTTTAGAGGTAGGAGCAAATGGCCAGTGAGGGTATCACCAGAAACATGACATTCAAGCCAAGGCATGAGGCAGGGAAAGGAAGGGTACACAGATGTCTGGCCAAGGCACAAACAGAGGAAGACTAGCCATGGCAGAGGCCCCTGGAACAGGAGCTAAACACCAGTGGCAGCCTGTGTGCAGGAATAGAGTGGACTGGGGAAGGAAGGAGATAGGCTGGGAGATGGGGTCTAAGTCAGGTCGTCCAGTCTCTGCTCTGAATGACAAAGAGGCAGGCCACTGGACATTCTCATGGGTGTAGCTGGTTGCTGCCTTGAGAAAGGAAACCTGGAGCAGAGGGATGCCAACCTAGAGGCTGAAATGACCAGGTGGGAGGTGACGGTTGGGGAGGGGAAGTGGCTAAGCTCTGGATGGTGCTGTAATGCACTGCTGCTCTCTAGCAGCTCCTAGTAAAGCCCCAGGCCCCACCCCAGGCCCATTCCAATAACCACACTAGGAAACCTCCTAACTCTAGCAGGCACCTCCTGCCCCCTTCCATGTCCCACATGACCCAGAAGCAGCCCCTGCCAACTTCAGGAAGTGTGCTGGCACTTGGCATTGTACTCAGACCCTCATTTCACTAGCTGCCATCACATTTGAGCAGCGCTGTATTCGGTATGTACCTGTGGCTAGTCTGCCCAGAGATGCTATCCATCCGTGCAGCCTGAAGGGTAACAGTCCATCCCTGATCCAAGATTTCCTCCCCGAGTTCCAACTGTTCCCTGGAGCCTTTGTTACAGCCTCCACATGCCCACCATGCTGGAGTCTAGGGGGACTTTTAATCAGGCTTCTATGTCTCTCGTTGACAGCCCTAATAGAAATGAAGAAACCATTGCTGCCAGAGTCCCATCCCCAGGGGCTTCTGGGATGGGCCTGTGGCCAGGCTGGCAGCGGAGTTTGTTTAAAGACCCCAGTTGATTCTAATGTGCAAGCAGGCCTGAGGGCCACAGCTCAGGTGCCCTGTCCCTGCCAGTGGCGGTGCACACCCCTCCAGCCTCTCTCTGGCCACTCGCTCTCCCAAGCAAAGCTCTGAGTGCAGTGTCTTCCACCCAACGGCAGCCTATCTGCAGGATCTATTAGTGCGAGCTGAGCTAACTGCAGGTAGAATATGTCTGGCAGGGTATTTGCCGCCTAACCCACACCATAGGCTTGGACCCAGAGACTTTCTGCAGAACCAAACTCCAGGCTTAGAGACACGTTTAGATACCTAGTACCAGCTGCTTCCAGAGACCCCCAGAAAAGCCCAGAGGCTCAGCTTCACTTAATCAAGGCTACACTGGGCTGGCTCCCAGCTCCTCCCCACTCCTGCTCCTTTAAGACTGACTTGGAATGCATTTTTATTAGACATTTTTCTAGGTGAAAATGGTGCTGGACTGGGGGCAGAGAAGCTGGATGGAGTGTGATTTACACCTACCTAGCGTCCTCACACCTCCCAAGGGCGGCTCATTGGAAGATCCGCTGCAGCTGGGCTGCACACACACGCTCGGTTCTGGCCCTGTGAGGAGCAGCGCCTCTGCGTCTGCAGCCCACCTCCATCTTTAAAGAGCCCCCAGAGCAGGAGAGGGTAGGGCAGGCTGGAGCCAAAGATGCCTCTCAAAGGAATGCTCCTTGCATTCTTCTCCCCAACCTCCCGTGTCTGCTCCCCAGGACCCTCCTGCCCTCCCTTGGTCAGTTTCTAGTGGACTTTATTTACCTGAGGCCCCCTCTAAGCCCTGGGCAAGGCTGCTCAGCTTCGGGCCCGCTGGCAGGTTGTGTGTCATCGTGAGGGAGGAGGAAGCCTGTGCTCTGGAGGATGGCCTGCTACATCCCTACTTTCTGCTAAAATCATCCCCTCCTTGGGTCCCTGGCACTTGGAAAATGTCTGCAGCTATCAAGTGTCCCCTGGAGGAAGGTAGGCACTTGACCTAGGCTGATCAGCACCGTGCTGTAGCCATGTGACTGGAAATGGCTTGGAGGGCAAAGGCTGTGTCCCTGCTGAGAGCTCAGAGGGTGGCAAGGACAGAAGAGCAGGTTCTACATGGCTGTGTCAGGAAGCCCACCCTCTCTGGACTCGGTGTCACCCTCCGCCATTACCAGCTCTCACAGCTGGTGCAGTGCCAAACACTTTGTTTGGATTTACTTCTTCAGTTCTCATGGTGTTCCTCTAGAGAACACTATCGGTTCTAGGAAGAACTGATCCTATTTCACAGATGGGGAAGCAGGCTTGAGGAAGGTAGGCAGATCACTCAGGATCACTTGGCAGAAAGAGGCAAGCTGGCCCCAGAGCCCCTCCCCAAAAGTCAGGGGCCGCCTCCGAAGCCCTGTGCAGCCTCATCAGTTTGCCATTCTTTCTGTGTTGCCAGGGGTGTTCACTGGAGGCGCTGCATTCCCTGCTCCTCAGGACACAGCTGGTCCATACTTGCTTCACTCAGTGAGTTTGCTCCTGCCACATTCAGGCTGGGTAATGGGACCCTGGGGTTCAGCTGTCAAAGGGGCACTGGGTTTGTATTCTGGTGAGGGGAAGTCAGTAAATAGCCTTTGAGATATTTATTAAAAGCCAGGATGCTGTGGCCTATATGTCTGTGTCCCCTCAAAATCCATAAGCTGAAATGGTAACCCCTAAGTAAGGGGGTGAGGTATTAGGTACTGGGGTTGATCATGTCATGAGGGCAGAGGCCTGTGCAAGGGATAAGTGCTCTCACATAACGCTCCAGTGAGCTGCCTGGAGGGAATCAGGTAGGGCACAGCCAGAAGGGTCCGCCTATGGAGGCGGCAGCCAGCCAATGTGCTGGCTTCTTGACTTTGGCCTTCTCACCCTTCAGACCGTGGTCAGAATTTCTGTGGTTTGTGAGGCGGTGGTACGTCTAATGTGATGAGACTTCCAGGATATATACAGACAAGGAAACAAAGTAAGCTGCGATGTGGAGCACTCGGGAGGCCATTTGACTTTCTGTTTGTTTTGGTTTTGGGGTCTGGTCTCGCTGTGTGTGACCCTGGTTGGCAAGGGACTCATCATATAATCGAGGCTGGCCTGGACCCTGCAGGAATCCTCTTGCCTCTGCCTCTCATGTGCTAGGATTCCAAGTGTGAGCCACAGGCCTGGCTCAGTAGTAGCAGTAATAGGTTATGTTACATGTGATGGAGTAGAAACTAGAAACACATACACATTCAAATCTCTGTGTCTCAGTGACCGCCCCTGCACACGTGTGATGGGCACGGGTGGCGTTCTCCACCTCTGTCTAAAGGCAGCGGGGGTCTCATGCTTCCACGGGGAAAGCACATTGCACCTGGTTTGTGGAATGAAGATGCGATGAGGAGGCCTGCTGGGTGACTGGGAAAAGGTGGCAATATGGATTTCATGAAGACATGAGGACTGAAAGTAGCGCAGGCTCCGGGAGCGCTTGCTGAGTGGAGGGTTCCGAGAATGGGGCGGGTTGCAGCTGGAGTGGCCTCGCTATTCGCATAAGAGTCCATCTCAGGCTGCATGACTGTGCAGAGTTCCTGATGAGCGCAGAGAGTTTGCAGGGTGCTGCGCGGGATGGGAGCTGCAGGACCGGTCGCTCTACTGGCTGATTGATCATCTACTAACGGACCAGGACGAAACTCACTTGTAAAGGTCCCCAAGAGACTCAAACAGTCCCTGCACAGGAACAGGCCCGGAGCAGCAAAGGCACGGGCCCACAGTCCTAAGCTGTTAGCACAACTACCACATGGCACCTGACAAGATCACAGCCAAAGGTGGGGCTGGGGACCCCTGTGATGCGCTCCAAACGGGCTCCGGGGACGGTTGGCTGCTGCGTTGGTTCTTATTCCCCCAGAAGCTAAATCACAGTGCTAACCTGAAGTGTGTGTGAAATATCCTTTTTTTTTTTCCATGCACTGGTAAGGAAGGGCTTCACAGTCGGTAGCCAAATGGATGTGATCACCCGTGAGGAGAGTGTGCACAACCGAGGTCTGCCACCCAGGTGCCAGGACACACACAGGCAGGGCCCAGGTGGAGACAGGGACATCAGGTTATTACTCACTTAACTGGTTTCTAGATAATGTATACTCTCTACCTGCTTCTCGCAAGGACTTAGGCTGCTTTGTAATTAAATGTACACAAGCAAAACAGTTCAGACAAATGTCAGATCAAACAAGTAACTGTTTTTAGTAGCAAAAAGAAAAGAAAACTGGACATGACCAACAGACTTGGTACATGCAGTCTGTGGTGGACTATTACACAGAAAGCCTAAAGAAGGAGATTCCCCAGACATATAGTAGAGGAAATAAAACTAAGGTATTCTATGGAGTATGCAATAGGCTATGTTCCATACGGAAAAACTAGGAATAAGCATTCAGATTTCCACATTCTAATAGCACAGGAAGAATGAGAGGCACAATGCAGCACCAATGGCAACCTACAGTGACTGTAGTAGAGATGAGGTGAAACGGGACAGGTTTGGAAATGCCTGGATACCTTTGGACACTGTAGCATTCGGATGTGTGGTTGTTGTTTAACTGTTAGGTAAGGGAACAAGGGAGGGAGGGAATGTCTTAGTTTGGGTTTCTATTGGGGAGAAAAGGATTTGTTTGAGCCTAGAGCTGTAGTCTACATGAAGGGAAGTCAGAGCAGGAACCTGGAGGCAGAAACTGAAGGAGAAACTGTGGAGAAAGCAGGTTGCTCGTCGGCCTGCTCATGGGCCAGTCTGGTGGGACATTCTCTCAGTTGAGGCTCCCTCTTCCTAAATGACTCTAGCGTGTGTCAAGTTGATGGAAAATTAGCCAGCACGGGGAGAGAGAGAGGGAGAAGGGGAGGAAAGAAGGGATGGGGTGAGGGGACAAAGGACAGAGAAGAGTGAAAGACAAAGCAAGTGGGTAGACCCGGCACTCCAGACCTCTAGCACAACTGCCAGGTCAATACTACCACTTCCTTCCCAAGCAGCAACCACTGGCTGATGGAAGACTCCAGACAAGCATTTGCTTAAAGATGAACCACTGACTGTAAATCACAGCCCACCCAGAGCGAGTGCTGAGTCACAAATCTCATTGCAGTGAGTAGGTCAGTGCATGGCTGGGGTCAGCCCCAGCAGCCACCTGACCTCACCCAAGGGGTAGGGAGACCCCTGACTCCAAAGGTAGCAGAGAGTCAAACAAACAAACAAAAATCGCCCTGTCTCCCAGAAGACCGCCAGGAAGGCTGCACATGAACCAATTAACAATTAACAATTATCAAGTTAACAGTATTTGTTAGTCACTCCACCTCCTGTTGGATCCTCTGTGTTCTGTTGGTGTTTTTAACCTTTATTTTTTTGAGTTGGTTATGCTATTGCTCAGTCAGCAAAGCAAGACTCTAGCTCTTTCATACTACACTGGGGAGGGCAGGGCTCTAGGCCAGTAACATAGTTGCTAATGTCTCACCGGCCTGTCCAAGGTGAGGCCAGACACATTTTTGCTACTCTGAGCTTTCCTCTTCTAGCTGAGGTTTCTGGCGGAAGGTGCATTAGTGAACCTACATGCAGTTGTCCTCTAATGTTTGACCAATTCTTCATACTCCTTCAAGAGCCTGAGTGTGCACTGTCCATTAAACCATTTCACAGTCAAAGGGTGTCAGCTCCTTCTAGTTCCCAGGGAAGGAAACTGAGGCTCGGGAAATCTTGCGTCTCTTGGTGGCAGTGATGGAAGAAGTAAGAACTGATTGTTGTTGAGGGCCCTGAAACCAAGAGCCTCATCATCAGGAAGGAGACACTGTCTCCCATATCACACTTGAGAATACACATGTTCTCTGATTTCAGGCAGGTTGACAAGGGGCTCTAACTTTGGGCCAAGTGCTATGACAGTCTCATCCAAATACATCAGTACTAACAACAGTTCCGTCTCATGAGCTAAGCTGTGTCCGTCCAGGACTACCGAGGGCAAGGCATGAGTCCAATAGATCTGTAGATCCAGGCACAGGCCAAGACACTGAATACACCTTGCTGCCTTACTCCCTGACCTCTGGCATGGCTTTTCCACAGCCTTTGCTTTCATTTCTTCTGGACAAATGAAAGGACAGCATGGGCTTGGAAACTGCCGGTGCTAATGACTCTATAAACCAGCAAGGCCAATACATAAGCAGCTCTCTGCGCCAGGAAACCAAGTCCACTTCCTGGGTGCCTCTCCTCCTTTCATCTCTACTTAAGCCAATGCTACCCCCACCCTGGTGATTTCTGTCTTTGAGTGGCACTTGCACTTAAGGAATGTTGGCATGGTGATGGTGGGTAACCAAGTCACAGTACCTTGCTCTGTGTCCATGCCTTAAAAAGAGGACAGGAGTGAGGATACTTAGCCCTAGACCATCTCGGGAAACTGGTAAAGAAGGGTAAAAGGAAAAAGTTTGTTGAGTTGGAAGGGCCAGGCAGAGGACCATCAGCCCTGGTCTGCACAGGAAAGGCTTAGGTACCAGGTCCTATGCGGCAAGAATACACACAAAGTTTGTAAACATGGTGGGTGGTATCGAGGCAAGAGGCAGGGGTGGCTCTGCAACTGTGAGATCGCTATCAGCAACGGTGTGTGACTCCCAGCCACTCCTCCAACTGGCCATCACCAGTCACCATCACTCTCGAAGCGGCCATCACAAACCACCCTAGCTAAGAATAATACCAACTTGCTCTGAACCTGGACCATTCGTTTTCCACGTCACAGCGGCTTTCCAGGTCCACTGCCGATTCTTATTTCAGCCCCAACTTCATGAGTTCTCCCAGAGCAGGGCATTTATCTTACTGCCTCCATATGGTAATGTGTAACACCCCCTGACTACCATCCTCTGGGTGTGTTGGATGGTGCCTGTACTCAATCAGAGCTAGGCAGTGCAAGCATGCATGCTAATTCGTGCAGACTGAAGAGTCTGTGGGGTTGGCACCATATACACTCAACACTTAACCTTTGATCCTGGGCTTCGCACTGTGCAAAGCCACTTGGCATTCTCGTGTGGTATAGGCAGGTGATCTGAAACCCATTTTATGGATGGGAAGCCTGAGGTCCAGAAAACCTGAGAGACTGTTCAGTAGCCGTTGGTGTGCAGAAGAGCTCTGGTCCCTGATAGGACATCTTTCTGATTCATTCATTCCTTCATTCATGATCTGTTTTTATCCTGGATGGCACTGCTGTCCCTTTCTTGTGGCATCTGCCTACCCAATTTTCAGCAAAGCTGACAGTGGCCCATGGGTTTGGAGCTCGAGAAACAATTCATTTTGCATCAACTGGTTTCCCCCTAGGGTCTTCAAAGACTAGCGCCATCTAGGATTTTGTTCTGGAAACATCTCTGGCACAGAATTAGCCCTTCCTGATGATTTCCTGGAAGCCTTCCTCTACCACCCAGCTCCACAATTCCATCTGCCCTCTCTTCCCTGGCCTGACTCCTGACCGCCAGCCAAGTGGGAGACTTTGTGTCCCCTGCAAGCTAGGCCCTCCCAAGGAGTCCGTGGGAGGGAGTCCAGGCCGAAGCCCCTGGGATCGCCTTCCCACTTCTCAGAAGACAAGTCAGAATCTCAAGGAGAACAACACAGGGCTGAACATAATAAATATGCATCCAAAAAATTTTAAAAACCAAATCGCACAAATCAAGCTTATTCTGAGAGGCTCACATTGAGGGGGTCTCTAGTGCGCCAATCAGCATAATTAAATAGCAAGATCTCTCTGGAACTGATTGTGTATTGCGTGTTTTTTTCCCCTCATCTGAGGGCCATTTCACTGAGATGATTTTAAGCTAATAAGAACCCCCAAATTAGAAACTAATTAAGGAGATGGAAAATACAAATGTTTTTGTTTTTAGTTGGGCACTATTTTTATCAGAAGTACCATGAAAAATTAAAATTGTTAAGTACACGTATGAAGGTTGTCAGTCAAGGGCAATGCGGCTCTCTGCCTCCCCCCCGACCCCCGTTGCAAAATTTGAGGTGACACATGGGTGGCTGCTCCCTGTGGGCCCCCAGGAAGCACCGCAGAGAGCAGCACCCTGGAGACTCTGTGTGGAAAGGGAGTTGCCCCAGTTCTCACTAACCCTGGGCCATGAGACCCACCACCAGGCCTCTTTCTTTCAAGATGCGGCTGGACATAGGGTGGAATCATACTGCCTCATACTTCCTCACATTTATTAATGGTGAGGGGTGCTACGGGGGGAGGGGAGAGCTCAGAGATCCGCACAGGGCCACACGGCAACCTGAGAAGAGCCAGAACGACACTCTTGTCTGGTGTGCTGGGTTTTGTGGCAGGACACCGCCCCTCACACACTGCCACCCTAATGTGCATACCGCCTTCTGAAATAGATGGCAAGCCACAATGACACAGGCTTTAGGGGAGTCTTTAAAGACTCAGAGCATCTCAAAGGCTTAGGACCCATCAGACCCAGCCGGAAGCAGGCGCCTGCTGGGATGCAGTGGAGCCCCTCTATTCTAAAAGAACACAGATGCCACCACGGCGAACATCAGAGGCCCCTCGCTCCACTACACATGGTCCAGAGTGCTCAACCTGGAGAGCGAAGCTCAGGGCCAGGGGCCTGGGAAGTTTCCATTTGATTTAGGCTTTACCCTCATTCTTGCATGGCCCATGGCCAGCAACTTTTCACTATGCCTACCTGTGTCTCCTGATTCTATTTCCTCTACACCACACATGACACCAATCTGTCCCCTTCCCTCAGGCTCCAGTCCTCCCCAGGGCCGCACTAGAAAGGCAGAACTCTCTCAGATCCACAGCCTCACTCTGTACAGAAGGACAGGTTGTGAACAACCAGAATAACCTGGGTAGAGAGCCCACCCAGCGGGCCGGGAAAATAAAGATGCCGTGGACACTTGCCATCACCACTAACATACATGACTCTCCCTCCTCCAGAGCGGAAGAATTCCTGGAGAGGATCTCAGCCTGGAGGTGGAGCACCTGGTAGGAGCACTCTACTGAGAGGACACTGCCTGGAGCACAATCTGAGAACAGAAGGTGAGAGAAGAGATGCCTCCTTGAAATCAGGGACATGAAATCAAGGCAGAAATTCCAGCTCAGCTCTCAGGCCAGGCAGCCCTCGGAGGAACCCAGCGTCTCATAAACACCTGTGATTTGTACAAAAGCCTTCCTCACACAGGGGCACGTGTGAGTCTCAGGAAAAAAAAAACCCAGAAGGCAAAAAATATTTAATGCATTCTTTGGATGGAGCCTGAGCATAGGGGAACTTGACCTTGCAGAGTTCCAGAGACACATGTAGGACACTGTGTTAATAAAAACACAGCAATTACTGCTTTCTGCTATTGCAGAAAGGTGCCAGGGGCAACTGCAGATGATAGTCACAGAATAATAGGTGTACCCTGTCCCCCATTCCCAGACAGAGCAGCCATGTTTTTTGACAATGGAATATGGGCATTCTTATCCTGGGGAGCTGCATCTTTATGGCTGCGGAGGGAGGGGTGTGGTACGATAGGGCTGGATCCCTGTTTCAAAGGCTGAGGCTGAAGTCAGGAGAGTAAGTAAGGGCTGAAGGGTAGCTCTCATGGACAGGTCACTGGGTGGGACCCAAAGATAGCAGGACTGCTTGGACCCTAGACTGGCCGATAGCCTTCACTTATATTGGGTAACCTTTGGCGACGGTCACACCCTAGGGAGGATGGACACAGGCACCTCCAGACAGCCACCAGGGTCTGAAGCTTCCTCATGGGCTGAGGGCTGGCCACCCTCCCGTTTTCCTGAGCTGCAAACCCCCAAGGTTCTCATGCACCGGAAGAGCAGGGACAGAATTGCAGAAATGTCTGCTAGGAAGTCTGCCAACTTCATCCTGTGAAGGAGCTCAGATTTGTTTCCATTTGATTTACAAAAATAAAAAGAATTATTTCTTGACACCAAGTGTCGCACAGCACTCACTCACCATTTTATTTAGTCTTTATGGTCACCCAGCGTAATAGAAATTGTTGGGTCCATGCTCAGTGACACTCTGAGCGCTTCAGGGTATTTCAGAAACTGCCTGAAGTCAGTCTCAAACTCGAGAGTAGCAGAGACTTGAGTCAACAATCTGGAGAGCCAGAAACCACCTGGCTGTAGAGAACACAGGCCACCATTGCTAACAAGTGACTTGAGATTATCTCTGGCAGCTAGGCAGGGTAGCTCACACCTGGATTCTTAGAACCTGGGAGGTGGAGGATCAGGAGTTTAAGGTCACCTTCTGCTACACAGTGAGGCTACCTCTTGTACAAATTTCTCTAGAGACACACTATAGACCTTTTGTAGAAAGTTACACGATAGCAAATTCTATTATTGTTTGGCTCTGGATCCACCTAGCCTCCAGTTGCTCCTTGGAAACCACTTCCAGATTCTAAGACTGTCTTGGGAGACCCAGTTGCCACCAGACACATAGGGCAGGCCACTGAGTTCTTGAAATGTGGCCTGTCCTAACTGAGATGGGCTATTAAGTATAAAATACACCCAGTATGTCAAAGGCTCTGTGGGAGGAAAATACATCTCCTTGGTAATTGTATACTGATTACCTGTTGAAGTTACAGTAGTCTATATTGAGCTAAATGAAACATACTGTTAAAATCAATTACACTGGCTAATTTTTCCTTTTTTCAATATGGCTACTAACAAATTTAAAGCAACTATCATGGCTTATACCTGCAACTGGTCCCAGTCTCCAGACTTACCTTGGCTTCTGTGACCCCCCCTCCCCCCTCCCTCTTTCTCCCCTTCCTCTACACCGATATGGGATACAGGGAGGCATACTCTCCGAGAATGAGAATGTTCTCTCTGCTCATCATTTCTCCAAATTCCCGATGCCTCTTCTGGCTCCTGTTTTTCTCAGCCCAGCTTCTGCCTCAACACTCAAGGTGTGGTTAGCAATTCTGAGTGCTAGGCACCCCTGACTCCCATTCCTGCGGCCAGAGCACCTCTGATGGCCAGGTTTGTAAATGTGTCTTCTACCAGAAGCCTTCGGTAGAGCAAACTTTCTCCAAGCCCCACATCTACCCATGAGAGCCCAGTAATGAACTGATTCAGTGTGCCAATCACTTACTATAGCGCCAGATGCTCAGGTAAGTATTTTGCATGCTCCATTTCATTTAGTTCTCCTGAGCCACCTGTGTAAGACCGAGTTTTACGCATTGGAAGATAGTGTCTTGAGACACCTAAGACCTGAACCTCGTTCTGTGCTATCACCTCTGCCCCATATGGAGACGCAGTGTCAACCTGACTGACACAGCTAGAGTCATTTGGGAAGAGGGAGCCTCAAATGAGAAAAATGCCCCCAGCAGGCTGGCATGTAGGCAAGCCTGTGGGGCATTTTTCAAATTAGTGGTTGAAGTGGGTGATGCCACCTCTGGGCCTGTGATCCGGAAAGTTATACAAGACAGGCTAGGCAAGCGAAGAGGAGCGGGCCAGTAAGCAGCGTTCTTCCATGGCCTCTGCATCAGTTCCTGCCTCCAGCTTCCTGCTTTGACTTCCTGCCCTGACTTCCCTAGATGATAGACTGTAAATGAAATAAACCCTTTCTTCTCCGTGTTGCTTTTGGTCATGGTGGTTTATCACAGCAATAGAAACCCTACGCAAGACACACGCCTTGCTCTCTGAAGCTCTGGCTTCAGTGCTCATAACATGAGAGGTATTACGGCTCAATGTTCAGTGTCCTTTGTAGGCTCAAGCATTTGAACACTTGTTCCCCAGCTGGAGGTACTGTTTTGTGAGACTATAGGACCTTTGAGATATGAGGCCCAAGCTGGCAGATAAGCGTAAGGCCATCATGGCAGGGTTTGTGGTTTATAGCCTAGCTCTGGTTCCAGCCCACACCCTCTGCTACCTGGTTCACACAGATAACAAGCAGCTGTTGATGCCACAATGCCATCCTGCCATGATGAACTGTATCCCCCTCAAACCATGAGCCAGAATAAATCCTTCCTATCTTAAGCTGTTTCTGTCAGTCATTTGGTCTCTGTGACTGCAAAGTAACTAATACAATAAGCGCTTGGTAAATATTGGTTAATCAGCATGGTGCAGCTGTGGTCCCTGAAAACACACTAAGAGAATCCTAGCCCACCCCTGCAGGGCAGGACCTTTGCTGCCTCCACTCAGCTTCATCTTTTCTCCCTTCGCAGGGCCAGCCCTGGCCAGACCCCAGCCCAGGCAGAAATGTGTTGATCAGCTGCTCCACCAAGAGCAGAAACATGGACCATGATGCACAGGACTAGTAGCTCAGAGTCATGTTTAACTCAGAACCCAAGGAGCTGCCTCCCCCACCCCAAGGCATAGCCAGTTCCCACTGTTCCAAGTACTCAAGCTCCTTTCCACTCCCTCCAGTAGGTAGGGGCCCACCTGTGGCCTGTAGCCTATTTCCTAGAGAGGGGCTTAGCTTGCTAAATTCCTTCAACTTATTCTTTCTGACTGATTTAAAGCAAGACCACCCAGAAGTCCTAATGCTCTGCTCCTCCCCAGCCCTTGGCTCTGACCAAGACCTCAACCCTAGCCTGAGCTAGATGGAATTTGCCACACCCTCTTGGGCCTCCTGCTGCTAGCCATTGGCCTTTCTCCCTTGCCCTGGGGTCATTTCCCAAGACTTCAAGCTATTTTTGCTTCGGTCTCAGCCTTCTTTGTTCCCCATGGAGGAGGCCGCCAGAGTGCCACCCTTGTGTTATATGTGGTAAAGACCAGACAACAAGTTCTGTCATGGTATTTCCAGCCCTGTCAGCCCCTTGTCCTTCTAGTCTCAGGAGGCCATGCCTTCTAGGCCCTAGGGATTTTCCTGATGCTTCCGCCTTTGGCTAAATCCTGGGATCAATTGCTCGACCCACAGAATCTGCTAGACTCTGCATGTCCCCTCCACCTCCCTACAAACGACCTCCCTGGCGTTTTCAATCTTCCCCCACTTGTACAGGCACCCCTGAATGAAGGGATGGGCACAGTCTACTTTTCTATTTTTTATGAGCAACACCAAGCAGCACTAAAACTCTAGGCATGTGAATCAAACCCGAGGTGGTCCCAAGGTACAAAGCCCCATCTACCCTTCAGGCCTCACAGGTATATAAGAGCTCCTTTGCCCTTTCCTACCTCAATTTCCTCGATGACAACCCCCCCCCCACTGCTTCCTGCAGGAGCTCATGACAATAGTGACTTCTTGATTTGTACTCTACATCCCTCAAGTAAGATATGCTGCATACATAGCCAAGGCGCCAGGCCTTCCCACAAGGCAGAGGAAGTGAGCTCAGCTGATGCTAAATCT
Source organism: Pachyuromys duprasi (assembly GCA_028658305.1). Lineage (NCBI taxonomy): Eukaryota > Metazoa > Chordata > Mammalia > Rodentia > Muridae > Pachyuromys > Pachyuromys duprasi. The sequence goes on from CM053764.1 coordinate 49,467,602, forward strand.
TCCGGTACCTGGCTTCAACAAGCACATGGCTGAAGACAAATAACTCTAAGGTGTCCATCTATCATCTTATCAGGCTCTGTGTGCTTTGTCTGCGCAGTTATCTTCTCGAGTCTGACACTGTATGCCGAATACAAACTGATATATTCCCCTACCTGCCATAGCATTGATAAAGGATAGCCGAGCTTCGGGTTCATTACCTGTCATTACACCATGAACATGTCACTGGGGGCCAGAGCATCAATTCTTCCTGAGTCACTCCAGCGGCACAGCCTCCCAGTCGGAGCTCCAGGTCCAACAATCTTCGGCTCACTGCTCAGGCCTGGGTAAGCCCCATGCCATCCTCCCTTCCTCTTCTGGCTGGCCTAATCCTCACGGATGGGAGGCTTGAGCTCCAGCTGCCTCAGAGGGGACCTGCAAATAGAAAGTAGAACAGCAATCTCCATCACAACTAGGTCCAGATAGAAAAGTCCAGGCGTGAACTGCTCTGGAGTCTTCCACTCAGCCTCTTATTGTTCCTTATTATTAAATCCCACAATGCCTGGAGCCCATAGCATGTAGGGTTTCTACTGACAGTGCTCTGACCACAGGATCAGCAAATGATGTATACACACATGTGTGTGTGCACGCATATACACATCCTTTATTCCTGATGTCTTAGCTCTGAATACTTCATTCTATCTACTTCCCTTTTCAATCAGGTATCCACCTGCTAGCTGTTATTCAGGCTTCGGTCAGACCCTTCAACAGGACCCCTGAGCTGTCCCAGTGTTCTGAGAGAGAAAGGAAATGGATGCACTCACTCCACCAATGGGAGGTGCAGAGAACAGGACATTCCTAATACTTCCCATGAAATCCTGGAACAAGGTTTTGGGAGCTCCAGGAAGACCACCCTGCCTGTGGCCTGTGATGAATGTATTTTCAGCCCTTTACCTTAAAGGAAGAAGCAAGGGAGTGGGGTAGAACTCCCTATGGCAAGGGACAAAGACACTGACACTGGTCCCACCGAACCCTGACATTTCAGGGCCCAAACTATGGCTTTTATTCTGCAAGGAGACTGTGCCACCTACTTGGACACTGGGACCACAGGAGCTGTAGCCCTGTCCCTCTCATCAGGCCTGGATGCCAGCTCTGCTGCCCACATGGCTGAGGTCCACTAGGGTCCTCTTGGCCTCGTGGGCCGGCTGCTGAGAAGGCGCTGTAAAAGGAGAACAATAGTCCAGGTGCCCAACACTTCAGGAAGAGAAAGTGCTGTGCACAGGGTGCAGATCGCGACAGAACCAAACAACACACATCCTTCCCTCTGGCCTCGATGGACGAATGAAGCAAGGTGAGGATGATGGCCTGCCATGTGTATAATGACTGCAGCCTAGAAATGGCTTTTGCATCCTGTTTTGCAGTAAGTAGTTCTGTGAAGAGCTGTTTCAAAGATAAAACAGAAGCACAGAGAGGTTGAAAAGATTGCTGAACATCACACAGTGAATGGAAGAAGGTCAAGGCTGGCATTTCCAACTTTTCAATATCGTAAGACAATCAAGCTTTTGGTCTCTTCTCCAAAGGAAAGTCTAGGAGGGATAAGCAGAGAGAAGGGTGTGGGGTGTGAAGCAGAGAACAGGAGCTGGAGAGATACTGAGGCAACAGCAGCATCTTAGGCCCAAAGAGAACTGGCTGCAATTAAATGCTAATAACTACCAGCCTCCTAGCTACCTGGCCCACAGCTCTGCCCTTCAGAACCTTATTCAAGGGGCAACAAGCAGCATAGGGCGGCTTTGGAAGGCAAGAGGGATGCTGTTATTCCCGTTGAAAGGCACACATTCACTCCATATGCTCTCTTACCTATCCGATCTATTCCTGAGAACTGAAAGGGAGGAGGATAATCCCTCAGGATTCTGACCTGGTGAAGAAAGTACCCCACTCTGGACAAAGGCTTCCCAGCTTGATTCTGAAGCAGCTATTACTACCAACACCCAGGACTTCCGCCTAGGTCATCCTTCCTTGGCCATGGTAGTCAGGACTAGCCTGACTCTGGAGCAAGTAGCACAGGTCCAAGGGTGGCTAGCCAGGGCAGGGGGCAGATCCTGAACAAGGCAGCATGATGGCCCCAAACATCAATGGCCTCATATAGCTTATGCAGCTCCCTGTGCCTGCCTCTAGCCAGCAGAAGACCAGGCACAGCATATTAGACTATAAGGAGGAACAGAAATCAGGGCCCCTATCCCATATTAGTGGTACTTGTTAAGACAGCCCCACGTGTATGCAGGTGCAGTGGGGGAAGGGAAGGAACAGGCCATTATCATGGCCCACCAGTGACACAGTCACCTGGATCATCTGGTCCTGGACTGATGGAAAACGGTGGGACACCCACATCTCTGGGCATGGGGGTACGTGTGTACATGACCGGCACATCCTGGCCCTCCGGTGGGGTGGGGCTGAAACATATTCCTAGCAGATGGTGCTGTCACCCTCACTCCAGGATTCTCATTCCTAATTATCTGTGCTGTCAGCCAAACAATTAACCCTCAAAGAAAAATTGCAATGTCCACCCCCAACCATATGAAAAGGCAATTTTCCCAAGGGCAAGATACCTAGGGCAGCCTTGTGCTTGGCTCCAGATATCACCATCCTCTGGCCTCAGAGGTCTATCGCTGGCTTTGAGGCAGCCTCCCCACTTCCTCTGACCCTCCGAGGTCTCTTTTTGTAAGTGGAGAAGGTGGGGCTTGTCCCGAGGGCTCCCTGAGTCTTAGCTTGCCCGTCATCTGAATTTGGGGTGTGCTTGCAGAGACTGAGCTCCCCGTCTGTCCCCTCATCATTTTATTCATCATTTACTCAGTTGTGGCAGGTGGCTGGCTGTAGACACATAGGAAGCGTCTCCTCAGTCTTCCTGACCCTTTGCAGAGCTCCGCCCTTTTCAGCAAGCAGAGGAGCAGTAGAAGGCAGAAGTCTTCTTGATGCATTTAGATCCTCTCAAGAGGTGGGGCTATAGAAACACAGCCTCTTCTCCACCAGGAATCTGAAGAGTAATGCCCTATGGCCCCAGAGCAGAGCTGCAGAGGGGCGGGCTCTCCCATCCCAGCTCCTACTGCTGCACCTCTCAGGTCTGGAGGCCTCCACAGGGCAGTGGCAGGGCCTGCCCCTATTGGTGAGCATTAAACAGCAGAGGCACAAGTGAGTGCACCAGAATGGCTTCGCCTAAAGGAACAATCTGAAAAGAGAGTGCTTGGGAGGCTGAGACCTGGTGTCTATCACCTGAGAGGGCTACTGTGTAAAGTGTGATGGTGAATTGAAGTCATCCATCACCATGCACTGACCTAAAGAGCAGGAGGCGCTTCAGGAAGGCTTTGCATAGGCCCCTCTGGCCACTTTGCACCAATGCCATAAGAGACACTGAGGATCCAGCCCTTCAGAGAGGAAAAGGAATAGGCCTGGTGCAGGCAACCTCAGTCTTGTCCCACAGATTAGGGAGCTCAGAGCAGAAAGCGGATGGCAAGATAGAGACATGGTATAGCCCCCTGAAAGTTAGAAAGAGCACCCCCCGGACAGGGACATGCCCTGGGTACCCGGGGAAGGGGTGTAGAAGGCGGACCATGAGCTAGAACTGCTTTTCCAAGACCATGTGGCCAGCCCATGCCTTGTGGCATCACTGTGATCCTGCTGTATGTGATCCACCATCCACCTGCACACACCCCTTTGTGTCCAAGAGGTGTAGGTTCCCACAGCTCCTCCACAAAAACGAGATATGTTTATATTCATATAGGGAATCTGCCTGCTTGGAGGCAGCACATGTGAACGCACCCCCTGCCCAGGACCCATGTAGGACAGGCGCCAGAGTCTGGCTGGAGACATTTCTAAATATGAGCAGCTTGGCACTGAGAGTCAGGTTCCCAGACCTCCTTGGCCCAGGAGACCCTGCCAGGATTCTCCAGGCAGTATGAGAGAGAGGAGAGAGCTGGGGGCAGTGAGAAGCATGGCCCCAGCCCCTGGAAGCCCTACAGCCTTGTTAGGGGAAGAAAAAGGACCCAGCACCCAGCGTCCAGCGCCTGATCAATTGCCCACAACCCCTGCAGCAGGCATGGGAACGCTGCCGCCTTCTCAAATGTGCATGGATTAAAAATATACAAATGGAATCTTTTTTCTACCCCTCTCCTCAACCCCCTGAAGCCTGGGATGCCTGTTAAAAATAGCCTTGTTGTGGCGGGGATCCTGCACAACCCAAAGGCTGGCATGAAAACGAAGGCGCCATTGGAGGGGGCCATGTTAAGTGGCTATCCTTGGGAAGTGGGACAAGAAAAGTCCCCGAGGAAGACTGTCTGTCTCAAGCATCTCTGGACACACTTCTGCATGGCTTGGGTCTTTACCAGCAAGCACATATTTCATTCTACACCTCGGGAGGAGCCGTATCTTCCCGCTCAAGCCTTACGAAGAACTGATACCGATTTAGCAAGACAGCAGCATGGTACAGGCTGGCCAGGTATTCCGGCCACCAGAGACAAAGAACCCAGCATCATGCAGGGAGCAGTGAATCGAGGGCATAGCCTCAGGAGGGACCTGAGTTCTCTGGGTCTGGTCGCTTGCTGCAGAAGGGAACAGTTGGATTTATTGCTCTATCACTTCCTGATTTGAAAAGTGCTATCTGCCCCTTGTATCTTCCTACTGTGAAAGATGAAGGAAATTGTCTTTAAGTGTACCAGGGTGGGGGTGGGCGGTGGAATCAGGGGTCACTGTAGAGGGAGAGGCTGTTCTGAGCGTGCGGGCCAACTTCCCGCCTTGCTGATAAAGTGTGCGAGGTGGAAAGACTATCAGTTCGGTACCTAAAAGCATTCTGAGTTTAAACCCTGACTTGGGCTATCAGTAACTATGGCAAACTGGCCTCCTCACCCTGCTGTTCAGCTGGAGCTCTGTACTTTTAACCACCCTGAGATGTAGCCCAGACTATGAAATCGGGCTTGTTTGCTGTCCCTACCACCAATGAGCTGTGTGACCCTGAGGAAGCAGGTAGGCCTCTCTGTGCTTTAGGGTCTTCATCTCTAAGGTGGGAGTGAAAGGCAGTGGGGGCTGTTGTTACCGAAGCCTGCACTCTGCCCTGAGCAGCGATCTTGGCTCCCAGTTGCCACGCTTGTATATTCTATGGATTTAGCTTATAGAATTTCCCCCACCCCTCCACTCTTATCTCCGTCCCACTGGCCTCTTCACTCCCCCTCTCTGCTCAACAGCTTGTGCACCTGGCTTGTGCCTCCTACCCTGGAGCTCGGCAGGATGCAGACTTGAGATCACTGATCCGCAGACTCTGAGCCCTAATACAAATACAGATGCTGACGCGAACAGCCAGGTGAGCTGGCACTGTACATTTCTAATAATCTCCCGGGGGACAGCCATGCCACTCTGCTGGCCTGAGACTGTCCTTTGATTAGTGAGGACCATATTAGTGTAGGGAAACAGGGACCAAGAAGGCCGGTTACCCACAGGAGAGGAGGAGCATATTCAGACAATGGGGGTCAGTGGTGACCATGTGGGTTCGAGAGACACTGAGGAAGAAGAGGAGGAGGGTTGCTGTGTGGAGTTATGTTGTGTTGCCTGACCTGTGCACAGGACTCTACAGGACGCGGCCACCCAGAACACTTTCCCCATGTGCTACCAGGGCTGTCCTGCCTTCAGCGCTGGCTTGTGCGGGAACACTGATGGTTGGGCTATCAGCGGGAGCCCTGGAGACTGTGTTAGCAACGTCTGTTTTCATTTACTTGTCATTTTCTATATTTTTTCAGAAGTTTATCATCTTTGTAATTTAAAATTTATCTTCCATATATTCTCAGATGCCCACTCCCCAGAACTGCCCATTATTCTTTGTTATTGAGGTTTTATGTATTTTTTTTTTTTAGCAGGAGCTGCCATTGTTGCAAAGGCTGGAATAGAGAGCATTAAATCTTCTCAGTCAAACCTCAAAATGCAGCAACCCCGGTTACGTTTTCCCTCGGAGCCAAGAGTCCAGCGCTTTGGAAGGCTGGCGCCATCACCTCTCACTATAGCAACAGGGAGACCTTGGTAACCCTGAGCGTGGCTATTAAGAGTAAAAATAGGAAGTGTGTGGAGAGACACTGGGTGAGAAGCTGTCACAGGCCCGCTGGGCAGGCTGGCTCTGCAACCCTCTCGGCCCCTCTTGCAAGAAACAGAGAAAAGCAGAGTCTGGGAGCCGGCTCCTGGGAGATTACAGGACTACCTGGCATTTTCCTCTTTGTTGCCTGCTCCAGAAATCCTCGCTGCCTTTCAGAACAGTTCTAGGCAAGCCCGAAATTGGGCTCTTCTAGAACAGCAGTCATAGAACATTCTGGTGGAGGGTGTTCTAGCCTCTGTTACCATATCAGGCTGTTTGCACCACTCTCGAATTCCTACCTGAGGTAGTCTCTAGGTAGCTTTCCTGGCTCCCCAGCAGCACTCAGCCCTGACTGACATCTCATTGGTGTCGAATCTTAACTTGTCTCTGGATAGATATTTCAGGCTCACCGGGGTCCCATCTAGGTCTTGGCGCTGACCTGGCAGGGCCTGGGGAAGGTCCCAGCTCTGATCTGTACTGCAATGCACATGCTTGAACCCAGGCTGCTGTCAATTCCCCAAACCCACTTTGTGCCACAGTGCTGCCAAGCTCAGGACCCGGGCTCTGCATCTGCTGAGCTGTAGAACGTGGGGCAAGTCACCTTCTCACCTGCTGCCCCATCTGTGAAACTGGAGATGCGATCTCAGTCCTCACTGCTCCTCACCTTGATGCCAACACTATAGACAGAAAAGTGGCATTTTTTTGAGACAACAAAACATTCTCTCAAATAAGAAAGCATATTTTATTTTAATCTTACTGCACAAACTGTGTTTTTAAACACTTACAGGCTTCTCTTCCTTTTTTAGGGAAGAAATGTGTGAAGTAAAATTCATTCTCGTCCATCCTTCCAGATCTTGTTCTGCAAAGCTCTTCGGGGGCCAAGACCCTGAGCACCTTCCAGTCTCGTCTCACCATGTCAGGCACTGTTTCCAATGCTCTGGCTTTTCCCTCCTCTGTCTTCCCACTGAAGCCAGGGTCCCAGCCATCATGCCACCAGTGTGGACATGACTGCCTAAAGCAGCTACCCACCTCTTATTTAATGTGCAACTCCAGACTGGGCAACCAGGTCTTGAGTAAGGGTAGGGAGGCTGTGCATGGAAGCAAAGATACTGCAGCTGTTTACACTGCCGGATGCTTTCCCTGCTTCGATGCCTGTGGCTATGCACTGCGTGAGAGCGGTTGCCAGCACACTGCTCCGGATGAGCACGGTGCCTCCCTCTTGACCCTCTGCCTGAACAGGCACATCCCTTAGGTCGCCAGCTGGTTTCCCCACAGTATATTTAGAGACGTTAAGAGGAGCTGACACTACCGTGAGGCCAGTCAAGAAAGTAAGGCCACAGTTAGACTTTCACCCCAACTCTTACAAGCCAACCCCAAATTTCATTCTACCCTTGTATATGGCTTCCCACAGGAGAGAAAAGCCTAAGTTCCCACAAGGGGATTTCTTGTTCTGGTTTCCCAGAGAAGCTTTCAGAGGCCTCAAGGCAGAGACAGGTTTCTATCTGGACTGAATAGAGCAGTGCTTAGATACGCACCCTCCTCTCCCTGTAGGTGCCAAAGCAGCCATCTTTGGAAGTCTCTGCTCCTTCCCTTCAGAGACAAGCCAACTTCCACTGATGTGGTTTTGCATGCCATATAACCAGCAACCTCTTCTCCTTCCTGCTTCAGCCAACCACTGTGTCAACAACCCTCCCCTGTGCCATCCCCAGACACCCACACTGCCCAGTGATAGAGCCTACAAGGAGCTTGGGGGTGTGAGCAGAAATGAGAGTTCCAGTTTGCCTGTGTGTAGGTAGACTGTGTTCTGTGGTGCTAGTGGTATGTGTGGAAAGGCCAGCCCCACCCCCATAACAAAAGAAGGTTCTAGGGACAAACAGAGAAATCACTTGGAGATGAAGAAGATAAAGTCAGCAGCAAGAAGGCAAGGGGCAGGACAGAGGGTACAAAGTGACAGACCACAGGGATGGAGAAGGAATAGGAAAACTGAAAGGCCCCAGCCTGGCGAGATCAAGCCTCCACCCACCGAGAGAGTTGGCATGAAGATTTGGCAGCCTCTGCCAGCCCACAGCCCTGCCTCCCTGGCCTGTGAGTAGCACGGTAGCACCAAAATGAGCCAGGACTATAAAAGAGTACAAACTTTGCCAGAGACTAATACCAGGAGCCAGGAGTCTTGGGGGAAAGTTCAAGCAGCCATGAAAATAGCCCTGCCCCTCAACTGTACCTAGCTCTGCTTTGCTGCCTACATTCCCGTGGGAGGAGAGGAATATTTAGCCCAAGGCTGATCTCAGCACCGGGGCCAGACTGGACGGCAGGCCCAGATAATAACTCAGTCCCAGACACACCCATCCCTGGGTCACCCTAGGTCCTGGTCTAGATCCCATTTTTGCAGATGCTCTAGAGAGTAATTGACCAAAGGTCACAGAGCCTGTCAAAGGGAAGCGTGGATGGGAACCATCTGCTTATTCCAAAGCCTATGCTTTTGGTTGCTACTCTTCCCTGAAGGGCACAGTTCCTCAGCAGGCATAGACATGGCTGCCTGGCTGCTTTGTTCCCAAGGATGCAGCCATGCTGCATGAAACCACTGCTCCTTGTCACCTTGAGATGGTGCTGGCAGATTAGCCCTCAGGTATGTCCAGTTTCTAGGAATCACAGGGTAGACACATCACCTGGCTATGTCCACTGCAGCCTCTATTCTGACACATACAGGAAGAAGGCATGAGGGTGGGACTGAGATACAGGAAGCCTAACAGGTGAGAAGTGGCCAGAACAGATGAGTGTAGAGGAGTGAGGGGCCTCTGAGTACAGCCCTTGAGTGGCATTGGAAAAAGGTGGCAGGCAGGCCTCTGAGAAGTGCCTGTGGGTAGCTTAGCGGCACTCCCCTGCTATGCAAACCAGGAGAGAGAGAACTCACAGAGGAACTAATTTTCCCTTCCGTCCATTTCCCAATGTACAGTGGTCACTGGCAAAGGACATACTGGTAAACAACGAATGTTCTCTTGATAGCTAGGAACCAAAGCTCAGGGCTCCATCTTCCTTGCTGGTTCTCTCATTCCTCCTAACCCCTGTCTAGTGTCAGCTGTGCAAACACTAGTAGCTACATTTGTTCTTCCATTTAATGGCATCAGTGAGTCCTTGCTGAGATGACAGACTGGTGACAGATGAACAAAGAAGGCCTCTACCTGTAGCCACAGTGCTCTCATGAGAGGAGGTGGGTCACACAGGAGGCAGAGCAGAAACTCTAAGAAACCCGATAATGTGGCTGTGATGATGCCCAGGCCGAGTGTAGAGTTAGGAAAGCAGAGCAGAGCCAAGCTTCTCTGGGGGCAGGGTCTGCATCCCAGGGGCCTTTTCAGCTGGGGAATGAGGTCCAGTCCATAGGGCTCAAGATGACAAAGCATCTCAAAATGCCAGTCCTTGCTGAGACTATGGTGGGGACACAGTCCTGGCACCCTAGACTGCCACAGAGCCAACTGTGTCTTGGCACCCAGCAAGCACCTGGCACAGTCGCTTCTCTACCTGGACCAATGCAAGGTCCAATGGTCTGGGTACCACAGTGCTCACTGAATGGGCTCTAACAGGCCTGAGCATGGTAAATGCTGTCCTTCCCCCATTCTTTCTGCCTTGCTAAAAACTGTTTGTTTATATTTCTAAAGCCAGCTACCCAGGTCTATTCCCTTATTTGGCCACTTCTTCCCCTGAGGCTGACTACTAAGGTCCAGCTATCAAAGTATTGAAGTCCAGCAATCAAAAGCCCCCTTTGGCTCACCTAATTAACATGCCCTAAAATCAAACACCTCATCCTAACTCAGGGTTTCCCCTTTTATTTTTATAAATTGTCATTTGCCTATGGACCACACCTGTCTCTTCTCTATCCAGAGGCAGACCTTTGTCCCTATGGAGCAAATATTCTTCCCCGTTCCTTTTCCCCTTCTTGTCTGCTATTGCCTGTCTTTGTCTCTTATTCCCTGCCTTTTGTCCCTCTGGAACAAAATAAATCCCCTTTGTGCTGAGAACTTGGTCTTGGGTGCCGTGTGCCAACTCTGAGGTTCTTTCAGTGATAGCCTGCACCACACAGCTCTGCACTGACAAACCAGGAGTCTCTTAGGTCCCCATGTGACTAATGAGACTGCTTTCTTCATCAGCTTTCCTCCTGCAGTTTTTGTTGCTACTTGTCTGGGGACTATATCATTATTATTACAAATTTCGACAAACTGAGTGACTTCAACAACAGAAGTTCATCTCTCAGCTGTGAGGGTTGGAAGCTGCACTGTGTCTCCCAGGGCCCAAAGCAAGGTGTCAGCTGTTGTTGTATGACAAAACCTTTTTTTCCACAGAGACCCAACACACATATCTACTCACTCCAGACAGGGAAACTAAGACAGAAGTTCAGATGCCACTAAAGTCCAGGTTAGGATCACCAGAGCCTACCCCAGCATGACTGACAGCTCCACAAAGCATTCTGCATGGCCTGCGGGCGGCTCCTTTTCAGCTGCCTCAGTTGGTCTAAACCTCTGCTGGTTTCTGCTTCTGTCAGGTAGCTGGGCTGGGCTGGAAGTTTTCTTGGCAGCTCATCTTCCTTCAGCCTGAGAAAGACTGTCAGCTTTTATTGCTTACACTGGCAAGGAGGAGACCAGAGTGTCTGAGAAAGACTCTCAGCTCTTACTCTGGCAAGGAGGAGCCTGGTGGATCTGGTCACTTTCAGGGACTCCCTAAAGCTTTTTTTTTTTTTTTGAGTTGTTTATCTTCCTGCTTAAGGAGCTTCCACAATTGTGGAACGTTTGAGTCTCAGAGAAAGCTTTACACAACAGCTTTCGTTCCTCTATTCCTGCTGGAGGATTCTAAGGAGGAGCATGCTCTGGGCTTAACAGGACATTCCCTGTGGCTGTTGGCTTCCGAAGCCTCTCTCTCCATATTCAATGCCAACAGCTCTGTAGTCACTGATCTGATCCCAACTGGAAAAGTCTTCCTACAAAAGCATTGTCTGGGAGACTATGGCTGCAGCTGTCATTCATACTGCAGGTAATTCTCTGACTATCCCATGAAAACATGTGTTGCAAGCAGACATTCCAATTTCAACCTAAGAGGAAGTAATAGACATGCTCATAAGAGTTTCCTGCTGGAAGCTACCTGTGCACTGCTTCTAAACATGGTTCTCACACACATGACCCCCAAATCCCATCCTGGTTATGAAAAAACTTGCAATTTGAGGAGTGTCTTGGTTACTGTTCTATTGCTGAGAAGAGACGCCATGACCAACACAACTCTTAGAAAAGAAAGCATTTATCTGGGGACTTTCTTCCAGTGTTAGAGGGTTAGTCGATCATCATGACACAAAGCAGGCAGAGCAGTAGCTAGAGCTCTACATCCTGCTGCACAGGCAGCAAGCAAAGAGCAAGTGAGCCTGGTGAGGACTTCTGAAGCCTTACAGCTTCCTCCAACAAGGCCACACCTCCTAATCCTTCTCAAGTAGTTCCACTAACTAGGAACCAAGCATTCAAACATATGAGCTTATAGGGGCCATTCTCATCCAAACCACCATAAAGATATAAAGGACCTACCTGCCTGACACCTTCTTTTCAGACCCTTATCCCCAAATGTAAGTAGAATTTTTCTTCCCTCATGTTTTTTGGGTCACATCTATCTAATGGACTTAAAACTGGATCTGAGAGACATGTAGTTTCCCATTCTTACCAGCAAGTCTACTAAGCAACCCCACCCCCTACCTCCAGTTAGGTACAAGAGGAGCTATGGCAGCCAATCTAAGGGGCAGCAGTGTGCCTCTCAAGGTCTGCATGAAGAGGAGCCAAGAATACCAGCTGTGTTCTCATGAGCACCTCCCAGTCTTTTGGTGCTCCTGGGCAGCCTCTAGCATGCAGGTCCATATCTGCTAATGTCTGTCAGTGCCTCTGGGCATATGAGCCCCTGGCCTCACACCACTATAGCACTCAGGACTCAAAGGGGGCTCCTGCTGTACAGACCAGCTCTGCCTTTTCTCTGTCTTTCTGGCCCCAAGTGTGCCGTCCATCTCTGTTGCTCCTGGCCTTCCCCACTTTGCCTTCAAGTTTATCAGCGTTCACTATCTTCTGTGCACTGCCCACTGGAGAAGATTACCATGCAAATCCTCTCCAAGGTGAGTCAGGATGGTACAGTAAAGTTATTACTTCCCTTCCTGGGCATCTGTTATTATAAAATAAGCCTCTGAGAACTCTGGGGTTGAAATGAAAAGTCTAAAAGGAAAGCTAGGGCGAGTGGGGCAGGAAAAGCTCTGACATATAGCCTTGAGAAAAACACACAACAGATCAGCCCTGAACAACTAATGAAAACTCTGCTTTTCAAAATGCAAGGCCTGCTCCGGGCTTATAAACCTGGGTTCTTATCCTTACCCAGACCTGGGAGCCTCCTCCTGCTCCACCAGCAACAGCACTACACTGCACAACTCTAGGAGGCGGTAGGTGGTGCTGGTCTAGATGCATTGCACAGCCTTGCATGTTCACATGCTCCCCACTTTTTTCTGGAAACCACCACACACTCCCTCCTTATGCCTGACTTTCTCAGCATTTAGCCTCCCTCCCCCCACCCCAGACATCTGAACTACATCTTCTCTTAATTGGGGTTCAAATTGGCAGCAGGTGGGGATATGGTCCGCATCAGACTGTAAGTGCCCTGGGAGTGGTGACTAAGCACTGAAGTCCAGAGGGCTGAGAAGATAGCAAGGCCCTTCAAGGGGACCAGCAACAGCAAGCAGCACTTGGGAACTTGTCGAGTGTGCTCTTTCTGCGCCCCATCTCATCCCTCTTGAATGGGACACCCCTGGTGGTGGGGCCCAACAGCTGTTTTAGCAGGTCATCAGGCAACTTAGATACACGTGAGTTTTCAAAACCACCCAGTTACAGGTGCCTTAGGGTGTCTTTGTTAGTGCTGCTGAATAGCTAAGCCGTTTTCCAGTGGCAATTGCTACCTACCTGGGACACCCCCCTCCCATCCCACACTGGCTTTAGGGGGTCTCCAAGAAGCAGTACAGAAAGCCTGCACAAGCTGATGGCAGGGCTGCAGGCAAATAGCGTAGGCCAGGCAGCCTTGGCCTCCTGTAAGAGCCCTCCTGCTCCACAGCCTCTCCTGGTCTTGCTAACTGGGTGGTTAAATTATTCAGCAACCAATTAGAGCTTAACAATGCCCCTGTCTCCCAGCCCAGTGATTCTCCTGGCTGCTGCCAGCCATGGCAAATGCTTTTCCAACACAAAACAGAGAATGTTCAGGAATTTAGCACCAGCAATGGCCTCCTCTGTGCACGGGTCCCCATGCTTTAATCACAGCCTGCCCCCATAAGCGCCCCCCCCCATCCTATCTCCTGGGACAGATCTGGATGGAGGAGCAGACCAGACAAGCAGCAAATGAGGGGCCACACTCCAGACTGTCAGCAACAAACTGGGAATCCAAACACTGAACTCCTCTTTATGGCCATTCCTATCACTGAGCAATCTGAGAATCAACCGATGGCCCTCCCACTTCATCCCACAGATGGAGAAACTGAGGCTGATGGGGTGACTTGGCATTTTCTCTACTCTGTTGACTCCTACCACACTCATAGCCTAGGTCTTATGGCAGTTAGCACACACACACACACACACACACACACACACACACACACAGGAGAGAGAGAATCCTATCAAAGACATCTAAACACAACTCTGGAAGGGCCTAGAGACAGTGACAGAGCCTCAGTTCACCTCTTCATGCTCCATGCTGGATATGAAACCTTCAGGCCTGGGAGAGGTGTGTGTGAAGAAACACTGCAGGAACAAACACCACAGGCAGGCTTACCCTCTTCCTCATATGTGCTGAGAGGAAATCTATCAGATAACTAGATCATCACCCTGAGAACCCCTGGCAGGTGGTCCCAGAGGGCAGAGAGAACACATTCGGATGGAAGCAGACAGCTCCCAGTAGGGAAGGCCACCCTCAACCCATAGGAGGAAAGTTGGGGGCCAGAAGGTATCGAAAAGGCAAGATTCGCCTTCTTGGTGGTGGTTTTGCTCAGAGCCCCCTGGGAGAAAGGTGGCTGGGAATGGAGAGCACATTCTCACTTTTCCACCTGTCTCTCAAAAGCCTTTACACTGAAACAGAGGAGGTGATGGTGAAGACAAGACCAATACAATCATCAAGGAGAAAAGACTGTTCACTCAGAATGCAGGAGGCTCTCACCTAGTTCCCAGATAGTGTAGAAAGAGGTGGCCTTCCCCGAGGGCACAGATGGACTACCAGGCTCAGGTCCACAAGAACCACACAGGCATTCAGACTTGGCCTCAGCCACCCTGAAGAACCCATCCCACCTCTCAGAACCAGTCGTCTGGGCTGGCAGCACAAAGAACTCCTGAGTGTCTCAGGCCCGAGGCAACATAAGTCCATGGCAGATTACCTCGTATATCTATGCATGTAGAGAAAATGCCAAGTTACAACGCATGTCTCCTCTTCACATCAGCTTCCCCCTGATTTTCCCTAAGCTAAGGTCACAGGATGAAAGTCTGAGGTGAGCATGCAACCTCCAGGCATAAAGCCAGGGCCCATGTCAGTCAGGAAAGGCTGGGTTGTGCTGCTGTAACTGCAAGTATATCCAGAAGCTCTGAGACTCTGGTGTGTATTGTGCTACTACATGTGGGGCTCATTTCTGAAGTCATAACAACACTTGAAATTAGACAGTGCTGATAGCCGCTCAACCTCAGGAACACACTGAGTCAAGACCGAGGACAAGGTAGGGTCCTAGGAGGATATGGGGGTGACTCCGGCTGAGACCCATAGCAGCAGGGGTCATGGAGACTGTAAAGGACACCCTCTCACTAGATAGGACTCCTAGTGGAGGGGAACACCAACCCACCCACTAAACCTTCAACCCAAAATTTGTCCTGCCTACAATATATGCAAGGACGAGGATGAAGCAAAGATGGAGGGAATGACCAAGCAAGGCCTGGTCCAACCTGAGACCCACCCATGGCAGAGAGCCAACCTCTAACACTATTAGCAATACTCTGCTATGCTTGCAGACAGGAACCTAGCATAACAGTCCTCTGAGAGGCTCCACCCAGCAGTGGAGAGAAACAGAGACTGAGACTCACAGCCAAATATTGGTCTTATGGAAAAGTGGGGGAAAGGATAGAAGGACCAGGAGGTGACAGGAACTCAAGAAGACCAGCAGAGCCAACTAACCAGGGCTCAGAGGGGCCTGTGAAGACTGAAGCACCAATCTAGAGCCATGCATGGACTAGGCCTATGCCCCTACACAGATGTAGCTGATGGGCCATTTGGTCTTCATGTGGGTTCCCTAGTAAGGGGAGAGGGGGCTGTCTCTGACAGGGACTCTGTTGTCTGCTTTTTGATAACTTCCCCAAGGTGGGGCTGCCTTGCCAGGCCACAGAGAAAGAGGACTTGCTCAGTCCTGATTCAATTTGATGGTCTGGGATGGGTTGGTGGGGTAGCTCCCCTTCTCTGAGGAACAGGGGACAGGGGAGGGGGAAGAGTGATAAGGGAAGAGGGAAAGAAGGTGGCACTGAGAGCAGAGGGTGGAGGAGGCTATGATCAGGATATAAAGTGAGTCAATAAATTATTTTTTTAAAGAATACACCGAGTCCTTGAAACTTGTGGGTTTCATCTCAGTAAGGCTATTAAGAACATAGCCAGGTCTACTTCTTCTTCCATAGCTGAAGGTAGGTGCACAGCTTGTGGAGTCACTCAAAGCACCAACATTGTACAGTCACACCATCTTGAACACAGCTGCCTGTCCTGTAAGCTCTGGAGGAGAAACATTCCTTCCTGGAAGTGAAACTCACACTTAGGACTCACTGGGCAGAACTAGCCCAGCTCACTACCCCACAACAACAGGCGCAGGTAGGGAGGTCCTGCCAAGAGCTGGAAGCCAGGAATGGGTGAACTGCTCCAGAGACTTCCAGCCTCAAGCATACACACCCAGTCACCCAGAACTGGTATCTGAGGGTTCTTCTCTGCTTGCCTCTTCCCCTTGTCATGACAAACCTGACTTTCTCTTCTTATTTGTCATTTCTACCTCAGGGTGAAGAAGAGCTTGCAGAGAGGACTTAGAACCAAGATATCATGAAGACTAAAAAAATCAAAATACTGTTTTCAAAGAAAATTACGGAGGCCATTGTGATAATAGACAAGATTACAGTCCTAGAATATATAACCACATGGGACATGATACAGTTTAACAGAAAATAAAAGTAGCTACACCATTGCATGTGACAGAAAGCAGATGCAACCAGGCAGATCAGCCATTCCTATCACTGAGCAATCTGAGAAACAATGGATTGACCACTGAACCCCATCCCACAGATGGGGGAGTAAGATTGACAGGGAGAGTTCATGTTTTCTCTACCTTCTTGGCCCTCACACATTCATAGCCTGGTCTGGGTCCAATGGCAGTTCTTTTTTTTTTTAAATCTGTTTGAGAATTTCGTACATGAGTACCATATTTATATCATTTCACCTTCCTTCCCTTCCAACTCCTCCTGTATCCACCTCACTCATCTTATTATAATTATATATATATGTATATATATATATATATATATATATATTCTGAGTCCATTTAGTGTTGCTCATATGTATATGTGTTTCGGGCTGCCGACTTGGGATTGGACAATCTACCAGGGAGCTCTATCCTAGAGAAAGCTGGTTCTCCCCTCTCAGCAGCCATAGATTGCCTAGAGCGGTTCATCTATGGGTAGGGTCTTAGGAGATTTCTCAAATCACACTGGCATGTCAACTGGTGCTATGATTATTCCGGTCTTGTTTATGCACTCATATTGTTGAGAATTCATGGGCGCCACCTCCCTGTCATATATAGACAATAGTAACTGGCAGCAGATATCCTGACACTCTGGATCTTACAATCCTTCTGCCCCATTCTTTATAATATCCCCCAAGTCTTATGTGCAAAAATTGTAGTGTAGATGTATCAATTCAGGTTAGGCACCCTGCCATCTACATTTCTCTGCATTTTTGACCAGTTTTGGATTTCTGCAATAGTCTCTATCTGTTGCAAAAAAAAAAATCTTCTTTGATGATGGGTGAGAGCTAAACTTATCTGTGGATATAAAGATAAGTATATTCGGTTTAGGAAAGGGGCAGTGGTAGGACCTCTTCCAGGGTCTATAGATTGTATCGGCCATGGTAGTTGGCTGTGTTTACAGTATCAGGCACAAATCTCCTATTCAGGAAGCCGTAAGTCCAACTAGACAGCTGTCGGTTACCCCCAAGATCCATGCGTCATTATTGTACCACTGCTGCTGTCTTGCCAGGCAAGTTATTGTGTGGGTCATAGACTTTGTAGCTGGGTAAGACAATAGACTTCTAGGGAACTTTGGGTTGAAACTGACTCTGGAAAACAGAAGAAACCAAAGGAAGAGGCCAGGATCCCATAGGAGATAAGATCAATAGTCCAGGTGAGAGGTGAGAGCCTGAACCAAGGCAAGGGCAGAGAGCACTAAGGAGAGTCCATAGAACATGGGAGCCCTAAGACTTGATGATCATTCAAATGTGACAGAGGAGTGGAGGGATGTAAGGAGCTGAGGGAACATCAACCAGGCCACATAGAGTAAAGATCCAGGTGGGCAAGATGGGGCATCTGGTTGCTATGAGGGAATAATAATAGAGACGGAAAGTAGGGAGGAGCCCACAGGGGCACATGTCCCTAAACCCACCATCAGGAACTGGCAAGACAATGGATGCTGGGGGCCAGAGGGACATAGAGTGTACTTCTCCTAGACTGAAGCACACATGCTTTGTCCTGAGTGGACAGAGCCAGTGGAGAGAGAGATGGCGTGGAACATGGGGATACCAAGAAAGAGGCCGGCTACTTCTGCTACCATGGATGAGGTCTAGTATGCACATTGTGGGGAAGCCTAGGCAGGTGACCAAGAATTGAGGACATTTGGTTTCCCCGTGCCAGGCAAAACCCATGGTATTGAGGGTCAGGTGCTGAGAGGGCAGAACTTTGCATGCGATGTTTTCACTGGAATAGAAGTCATAGTTTCACAAAATGTCTTCCTGCCTGGTCTCACTTGTTTCTCACAGTGATCCTGTGAGGTAGGCACAAGTAGTCCAACCCCAACAGGTGGCAAAGTTGGGTTTGGGAGCACAGATAGCCTCCCCAGAGTCCTAGGGTGAGTGGTGGCGGAGCCGGTCTTCATAGCCCACCTTCCCATGAGCCAGAGCTCCGCTGTCCGCCTTTCACTTCCCCAAGCTCCCAATCCTCAGATCCCACAGGACACTGGTATGGCTCACCTTCACTGCGCTGCTGAGCACAGAACTCACATGCTTGTCTTTAATCAGATTTGACACTGCAGACTCTGGTACCAGCTGGAACAGACCAGCGCGCTGCCAAGCCAACATGTTACTTCTGTGCCCTGTGGGCACATGCGCTGCCTTGGGAATGCTGGTGGCCTGCTCCCCTTGCTCGTCTCTCCTCAAGTGCCCTGTGCAGCTTTTGGAATCCTACAGAAAACCTAAGCTCAAGAGGCACCCTGTCTGAGAGATCAGAAAGGCTGGGAACATGGAGGGAACTGGGCTTCACAGAGAGGGAGCAGTAGCTCCATGTGAAGAAGAGCCCCAGAAGGGCTCCTGTTATAAGCCAGAAGGAGGGAGGAGGCTGCATAATTTCACCGAGTTTGGACCCCACAGGTTCATAAGCCAGTCAGTGCAGCAGGAGGAAGCAATGGGCAGGGTGCCCACTCTCCCACAGATGCAGTTTGACCTACCCTGAAGCGATGGCTCCTGCTGGGTGTACCTGCACCTCTTCCGGCAGGAGCGCCTCAGAAGATACGCCTCAGTCCTTTCTCTTCCCTCTGCAGATGAATTAACAGGGGCTGACATATGCAAAACACCTGCTCCAAAGTCAGCCATCCTGGCGGAACTGGGGCACCTCCCCCATCCCCAACCCCCCACACCTGTCACCAGGGCTTATACCTGAGCTTCTTCATTTTCACCAGGCAACCCTTTCTGGGTTTCCCCCACCTCGCCACTGAACACTCTTCCTGGATTTATATATAGAGAGAAATGAGAGAAATGGGCGCATATATATATATATATATATATATCCATTTATATATATATATATGCACATTTATATATATGCCCATTTCTCCCCAGCAATCTCTGCAGACAGACATGATTTTGAGCCTGCCATGGTCTTGTAACCCCAGCCTCAAATGCTGAAATCCTAGCCCCTAATGTGAGGGGCTAGGACCTTTAGAGACAGCCCCCTGGAGTGGAGCTCTCAGGAATGGGATCCATACCCCTGTGAGGGCTGAAGAGAGCGCCCCTCCACTATCTGAGGACACAGTCCAAAGGCACCATCTAAGAACCAAAGGCAGGCCTTCACTATATCTGCCTTGACCTTAGCCCTCCAGCCCTCAGAACTGTGACAAAGCACGTCTGTCACCCACAAGCCACCTGATCTGTTAGGTCCTGTTACAGCCTCTCAAACTGACCAAATCAGAGAACAATGAGGTTCTGCTACTAAGAACACCAAGCCCTCCCACCACTCTGCAGAAACACAGGCACTGGCACCCACCTCGCAAGTCAGCCTTCCGCTCTGAGAGAGGTGCAGAAGACCCGCTGCCTTTTACTCCAAACTCATACTCTCTGTGATGGTTCATGAGAAAAAAATCTCTACTGCTATTCACAATGCCATTGCTATGTGACTCGCATCTGTAGGGCCACTCTCTTGCTTTGTTTTGTTTTGTTTTGTTGAGAAAAGGTCTCACCATATAACTCTGGCTGGCCAGGAACTTACTATATAGACCAGGCTGGTCTTGAACTTAGAGACCTATGTGCTTCTGTTTCTGGGTATTGGGACTAAAGATGTGTACCACCACACCCAGCTTCACAATCTGCATGGAAACTCTGGCCTGAATACATAGAATGGAAATTCAAGAATTAAACTAAACTACAAAATGAAACGAAATGTTTTTGAGAGATAGAGGATTCACCTAGATGAAAGGGTGACACTAAGCAAATGTGTGTTGCTGTTCAGGGTCCGGTTGCTCGTTTTCTCCTCACCTCAACCTTACCCAAGTGGCAGGATAACTGGCCCCAGCACTGCCTGAGAGCCAGGGGGTCACCCGTGAGGTGCACTGAGACCATGCCTTGCAGGAGAGTGGGGTGCAGAAGGACTGGTCTGCGGTGCTGTCGGCATTGTAAATGGACTTGATCTTCAAGGCTGGAGGGATGCTTCCTAGGGCATCTGCATCGTGCATCTGTCGGAAGGTGGCCTTTTAAGAATTCATACAACGGGGAAGGGAGGGTACCACACATAGGAGGGCAGAAGATGAAAATCCCCAGAGTTGGGATTCGGACATTAATTCACTATCAGGAAGCCCAGAGCACCGGCTGAGCCCTGACTCCAACCCCCTCCGCTCCTGCCGCTGCTGTAAGATGGACCATGTTATTAAAGAAAATACCCCACAGGAGCCTAAACCAAACAACTCCAGGCAACACAAGTTCAGGGAACCTTTGGCTCTATCTCCAAGGCAATTGAAAAGAGCTCAAAACAGATTAAAATATGAGATGAATTCTGAAGCCTGGGAATGAGATAAAATGAATCCTGTGACTGAGGAGCCAATATGATTATTTCATTATTTGGCTAGAAAGTTAAAATGTGCAGGAAATGTCAGCTGCTTTCCCTGGGTGGAGGGAGGTGAGGGACATATGGCCATTGGGGCATATTCTTTTAATATTAAAAAACACCTTTACCCCTGACTTAGTTTTAATAAGAAAAGCTCGTTGGTAGGGCAACCTGCCCTCCTGTCAGCCCGCATGAGACCTTTCTGTGTCACACACTCCCATCCCATCATATCCCCACAGAACACTGTCGTCTTTTGAAAAGAATACCTTCACAATAAAATGAAATTCCACGGCCCCAGCTGAGATTGCCCCTCTTGCAGACCCTTGGCGTGTGGAGGATGATACAACCACCACCAGTCCCTCCCGTACCCTTTCACCCCTCCTTCTTGCTTGCCCCAGCTCTCCTCTCCTCCTGAGGCAATTCTGATTCTCATTCTGTTCACTGGTCACAGTTTCCATCTCTGTACCTACCCCTATGTCCACCATGTATTTATTTGCTCAGATTCTCCGGGACCATTCTGCAGGCTGAATGAGTGGAGACCGCAAAACTGCTAGGACAAGTCTGTGTCCACAAGGAAGAGATTGGGGTTTTATCCCGGAAGCTGAGGAGCAAGAAGGCTAGGACAAGCAGGGTGTACAGCAAGTCTTCCCCAAAGAGACAGCAAGTGACCTTACCTTAAAGGGAAAAGTGATTTTGGTTACACAGGAAAGTGTACAGGGAAGATCAGCCGGAGGCAGAAAAGCAAGCAAATGCCCATGCCAGGAAATGGTGCCCACCCCCAGGAGACACTCAAGAGACACATTGGGCTGCCTTAAAGAGGCCATTTGGGAGGAAAGCAAGAAAGCTAATGGGGAATGTGAAGATTAGATGGTGTGGTGGTTAATCTGACTGTCAGCTTGATTGGATTGAGAGTTACCCATGGGAGTGTCTGTGAGGGCATTTCCAGAGATAACTGGATCACAAGGCTCTGACGTAATCAACATATTAATTTCTTGATGGGTTCGTATATGATGGTGTTATGGGGAAGTGGTAAATGGAAGAAACGGAGCCACTGGAAGAAGCCGGTCACTGAGGAGTGTACTGGGGATGTATCTCTCCCTGGCCCCTTGCTGTATCCCCCTTTCTCAGCTCCCTGTCCAAGACACTCCCACTTCCATGGCATCCTGCCCAACCGCATCCAAGCCACCATGGATGGGGCCCGCTGAGACAGAGAGTCAAATAAATATTTCCTCCCCTAAGGTGTTTCTATGGGCAGTGTGTCATAGTGAAGAGAAAATAACAGATACAGCTCGATAAGGACTTTTGTACTTTTATTTTCCAAGTAAGTATTACACCAAATGGTCCAAACTCAAAAGACACAAAAGGATGTCTGGAAAGTCAGCGCTGGGAACACAGCTCCACAGAGGAGCTTTACCTAGCATGCCCGAAACCTGAGGGTCAGGCCTCAGCACCACACATACAAAACAAAACGAGACAAAGACCACTTTCCAAACCTCATCTCCATTTCAAAGATGGCCACGGCCACCTGTGCTGTCTGTGTCTTTTCAGAGATAATTTTACACACATATAAGTGAGTACATAAAACTGGAAGCACACAATGTACAGTTATCTGCCATTTTCCCATTTACTCATCTGTGCTGTGTAACCTACTAGTTCTCAAAGTGATGCGTGCAGTGCACGAAAACCACCGAGTCAGCTTGCTAAAACACGTATGAGGACCTACCCCACAGTATGAGCCACAAATTTGGGGTTCAGCCTTGAGAATGTGCATTCCCCAAAAGCTCCAGTGGTTCTGGGTCAGGGACCACACTGTGAGAGTCACTGGCATCAATGGCGCCTCCCAGATCTATAAAAACTCACGTTTCTCCATCCGCAGGCTTGTGTAGCCTCTGTCACCAGCCCTCCATTTCAGGGGTTTCTGGCAGTTCACTATTTCAAACAGTCTCATCAATATTAATGCCTCTTCATGAGACGAGACCACAGTGCAGCTCAAGGTAGAGAAGAGAACACACCCTTTACCGAGACGAGATATTTGAAAAAAAAGCATCTTAAGAAGAGTTTATTTTTGCTCACAGTTTGGAGGTATTGTTCCAGCATGGTAGGGGAGACACAGTGGCAGAACATCAGACAGCTGGACATGTTGTGTGCCCAGTGAAGGGTGGAAAGAGGTAAATGCTGGTTTTGCATTTACATTCTCCTTTTTATGCCACCTAGGACCCACCCATGAGATGAGGTTGTCTAGATTCAGAGTGGGTCTTCCTTGCTCAGCTAAACCTTTCTCAAAACAGCCTCATAGAGATAGTCAGAGATGTATTTCCGTGGTGAGTCTAAATCCAGTCAAGTGGACAACAAAGGTTAGCCATCATATGCTTGTTCCTTATACCATTCAAAAAGTGTTCCTTTGTTGGTACTTGCTTGATCCAGCTGCCATTTGCAATTTTCCAGAAAGGTAAATAAATAACATCTACATAGAAGACTCACTACAAATCAAGGTGTCATTTCAAACCAACAGGGAAAAGATGGACTTAATGTGTTCAGACAACCCAGAATCATCCAAAACAGAAAAAACCCATGGTGTGTATGTGTCAAATACCAAAGCAAATAATAAAACCATTATACAAGAAGAGGTAGAAGAAAAATCTGAGATAACATTTGTAATAGTCTTGCAGTGGAAAAAACTATTAAAATCTGGCCTAAACCTAAATAACATTTTTAAGAAAAGACTACATCTGATTTAATACTATTTTTTAATTCTTTTTTTAAAGATTTATTTATTTTACAGATATGAGTGCTCTATCTGCATGGTTCAATAGCATGCATTTTTTTTAACTTACTGACAATTGTCAGCCTGATAAATGAAAAACTGCATCTCAAACTGGTTTTATTTATTTTGATTTTGTTCACAGCTAGGAATGGAATCCAAGGTCTCAAGAATGCTGGCCAAGCAGGGCTACATCTGTCTCCAGCCCTCACCATAGTCTTAATTTGCATTTCTTGTATTGTGTGAGTGTGGGCTTTATTTCAAATATTGAAAATGTATATGTATTTCCTGTTTGGGGACTGACAGTTTCTTCTCTATTTTATGTCTTTCTGTTAGCTTGTTGGCATTTTTTATGGACTTGCTTACACATGTGTATTATTTATGCCCCAAAGGAATTAGTCCTGTGTATACCATATTTTGTAGCATAAATTTTTTCCTATTTTATCATTTATTACTTCAGTTTATTTTATTTTCCAGTATTGGATAATTTATAATATTAAGTCAGGGGACTGGAAAGAAAGCTTGGCAGTTAAGTCTTCTTTCCAGAGGTCCTGAGTTCAATTCCTAGCAACCCACATGGAGGCTCACAACCATGAACAAAATCAAAATAAATAAAACCAGCTTGGGATGCAGTTTTTCATATATCAGGCTGACAATTGTCAGTAAGTTAAAAAAATGCATGTGTTATTAAACCTAAGTATAAAGTATAACTATTTTCATGTATGATTGGTAGGAAGTTTAAATTGGTGCCACTACCCATGTATAAAAGATAACATACATGAACATACATGTAAATTTGCATGGCTTCCTGGGAAGGACATATGGTAATGGTGCCAGAGATGGATTCTGATAGAAGACCCACATGACTGCTGTTCATGCACACAAGTAAAAAAAGAATTTATAAAGTTTCCTTATTTTCTGTCTGTATGTCTATTTCTCCACCTCCCTAGCGCTCTCTTTCTCTCTCTCTCTCTCTCTCTCTCTCTCTCTCTCTCTCTCTCTCTCTCTCTCTCTCTCTCTCTCTCTCTCTCGTGTGTATGTGTGTGTGTGTGTGTGTGTGTTCTTATTTCTAGCTTCCTACAGAGTAACTCATTAAACCATGAGTCCTTAATGGATTTTTCCAGCTCAAAGTTCCAGACACTTCCACAATCCTCCCCCAAACCCATGTCAAGTCCATCACAACAACACCCCTCTTTTGGTACCAATCACTGTCCTAATTCTCTTTTCCACTGCTGTAGTAAAAGATCTCGGGAGGGGTTTATTTTAATTTACCAGTCACAGTCCGTCATCAAGGAAGCCAAGTAGGCAGGATCTTGAAGCACAGAGCACAATGCTAGTTACTAGCTTTCTCCCAGCCTCAAGTTCAGCTTTCGTTTTGCTATTGCCCAGGCCCACCTGCCTAAGGTTGTTACTGCCCACAGCATGCTGGGCCTTCATGGGTCAATTAGCAATCAAGAGCCTGTCCCACAAACATGCCCACATAGATGGAGGCAGCTACTACTGGGGCTTCTACTTCCTGGGGTGTCAAACTGAGAACCAGGGACAGCCATCACACATCGTAAGCAGGTGTATAAGGATGTACCAGCAACTTTATTTTGCCTCTTGAGTTTCTAAATCATACTCAACAGCTAAATGGAAAGTTTGATACTATCTTATATGGTACTACATGTATATTGAACAAGCTGGGCATGCTGGAGCATGTCTTCAGTCTCAGCATTAGGGAGGCAGACCCAAGCATCTCTCTCTGTGTCTTCTAGTGAGTTCCAGGCCAGCCAGAGCTACATAATGAAAGCCTATCTCAAAACAAAATCAAGGGGGAAAAAAAGAATAGTGAAAAAATACTCAAGACACTTATATTACCAATAGGGAGAGGGTAAAAAGGCTTTAACATTTTAAATTTGTCAAATGATTGCATCAGTAAATAACGAAAAGCTAAATATATATGAAGTAGTAGATAGAGGAACCACCAAGGGGGAAAAAGTATACAAAAAATAAACAAAAACAAAGAAACTACTGCAGGGCCTGCAAAATGAACCAGTGAGAAAGGCATTTGCTGTTGAGCCTGATGCCCTTGAGTTACAATCTTGGAACCCACATGGTAGAAAGAGAGAAGTGATTCCTGAAAGTTGTCCTCTGACAGCAAGCATTACATGCCTCCCAAATAAATAATTAAATGTAACAAAATATTTTAGAAGAAAAAAAATACTGTAGTCAAAGTGGAGTTTTTAAAAATGTTTAGATCATCCACAAAAAGTAGAGGGAAAAGAAAATTACAAACACAGAAAACAGAAATCAAAACAGAGGTGAATTTACATACATAAGCCCTGACTTGTCAGTGATTATATAGAATGTAAATGATTTAAAGATACTAATTTGAGAGCTCCACAAGGAGAGAAGCAGAACCAAAAAATCTGGGCACAGGAGTCTTTTCTGAGACTGATACTCCAACCAAGCACCATGCATGGAGATAACCTAGAACCCCTGCACAGATGTAGCCCATGGCAGTTCAGTGTCCAAGTGGGTTCCCTAGTAATGGGAACAGGGACTGTCTCTGACATGATCTCAGTGGTCTGCCCTTTGATCACCTCTCCCTGAGGAGGAAGTAGCCTTACCAGGCCACAGAAGAAGACAATGCAGCCACTCCTGATGAGACCTGATAGGCTAGGGTCAGAGGGAAGAAGAGGAGGACCTCCCCTATCAGTAGACTTGGGGAGGGGCATATATGGAGAGGGGAGGAGGGAGAGTGGGATTGGGAGGGGAGGAGGAAGGCACAGGGGGGATACAAAGTGAATAAAGTGTAATTAATAAAAATTAAAATAAAAACTCTTTTAAAAATATGCTAATTTGAAAGCGTGGCCTTCTGTCTTGACTTTCAGAAACACACTTAAACATAATGCAGGCAGGCTGAAAGCAAGAGCATGAAAATTCAAAGGAATGCTGGAGTAACTACACCAGTATGGGATAAAGTAAATCTCGGAGCAAAAAAAAAAAAAAATTGCTAGAGATACAGAGAGATGCTATATAATAATAAAAGGGCCAATCCACAAGAAGACAAAGCAATCTTAAGTTTGCATGCACCAAAAAATAGAGCCGCAAAACATGTAAAGCAAAGCTGACAGGATGAAAGAAGAAACAGACAAATCTGCGGTTAAAGACATCAACACTCCTCTCAACAATTAATCACACAACTAGACAATCAGCAAAGATAGGAAATAACTCAGCAACACACCCACCAACACAATCAAACTGACACGAACTGAATGCCTGGCCCAACAACAGCACAGGACCCAGGATTCTTCAGCACCCAAAGAACACGTACCAAGACCATATTTCAATCATAAAACCAACCTTAACATGTTGAAAGAACTAAAATCACACAGACTATGTTTTTCAGTCTTCATGGAAAGAACCAACCAAAACAGCAGTAACACCAAGATAACAGGGAAATCTCCACATACTTACACACAAAAATCTAAATAGTCCCTGGGTGTCAAGTCGGAATTTGACATTCTTCAACAGCTAAATGATTAAACTATATGAGACAGATCCACACTGATGATACTGTTGCATGTTTTCAACCTAAATGAACCTTCAGGAAGTCTGCTGAATAGAAAATTTCCTTTCTGCTCACATATGAGGTAGGCAGATATATCTGAGTTCAAGGCCAGCCTGGTCTACAGACTGAGTTCCAGAACAGCCAGGGTTACACAGGGAAACCCTATGTCAGGGGAGGGAGGGAGGGAGGGAGAGAGAGAGAGACAGAGAGAGACAGAGAGAGACAGAGAGAGACAGAGAGACAGAGAGAGACAGAGAGAGACAGAGAGACAGAGAGAGACAGAGAGACAGAGACAGAGAGACAGAGACAGAGAGACAGAGAGAGAGACAGAGACAGAGAGAGAGAGACAGAGAGAGACAGAGAGACAGAGAGAGAGACAGAGAGACAGAGAGACAGAGAGACAGAGAGAAAGAGAGAAAGACGGATCAGAAGGAAGGGAAGAAAGAGAAGAAGGAAAGGAAAAGAAGGAAGGGAAGGAAAGAAAAGAAAGGAAGAAAGAAAGGGAAAGAAGGGAAGAATGAGAGGAAGGAAGGGAAGAATGAGGGGAAGGAAGGGAAGGAAAGAAAGGAAGGGAAAAAGGAAGGAAAAGAAAGGAATAAAGGAAGGGACGGAAAAGAAGGAAAGGAAGGGAAGAAAAGGAAAGAAGGGAAAAAAGAAAGGAATGGACAAGAAGGGAAGGAAGGACGGAAGGAAGGGTAGGAAGGAAGAAAATTCCTTTCTATGTAATATATTATATATAATTATATTTGTGAAACACTCTTGAAAATACAAAATCATAGACATAAAAAATAAAACTGTTGGAGGAGAGTCATGTGCACTGTGTTTTCAGATGCTGATTTCAGTCCTGAGATCTGGCTACCACCTTGCCACAGGCATTGTTATGAATTTTGAACCATCTCCTGTATCCATGTGATGTAAGGAATGCTTTCCAATTATCCCTGATTTGCTAATAAAGTTGCTGACCACCTGGGCTGGGCAGAAAGGTAAACAGAGTGAAGGTGCCTGAGTTTTAGAGTCACAGGAGCACCACAAGGAGAGAAGGAGGAGGTTGTCATGGGGTAACCAGAGACACTTTGCCAAGATAATCTTGCCCTGAGGACTGTCCTGGTGAAGCAGAAGCAGCCCAAATGGAACTTTGTGCAAGCATTTGGGATTTGGAATGGGAAGCAGACAAGATAGCTTAGAGGGTTGATATCTGCCCAGCTCTAGTGCTTTAAGGCTTATTATAAATCTAACAAGTTTCTGTATCTTTTATTTGGAAAATAGCTGGTTTACAAATAACTGCTGCTGTAAATAATTTCCTGTATTAACTAATATATAAAAATAATTAATTCATTTTACATGGAATAGTGACTTCCAGGTAGCAGGTAAGCAAGGGTGTAGCTATCAAAGAGCAGCAGGAAGGAGCCACTCAGTGTTGGTATGGCAGTTCCTGACTATCAACGTACACATTCAGTGTCAGCCAAACTTCACATTTGCAAGTTTAATCTTTCGCTACCTGGTATCTGCTATCTAATAATCTTGAGGTGCTGGGTGGCTATTGGAACTGACAGCAACACAAACAGCAAGGAAACAACCAGCCCCGTGAGGTGGGCTGTGTTGCCAAGCTGAGATGGCTATAGGTCAGGTGTACTAAATGCACCATCAACCCACAGTATCTTCAACTTACAGGGAAGTTACCAGGATGTAAGTCAGCATCAATGTGCATCCTGACTGTGATACCATACAGGAGTTTTACAGGATCTTGCCATCAATGGAAACTGAGATAAGCACACTCAGAATGCCTCTTTATTATTTTTTCACAACTACCTAAAAAAAAAAAAAAAGAAACAAAAAGAAAAACATAAAGCTTACCTTTTTAAAAATACAAAATCCTTCTGAGAAATGTTGATCAAGGAAAACAGTACACATGTACATACCCACACACACATACATGCATGCATGCTCACACACACATTTACATCTCCTGGCAAGTGGCTCCAATAACCACAAGTAGGTTTGCACTGATGTTTGGTTTTTTTTTTTTTTTCCTCAGAAGAGCCTCGTCCAGTCCTGGGAATCCAGTGTCCTTCTTTCAGCCCTCTGAGCCTCTTCTACAAGCACTGAGTTTGTGATAGAAATACAACCCAGTAGGAAGGGAAAGCAGGCATGTGGCAGAAGTGATCCATGCTCCATTTGGGGAGCCCCAGAAGGCCCTGCTATAAAATGTAGAAGGGGTTTTATGGAGGGTGTGTTCTGAGCATGATTTTCTGAGGTGGCCATCTAAGTCCTATTGGTATTTGATGACCTCATTTAAAAACCTCATGCCCACCAACTTTTCACTTACAGAAAGGGAAACTGAGGACCAGTTATTATCTAGTTAGTAGCAAAGTTTAAACCAGATCTCAAATTCACTCTCTTCTACCAGCTTTGTGACATTCTTCCCTTGACTTGGCTTAAGAATCTGGTGTCACAGAGGGACTGAGAGGGGCAAGAACTCCACCAGAAGACCAACAGAGTCAACTAACCAAGAACGAAGGGGGCTCACAGAGACAGAACCACCAACCAAAGAGCAATCATGGACTGGACCTAGGACCCCAGCACATGTGTAACTGAGGCAGCTTGGTCTTCGTGAGGGTCTGCTAGTAGTGTGAGCTGTCTCCGACATGGACTCTGTTGCCTGCTTTTGTATCACTTTCCGCTAGCTGGGCTGCCTTGCTGGGCCTCAGTGGAAGAGGCCGTGCTTAGTCCTGATGCAACTTGATGTGCTGGGGTGGGTTGTGGGAGGAGACTCCCCTGAGGAGGAGAGAGGGAAGAGAGTAGGAGGGCAGGATGAGGAGGAGAGGTAAAAGGGAGCTGCAAACGGGGATGTAAAGCGAATAAATAGGGAGAGAGAGAGAGAGAGGGAGAGGGAGAGAGAGAGATGGAGAGAGAGAGAGAGAGCGAAATGTTAAATATAGTCAGGACAATGATAGCGTTTTAAATTATATTAAATTATAAATATCATTATAAACATAAACAAACATTAAGGTATAGTAATAAAATTGATAGAGAAAAGGCCTGATGACACGCAGGGCAAACAGGATGGCAAAGCTGGGGATGAGGACCTCTACCTCCATAGTGTTCCCAATGAAGGTCAGAGTAGGAATACAGCCAGGGCCCAAATTAACACCAGCACAGACACACACTAAGTTAATGAGCAAAAGCCTCCCCTGGAGATACTGAAGTGCCTCTAGTACGGCAGCTGTCATCATTCCTCAGACACAGAAATAGGTGGTAATGAGTGGTAGGAACCTGAGATTGTACCTTACCTGGAAGACAGGCCATTGAATGTCACTGTTCCCCAGGGATGTTTCCATCTGCCCTCTCCCTTTCTTTGTTCAGACCCATGGCTTCTTCTACCAAGTGCTTAGTCACATGAATGCCAACTGAGACCCTCCTAAGTGCCAAGAACACAGGGGTACAGATATATAGATAGCCTCTGCCTTGTCAGGGGCTGAACTCCAAGATGTCATAACATACTAATCTCAAGCTTTTCTGTGGCCTGAATCCGACTGTTCCTGTCTGCCTCCCATCTTCCTCAGAACTGCTGTCCCAAACATTGCCATCACCACACATCTCTCCTCCAACACTCACTGGTTTACCTGCCGGCAGACTGAAGATCATAGCCACTGAGTATGTGGAGAAGGACTCTAACTGGCCTCCCTGCCTTGACACCTTCCAGTCTGTAGATCACCTGCTGCCAGAGTACCTGGTTTGAATATGAAATGCCTCCCCCTGACCCCTGTGTAAACACAGACTCTAATGGCAAGGTTTGGGGAGGTTATGGAAACTTTGGGACTTGGGACCTTGCTGGTGACAGACACTGTAGGGCTGAAGGGGCAGGACTTGTAGAAATAATCTTTTCTGTCCTTCCCCAAATCTATCTTCCCCCGTCTATCCTCCCCATGCCTTTCCGCATTGCATTCATGACACAACTATTACAGTGAAAATAAATATTAGGGTCAACACAGCAAGGTCC
Source organism: Pachyuromys duprasi (assembly GCA_028658305.1). Taxonomy (NCBI): domain Eukaryota; kingdom Metazoa; phylum Chordata; class Mammalia; order Rodentia; family Muridae; genus Pachyuromys; species Pachyuromys duprasi. The sequence continues at coordinate 49,498,636 of CM053764.1, forward strand.
AGGGCAGGATTTAGGAGGTATTGGACAACAAAGCTCACCTCTGCAGGCTCCAGATTGTTCCCAAGAAGCCCCGATGAGGAGCATACACAAGGCTCCTTTGCCTCTTCCCCAGTATACTCCTCAATTCCATAAATAGTTATGCCTTCACGTATATTCTTGCATCTGATTACAACAGGCTGAAATGTGGGTAAGAGCTTCTAAGAAAGCCTCCACCCATTCCATCACCCAGACCACCCAAGGGATCTGCAAGATGAGCAGAAATGCAGACTAGAATTTGTAAGTCCAGATAGCATAGGCAACCCTTTGTCATTTCCCCCTTGGCTTGATGTTCCCCTCATTCTAGAGGGTGTACTTAACCTTCTGATTTTGCTTTCTCAACAGCTAAAACTCTTTTTGCTTGCTAAAATAAGCCTGCTTACTTGCTCACTTCAGTTGTGTCTATCATGGATTCTTCTCCTTTGGGAATCACAAGAGCCAAGACTACAGCTTGAAGAAATGCTGGAGAAGGCATCTCTCCCCATCCGCAATGATAAACAGCATCTCACATCCCCATGCCTTGGCCATCATGATGGACTGTATCCCTGAACTAGGAGACAGGATGGATCTTTCCTCCTATAAATTGTTTTTGTCAGGTAGTAGTAATCGGAGTTTTTGGCTATTTTATTGGGTTCCTCCCACCCTTCTCCATCTCAATCCCTTCCAAATCCCCAACACTAGGTAGGGGGGAAGGAAAGATACAAAGGGAAGAGGACACAAATATCTTTAAACTCCTGATGTTTAGGGACTTCAAGTTCCTGGCGGCAAGTCCAGTCTTCATTATCAGGATATTTCCAACCAGCAACCAGCAATACAGCAACCAGCAAATGGTAATCACCAAACAGAAGCACCAGCAAAAGCAGCAGCAGGGGGAAGCAACAGCAACCAGAATTCCTCTGAGGCTCTAGCATTATATACCCTCTCATGAGTTCCCAGAGTTAAACTATCTTCAGCTGGCAAAATTACACCCCTGCCAGAGCATGAGACAAATCATTGCTGCTGCCATCAATCTGAAGAAGCCCCATATTCCACACCTGGGACTGAAACAAAAATAGTTCCAAAATAACTGGCTTCTTTGGGGGGGGGGGGAGTTTGAGACAGGGTTTCTCTGTGTAGCCTTAACTGTTCAGGACCAGGCTGGCCTCAAACTCACAGAGATTTGCCTGCTTCTCCCTCCCAGAGTACTGGAATTACAGGCATGTGCCACCACTCCCAGATCATAACTGGGTTTTTTAAGAAACCAAAATTCTTACTACAGGTACTCTATCAGAGCAATGAGAAAACTGACTGGCACCCAGAGTGAAGCTTCATGACTGCCTGCATCACTTTCCCAGTGAGCAGCTTTCCTGGGAGGACAATGAACTCTAAAAACAGTCATGTATCCCAACATTTCTCTGATTTCTCTATAACTAGGCTGGGACCAATTGACTGGTTCTGACCAGTAAAGGAGAACAGAACAGTTTCACTCTAGGCTGAAGGAATAAACAGCCAATGCGCCACCACCACCTTTATCTCCCCTCCACCGTAATCTGGAAGGCTCACTAGACCTCATTTTAGCAGAAAATTAAACCTTCTTTGGGATTATGTCATGAAGCTTCTAAGAGTTGAGGCAATCTGGGAAGAGTTATCTATTAGATAACATTGATTAATATAACTGTTCAAAGGATTCCCATTGGTCTCAGTATAGCCAAGTTTAAAGCTTTATGGCCTGACCATTCCCTAAGCATACCCTGTCAATAACCACAATTCACCCATATCTTCAAGCCTTGGAAGAGCCCTAACCTCTCCTACCTGAGGGTCATCCCCATCTGAGATGCCCTTATCTCCCTCTGCCATCTGCTTAGCAGACACCTGCTTACTCTTTGATACCCAGATCAAATGTCTCCAACCCTACTTTTCCTGCTCTAGTTCAGCCCCTCCTACTGGCCACTGGAGCACAATCTACAGCTCTGGAGAGCCCTGTGTATATTGTTCAGTTCCACTTTTCTATGTTGTCCACTGGACTGCAAACCCCATGTGAGCAAGAGTCTACTTCAGTATCTAGAAAACTGTCAGGGGTATTTAATGGCTGCACAAATAGATCCCACTCTAAAATCTTTCTGAGGAAAGCTGGGTCTCCTTGAAGAGATAGGATCCACGGAATATTTAGGAAAGATGAGGCTTGAGGGGAGAAAGGAAGCACCCAGAATAACCCTCGGAGCCTGCAGGCTGTCTGGTCAGCTCTATCAGTTGCATGTCCCTGAACGAGGCAGTTCAGTGCCTTCTCCATGATCTCCAGGGATACTTTCAGCATCAAATGATTGAAGCCTCCTGAGTTCTTGAGTCCTTTCCATGGAGCCTTTGTTTAACCAAAATTCTAATAAGGTATTTCCCAATTAAGAAATGGCTTCCCTGGCCATTCTACTTTAACACAGGGTTATGGATCCTATAGTGAAAGGGTGCTGCTGGGTTGACTTCAGGCACATTACAGGCAGCAAATAGACACGGGGTTAGTAGCATGGGGATCTTGGGAAATACATCTTTCCTGTCCTTTCCCATCACACAGCAGAGGTGTCAGGACACCTGGATCCCAGTAGACAGCAGGGAGGCTGCCCGCTAGGAAAGACAGTTAATATTAGTTTGATATCCTGAGGGTGGGACTCGAGCTCCCAGGTCTTCATTCCTCATCCCTCATTCCATGGCTTCTTTCATCTGGTGTTACTGGGCAAGACAATGAGCAGCCTGGCTGGAATGTTACAGGCCAGTTTAGCCAATCCATGCCAAAAATGCAGCAAAGCAGGCTGGGAGGAAGCTGGATGGACACTGGGGCCTCTTTAATTTCCTCTTGTGTTCTATTAGGCCAGCTTGTCCCAGCCTGCTCCCTTGTCTTCTGGCCCTCGGGCTCTAAAGCCAAGGCTGCTCCTTTTCCTTCCCTCTCCTTTGCAGCTACATCTGGTAAGCTCCAGCCTCCAGCACCAAAGATTCCTAAAACCTCAATCCCATACAAACTGGAAATGCAGAGAGAGTAGGTGGGCTTCTCCATCTCTCCCTTGTGCCCTCTAAACTGGAGTCAGGGCCCAAAAGAAGCAAAAAAATGGGAGAGGCAGGAGGTAGGAAATGGGAGAGAAGCCCGCAGTTCCCTGCTCCCCCATGTGAAGGCCGTCCCTAGCGTGCCCCATAACCACACAGACACCCCATCCTCACCCAGCATCAAGAGTGAAGACAGTGCTGCAATGTCAACAAATGCAGAGAAGAGTTTAGATGAGGCACAATAGTCTCCAGCTGGGTGTGGTGGCTCCTGTGTGGAAGCCCAGCACTGGGAAGCTGAGGTAGGATGCCACAAATTTTAGGACAGTCTAGATTACAAAGTGAGTGCCAGGCCAGCTTGGGCAACAGTTTGAGACTCTGCCTCTAAGAAAGCCAGGAACAGAGGGAGGGAGGGAG
>CM053764.1:49502594-49532593 GCA_028658305.1 Pachyuromys duprasi
TCATCAAACCTGTCCAGCCAGGTGGCCAGGCTCTGTAAAGGCTGCTGTCATTCTACTACTGCTCTGGGCTTTGCCTCAGGGAAAAGAGCTGGCCTGCCCATCAATTACAAAATAATGACACCCTCCTCCACCGCCTCTCACTAGACCCCCACCAAATAGTACCTCCTGCCTTGGTGAACAGAAGCGTGAAGAAGGCAGCTTTTATCAGGTTCCAACACCTTTTCACACCCACAGTGGTCTACACATTCCTGATAGTCTTCAGGGGAAGGTCCAGGCAGAACCCAGAGGCTGACACCAGCCTGGGATCAAGGGCTCAGAGACTCATTCTGGATCTCTACCAGCCTCTGCCAGGCTATTGGGGAGTGGCTGCTGTGAGCAAGCTTACTCTAGAGCATAAAACTCTTGAGTTTGTTCTGTGTTCACACTGTAGCCATTTGGTAAGAGTCTATGAAGACAGGGTGCCACAAATTAAGAATGCTCTTCTCCCAGAGGATCCAAGTCCTGTTCCCGGCACTCACTTCACATAGCTCACAACCACCTGCAACTCCAGTTCCAGGAAGACCCAAGGCTTCTGGCCTGTGAGGGCACCTTAGCTCATTTACTCATTCCCACACACAGACACACACATATATACATAATTCAAATTTTAAAAATTACTTTAAAAAAACAATTTACTCAAGTCTGGGGATCATGTCATATGCTGGGAATCTGAACATAAACATGATGCAGCCCTAAAAGTCCTGGTCTAAGAAGGGGGGACATCCAATAAAGTGATTCCCGGGTACAACATGGGAGTTGAGTATGAAATGCCAGAAGAGCGGTTTAATTCTGATGGTGGCACAGGAAAGCATGGAGAGAAAGTGATATATTAACTGGTCCTAAAATACTAACAGGGAAAACAGTCAAGGCAGGAGTACATTTCAGGATCTTTAACACAAACCCTACCCAGTCAGAACAGATACTGGTTAAACCCGGAGAGTTAAGCAGATACGTCTCCTCTGGCCTCCTCCCCAAACCTTACTAGAATAGCTGTTTTTAAGAATTAACTATAGACACACATGGATGGGAAGAGGTGGAGAGGAGACTATGGGCAACTTAATTTTAGAAGCTGGCAACCAGATAGACTCGGGACTCGAGAAAACCCAAATTCTACGAGGGCAACAGTATGGAATCCTCCCTCATGCAGGGATGGAGAGAGGAGAGGTGGGCCAGGGAGAGTTGGCTGCTGTCTGTTTAGGCAGCAGTTTAGAGCTCCACTCTCTAGTTGAATGGTCCTTTGCCCTGGATCAGCAGGTGACGGGGTTTATTCTTTGAAAGAGATAAGTGCTTCCTGAGTAGGAGACACCAGGCAGAAGTGAGGGCATACCCACAATGCCAAAAGACAGGAGGACTAAGGAACATTCAAACATTTGTTTGCATTGTGCTTCAGAGACCTGGTGCTAACCCATCGGCCTTTCAGAGCTAGTGTACACTGTCCAGGAAGGAGATTGGATGAGCTTCCTCCGAGGTCCCCACTCAACTAAAAAGACATACTTCATGATGCTGACAATGAAGACTCCTAGAGATGAAAGGCCAAGAGGTCATCCTTTCGTCATATGATGTAAAGTGAATACAAGTATATTTCCAACATACACCTAAGAAAGTACCTGCACCCAAAAGACACAAATAGCAACTAAAACTCAGTGATAAGATGGGATGGAGAGATAGCTCGGCTGCTAAGGGTTAGGCTCACACCAAAACAAACAAACAAAAAGTCAGTGATAAGAAAACAATGAATTTAGAAATAACCAAAATAACTGAACAGACATTTCCCCAAAAAGATACACAGGTAGCAAAGACTGTATAAAATGATATTCAGCATGATTTGTCACTAGAAAACTGAGTTTAAACAAAAGTGTGGCAACGCATCTGTTAAACTGACTCACCCTCCCAAACTGACAATACCAACTCTGTCAAGGACATGGAGCAAAGAGCTCTTCATCACTGCTGATGACAGTTCAGAAAAGCACAGTCACTTTGGAAGACAGTCCATTTTGTTTTTTTTTAAACACACTAAACAGTTTTCTCAAATCATCAGTCATACTCCTGCAATAGTGTCAGTCAAGTGACATGAAAACTTATACTCACAGAACCCCCCATATGTGAATAATTTTATAGTGGATTTAGTCATAAAATTTCCAAAAATTAGAGGCAACCAAGAAGTCCTTAGATAGGTAAATGGATTTAAAAAAAAAAAAAAACTACTTCAGTACATCCATATAAGGACATACAATTCAGCAACAAGAAATGACCTTTTACGCCTCAAGAAATTGTAGACAAATCATAAGTGTGTACTGAGAAATACCAGAAATTTTAATCTGAAGGGCTATACACTGCATGGTTCTGATTATATCACAGTTCAGAAAAGACAAAGCCATAGTGACTGTAACCCAGCGTTTACCAAGGGTGCTAGAGATGGGAGGAGAAAGATTCAGTGGATCCAGGGCATATTTAAAGTGATAAGGAAACTATTGTGTCTGAATTGTAATGGTAAATGAAAGACCTTGGCATATGTCAAACCTTATAGAGCTTCTTGTGCGTGGAGTAAGCCCTAATGTAAGAAAAACAATTAAATCATCTTGGAGATGGAGTTATCCCAAGACAGAATGCAGAATGATGTTTAAAAACAAAACCAAACAAAAACAACTCAATTGCATTTAAAATATATGAAACAAACTCATTAAAAATGCTATGACACTAGTCTAAGAAGTTGAGGAGGGACATCCAACTAAAATGAAGTCTTGAAGCTGCCTCTGTGAGACCCAGTAAAGAGGATAAGACTTTATTGCAAAGAGAATGGGCAATGGCTTCAGAAAAGTTACAAAAGAATGAGAGTTCAATGTGGAGAAGCAGATGAGCGGTGCACTAAAAAAGAAACACAAGGCAAGTTCAACCCCAGCAGTGAGGACACAGCAGGTGAAAAGTACTGGGCTGAGCCCTCAGAAGCAGGCTGTTTGGAGCCCTCAGGAGCCCCAAAACTGGAAGAGATATCCACCAACAGGTGCACAAACCCCAATGTAGAAACACAAGAAAGCAACACAATCCAACTTTTCCAAAAGGTCTCAGCTCCTCAGCCACTAAATTCAGAGATCCCCAAATGGGTAAAGTGCAGGGTGGAGAACTACAAAGCTGTCTCCTGATAACAGCGATACCACGAAGATAGGAACTTGCACAGATGAATGAAGAGAGGAAGCCAGGACCTAGAGAGGAAAGCCAGCAACATAGGAGAAAAAGTCAGAAAATCGATGAGAAAATCAATAACATGGAAGAAAAATTCAACAAAGAAGTTGCAATTTTGGAAAAAAAAAACAAATAGAAATGTTAGAAATGAAAACTTCATGAGTCAAATTAAAAACACAATGGAAAGTGTCACCAACTGACTCAAGCAGGCAGTAGAATAAATATCAGGAATGAAAGATGTGATTAAGGAAAGTCAGTGTTTGAGCATAACGAAAAAAATAAATAAAGCCATGACCAAAACAGTCAAGAATGATGAGACATAGAAAGAGACCAAAGCTAAGCATTCATGGAGCAGAAGTAGCTGAATTAAAACCTAGAAGCATGGAGAATCTATTCAGTGAAACTATAGAAGAAAACTTCCAAATCTGAAAAAAAGAAACAGCTATCCAAATACAAGAGGCACTTAGAACACCTAAATAGCCATGACCAGACAAGGACCTCTTCATAGATTATAGTCCATATATTAAAAATATAAAGCAAATAAATGAAAAACAATACAGCAAAAATGTCAACTCTTCTAGAAAAGCCAAACATATAAGAATATCATCAATTCCTTACAAACAGCTATAAATCCAGGAAACACAGAATGACATATTTGGTGCTCTAACAAACATTGCTACGTCCAGCAAAGCTATATTTTAAAACTGATAGAAAAATAAGGACATTTCAATGCTAACACAAGCAGAGGCAGCTCATGACCACAAAGTCAGAACCACAGAAAATTCTTAGAAAAACAGTGTATAAAGAGGAACAAAAATTGTCAATTAAAAGAGCACAGGAAAAACAAATTTCATTATAAGGAATAAATGAAAAAGGGAGATCTGGGAAGAAATCTATCATGTTCAACACAGTAAAACAGCAAACTCAGCACTAATAAGGAAAAAGGAAAAGAACAAACAATATCCAACCAAACCAGAAAATGCAGCAAAATGGTAGGAATTAACCAACTTCTATCAGTAATGACCTTAAATATAAATGGCTTCAACTCACCAAGAAAAAGGTACAGATTACCCAACAGGATGAGTAAACAAGATCCAACTGTTTGTTGTCTCCAAAGGATACGCCTCATTGGCAAAACCACTCACAGACTTTTATCATGGGATAAAAGTCAATTTACCAAGCACAGCTGGCAGACCTACCAAAATTAGTCAGAAGAGATAAGGAAAGTCACTAAATATTAATAAAGGTACAATTCACTAGGAAGATGCGACAATTGAGTGTATATTTACTGGCTATCACAGCTTCCAACGCTATTAAATAAACACTAAGGGGCAGAAAAGGTCATATGTGTCCTTAACACAACAGAGAGCGACTTCAACACCTCACTCCCATATTTAGCTGAAATAAAAGTCAAAGAAACTTCAGAGTCAAACTACACATACATAAAAATTATTACAACAGTTTGTTTTGTCTTATCAGGTCCTTTAAAAATAATTTTTAATAGTGATTGTCTGTGTGCATACAACTTATCTATGCTGGTGCAAGTGTAGGTATGACACAGGGGTTTGACATCAGATGCCTGCCTCTCCTGCTCGCCACCTCAATTTTTGAGACAGTGTCATTCACTGAACCTGGAATGGATAGGCTGGCTGTCCAGACAGTCCCCCAGCTCTGCCTGCCACTGCCGGAGCTGGCTTGTTGATGGAGCTGCCTTGTTTAGTTTTTCAGTGGGTTCTAGCATCTAAACCCAGGTCTTCATGCTTGCACAGCAAGCACTTCAGCGACTGAGCCATCCCCATCTCCCCAGCCCCTATGCACTAAGAAAATATAAACACCAACATTCCTCAAACTGTTCCATAAAATTGAAAGGAAAAGAACAGCTCCAAACTCAGAGTACGAAGACAACATTACCGTGATACTAAAGCCGGGTAAAGACAACAAGCCAATTTTCAAGGTGACTATAGAGGTAAAAACTCTCAATAAAATTTTGGCAAACCAAATTCAAGAATATATTCAGGAGCTCATATACCACAAACAAGTCGATTACAGTCCAGAAATGCAACATGCAAAAATCAGTACACGTAACACAGCACATAAATACACTTAGGGCAGAGGTCACAAGATCATCTGCAGAAAGGGCTTTTGACAAAATTCATCTCTTTATGATAAAAACTCTGAAAAAAAATCTGTTGCATTTTTTAAGCTATTTTATTTGGGCTCTTATATCTACCACCCTTTTCCACACCCATCCCTTCCAACCCACCAAAACTATGTATGTGAGAAAGAAGGTTAGAGGGAAGGAGATGAGGGAGGGATGGGGAGAGTGGGAGGGAATGAGAGATGGGGCTACACCTGGGATGCAAAGTACCTAACCTGTGATTAATATAAAAATAAATAAATTACATTAAAAAAAGAAGGTTAGAGGGGAAAGGGGATGTAGGCTTCTTTAGACTACTTTCTGCTGATCACGGCCACTGGGTTCGTTAGGACAACTCCAATCTTTGTCAGTCCAGCAATCCAGCAAACCCCTAGCAAACCCCTAGCAAACCTCAGCTCAACCCAGCAACCCAGCAACCCAGCAACAACAAATGAAGCAGCAGGAACCAACAATAGGAGGAAACAGCAGCAACCACCAAAGGCCCTCTTGGGGCTTTCCCATTTATACCCTCTCAAGAGTTACCAGAATAAAACTATCTGCAGCTGGACCTGAGCCAGGGCATGAGATGCATTGTTAGCTGCTGTGGACATTCTGAAGCAGGCCCATATCCCACACCTAGGAATAAAACAAAAACATACTCACATAGCATAACTGTTTAAAAAAAAAAAAACCAAAATTCTCACTACAGAAACCAGTGTAGCCTGACAAAGGGAATATATAAGAAGCCTACAGACAACATTATACTAAATGGATAAGACTTCTTTCCTCTAGAATCTGGAAGGAGACAAAAAATTACAACTCTCTATAGTCATTTTTACTTTGGTACTTGAAGTTTTAGCTAGAGCAATAAGGCAGCAGAAAGAAATAAGAGTACAAATAAGAAATGAGAAACTTAAATTATCCCCATTTCCAGATGACAGGTTTACTTAAAACAGCCTGTACTGGCTACTTTTATGTCAGCTTGATACAGGTTAAAGTCATCAGAGGAGGGAGCCCCAATTGAGAAAATGCCTCCATAAGACTGGGCAGTAGGCAAGCCTGTAGGGCATTTTCCTAATTAGTGACTGATAGGGGAGGGCCCAGGCCATTATAGGTGCCATCCTGGGCTGGCAGTCCTGGCTTCTCTAAGAAAGCAAGCTGAGCAAGCCATGGGGAGCAAGCCAGTAAGCAGCACCCCTCTATGGCCTCTGTATCAGCTCCTGCCTCCAGGTTCCTGCCCTGCTTGGGTTCCTGTCCTGACTTCCTTCAGTGATGAGCCTTATATCAAAGACTAGAACTATATCGGCATCTCTCACTCTATACAAAATCAATTCAAAGGGTTGAAAAGCTCTGCGGCTGCTAGAGGAAAACAGGAAACAGACTTCAAAATGGCTCCCTGAAAAGGACTCCAGTAGTGCAGAGAAAGCTCCAAGGACTGACAGAGAGAATTTTGTGCAATTAAAAAGCTTCTGCACAGCAAAGGAAGCAACCATCAGAATGAAAAGGCAGTCTACAGAATGGGGAAATCCTTGATAACTGATTATCTGACAGGGGATTAATATCTAGAATCTATAAATAACTCCTAAATTGAAATACCCAAATCCCAAATCATCCAATTAGTAAATAGGCCAATAAATTGAAGAGACAGTTTTCCTTTTTAAATTTTTAAAATTAAAATATAATTACATCTTTTCTGCCCTTCCATTTTCTCTTTCCATCCCATCTCATGTAATCCTCACTTGCTCCCTCTTAGATGCCTGCATGGCCTTTTTCTTTAATTGTTATTGTTACACACACACATGCACACATGCATGCATGCCTAATGATACAAATACAATCTGACAACCTGCACAGTCTGAATAATGTTATTTCAGGGCTGACCATTTGGTATTGAATAATCAATTGAGTTCATCCCTGAGGAGATTAACTCTCCCTTTTTCAGAAGTCATTAGTTGTCTGTAGTTTGTGGTCTATGGGTGGGGACCTAGTCTAAACTGGTGTTGTACTTCTTTGGGTTTTCTTCAGGCAGCCATATTATGTTGTAATATCCTGGGTGAATCTTCTCTGTCATTTCTAGGAGATGTGATCTCATAGCAGACTTCCTGTTCTTCTGTCTCTTCTCCTCTATCCACCCCCTCTTCTGTGATGGTCCCTGAGCCTTGAATGCAAGATATTTCCTGTAATGTATCAAAGGAAGCTGGGCATCCCATTATTGCCTATTCTCTGAATTTTGGTTATAGTTTTCTCTAATGGTCTCCATCAATAGACAGTTTTCAGAGGAATAAATACAAAAGGCCTATATACATGAAAAAAGTTCAATATCCTTAACCATCAAGGGGATACAAATTAAGACTGTCTTGAGATTCTATCTCATCTCAGAACAGCTATCACCAAGAAAATAAAGCCCACAGACACTGATGAAGATTTTGGGAAAGAGGGTCATATTCCCAGCTGGTAAGAATGTAAACTAGCATAGCCAGTATGAAAACCAATATGGAGACTCCCCAAAATACTACCTTGTGATCCCAATATCATATTCCTGAGTGTACACCTGAAAGGTTCTAAGTCATTACACTTGCATCCACATTTATTTCATCTTCATAGTAGTCAGGAAATAGAACCAGCCTAGATATCTATCAACAAATTCATGAGTAAAGAAAATGTAATACCTAAGCGTTGGTGGTTTGGTGGTATTTTTAGTTTAGTGGAATTCTGCTTCCCACATACACAATCAAATTTTATGCAGCTGCAAAGAAAAATGAAAATATGGCCTTTGAAGAAAAATTGATAGAACTGGAGATCATTGTACTAAGCAAAATAAGCCAGAAGCTGAAAGACAAATATGTTTTCTCCCTGATGTAGAAGTGGATGAATGAATGAGTGAGAGAGAGAGAGAGAGAGAGAGAGAGAGAGAGAATGTGAACATCTTAGAAAAAGGACCACAGAGGGGGTAAGAGGTCATGCGGGGTGGACCACAGAGGGGAGGAGAGGTCATGCGGGTGGACCAGGTAGGAAAGGGTAGTGAAATATGCATGCAATGAAGACAGAAAGAGCTACTAGTATTTGGTGTGAGGAAGGGGACCTGCAAGAGATGAGGAGAAATGGGGATAAGAGTGAGTACATTGTGAGTACAAAGTACAGTGATATACATGTATGAAAATGTTAAAACCTACTTCTTTTGTGCTAATCAAAAAGTTAATTTTGAAAAGGAAGAGAAAAGAAAAGAATAAAGGAAGGAGAAAAAGGAAAGCAGGAGGAAGGAAGGAAGGAAGGAAGGAAGGAAGGAAGGAAGGAAGGAAGAAAGGAAGGAAGGAAGGAAGGAATTGTAGTGTGTGAGACTAAAGGTCAGGGTTGGTCTGTGGCACTGACTCTGGATTTCCCCCATGAGGATACAGGCTAATGATGCTTATCTTTATGCTGGAGGTGACTATCAACTAAATGGCTGGTAGAAACAGCGACGAGAGTTGTTTCTTACTGTTGGAATAGGCAAGTTATAGGATAAGCAAAGAGGCTAATGTGGAAGTCTTGTGACAATGGATTAGAGATGGAGACTTCAGCAGAGACAACAGAAGGACTCACCAATAGGAGTATATGAAAGGATTAGTGCACAGGCACATACCCTTTTCTATATAACCTGAAAGTCTAGAAACAACCCAGTGACAATTAACACAGCCTGTGTCCTGATCTTTGCTACTAACGTACGTTTCTTAGAGGGATGGCTGGCTCCAGGGAAACGAGACAAAATATAGGAAATAAGGCCAGAGCATTTGTGGTGCTGGAGAATGAAAGTCCTAGACTTGCACCGTATAGATGACAGGGATATTCAAAGACGGTGAAGATAGGAGCCCATAGACAGAGCTACGGGGGCAACATGGAACAAGCAAAGAATCAAAACAGTGTATTCTATAATCTAAGCAAAAATGAGTATTCATAAGTACACGGTAATATAAATACCTAAATGAAAAATAAACATGAGATTTTAAAATGAAGACGAATGTCACATGCACAGAAATATTTTATGCAGATAGTACATCCTTGGGGAGGCAAAGCCCAACTCCCATATTTTAAGTTTGGGCCTGTAAAGTGTCCTTTCAAAGACAAAACTAAGAAAAGGGAAGAAAATAAGAATGACTTTATTTATAAAAGAGAAATATGACGAGTGCTGCCTTGAGCCCAGTGATCACAGTGAAGCATATGACTGGTGAGTTTTACTGACAGTGTGTTTCTTTGATGTAGAATAATGAAAATATCACTATGCCTCCATGATCATCCTCCCTAAAACATATCACTCCAGTTCAGTCATGAAAAAATATGAGGCATGTTTCAATCCAACAAAATACATGGCCAGTACTCCCTAAAGCTGCTGTGGTCAGTGAAATACGGGAAAGCTGAGAAACCGTCATAAACCGAGGGGCATCCGAGGAGACCTGATGGCTAACCATAAATATGACATCCTGCATGAAACCCTGAACCTGGGGTAAACACTAAAGAAATCTGAATTCTGAGTGAGGATTGAGCATCTTGCCCAGGGTCCTCCTTCCTGCTTAGCTTCTTTAGGTATACAGATTTTAGTGTGTGTATCCTATATTATATGTCTAATATCCACTTAAAAGTGAGTATATACCATGTGTGTCTTTCTGCTTCTGGGTTACCTCACTCAAAATTATCTTTCCTAGTTCCCACCATTTGCCTGCAAATTTCATGATTTCCTTGTTTTTAATTGCTGCATAGTATTCCATTGTGTAAATGTACCACAATTTCTGTATCCATTCCTCCATTGAGAGACATCTAGGTTGTTTCCAGACTCTGGTTATTACAAATAAAGCTGCCACAAACATGGTTGAGCAAATGTCCTTGAGCATCTTTTGGATATATGCCTGGGAGTGGTATAGCTGGATCTGGAAGTAGCACTAGTCCTATTTTCTCACTCAGAAAGACAAACAGGATAGACATTGGAAGAGGAAGAAAACAGGGAACAGGACAGAAGTCTACCACAGAGGCCTCTGAAACACTCTACCCAACAGGTATCAAAGCAGATGCTGAGTCTCATAGCCAAACTTTGGGCAGAGTACAGAGAATCTTATAAAAGAAGGTGGAGATAGAAAGACCTGGAGGGGACAGGAGCTCCACAAGGAGAGCAACAGAACAAAATAAATATATAAAACTGGGCCCAGGGGTCTTTTCTGAGACTGATACTCCAATCAAGGACCATTCATGGAAATAACCTAGAACCCCTACACAGATGTAGCCCATGGCAGTTCAGTCTCCAAATGGGCTCACTAGTAAGGGGAACAGGCACTGTCTCTGACATGAACTCGGTGGCTGGCTCTTTGATCACCTCCCACTGAGGAAGGAGCAGCCTTACCAGGCCACAGAGGACAGCAATGTATCCAGTCCTGATGAGACCTGATAGGCTTGGGTCAGATGAAAGGGGAGGAGGACCTCCCCTATCAGTGGACTGGGGGAGGGGCAAGGGAGGAGAAGAAGGTTGGGTGAGATTGGAAGGGATAAAGGAGGGGGCTGCAGCTGGGATACAAAGTGAATAAATTGTAATAAATAAAAACATAGATTAAAAAATCTGAATTCTGAGAAAGATTTAGTTAGCCATAATCCATATTGATTAATTTATTGTCAAGATTAAATTAAAATCTACCAGGACCACTGCATATGGAGAACTACGGAAAATCACAAGAATTCTATCAAGGTGTAATCATCTAAATTAAACTGCTTTTATGGGCTGGAGAGATGGCTGAAAGGTTGAAAGCTCTTGCAAAGGAGCTGGATTCCAGCACCCACATAGGGTAACTCACAACCATCTATATTTCCTGTTCAGGGGTTCAACATCTGCCTCTGGCCTTCATGGGAACCTGCATTGCATGGTACACACACATGCATACATATATATACATATATATACTCATGTACCACACATACATATAAAATAAGTACTAAGTTAATATTTAAAATAAATTACTTTTTAAAAGACCTACAAGTTACAAAGAGAAAAAATGGGCTACATATAAAAGATCAAATACAGGAATAGTTTCAAAATTATCAGTGATAAACAATAAGATCTAAAAGATTTTTTAAAAGCCTTCAAAATTATATTCTTTTAAAAGCCAGGCATAGTTGTACGTGCCCCTTTAAAGCTCAGCACTTGGGAGGCAGAGGCAAGTGGATCTCTGGTTCAAGATCAGCCTGTGCTATAGAGTTCTAGCTAGCTAGAGTTGCATATGACACCCTGTCATAATACGTGGGGAGGTAAAGGGGATCTGGGACAGTCCAAAACATATTGTATGAAAAGTATTAAAAATAAAATAATAGTCTAAAACAAGACTTCAGAAAAGTTATCACCAAACTAGAATTCTATATCCAGTTAAACTATCGAGAATGATGGTAAAATAAAGAAACTTGCAGACGCTCAAAGCCCCAAATAACCTGTCTCATGCACTCTTCCTTAGGAAGCTCCTAGACTGAGAATGATCTAACCTTTTGATATCATAATACAATGTTATGTGGCCCATGAGCCACAGGTTGGACATGTCTACCAGATATGTCTGTGACTGGAAGATAGGAAGCCATGGGATGTAAGAAACAGAGACCCAGCCTAGGAAGGATTCCAATAACCCTACCCATGATGATGGGGTGGGGGGATCATAAGCAGATGCAATGCTGTAATCAACTCTAGGGAAAACAATGACTTTTCCAAAAAAGCATCAGCCTCATTGATATGTTAGGTTAACTCACTTGAGAAGAGCATGTCATTAGTCACAAGTAAATACGTGGTGTCTAATTTTTGGAGGAGGAGCTAATAATATATCGGGTTTTGCTAGTTTACACTAAAGTAACAAAACCATCTCAACAGGTTACCAGGGGGAAAAAAAATGTTCATTCTTACTCATGTCATCCTAAGACACACCTCTGCAAGAGCTGCCGCCACACTGAATGCTTTCTTCATCGTAAGATCTAGGCAGAAGGATCAGCCCCTCTTTGGGACATTTTCAACTTTTTATTTGTGGCTGACAAGAGAGAGTCGAGTAGACCTACTGTCTTTAGCCTCTGCTCAGGAGCGGCAGCATCCCTGCTCATTCCACTGACCGTGCTGATCACACAGCAATGCATCAATGCTTCCTGTCAGTTTATTGCTCTTCCCAGAGGAATGCAAGTCGCATAACAATCGAAATGGATGTATTATGCATTCACAGGGGAGCAGGGAGTCCAAGGGAACAAAAATGCAGCTGATAAAGGCGTTGTCTGTGTTACAGTGTGAGAGAAAGGATAGGTGCAAAGAATAAATTAGATTTTCACCTTTCCACTAGTGGGAAACCAATGGACAGTGTCTAAAACTGAAAAATCAAGAATTTTAAAAGGAGACGTGAGTATGAAAATTCAGGAGCAAAGAATTTTAAAAATACTACTTGTAAGTTTTTTCTTCGAAAGTGTCACACTTGTATACAATGTATTTTTTGTTTGTCTGCTCCATTTTGAGACAGGGTTTCACTATGTAGCCCTGCCTGGCCTAGAACTCACTATATAAACCAGGCTGGCTTGCCTCTGCCTCCCAAGTGCTGGGATCAAAGGTGTGCACCACCACACCCGTCAGTACATGTATTTTGAGTGTATTAAGAATGTTCACCCACCACTACCCTTCTGTAACTCTCCCTAGTGTCCCCCACTCCACAGCCCTCCCAACTTCATGTCTTTTTCTTAACTGTTATTAATAACTCCTTGAAGTCCAATTAGTGCTGGCCATATGCGCAAGAATTTTTTAAGTTGCTTCGTGAGAGGCAAATGAGAAGAAAAACAGTATACTTATAAGTTTGCAAAACATTTGCTAAAAATTACGAAAAGGTGAAAAATTACAGCAAAGTGGCCAAGCTATTCTTACCACCTAACTTCTCTGTGCTATAGTGCTTTTCACTGTGTTGTTCATAGTAAGCAGGCAGTTAAATCTCTTAAAACAATGGGAGCAAAGTCGTTGACAGCAATTATCAGAACACCCCTTCAGAATCCACCACATAGTGTCACATGTCCTCATTAATGACACTTGTTCCTACATAAGAGAAACCTCACTATTCTGTATTCTTAAAAGTCTGTTTATTATAATCCAAGCCACCAAAAGAGTAAGAATGAATAATGCAGAAATTGCAACAATGTAACTCAAGAGCCATACCATCAACCTTAGAGCTTCACTGTTAAAGCTTTGTGGGTGCCTGTGCGTAGCCTACAAAAAATGCACAGATCTAGCTTCGGGGTTGCTCGGGATCACTGGATTACAACCAATGAGCTACAGCCTTCTCCTGTTGGTTTTACAGCGATTACAGATCCTGTCCCAGGGTGTGGCCAGAGAGGGGATATGAATGGGGTGTGGCAGAGAAGAGATACAGCACCATACAAAGTCATCCCTACTACATACATGCTAGTGAAGTGGGTAGAACACAGCCTGTACCGGGAAGATCTGCCAGCAACACACAGACCAAGGTGAAGAAGCAATGGAGCTGGGTAGATGTGCCCAGAGAAGTAAGTGAAGCACATGGAAGGCTCCTTAGGTGTGTCTGGCTTGCTTCTTGCTTCTCGACAGTTCACTGGTTAGTGACAGCCAGTGGGATAGACACATGGCCCACGATTCTACAAAGCCCCCTCAGAACCCTCTTTCTAGTTGCCCCAATTCCAGCAGGAGATGTTCTCCCTTTGCCCGTCCAGCTCTCCTCTCCCACCCTTTCACCCACCAAGGCTGCAATCAGGAAGAAGGGATGCTCGCCAGTGATGGCCTCCTCTCTATTTTGAACATACTGCAGATCCGGCCTGAAGAGGAACCTTCCCCATCCCCTCAGGGACCACCAGTGCTACTGTCAAGACTTGAGAAAGTCCCGCCCTCCCCACCAACGACTCTTCCTCATTGGATGTGACAGGTGAGAGAATGATGGAGGTGGAGCAGGGAGACCGCTGAGTCCACGTGGGGAGAAACGTGCCGGCCCAACACCCAGGTGAACTTGGACTGGGAGCCGTTCCATCCATTAACAAATACTCACCCACCCTAGCAAGAAGCAAGCCAGCCACACCATACCTGCTGGAAACCACAAATCACAACTCTGCAAATATCCCAGGTTTCCTGTGAGTTTCTGAGAGAGGCCGGGATACCTGTGTGGTGTGGGAACAGCCTAAGCTTCAGGGCCCAGGTTCACCCACGGGAACCATAGCTCAGAGCTGTTCTGGAAAATTCCAGTTGTAGAACAGAAAGGAATGTATACAAACAACCCTATCAGCAAGACAGCCTGGGCACAGATGTGCTGGGAGAGAGGGTAAACTGGCAACCCAGATAAATTCGGTGGCATTCTGTAAGGAAGCGGGCCAACAGCCGGAAATAATTGAAAGGAAATTCCAGGCTTTTTTTTTTTTTTGACTCTATGAGTATTATCTCTTGCCAACAGAGCTCCATTGCCCTTTCTTTCGCCCCCCTCAATCTCCAAACTTCTCTGGAGCCTCAAACCTCTGCCAGGTCTTTCCAACGCTGCCCAGCGCCGAGCGTGCAGCTGCCCGAGCTCTCTTTCTCAGCCCACACTGACGTAGGAGTAATTCGTTCCAGGGGTGTAATCCAGGAAGACTTCTCAGAGCAGGAAGCAGGCTCACTGACTTCAAAGAACAAATCGCGTTGTCACAGTAGTGAAACAAAACACCGCAAACTGAAGGCTTATCATGAGAAAAACTCAGCAAAGCATGAGTATCATGGAACGTTCCAGAACAGCGGAGTTGCTGGGATCGTGCTGGGTAAAGGTCAGAGACGACAGGACCACGGGGCAGTCAAAGCCTAGTCAAGAGTGGATGTGGAGGCCAGAAGTCTGAATGCACTATCCAGTTTCCCACAGAAAGGTGAAATGCAGCAAACAGCACTCCAGGAGGTAGGAGTTGAAAAGACCAGGGGGCCCGGTCCTTCATTTACCCAGCAAGTCGGTCTCCATCTGAACAGCCACTCAGAGCATATGAGGCTTTCTTTACTGCTAACCAGCAGCTGAAACTGAGAACACCAGGAAACAGAGTCACCTGAAAACCACAGCTTATTCCTGGCTCACTCTCAACCCCTGACAGCCGGCTGCCCTCTCCAGTAGCATTCCTGAACTTCAGGGAGCCCAAAACACAAGGCATCTAGCCTTCATGTCTCTTTGCCTGTATCTTTCCTCAAACCAGAGAAACTAGTACTAAAATGAGCCAGAGAGAGAAGAGAAAACAGATCGGGGGCTCCCTGTCACCTGGATGCCACAAGCAAGGAATGTCAGCGCTATCTGAAGTAGCACCAGCTGAATTTGGCAAATTGTGCCATTTGACCGAACGCTTGGTTTCCACCTTGCACAGTGGTCTGATTGGCTATGCTAGCTTATTTTAGTAGCCTGCTTCCTCCTTGCAGTTGAACTCCCAGCTGCCCTTTAAAATACCTCATCTACAAAGCCATTGACTCCCCACCCCCTCTGCTGTCCCTCTTCCAGACATATTCAGTACTAAACAGCCCGCTCTACCTAATCCCAGGGACACTTTGTTTCTCATCATGATTCAATGGATATTCATGTCTTCTCCTGGTGAGGGGCTGGCCCTAAGACTGGAATTTTATTCGGCATTTTCACATCGGCTTTCCTGAAACACCTCCAGAGTGCTGGGCATACAAGAAGGACAGAACGAACCGCTGCCCAGTAACTGGTTGTTTAAACTGGTTTGTTTGTTTGTTTGTTTTGCCAATTTGTTTGTTTTTTAAAGAAAGCTTATATGTGCCTTTTGCTTTTCATATTGATCAATTCATGAGACTGGCTTATTAAACTGATTTTAAAAGACCTGATTTCATTTAAACTGGCAAATACTAGTATAGAAATCAGACATGGAAGAAGGTTTGTGTAACTCAGTGCATTGTACATGGAAGTCACTGGTGAATAACTGATTTAGAACACATGTCGATAAACGGATTTTTAGACATGCACAGAGAACTTACAGAACTCTTAGAGAGTTCAGATTGTGTGTTCTAACTGCACACACATGCATGCATACACAGAG
Source organism: Pachyuromys duprasi (assembly GCA_028658305.1). NCBI lineage: Eukaryota > Metazoa > Chordata > Mammalia > Rodentia > Muridae > Pachyuromys > Pachyuromys duprasi. The sequence goes on from CM053764.1 coordinate 49,518,988, forward strand.
AGAGATTCTTTATTTTGGATTTAGTTATGCTTCTGCCCAACCCTGTCTGAGTCATCACACTTTTTAAATAATTGCCCTGCAGTCTAACTAATGTGAAGGCTTCAGCTGGGAGTGGCAAGCTAGCTCTGTGGCTGCTTTTGTTATGTGTTCATAGTGATGTTCAAAGCCCTGGAACTCTTCGTGTGTCCCTCTTTCCATATGCATCCATGTCTTGTGATGTGTGCATATGCTCTGTGTTTGAGTGTCTGCCCATCTGTGGGCTTTGTAAACCCTCCAGGATTCTGCCACACCCTGAAGATGGCATTATTGAAGAACAGGTAGGTACTGTGGGCCTTGTAGATTAAGAGAAGGGGGTTCGGTTATGGATTAGACTCCTAGCTAATGTGTGGCCCAGAGCCAAGCTCTTGGCTTCCATGACTCTCTGTTTTCCAGCCTTTAAGGGGTGTATCCTCTAAAATAAGTGGATGTTTTTGGACCGGTGCCTAGTGCAGGAAAATATCAGGCAACAGTCATGATGGGCAGGACTTTCTCCGAGTGTTCCCAAGGATGAACTGTGCCTCAACCTCCATGCAGTTCTTTCTCAGCCCAAACCTCTGTCCATCTGTTACTGAAGAGGCCCACTGATGTGCCAATCTCTTTCAATGAGGCCTTTCCCTAACTAACAAACAAACAAAAAATTGGACCAATTAGAAGAATAGCATTCAGCCATGCTCAGTAATACTCTGGGGCATTTGTAGAGCCCACCAGAGGGCCTAGAACCATAGAGTACTTGATATACAATTTTGGAACAAATTAATGAATTAACTGTCTCTCTTAAACTTCTTTAGAATCCCTTCTCCACTTTGGGAGATGCCTTGTCGTTACTGAGCTGGGATGAGGATTCCTCATGAGAAAAGCTTATGCTATATTCAAGATGTCATCGCTGGCATTAGAAAAACTACAACCATCCATGTGCAGGACAGCACTGGTCCCAGGACTCTTCATGAGGCAGTATCCTGGAGTGACTGTAGACACATGTGCTTCTTCTGTGTTTCAATCAGAAGCAGTAAGTGGTGTCAGGGAGATGGCTCCATGCTTGAAGTGCCTGTTGTGCAAGAATGAGGACTGAGGGGACATGGCTCAGCCCTTAAAAGCATTGGTTGCACCTGCAGAGGACCTGGGTTCTGTTTCCAGCACCTACGTGGTGGCTCACAACTATCTCTCTGTAACTCCAGGTCCATGTACACGCAGGCAAGCATTCCAACACATAAAATAAGAATAAATGAGTATTTAACATTTAAGAAAAGAAGAAGAATGAGGAGTTCAGATCCCCAGCTCCCATGTGGAAAAGCCAGTGATGGTCTTATATACCTGCAACCTTAGTACAAGGGGGTGTAGAGACAAGCAGTCCCCCCAGAGTGCTCAGACTAGCCAGTCTACTCAGTCAGTGGGCACTGGGTTCCACGAGAACATGGCTCAGTGGTTAAGAGCAGTTACTGCTCTGGCAGAGGACCTTGGTTTGGTCCCCAGCACCCATATAATGTGCCTCACACCCACCTATAGCTCCATTTCCAGATGACCTGACACTCCTTTCTGACATCTTTGGGAACCTGCATGTACACAGTATACATACAGATAAGCAGGTACAGACACGCATACATAAATAGAAATGAATTTTTTAAGTGGAAAGCGATATCAAAAGATACCTAACACTGACCTCTAGCCTCCATACACTTGCCTCATAGGCATCTGCACACATACAGACACATACACATATACACTACACAAACACACACACAGACAGACACAGACACATATGTACTACACACACACACGCACACAGACACATACACACATACACTACACACACATATAATCAGTAATTATTGTTGTCTAACTAGAAAAGTGACACGTTGGCACTATCAGAAAGAAAATCCATACAGATAAAGTAAAACAAGAAAACTTTAAGTTCAATACTTTCATATTCATTTCACTTCTGTGCATAGACATGTTGTTATAAAAATTGTATCATATCATTGCTTTCCCAGTAAATGATTTTGACAATCTTTTCGAAGAACTCTGTACATCTCCACAGAATTTATTTTCTTAGTGTCTTAGTCAGGATTACTACTGCTGTGACGAAACACCATGACCAAAGCAACTTGGAAGGAAACAGTTTATTCTGCTTATTCTTCCACATCACTATTCACCATCAAAGGAAGCCAGGACAGGAACTCAGACAGGGCAGGAACCTGGAGGCAGGAGATGATGCAGAGGCCATGGAGGGGTGCTGCTTACTGGCTTGGTCTCATGGCTTTCTCTCCCTGCTTTCTTATAGAACCCAGGATACCAGCCCAGGGATGGTCCCATCCATAATGGGGTGGGCCCTCCCCTACTGATCTCTAATTAATAAAATGCCTTACAGACAGATCTTAAGAGAGGCATTATTCCAACTGAGGTTCCCTCCTCCCAGTTGACTTTAGCTTGTGTCAATTGGACATAAAACCATCCAGCACACTTACCCTTTCAGGGGTACCAGAGATTGCCCAGAGGCCTCATACATGCTAGGCAGACACTACTCCCTTGATCTACATCCTCAGCCCAATCACTTTTTTTTTTTTGAGACAGGGTCTCACTATGTAGACCAGGCTGGTGTGGAACTCACAGAGATGCTCCTGCCTCTGCCCCCCAAGGGCTGGGATTAAAGATGTGTGCAATCAGGCTTAAGTCTTAAATCAATCTTTTAACACATAAATATATATAAAGGCACTAATTTGACATCTGTCCTGCTGTCCAAATGTCTCTCTCCAAAAGAGATTAATCTTCCTCTCTAGTCATTGAGGCAGATGAGAGTGATAATCCTGTGAGGCCACTTTGGCCTTGCCCTGGGGTCTTTGTTCTTGACAGAGAACTTTCATCAGGCTCCTGCAATTGCTAAGAGCTCTTGTACTTGCCCTCCCGTGCCGTGGGGCCAGCACAAGTGAGGAACAAGCGCCTCCCCACAGACCCCACTGCTGCCCTGCTTCTGCTAATAAGCAGTTGTACGACTCAAACCTCCAAGTTTTCCATTTTCTCATCTTAAAGTATATGTGGTAATGTTGGAGCCTCAACCTTTCCCTGGGGGTGGGGGGTGGGGTGGTTCCAGAGAAACAAAAAGCAACAGCATCTGGGTGGCTGCCACTGTGTGATGGCAGGGCCCTCAGGACAGACTCAGCCAACAGAAGAGACACAGCCTCTAAGGGCAAGCCTGCTGGGCTGGGGCCCTGAGTGACTGTGATGCCCTCAAGGATTCTACAGCAGATTGACTGCCACCCCACTATTCACGGCAAGAGAAGCCAGGACCAGACACCAGAAGGGACCTGCTTCTGCTTCCCACAGGACAGGACAGGACAGGACAGGACACAAAGCCTGTTTGCTTCACTCTCAGAAACTCCTTTCTGCTTTTTTTTCTGACTGAAATCCCTTGCACATCAGAAAGATAAACCAGTCAACTATATTTTCTACAGAATAATAAAATTCTACTGAATTAACCAGATACAGCTTAACAAAACCAGTCTGGAGCAATACCCTCAGTCACTGCTTTAAGCACCCTCCTTCTTTCCACAGTGATGCTTCTCAACCCAGGGAGTTCACTGGAACACCTACCTCTCCCTGAGGGTTTGCTCTGCAACAGCTCTGTGCCAGAACCCAGAGGTTCCGACTCAGATGATCTGTGTGCTCTGGGGCCATTATATCAATCTCTCACCTGCTCCCGGAGGACCCGGGCCCTGCTGATCCAGAGTGTGCCCTGCTTAGGGACCATTCCCACAGAAGCCCTGTCTGCATCCCTCCCCAGCCTGTGGATGATCTATGAAGCTCCAGGATTGACAGCTGTCTCCTTTAGGTGCTAAGCCCTCACATCTGGTCTAACCGCCCTGGTGCTCTCCACCTGCGTCCGCCACTCGCCTTTCTCCCCCCTGAGGCTCTCAGCTCCAGGGATGACTTGGCTTTCTGCTCCACACCAGCTGGCAAAGGCTGAAAGGAAGAGCCTTGTTAACAAGCACCCCAGCAGGATGAATTCTCCTCCAAGACAGTCCCTGAATCAGAAGGATGACTGTCCCCCTCTCAGAGCACAAGAGCGTCCCTTCCCACAACACATGGTTTGTGTAATAAGTACTTGAAGCTACATACAATCTGGGTCTTCACTGGCTGGCTTGTTTGTTTGTTGTTGTTTTGTGTTTGTGTTTAAGCTTTGAATGCTTAAAAATTAGATGCCCTTTTTTAAAAAGGGCTCTAAGTATAGTTGTTTTATTGTTATTTTCAGAACTTTCAAAATAACACACATGCACATCCTAATAAATACAAGAAGGATCTTAAATAGTGGTTTCTAAATAGAGGACCAGTTGCAAAATGGGGGTTGTTTTTTTCTCTAGTGGCTCAATTTCTTACTCGGAGTTATCAGGTGTAATAAAAGGCTTCTTTTGGAACAGAGACCTATGTTCAGAGATCTCTCCTGGAGCTCCATTCCTCTCTAGCACTTAAGTCTTCACCAACAATACTTGCAATATGGAAAGACAGCTCTGGAGCTAGGCCAGGCCACTGGCCTACCATCCACCTAGGAAGGGGACAAGTGGGCCTTTAATGCTCATTAAACTGTCTTCTGCCCACTTCGTCCTATGCTCACATCAGGTCCTTCCAAAAGAGCACAGTCAAGAGACCCAGGTCTACGACCCCCTCCCCGGGTGAGTGCTCTTGGTCTACCCCCATCAGTGCCAGGACAATAGTTGCTCTACAGATAATGGAAACTTGGCTAAGATGAGCCCAGAATGGCTCCTGAAGACTGAGAGTGAGAACTGAAAATGTTTTGTGCCAGATGTGCTAATGAATATGCTTCTGATGTGACAATATCTCGGCATCTGTGAACTGATAATGACTCAAGGAAGAACTATTGTTGTCCAAGCACAGAAGAGCTCCACCTGTCCCATGGGACCAAAAGGGCACAGCCTGGATCTCCCCTGTCATACATCCTGATGATGTGGCTCCCCCTGCAGGCAAGAGAAAGAGGAGGCACACCTCCCGGGGCTGGAAACAAGTGTTCCTTCCCAGCTTCCCTTGTGCTCTTTGCTATTCCATAATTCCTCTCTCATTAATGCAAAGTTAGTCTGTGAGCTGTATGCCAAAACACAACAAATCCTATCACATGTATACATTAGTAAAGCTTCTGAAACATGGCTGTACATGCCTAAAGCTCTTGAGGAGTCTGAGGCAGGATGATTCTAAGTTCAAGACAGACTGGGCTACATAGTAAAACCTTGTCTCAACAAATGTAAAGGAAAGAAAAGCAAAGGAGGGGGAGAGGAAAGAAAGGAAGGGAGGGGCTAGGAGATAGCTCACTGGTTAAGACCACTGGCTCTTCTTGCAGAGGACCCAGGTTCAATTCTGGGCATCCCCACACTGGCTCACAACTGTCTAACTCCAATCTACTGATCAAATGATTCTTGTGGCCTCTCTGGGCACCAGGCACACATGTAGCACATGGATACATCTGCAAGCAAAACACCCATTTGCAAAACACCCAAACATATGAGTTATTAATTTTTAAAAAAGAGAAAAGGAAGAGGAGGAGAAAGGGAGGGAAAATAAAAGGGGGGAAGCAATCTGTGTACCTGGGGATATAGTTCTGCAGTAAGATTCACCTAGCTAGCATGGATTTTGTGTTCGATCCCCAGCACTACAGAGCTGAAAAGTTTATGACCAAAAAAAAAAAGTGTATATATCTTTAATGTGAAGATTTCATTTGATTCTTCTCTCACTAAGCTTTCAAAATTAAGCAGTTTTGGTTAGGATACCTACAACAAGATCACACACATACACACACACACACACACACACACACACACACATCCCTAAAGCAAATGTTCCTGATTAAAATAAACAACAAAGGGCAGAATTGAAAGGTATGGATTTGGCAACCTCGGGCTCCTGAATCAAGACTGGCTGCTGCTTCATAGCTGCCATGATATCCCTCACCCTTGGGTAGCCCAGAACCTCTCAGATGCCTGCAGAGACAGTTACTAGTCTCCAGAGAGCTCCTTGCAGCATGCACTTTTAAAATTCAGCATCACATCGCTGGGCAAAGCTAAGCACACAATGAAGCCACTGGTGCCTGCTCTCCGGCTCTGGCTAACTCCAGCCCAGCAAACCCACGGTGGTTTTGGCAACATTTCTACCAAGGCCATTGCACTTGAAAACTTCCATGACTTCGCTTTCCAATTCTCACTAACCCCAAATAGGGTGGAGTGGACTTACAGCTTCAAATCTTTTCCCCCTGAACTTCAAAAAGAAAGCCTCTACGAGATCATTTTTTAAATCCAAGGACCTTGAACCTGGGGGAGTTGGGGGGGGCTGTTTCAGAAGATTATTTTCTTGCTGCTCTATTTGGTTTGGTCAAATCAAACACTGCCAATGGCAAATTCTCCAACACTTGATTAGGGGAGTGGGGGTGGGTGGCTGAATTTCCTGGTGATACCAGCTTGCAAGAGCAATTTCTGAAGCACTCTCTATGTCATCGCAGAGCTCAGCTCAGCCAGAGACTGAGAAGATGAGTCAAGGTGGAGGTGGGGGAGGGGGAGCCAGGGACCCCATCAGGGGAAGATCAGATCCGTCGGTTCATTTATTTTGACAAATCTTTTCTTTTTAATCATCTATAATGAGGCCATAGTACATTGTGCCGTGTGTATGATATATTTTGGAAAGGTAATGAAGTCTGGGGAATAGCATAACTCAGCTCCCAGCTATTAAATATCTGCTTAGAAGTAGGATAAAGTCAAAGATTTGTGTGTATGTGTAAGAGTGTAAAAATGATAAGGCTGGCACATTAGCAGGGGCAAAAATTAGCCAGGTTCTACTACTCTATTGAGATTTAGAGCATCGGAGTACAGTGACTACATTTTCCTTAGAGATCTTTACAGCTATTTGGAATTATGAACCCATAATATGCAAATGCACGGGGCTAAGAAATACGCATTCTTGGCAGAGACTGAAGATGGTATAATGTGTGCTGTAAACGGCCCCGCGTATGTGTATAAAATCAGCACGCACGTACTAACTGGTCGATTATCCCCTCTAAAACCGCACATAAATTCTGTTGACAGGAATTGGAATTTTGCACACATCCCAAGAATGAACAGACTCTTAATGTGCTGTGTGTGTGAAGGATGGAGTATGGGAACCAGCAGAAAGGGTCACTAAGCTAAACATGAGACCTTCCTGGTTCTGGAGAGTGAAAGCAAGAGGTTCAAAGCTGTGTTTCCCTTCTGAGCTTGATAATTATAACGTTAGCCATAGTCAATAACATTTATTGAGCTCTGGGCTTCAAGATAGACACTGTGCTGGGTGCTTCCCACCTACAACCCCAAGAGGGGAGAGAGAATATGTGTATGTACATGTTTGTGTATAAATATATGTTCATGGAAATGTGTGTGTGTGTGTTCTATTCAAATGTTTTACCACCCTGGCAAATGACTATTTCCCAAAGGAATGCAGCAATTTATTATGGTGAAAATGTTCACCCAGCAAGAAGGAGAATTCAGTCCACAGGCTGGCCAATGACAGAGCAGAGACCTCCTACAAAGACCTGTCCTTTGTGGTGAGAGCACTTCAGACCTGGAGCCAAATCTGGGTAATTGCCATTTCTGATGGAAAGAGTAGAAAGTGAAGGAGCTGCAGCCCAGGATCTAAGAAGAGGCAGCAAATGCCCAAAATAGAATGTTGCTGAGTCAGGTCTTCACAAAGGCAGGGGCTGGAAAATTATGAGGAAGGGAAAGAAAAGCCTTTAGTTAAACAATGGCTTCTAATGACTTCTGCAAATAGGTGGCTCTCTGCAAGGTGCCTGAATCTGGTGCATCAGGACTTAAAGGAGCACAGAGCTGAGGGCAAAGCTATAGAGGGAGGCCAGAGCATGAACAGTTTCTATAATATAAATAGAAATATTGTTTTATTAAATAATTTACTTTTAATACCTCTCTCTGCATCCCTATTCCCTGGCAAAGCCGTTAAAAAATTTAAGGACTCTGGTACACAAAAGCAAGCACACACTTTTCCCCTAGTAACTGGCAAGGAGAGTACCAAGGACTGCCCCTATCATGCCCACTTGTGAGCAAGACTTCTGAGCTCCTGACACTAGCTGAAATCTGAATTAGGATACACTTTGCAAAAACAAGACCACTTTAGCAGCTAAACCCAAGATATGAAGCATTCCCCCTCATTCTCCATAGACAATCTGGAAAAAATAAAATCAAGACAAGAAGCTTGAGATGAGAGGAGGGGTGTGGCTCAGTCAGGGAAGTGATTGCTGTTACATAAGCATGAAAATTGATATGGAGCTCACCTCCAGCACCCACATAAAAGCCAAGGGCAGTGCCAGGAAGCTTGAAATCCTACACTAGCTGGGTGGGGACAGACAACTCTACAGCTCAGTGACCAGCCAGCTCCATGTTCTGGAAGAGACCCTATTTCAAAACATTAAAGAGGAGAGTGATAGAGGAAGACACCCAACAGCATACCACAACACACACAGCCTGAGAGGAACATAACCTCATTGGGCGAGATGCAGACCTTCCACCCACTAATGTTTCATTGAGACAGCTGGCCAAAGGTTAGAGAGCATCAGAAGAATAACAGACAAAAATGTTTTCTTAAGTGGTTTGTTTGAAACAGTGCTAGGACAGAAAAACCTTGAGATTACAAAGACAGACATAAATCCACTGAAGGGAACATATCCAAACTGGGACTTCGGGGTGGGGTCCTTGAATCTCTATGGCATATCCAAAGCCTGCTCACCTATACACAAGAGTTACTATCCCTCAAATCATTTCCTCTCTTCCTGTCAGCTCTCTACCCCCAACAACACGCACTGCTTGGTCCACACCACCAAGCACAACTCTAATGAGAGAGGAGTTCTTACCCTCTGTCAGTGAGTGATGATTTCAGAGTGAAAATGGGATTTTCCCCTCTGCAGAATCATAAAACACATACAATCTTCTGTGGTGTCTTAACTCCTGAATTCAGCAGCCTAGTTTTCTTTGTACTGGTAGTTGCATTCCTACAGCAGTGCTTGACATGATTCCAAACCTAATTTCCCAAAAGGTTAAATGAAAGAGATATTGGCCAATGGCCAAAAATCATCCCAAGGCTAGCAAGTTGCCTCAGTGAGTAAAAACACTTGCTATGCAATCCTGATGCCTAGGATTGATCTCTGGAGCCCGTGGGTGGAAGGAGAGAAATGACTCCTGAAAGTCGTCTCCTAGTCTTTACATACAAACCAGTAACTGATAATGAAAGTGTTGGTAGTGATGGTGGTGATAGTAATGTTGATGGTGATGAGTTAATGTTGGTGGTGGTGAGGGTGGTGGTGATGATGATGATGATGGTAATGTTGATGGTGATGATGGTGATAAGGTAATGTTCATGGTGGTGATGGTGGTGATAGTAATGCTGATGGTGATGATGGTGTTGGTAGTGATGATGGTAATGTTGATGGTGATGATGACTTTCAAAAATCATCCCAGTGTGGAACTGGACTGAAATACATAGTTTTACTTCTTGGTAGCTAGTGGCTTGTCTCTTTCTAAGGCCTCATCATTTAAGGGTGAAGTTCAAAACATGATACTCCTGAAGCATATCAGCATTCTATGAACCAGACAACGGGGTCCAGCCAGGCAATGACTGAGTTTTGCAATGACTTCCACAGACTTGATCCCTAAATAGATGCACTTCCTCTTGATTCCACACACTCTTCTTCTGAAGGGGTTGCATCATCACTGATGTCATGCTGGTCCCACCACTATTCCCTTGCCCAAGGTTGTTCTCCTACCCTGAACACTCCATTTCAGTGTCATAGATAAAATATGGGCTGTGGAACTAGCTCTGTCACTTCCCTAATTGCTTCCTGCCAGGTTCTCCACCTCAAGCAAGTTAACCTAAACAACCCAAGTCTTAATTCTTCATTTGCTAAATGGGAATGATAATGCTGAATTGAAAGTCACTGTGAAAATTAATGGCCATGTCACAACTAGGACGAGCTTACAACACAGCTGTTGCTCGATAGTGTCATTTCTTTTCCTCCTCCAAGCTCCCTTGTAGAGGTCAAGTCTCACAGTACCCAGCTGCATGGGACACCACTGCCCCTTCTCTAAACCGGTACAGGCTACACTGCATCATGCAGTCACCAGCATAAAAATCGCATATGTGCCGTATACAGCAGCATCTTCCAAAGAGATCTCTGACTCCTTAAACACAAAACTATTTCTTTGATTATCCCTGTGTCCTGAAGAACTAAGCCCAAGACCAAAGATACATTAGGAGCCCAAATATACTTCGGTTCTACACCAGGTTACAGCTTCCTTCCCTAAGAACAAACAAACAAAGTGAAGATTATTCAAGCGCAGGTGCTCTCCACTCAGGACCAATCTGCAGCTCTTTGGCAACTTTGGCTCATCTATGAGGGTCTGTCCTCATAGCCTGGGGCTGTTTCAGAGAGCAGGCTGCCCAAATTCAGGTCGGCGTTAATGTAAAGCAGATCACCCTAAACTCGAAAAAGGATGAGGAAGCTGCTGACACACACAGGTGAGCCCCAGACTTCAGGTCAGACAAAAAAAAAAAAAAAGCCTGCCTTCTTCCATGAAATGAGCCCAGTCTCTCTCACTACTGGCCTCTGGCCTCCTCACTCTACCATCACTTCCCACTTGATGTGAAGGGATTGACCCAAGTAATGCTCTTGCTCCTCAGACTCTGAAGCCAGCCCTGATTCCGTGGGCTACAGAAGAGTTCCAAAGGCTCTAACGGCCAGTAGGACACAGAGTCTAAGAATCTGCCCTATAGAGAACTGTGAAAGGTAGCTGAGGGGGACCAGGGATATGATAGCAGGAGTGGTGTTTAGAAAACACGTTGCTCAATTGGCCTGGGTACTTTTCTAACGCCCTATGACCACCTCTCATTCCTGGGGCTCTTATTTCCCTTTACCAGGGCTGTAGCCAATAACACATTAGACAACTTTCCCCCAGCATTCAGGCAAGACTGCTCCAGTCTGTCAGTACATAGCACCAGAGTGCGGATGCTATCTTCAAGTCCTTTTCTCTCTTGTACCTCACCATTTCCTCTCATGCAGTTGGACCTCAAGAAGCATAAGCTTAATACATAAAGTTTGACTACATTTATTTTCCAGGAAGTCTAGCCCAAAGTTCATTCGGCTGTGTGTGTGTGTGTGTGTGTGTGTGTGTGTGTGTGTGTGTGTGTAGTGTGTGCATATGTGTTTGTGAAGTGTGTAGACTTGGTGTAATGTGTGATGTGTAATATATGGAGACCGGAAGCCAACTCTAAGTGTCTTCTTCTACCTCTTACCATCATGTTCTTTGAGGCAGGGTCTCTCACTGATTCTGGCACTCACTGGTTGGTTAGACTAGCTGGCCAGCAAGCCCTCCTACTCATCCTCCTGTCTTCTCCTTAGTGCTGGGGTTGCATATCGGTGCCACCATGCAGTGCTGGGGTCCAAAACTCTGGACCCTTTACGCTTACCTGATAAGCATGTTAGAAAACAACTAAGCCATCCTCCCCAGCCCCTCACTCTACTTTTAATCCTTAAGGAATTAAGGAATCTTATCCCCTGAAAGATCTTGCACACAGTGATAACAAACTTACTCTTCCCAGAGCTGAAAAGTTCTTTGTATGCAGAAAAATCGAGGATGTTTTCATTAAAAACATCGCTGGATAGCATATCAACAGAAGACTGGAAACAAAAATAGCCATGTACTAGGAGCAGTCAAATAATCACTCAGATTTTACAATATCCCCAAGATGGGCTGCAAAAATGGATCAGTGGCTGAACATTTTGCCTCTAATCCTTACAGTCTGAGTTTAACTCCTGAGACCTACATGGTGGAAGGAAAGAATTGACTTCTCAATATTTTCCTCTGATACTATATATATTCTCTCTCTCAATATCTTTCTTTCTCTCTTTTTTTTTCTCTCTTCACACACACATACCACACATCTGTGAATTTAAGGCCAGCCTGGCCTAAATAGTGAGTTTTAGTCCACACAGAGCTAAATAGCAAGACTCTGTCTCAAAGAGAAAAAAAGAATAAATTTTAAAATGTAATTTAAAAAGGGGTATCTCAAAGATATATTGACAAGAGGTGGAAAATGAAATACTATGGTCTGATCTTTTTATAGTTGGTTGAAAATATTAAAAACACATATTCATGTGTGTACCTACACATCCATGTTTTCTTGTATCTGTTCTAGATGTCTTTAAACTGAAGAAAACATGAATAGAAGCTGCCTGGGGTAAGGAGACTAACAGCAGCAAGAGAAAGATGTTTCACTTCAAATACTCTTTTGTACCTTTCGAATCTTAAATCATGTAAGTGTTGACCTATTCAGAAAAAAAATTACATTAAAAATGCAAAACAAACAATGTAGAGAAGGTAATAAAATTGTAGTTTATGAAAACACAGAGGAGAAATCCTTATTTGAAAATAGTTCAGAGCAGCCCGTGGAATTGCCCGTGAACCGTGGAAGAGTAAAACTCCGCAGGCCTGTGCTTCAGGGAAGGCAGGAGGCTGGCATGGGTTCTGGTATCTGGTGGTCAGCTGCCTGCTGGAGTGGATCTCAAGAGGGATGCAGTCCTTCTGCGCCTTGGTTTCCTCATTTGGACCAGCTTGCTTGGGCCTCTTTTCTGCCTGGGAGATGGGGGACCCTCAGGGAATCACAAACTAGGTGATAGCATGTTTTAGGAGAAGGCAGAGCTCTTCAGAGAGAGCTTCTTCTCCCTTCTAGATGGTTATGGTGGGGAGGTCAAATGCCAAGTGCCCCCCTCCAGAACACAGGAAGAGCAGTGGCTCTGACTTCAGAAGCTGAAAATACACTGGTCGCACCCTTCCCTCCAAACACGCCCACCAGAGCCCTCCCTCTTCCACATCCTCTCTGGACAGGCCCGGTGCCCATTAATGACAGAACTGAAAAAGTTCCCTTTTTTGTGTGCTAATATTTCCTGCCAGGCCGCTCCCATCTTTTGATGGTCGCCGTTCACGGCCCTCTGGGATGACGGGGACAGAAGGAAGCTTCAGAATCGTATCACAGTGAAAATGTCAGTTTTAACATGGCAACGCCCTTGCCCAAATCCAAAGCACTCTCTGCCACGGCTTACCTCACTGACTGCACATGGTCCATTCTTAGAGCGCTAACAGGCAGCCTCTAAAGAGGACTTTGAGCCACATGGGTCTCCCAAGGTGGCCTCTGCTGCAGACCTACTCTCACACCCTACCCTCTTCATAATCTCCAGTGGTTGAACTGGCTCTCCATGCCTTCTTCTTGGAAACTAGAGGGTGCTAGAGCAGGAATGGCTCTTGGAAATAATCTGACTTCACTGAGGCCAATGAAAGTGGAATACCCCTGCTCAGGCACATAGCATATGCCTTCCACTGAGGCAGAATAAAAGTCAGGTGGCTTCCTGCACTGGTCCTCAGTTTTTTGTTGAGCTATTCTGTGATCTCTCTCTCTCTCTCTCTCTCTCTCTCTCTCTCTCTCTCTCTCTCTCTCTCTCTCTCTCTCTCTCTCTCTCTCTCTCTCTCTCTCTCTCTCTCTCTCT
>CM053764.1:49532693-49552698 GCA_028658305.1 Pachyuromys duprasi
ATGAACTCAGTGCTGGCCACCTCCAAATGCTATGCTCCCCACCATCCCCTAACTTCTCAGCCTCCGCCTCCTTTTCTGATAATGAGATAAAGGGGAGGCGGGGTTTCAGGTTTAGAAACCCAAGGACTCACTCTGCTGGACTAGTTCTGGGCTCTGGTAAGCACCAATCAGAAGAGTCCACCCTGAAGCTCCGCCCTGCACCCTGCCATTCCTCCCACCTGGGGCCCTCAACTTCCGGTCTCCCGGGAGTCCAGTGCTTTTAGGCTTTGACACAAGATCTCACTAAAACCCCTCAGAACCCGATTGCAACAAGTCATATTCGTGTGTTAGAAGTCAGCCTTCCTGCGTGGCTACTCTCTGCTCTTCCTCCGACCTCCCAGGCAAGCACACTCTGAAGAGACCTTGACCTTCCCGGCCCTTATCAGGGTCTTCCCTCCCACAGGAAGGATTCCGTATTCTCATTCATCAAATGCGTGTCAGCCATGTTTGCAAGCCACGCATACCACAGTAAGGGAGGCAGCAGCTCCCAGCCCCTGAAGGAGTAACGGACATCCCCAGCGACGCCTTGAAACACTAAGGGAATGACACAGGTTCATACTTCTTAAAGTCTTCCTGCCTTTCTTAGTTTTAGGTCAAAGAATTATTAGCTAATGGGGGTTGGGACAAAAAAAAAAAAAACCTCTCTTTTAGCAGACAAACAAGATATGGTACAGTCCTTGAAAGGAAACCATATATCCTTGGTGAACGTGTTTCCAAACATTCTAAAGTGTGTGTGCAATACCAAAGACCCCTTGTCCTTGTCATGATGGCACAGGGGGAAGCATGAGATGCCTCCCCAGTGTGCTGGGGTGCTAGAAAATACAATAGTTTACTGGAAGTTCAGAAGCTAAAGCCACCCAAGGTCTTTTTAGAGTGTGAAGGCCTCTTTCTCCTCCAGCATCAGTGACTGACAGTGGGAAGCCCAGTGTTAGGTTCCAGGAGAAAGCAACCTTTCTGGTTAGGGGAAAGTGGGCTGGGAAGCCATGCTGACTATGTTGTTGTGTGTGCACTTGTTTCTGGATGTGTGTTTGTGGATATAGAAAAAGACTGGAGTGGAATGCAACACATTTAGGGGGCTGCAGCAGTTTTGTTTTAACTTGGCACTTTCCTGCATTTTCAAGATTTTCTATGACTATTAGTTCTTTGACGATCAGAAATTAAGCAGCAGTAAATGGGATGTTAATAATTTTTTAAGGTTCCTTGTGAATCTTTCCATGGGGTTTGTAAGTCAACAGGGTGTGAAACACTAATGAAATTCCCTGCCCCTGTGGGACTGAGTGTACCCCTTGGCCCTGGAGAGGAACCCTCCCTGTATCCATGCTGGCAGGCAGCTGTCCACAGCTGTTCTGAAGATGCTGCCAACAAATGGTGCCGGTGGAAAAACACAACTTCTGACTCTCCAAGGGTGGCATTATGCTTGGACTCTTGCTCACCAGAGAGAGAGAGGTAGGGGCAGGAGTTGAGTCCTGCCACCTATAGAGACTTCTCTACCAAGCTATGCCAACCTTGAATCCCACATCCCCTTCCTGCTATATGTCAGAACACCTATAACAAGCTTCATTTCTGTCTCTGGGCTGAAGAGACCTAGTGCGTGGAGATCCCGGCTGCCTTTTCTTCACACATCCCAACAGCTGTAACAGGCACTCAACTACTTGCTTCAGCGTGGCACAGCTCTGCCGTGGAAGAAACAATGACAAACATTTAAACAGGGTCCCTGGCCTCCTGGAGCTCAGACTCCAGTGGGGAAGACAAGCAGTAAAGAAAAGGGCCAAAATCACAGCACAGTAGCACTGGATATGGTAAAGAATCCACTATGACACGATCGTTCAGCTGTGACCCAAATGACAAGGCAAGGCCAGCTGGGAGACACACAGGGAAGGACATTCTGGACAGAAAGGAGAGAAAACCAGGATGGGAAGCTCTTTCAAGAAACAAGGAGTGGTGTGTGAAGCACAGGGAGTGGGGAGGTCAAGAGACGAAGCTCTTAGCCCCCACACGCTATGCAAGGCTCACCCTGCCTCCTTGCAGGAGCCTCCCTGCATGCCAACTGGCCTGGCAGCTGAAAAGGACCTCATCCCCAGCTACTCATCCACAAAGGCTGCTTCTAGCATGCCTGATGGTAGTACACAGTCAATGAGCTTTGCCCTCAAGGCTCTCAAAATGCTAGTCAGACAACCCCTCTCCTCATCCACACTCCGCTGCTACATCCTTGCCCTCCCAAGATGCCCTTCTCCATGCCACACTGTCCATAAAGAAGCCAATTTGATTCCTATTCACCAGACTCAGCCCATGATACTGTTTATGAAGCCAGTCTTGAAGTGGGCACCCAGCATATAGAGAAGAGCCACCCAAATGCCCTGCCCTGGCAAACATCAACTTATGTGCCTGCCCCTGAGAACCTATACTACGGTCTCTTTTCTGAGTAGGAAGTCTTCCCACCTGGTGAGGCCCGGTGTGAGCCCCTATGGTGGTTCTGCAGGCAGGTCTACTCAGAAACAGCAGGGTGGCTTTCCCATCTCCCTTCCTCCCACCACCAGCCCAGGCAGAAAGTCTGGAGTCTCAGGAATGAAGCTGTAAGCAGCGTCCTGACAGGTACTATTGATCAAGGACAAAAGAGGATTTGGGTTTGGTTTAAAGAGTAAGCTATAGAGGGGACCCACTGGGAAGGGGGTAGGGCAGATGGAGAAGGGGTACCAGCCTCAGACCTCCAACACTACACAGAAATGCCTCTGGAGTCAGAGAGGGCCATGTCTCCTGCATAATAATAGTTGCTGCCATCATTTTTACAAGCCAACTACACTCTGTTCAGCAGTTCAGTCCTGGGAAGGCTCAAGAAAAGATGCACATATTGACTCTAGGGAGTCCTTGGAGATTAAATCCCCAAGGCAGTAAGGCTCTATGAAAGCCTGTGGGCTCTTTTCCCCAGATCAGGGATCAATCTGACATGGTTGGGTGGCAGGCTTTTTTTTTTTTCCCAATGGGACATGGTCACCCTGGAGAGAAGTCATTACTGGAGCCTGAGCCTCTTCTTCCCTAGAAAGGGACTTTATAAATAGACTGACTCCTCCAGTCCTGCACAGACATAGATCTCACACCCCTGCCCCAGCCTTAGCCAGCTGGTTCCTCAGTTCCCATAGCCTTCTCTAGAGGAGGAAAGACAATAAGCCAACATTAGGAGGGTAGAGAACAAGGTGCCCTGGTGCCTGGCCTCCAATCAACTGTAACTGTAAAAAAAACCCTTAACTTCGGCACGAGAAATGGCAATGGTCCAAAGCATTGCTGGAAAGTCTCCTGCAGCAGATTACCTCTGGGAAGCCCAAGCTGAATAGTAGGCTAATACACTAGCAGACCTTTAATATGCCTCAGTTTCCCCATCTATCTAGCTATCGGGCATGCTGATGAGATTAGCATGCAATGGGAGTGGATGGCATTAACAGAAATATTCTATTCTTATTATGATTACAGATCTTGCTTCTTGTTGTGTTTCTCTAACAGAGTCCCAGGCATGAGGATAGGGACCTTGATCCTTGTCTGTGTAAGAGAGCTGAGAAATTTCAAACTGTGGCACCGTTAGCCTTGAATTCCTCGTACCACATGTCCTTGAGGGCAATGAAATTTAGAGAATGTTCAGAGAAAATACCTTATGGTAATTTCCAACTAATACAGATGGACACATACCACACCCAGTCTTATTTTCACTCGGTAAGGTTCTGCCTGGCAATGTACAATATAACAGACCGAAGGTCTGAAAAAAAAATCCTCTTAATCATTATCATTCCACCCTCTACCCACCCCACACATACCACATCTATGCACTGGTAAGGAAAAAGTGACTAAAATGTAAGTGGCCAACTCAAATCTCTTTTTTAATTAAGACACTTGTTTACTCAATAAAATACAGAGGAAAAAAAACATTTACTGAAAACCCATTCATTGATGCTTAATAGCTATGTCAAATACTCATAACAACATTCATTCGCACCCCCAGATAATTGCTCATCTCTCTCGTTTGGTACCCACAACAGCACTGAATTTGTGTCCAAGTGTAATTGATCCAAAATTGGGCTCCCTTTCAAAAATATCTGTAAAACCTAATTACTGGGAAAACAGTTCTGGCACCCTACAGAAAGTGGGTGCTTCAGCATGACAAATTGTACACTTATCTTGACTAATCAAGCCACATTATGTCGACCAAGGATTCTGGGAGATTTGGGGCAATGAGGGTACAGGAAAAGTTGGGACCATGTCACAGTGGACTTGGCGGTGACAATCCTGATTTTTGTTGGGTCAAGGACAGGGGACAGGAAACTGAATGTCTTTGATAGAAAGTATGAATTTAGGAAGTACCAGATAATGAGCCCATAATGGGCTCAGGGGTGGCGGGGGGTGGGGTTTCTGTCACTAGGAGGCCTTGCCCCAGGGAATTCTGTCCAAGCTGGCCTGGGCTGCTGATGTCATTTCTAGTTTCCATGCTCCCTGACCACTGTGGTAGGTCACTCCCTTCCTTGGTGCTGGGATTGCTCATTATAGGGTGAGCTCTCTTAACGCCTAGGATTTCTTTCCCCAAATCCTGTGGCCTTCTGTAAAGCAAAGAGCCCCTTCCCTGCTCCTGAGCTTTGTGGGTGTGGGAGGGGGATATCGAGTGAAAATAGGACCAAGGAGAATGAAGGACTGAGGGTGTCCAACTCTCAGTGGTTTTGTACCTACTTGCAACACCCAGGTATCAGACCCTCTCTGGGAATAATGGCTTCTTTCAGCCCAAGCCTGACCTACCCTGGTGGTTATATCTTGCTGCCCTGAAAAGTCAACCTGGCCAATAAGGAACAGAGCCAATCCAGGGAACCTCAGACTTTCTCTCTCAAAGCTGGACACAGCACACGCTCTTTTAAGTGTTTTTCTCGCCCGGGGTCTACTCCCGTCTCTGTCCCAGAAGCCTCAAAAACCCCAGCCCCAGCTTTACATTGCTAGTACATGCTGCGGACCTCCGCTGCTTCTGCCCTGAGCCTTGAACTTGAGGCTTGGTTAAGTGCTGGTCTCCACAGCTATGCAGATTTGAAGGGTAAAGGGACCTTGGGGGCTGCTTCTGGTGAAAGCAGACCAACAGCGCGAATAACAAAGC
Organism: Pachyuromys duprasi; assembly: GCA_028658305.1. NCBI lineage: Eukaryota > Metazoa > Chordata > Mammalia > Rodentia > Muridae > Pachyuromys > Pachyuromys duprasi. The sequence continues at coordinate 49,537,852 of CM053764.1, forward strand.
CTCCCAAGGTTCCGAGACAATTCGCTGTCAATCCAGCAAGAGGGGCGCACACGGTTAGCAAAGACGCGCACGCGGTTTCCCGGTCTGTCGTTAAGAAGAGATCTCCACCGCCTGTGCGTCACTGGAAAAAGATCTTCAGAAGCCCAGCGAGGATGACAGGTTCCTGGGCGGACTCTGCTTCGCTTTATCAAGACCCTGAGGAATGGTGTGCGTGCGCCCATTTACCTCAACTTCCCCATGTACCCGCAGCTGAGCTGTTCCCTGGGCATCCCACCTGAGTCCCGGCCGCCAAGCAACCCTAGGTCCTCACAGAGACATGCGGGACCCCCCTCCACCTTTGACAGCCCCTTTCGTAATGTCCAAGAAAAGACAGCGCGAGGTGCGGGTTCCCCAGTACCAGAAAACCGTCATTGCCCCAAAATGCACTCCAGCCTTCCCGGCAGAAGTACAATCAAAAACTTTTGGCAGGAACCACCTGTAGCTGCCGAGAGGCTCGGCTCGCCCCGCCCGAGCCCGGAGGCGCCGCGGAGCCCGGGGCTGCACACGCCGGCAGAAGTTCCCTCGGAGCCCCACGCGCCACTTCGCTCCAGGCCGCGGTGCCAGCCAGGAGGCGCGGCGCCCGCTCGCTGGCTCACTCTCCGCTGGCTCTCCCCTCCCTCCTCCTCCTCTCCCTCTTTGCCTCCGCCCGCCTCCTTCGGTTGCATGGCTGCCGCACGCACGGAGCCCCTGAATAGCCACCGCAGCCCCCCGCCTCCTGCCCAGCGATGGAGCGCGCCCCTGCCCCCCAGCCCCGGCACCCCGGGACGCGCGGACCTCCCGCCTCCTAGCAACCGTCCTGCCGCGGCTTCGGGGCACCCCCGGGGGTGCACAGCCACCCTCTCGGAGCCCCGCGACCTCCCGACCCGCCTGGGCAGCCGAGGTGCCGAAGCAGACCCCTGACAGCCCGCGCGCGGAGCCGCTCACCTCCGCGCGCCGCCGATCCCCGCGCGCCTCCCGCCCTCGGCCGCCGGCAGCAGCGCTCGCGTCCTCCCTCGCCGCCGCCGTCCGTCAGTCCCTGCGCTCCCGAGCCGCGCGGGCCGCGCCGCTGTCAAGAGTCTGGTGGCGGGGCCGCTCCGGCGGCAGTGCAGCCGAGCGGCGGGCGCGCGGGCAGCTCCTCCCTCCCGGGGCCGCGCCTCCGCCCTCCGCACGCCCCGCCTCCCGCGCCGCGGCCGGCGAGCTCCGCGCCCCGCGCCCAGCGCCCGCGCCTGCGGCTCGGGGGACCGCACGGGGCTAAAGGGCCCGGATGTGTGCGGTCGCCTCGCTCCGGCTCGCTCGCGACCGCCCCCTCCCCACCCTGCCACACGTGCACTTGCTGCGGCCCGGCCTCCTCCCCCCGCCCCCGCCCCCGGCTCCGCTGATTTCTATTTTGACAGTCGCTGGCGAGTGGGCGGGGCTGCCCGGGCTCGCCCGGGACCCGCGCGGACCGCGATCGGGAGTCAGGCTCCTGCGCGGGGGCGGCGCGGGGGACCCGGCAGATCCACCCAGCGCCCGGGGGGCTCCGCGTCTTTATTCTTTCTTTTCTTTTTTTTCTCTTTGCCTCCTCCAGGATTTAAAGGGACAGCCCCGGCCGAAGCGACGGGCCAGGCGGCCGCCGTTTCTCCGGTCTCCAGACGCCCTCTGCGGCCCGGCCGGACCCGCTCACACCGGAGCGCTGGCCTGGAACTGCAGGGTGCTTTTAGGCGCACACCCGGCCCGGGGCAGCGCGGCTGCGGAGCTTGGCTCAGTCGCTCGGTGTTAGGATAGGAAATAAAACTACCCAACTGAAATTAAGCAACTGCTTTCCAACCCAAAAGCGGTGAGCAAAGAAGGTTCAGAAGTTTCTCTGTTGCTCCCGGAATTTCAACGAGCGCCTAGCAGACACCAGCAAATTGGTGCTTGCAGCCCCTTAGGGCGCTCAAATCCCTGGGAACAAGCCCACCTTGCAGGACGCTCGGGTGAGGGACCCCAAAACTTTCTCGGGCTAAAACACGCAGCACCGCATGCTCTGCCTCCAACAAATCAGAAGCTCCCCAGAAATGAAGGCGGATCTCCCAAACAACTGAGAGGCGGGTCCAGAGAGGTCTTGGCTCCTCCTCCTGCTGCTGCCAGGTACCGCCCCCCTGGCTACAGACTTGAGTGTAAGCGGTGATGGGCATTTCTAAATGCAGGAGAGTCTCCTCCCGGTAGGTACCGAGGGCGCTGTCTAGGGCAAGGTGACACCAACAGGCCGAAACACTCGAATTAGCTTTGCTTCCTACCTCTGTGCACCCCAGATAGAATCCCCTGGCCTCCGCATCCGAGGCTGTATTGCCCAGAGGTCAGCTGGACATTACTGGGGCTCCTTCCTTAGGCTTAAGAAAAAAAAGTTTACTTATCTCAAACTCCTGGCGCGCGAGAGAATCGCCACTACATAGCCTCAAATCTGGCCACCCATCAAAAGACGGCCCTAGCACTGAGACTCTATCTTGGTCTTCTAGTGCTGCAAACACTCCGTGATGTTTTAGAGAACTCCTGCAGTTTTGCTTGGTGAGTTATTCTTGGCGAGATATTCTTATTCATTTCATTAATTCACATACTAAACGTATACTGAGAAACATCATATTGTGAGAAATATATATACATTTGTATGTATATATGGCAAGGGAAAACAGGCCTGAAACTAATTGAAGAAAGTCTTGTCGCTAATGAGCCAATGAGACCTGGCTCTTCCTACTCAGGAATTACTCTGGCTCAAGTTTGAACAACTGTATCCTAATTATCCAAAGGCTCATGCAACTCTAGAGAAATCTACTGGAGCAATGAAGAGATTTTCTGGAGTCAGGTTGTCAGTTTCCAAGTTAATGGATCTTCCAGAGTCCCAAAAATAATACCTCTTGCTCTAAGTACCTCTGGAAACAACTGCCCTTCCAAACTAGATTGCTAAACTAGGTTGTCTGTGTGGCTTCCTTTCATTTAAAGGGTCTTCAGCAGTGTGGAATATTGCTAAGCTAGCCGCTGTCTTTCAAGCCATAACTCTGACTGTTCCCTTGCCAAGTGTGGGGATGCATTCAGGAACTCCCTGGAAGTTCATCCCTGAAATGACGAGAATGCCAGTTCTGGGAAATAGGGTGACTGCAGTCAGGGAAAGGGTGTCCTATTTAGAAAAAGTGAATGGTTTTGAATTGCAAAGTTTCTCCTCCCTTCTCTACAGAAGTAAATGATTCACAGCTAAGCAGCTTGATATACCAAGAGCTAGGGACCAAACATTCGGTGTGCTCGCCACAGTGAACCTCAAGGTCCTAAATCCTGAAGGCAAAACCTCCCTAAAATGTGCACACAATTAAGATGGTAATGGTCTGCAATTAGAGGTGTTAGTAAGCACTCCAAAAGGAAGCAGCTACACACATTTTTTTTTACTTCTGCTCAGGTGCCTCTTTACGACTTTCAGCTCCAAAATGTTCAACTCATGCTCACATCCAATGTGTCTTCGTGAAAAGAGAAACTGAATAAGCAAAGTAGATTTGTTTGTTTGTTGTTTTCAGTACTGGGGGTCGAACCTAGGGCCTCACACATGCTAGGAACACACTTTACTACCAAGTGACATTATGTTCCTAGCCCTTTCTTCATCTTTTATTTTGAGACAGTCTTACTAAGTTTCTCAAGCTGGCCTTGAACTTACAATCCTCCTTCCTCAGCCTCCAAATTAGCCAGGATTGCAGTATGCACCACCAGGCCTAGTTCACTCTTATTTTTATTTATTTGTTCTATTTATACTGCTGCACATGGAATCCTGGGTCTTGCACATGGCTAGGAAAGAACTCAATGTGTCATTTTAAAAAGCCTGGAGTGAATATGGTCACGTATAATGACAGAGATCCAGTGAACTCACTGAAACTCATTTGTAGCGCATTTGCTTGTATATAAGTGCAACTGTCAACTTCACTTTGCCATAATTAAAAAGATTCCCCATCAGACCCTACCACTTTTAATCTAGGAAATCTCATCCTTCAACGTCTCAAGCTTCCATTAGCAAATCTATAAAAGAGGAAGAATAATGGGGCCCTTTCTACTCTGTGGAGATGCTGGGGTGACCAATAGAGACAAGATGTGGGCCAGTGTTGCCCCAAGAATAACATTCACAAAGGAGCAAGTATGTATCGTGTACGTGGAGTTCTGTGTGAGCTGTCAGTGTTAGTGTAATAAATTGCAAAGAAATTTCTGAGAATTGGGCTTACTATTTACCTATTTCTCAAAGATAGTAAGAAGCTTTGTTGGTAGCCACGTGCAGTGGTGCACGCCTGCAATCCCAGCACTTGGGAAGCAGAGGCAGACAGATCTCTGAGTTCAAGGGTAGCCTGGTCTACAAAGTGAGTCCAGGACAGCCAAAGGCTCCACAGAGAAACCCTGTCTCGAAAAAACAAAAACAAAGAAAGAAGAGAGTGAGATAGAGACAGAGACAAAGAAAGAAAGAAAGAAAGAAAGAAAGAAAGAAAGAAAGAAAGAAAGAAAGAAAGAAAGAAAGAAAGAAAGAGGAAAGAAAGAGAAACAAAGAAAGAAGAAATCTCTTTTGGAAAGGGAAAGAATTGATATTTACAGAACTCCTTCTAGAATTAGATCTCATGAAAGTATTTCTATTATGTGTTCCTGTGACAATTGTATATACCACATTATGTTGTGACCATTGTATATATGAAATTCCTGATCTCAACAACATCTGGGGATGAGAGAAAAAGCACTTTAGCCCAAGTTTGTGCTGGCACTTCAGGAGCATTCCCCTCCGCAATGCTGCTCCTAGAGGTGCGTGTGTGTAAGAGAGAGAGACAGAGAGAGAGGAGGGGGACAGACACAGAGAGAGACAGACAGAGATAGACAGACAGACAGAGGATTCCAGGAAACTAAGATTCCCACCAGCCTTACCGCATCTTTAATTGTCAGGAAGGTTGAAAGAACACAACTGGCAATAGGAAAAAGGACCAGAGGCTCCCTTGGGCTGACCAACCACTGCAGCCCAATTGGTGAGCTCTAGGCCAATGAGTGACCCTGTCTCAAAAAAGGAGAATGACATTCCTCAGGATGAAACCAGAAATCATTCTCTATTCTTCACTTGCAACCACAACCACAAACTTGCACAAATACACACACACAGTCCCATCCCTACACTGGGCCCCGATGCAAACTTTTGCTGCTTATACTTTATCCTGATGACCCCTGTATATTCGTATTACCACTTCCAAAAATCATTTGAGAGCAAGACATGATACTCCTTTAGTGAAAATTCTTAAGTGAGTGTTTTCTGAGAGGAAAGACATTCTGTATCATAATAATCAAAACCAGAGCAGAGCCACCAATTACAACACTATTATCTAATCTAAACATTTCATCGACGTTCATTGATGGGAGAAAAGAAAAAAGAAACAAATTCTGGTCCAGATCTAGCCCAGGAGTTCATGTTACATTTGGTTGTCAATATTTCCTGTTAGTAAAGATAAAAGTTATAATTTTTTGTTTCTTATATTAATCATACATGCATAACCTATATAAATATATATATATATATCCATTTTAATTTAGCATTCTGACCATATGGCAGACAGGATCCTTTGAGGCCTTTTGTCAGCCTAGCTTCTCATCCGTGGGTCCTCTCTTCTTCACCCTGCCTGGTCCAGATTTGCAAGGATATTCTGGGTCAGTTTAGTGAGAATGCTACCACGTTTGGCGTTTGGACACCTCAATAACTGATCAAATCCTTCCTCTCCATCTGATATCTGATTGCTCGGGCCTGTCTTTAACCAGAATCCTGTCAGGTCAGTTCCACAAGAAGCTGTCTACCCTTGATTTTGCCTCTTAGTGACTTCCATCTACTCACTAACCGACTCCCCTCCATACCCCACTCCGTGGCTCTAACGCTCCATCTCCCCCTTAATTACAATACTCCCCATTACTCGAAGAATCCTTATTACTCCTTTAATAAACATCAATATGGATGTCTTGTTAATAGACTTAAAGAGGTGGGTAGAGACAAAAGGCTCACCACGACTTCCAGGCCAGCCTAGCCTAGGTAGACAGTTCCAGCCAATCGGGATGATGCAGGCAAACTCAGTCACAAAACAGAGCCATACAGAAAATATTGAAATCTGTATGTAAGCCAGTGTTGATTGTTTGTCTGTTTAATAGACATGTGTAATGTTCCCCAGGGGCCAGCTTCCCCTACAGAATTCTAACGGTTTAGTTTTACTTCCAGATCTTTCAGTTTTCCAGTGTCCGGTATTGCTCTTACTACTCCCAGCTTGACCATAGCACATCTCATCCTTTTGTGCTAACCCTCCTCCAGTTATTGTGTCGTGAGGGAGGAAAACTGCCACATCTCCTATAGAGATGTTGGTATAGATAGGCTGTGAAGCTATGCCTACCTGATCCTTTGTTTGCCCCACCGGAGCCTACAGAGGCCATGGGTAACTGCTATAATAAAGGGCCTAGACAGACAATTTGAAACTGTATATGAGACAGGATTCCCCCCAAATTCCAAGGAAGAGTGGCCAGGGATTCAGCCCGCCACAATGGGACACGCCCATGCTAACCTAGCACTTCAGCTTTTAGGAGTCCTTATTTCACTTGTGATTTATTAGCTGTTTGACCCAAAGACTCAACCCCCAACTCCTGGAAAGCATTCTCTCATAATCCTGTCCTTTCCCCGCTTCAGCCAGTCACACCATCTACAGTAACAGCCTAGGGTGGTTGGGTGTGACCACTTGTCCTAGTCACTGTTCTATTGCTGTGAAGAGACACCATGACCGAGACAATTCTTACAAAAGAAAGCAATTAACTGGGTGCTTGTGTCAGAGGGTTAGTCCATGAACATCATGGGCAGAGAGCACAGCGGCGGCTTACAGTGGAACTGGAGCAGTAGCAAAGAACAACATCCTGATCCACAAAGAGAGAACCGCTGGGCCAGGTGTGGGCTTTTGAAAGCCTCGCAACCCACCCCCAGTGATGCACTTCCTCTAACAAGGCCACACCTCCTAATCCTTCTAATCCCATCAAAGAGTTCCACTCCCTAGTGACTAAGCACTCAAATATATGAGCCTGTGGGAGGCCATTCTTATTCAAACCTCCACAGTACTGAAATTCCAGGTATGGCAGAAGAGCTAAACCAGCCAGGTTAGAACAGGTGAGGTCACAGTACCACCCTGAACGTCTTCCCCAGAAGTCTGAGTTGCTGGTGTGTCTGTTTTGATTTACAGTAACTAATGAGTAGCAGCTGACCCATGTATGTAGCTACGTTTTCTTCGATGCACACCATCCAAGGCCCATTCACAGAGATGATTAGTCTTATGATGATGTGTGATAGCTTTTGTGATGGCTATTCTTGGTTGTCAACTTGACAACATCTGGAATTAACTAAAATCCAAGCAGCTGGGCACAACTGTGAGGGTTTTTTCTTGATTGGATCATTTGAATTAGAAATATCTACTCTAAATCCTGGTCTGTTGAGGAAGGAAAATCCACCTTAAATCTGGACTGCATCTTCTGGTGACAGGCTATATATATAAAAGACATGGAAGAAGCAAGCAAGCTCTTGTCCTTTGGCTAGAAAGTTCATCCCATACTGGCATTAGAGCTGAATTCTTCAGGATTCTGTCATAACCTGAAGACTAGCTGAGACACTCACCCTCACTGACTGAACAACTATGGATTCTTGGACTTTCCATTGGAAGACAGCCATTGTTGGAATAGTTGGACCATAACCTGTAAGCTACTCTAATATATCCCAAATATATTGTATATATACAGAAATTAATTCTATCAGATTTGTTTCTCTAGAGAGCACAGACTAATATAACTATGGTCAGAGAAACAATCTGATAATTATCTCAATTATTTTTGCCAAATGCCATAGTACTAACTGTATTCCTTTACAGTCCTACTATGTTTATTGTCTTATTATGCTTCCCAATAATGTATGGCTATTCCATCTGTCTGACCTGTTCAGTTCGGCATCTGTGATAAACCTCAATGGAGAGCCCTCATCCTGTTCAAGTACATGATGGAGAAAGAGGGCTGCTTTTATTCCAGAAGTGCTAGGCACCGACAAATATGTGTTGCTGAATACCTGCTTCTATAAGCATGGCGATTTTAATATGTTCTCAACAAAGCCCATGAGCATGTGCAGCACAGTGAGTGAGTGATAAGGATTTAGAACGGGGTAGAGACAGTGGCACATTTGTGTACCTATGTAGCTATCACATAGGATTTGTAGTAAATAGTCTTCCTCATGCCCAGGCACCAGCTCTTCCTATGTAAATGCAATTTCTTTACATTTTTTTCTTGTTCACAGTCGTCAAATTCATCGTTCTTCATTAGTTTCATATCTCTCTTTGAGAGAGAATACAACTCTGACATTCATGTCAAGGCTGCGGCTCCTCAGAGCCAGACTTTATGGACACAGCTCCTCGTTGCCTATGCAGTTCCCAAATACTACAACAGATGATACTATGTCAGCTGTCCCCACGTCCAGGCTTCCAAGGAGACTGTCCTAGGTTACATTCTATTTTGTTGTTAAGGATCTCAACTCAAGTCTTTCCCAGCATGTGGACAAAAATGTGAGCAATCATTCTGTTTCCTGTCATTTTAAATTGAACATTTGTAATTACGCTGTATAAACATAGCCCAGCATATACCCCGCTCACGCCTTCTTTTAGGCCATGATTATTGTATACTAATATATGATCTCGTTCAATACTGATCAAATGCATGTGTTCTAGATTAATAGGATCACCACCATGATGAATGTTTACCTGCAATTTATAAATATGGCCTTATGTGTAAACATTTGGTCCTCAATCAAGTTGACATAAATTCATTCTGTATAAGAATAGACCTAAAATACAATGAGTACTTCTATTAAAATATTAATGTAAAATATCTTCTGAAGCCTTATATATCATGGGGCTTGGTCGCCAGCCGGTGAACATTTGGGAAGTGATTAGATCCCGAGGGCACTGACTTAAGGGATGGATTAACTCCTTGGTGGATTCATAGTGTGATATTATTGGGAGATGCTGAACAGAAGGAGGAAGTGGATCTCTTGGGTATAGCATTCCTTGGGTATATCCCTTTGATATATCCCTCTCTCTCTGCTTCCTGTACACTCTGAGGCGTCACTGTCACTATGACGTGAATTGGCCCCCTTCTCCACACACTTCCACCACCATGACAACTGAACGCTCTTGAACTGTGGAGCCAAAACACATCTTTGCTTCCCTGCTTCTCTCAGATACTGAGGCACAGCCAGGGGAAGAGTAACTAGCAAGAAAATCCAACACTAAGTTGTTGCTGCAACTACCTGAGAATGTAGCTCTTAAGTTTTTGGAACTGGTTTTCGGGAGGAATTTAGAAAGAATGAGGCTAGTAAAAAGTTTATGGTGGCCAGCAAGATGACTTAGTGGGTAAAGGTGCTTGCTGCCAGACTTCACAGCCCAAGTTCAGGTCCCAGAAACCATCCAGTAGGAGGACAGGACCAACTCCTCCAAGCCATCCTCCGGTTTCCACACAGGTGCTGTGGTCCGTGCACACACCACACAATAAGTAAATAAAATTTTAAATATTTTGTAAGGTTGGTGTGCCTTTCAAATATGTTTTTAAAAGCAAAAGCCTGAGATGCTGCAAGCAGAGTTTAATGACTGGTTCTGACAGGAGTTCAGGGGCCCAGAATGGTAAGAGACACATGGAGAGGAAATACTGAACTCAGAAAGTCTCATGTGGAAATTGGAGTAGAGGTCACTGATGTTAAATCCTGCTCAAAAATAAATCTACATTTTTACATATCCTGAGACTTTGAGTGAGAGTAAATTTTAACGTAATGGATCAATCTATTTGGTGCCAGCAATTTCAAGAAAGTAATACAATCAGACTATGGCAGGGTTACTGATGGATGCCTTTAGCCAGATTTGTAGTGAAAATTGGCAGAAAGGCCTGAAAGTTGCAGGCTTCTCAGAAAGGGCCTTGTGAAATAGGAACTAAGGAGGTCAATGGTGTCTGAAGAGATTAATGCCATTTTAAAAGGAACTGTTCACTTTTCCTTGGGACCATTGGACAGGCATCTGGACAGCATCTGAGAATTTTGCCAGACCCTCACCCATCACAGCTTCAAGGGTAGGAAATGAGAAACTCACCGAAAGACATTCCTGGAGAAGGAAAGTGCCTTTGGGACCCTCCACTGGCAAAGGGAAGCCTAGCAAAATGTCTCAATATTCATATTACTATGTTCAGATGCCTAGCCACTTAAAAGGCTAATGCAGCTGTCATCCAAGGGGACCCATCCTGAGGTGGTAGCAGGTTCAGGTGTGATGCTATTTTTACAAGCACACAAAATGCAAGAATTACAGGCTCACAGAGGCATTCAGCCAGATGTCAGAGAAAAGCATGAGAGGCCAACCAATGGGGGTAAAGTATAGGCATCCTTGGAGAAGGTGATGAGTAAAGCTGTGAGGGAAAGAACTAAGCTCCAGGGGAGACCCCAGCCTGTCAGGTGTGCCAGCAACCTGAAATGTCTACTGACATTTCAAGGAGTGAGAGGTGCTAGCCCAGGTGGAAAGCCCTGTGGGCTACAAATGGCAAGGCAATGGAGGTAGTATGGCTGTCCAAGCTCTTGAGAGCACATGTCATGCCACATGCCGCAGATGTCAGACCTTGAGCTACTGTGATTTAATTTTCACTCTTCTAGGTTTTACTTTAGTCTAATTGTTCCTTGCTATTCACCTGTTAGTCTATTTTTAAAACGGGGGGGGGCGGGGGCTCAGAGTTTAAGAGCACTGGCTGCTCTTCCAGAGGTCCTGAGTTCAATTCCCAGCAACCACACAGTGGCTCACAACCATCTATAATGAGATCTGGTGCCCTCTTCTGGCATATGGGTGTACATGCAGATAGAACATTGTATACATAATAAATAGATAAATCTTTTTTAAAAAAAAAAAAAAAAGGAAAGCTGGGCTCAGTGGCACATGTCTGTAATCCCAGCACTCTGGGAGGCAGAGGCAGGCGTAGCTCTGTGAGTTCAAAGTCAGCCTGGTCTACAAAGTGAGTCCAGGACAGCCAAAGATACACATCGAAACCCTGTCTCAGAAAAAAAAAGGAGGGGGGGGGTGGATTTTAAGTCTCTACCATTGTATCGCATCAGGGCTCACAGCTAAGGGTTGCCTTGACTCTTGGGAGAGACTTTTAACATCAGCCTCTGAACAGTGTTGGAAATATTCAGATGATGGGGATTCATGAAGATCGATTAAGAGCATTCTACATTATGAGATACAAGCTGGTGGGATGAAGGGGTGCAAAATATCACGGTCTGAATATGAAATTTCCCTCTAAGCTCATAGGTTAAGCATTTGTTCCCCGGACAGTAGGAACATTTTGGAAGGTGGTCCGGAACTTGAGGAGATGGAGCCTGCTTGAAGGATGGAGGTGAACAGAAGTGTCTGAATGTTGTACCTGGTGTCCAGTCCCCTCTCTATGCTATTTTCTGGCTACCCTGAGGTAAACAACCTCCTCCAAATGCTCTCACTGCAGAGATGTTTTGACTGTGGACTGAAATCTTTGAAACTGAGGAAAAGGAAATTTCCTCTTTTTATGTTGTTTCTGTCAGGTATTCTTGTCTCAGCCAGGAGAGAAGTAACAAAAGAGTCCTTGTGTGTTAGTTATGTCTTGATGTGACCAAACACCCGACAAGGGCAAATTAAAGTGGGAAGGCTTATTTGGCTCACAGTTTGAGGAGGTATAGTCCTCAGGGAAGGCCTGATACCAGGAACAGATCACAGAAATGTAAGGTAGCTGCTCACATTGCCTACACAGCTGGAGAGCATAGAGTAGGCAGGAAGTAGGATTGGGCCATCAAATCTCAATGCCTTCCCTCAGAGACTCCACAACCTTCCAAAACAGAACTTCCAGCAGGAGACCCTCATAGCACATGAGCCTATGTGGGAGGGGTCACTTCACATCCAAGTTACACTTCCTAAGGAAAGGGAGATTTGAAGACACAGATGTGAAGATGGAGGCAGAGACCCAGGTGGTATGGCTACAAAGGAAGGAATACAAAGGACTACCAGAAATCCCCTAGAAGCCATCAGGGAGCCATTCTTAGTCAGATCCTACCCTTATCTTGAGCTTCTAGTCTCAAGAACTATATAAGACAGTAAATCTCTGAGATGACACCAAGTTTACGGGAATTTGACACTGTAACTCAAGAAAGCCAAAATACTTTCTAGAGAGTGCCACCTAGAAGCCAGCCCTCTAAGAAAATGAGGGGAAAATTGATATATATAGAGAGAAACCAAACTTGAAAGTCATGACATCAATACACTGGACAGAGACTGAGTCGATATTAGTGAGAAAGATCTGTAGCAGAGTACCGCCACCTCTGCAAAATTGTCTGTCCCACAACACAGAACTGAGGGAATGTTGTGGCAGCCAAATGTTGGCAGCTATCATAGCCAAACTTCTTGTTTTGTCTAACTAGGTAGCCCTTGCTAGCTTGGAACTCTCCAGATATATCAGGGTGCCCTCAAATTCACAGTGACCGTCTTTCTTCCATTTCCCAGGTGCTGGGAGTACAGTATACACCACCCAGTGACTATGCAGCCTTTCGTAAATAAGAACTCATGGATACTCAGAACAAGTCCACGATGCAGGCATCGTTATCTCTGCATAATGACAGGAGGCTGGGACTTGCCCAGTGTCACTGATAGCAAGGGCCAGAGCTGAGGTCTGCAGCCAGGAAGGACCTGCACCATCCTAGGGCTGCATTTTTAGAAGCTTTAAGCTTCTTGTTTTAATTTACATTTTAAGAGAACTGATGCAGTGGACATTTTTTTTCAAACTCTCTCTAGTCATTTCATTTTTTTTTCTTTGTAATTGCTTGTGCCCTTTGCCCATTCTCAAATTAGCTGTTCACTTTGTTTCTTGTGTCCAAGATCTTTTCATGATGTGGAGGTATTAACCCCTTGTCACACATGTTGTAACTATTCCTTTTAGCATTCACTTTATATCATGGCTTTGGAATATTGATGGTTTTAATATTCCAAATTACACAGACAACATTCTAAGTCTTTTAACTTGTAATACGTAGTATATCAGACATTGTAAAACCACAGTCCAGGACGACATAAATGGCTCAGCCATTAAGAGCACATGCAAAAGACTCAGGTTCTGTTCCCAGCACCTATGTTGGGTTTCTGGCCTCTTCAGGTACCTGCATTCATGTTTATAGACACATAATTAAAAGTAAAAATACATCTTTAAAAAATCTCCATTCCCACCCATAAAACACAAGAATTTTTCTTTAGTTCTCCCACAGATAACCACATATCTGACAGCCTTCTAAACCCTTTTCTGGGTGTCTCTACTAAGATTCCTGTGAGTGCACACAACTTCAATCTTTATTTGCCTCTAGATGCTTGATTGAGATGTCATCCATTCATCCATTCCGATGTCCTATCAGAAACACCCTCCTGGCTCCGAGAGCTGTAAATACCCACATTTTTCTTCCAGGGTCTTTCTTATTTTGTTTTTTCCACACTTAATCCAGATTCTGTGTGGTGTGTGGCTTAAGGTCAGGAAATTTCCTTTTTGTTTTTCTATGTAGATAGAGTTAGTGAGTGTTGAAAGGAAGCACATCCCAGAATAAGAGGGAAAAGACGGGAGATGTGGGTGTGCAGAGAGGTAGGGCATTGCAAAGCAAATCCAAGGACCTAGAAGGCCACAATGCAGGAAAAGCAGCAGGTCTCACCAGTCAGTGCTGATGTCTAGCAGTTCCCAGCTGCTGGCAGGGGAGAGCGGTTTGGGGAGAGGACTCTCGGCCGAGGGCATCCCTTGGCCGGCAGCTGGGTGTGGAGAAGCAGGAGGGCATCTACTCCGACTACAGAACTCTCCATCCCAGGGTTGTTCTGAAGGCAGAAACTGCACGTCATCTGGATGCAGCCGTTCGGGCCTGGTTTTCACAGCGCTTCCTCCATCTGCACAGGTGGAGGGTTTTCCTCTGTTTCCAGGTGGAGAACAGATGCCCGAGGCCACTGATGGGCTGACGAACAGCAAGGCTCCGGACACGGTGAGCTCACCGTTCCTGTGAGCCCAGGATGGTGGTAGTGACATGTGCACCCACTGAGCTATCTTCAGAGTAATGGGCACCACAGCCTTGGGTGGCCTCCTCCCAAATAATGATGATATGACACAATGTCTGAAAGCCCAGAATATTTCCTGTCTCTTTTGGCCTGGTGCCCTGTCTGCTGCCACCCCAGCCCTTCCCTTCCCACCCCCACTCCAGCCTCTAGGGCCAGGCCCCATGGAGCACTGTGAGCTCACCACCCCTGCTCTGGTTAGCAACAGCTACATCAAGAGCTGGACTTTCTTGTGCCAAAGAAAACCCAGCGGCTGTGCCAGCACGCTGGACTCCTTCCAACAGACTGGTCCAGCAGGATCTCCACCTGGAGGCTCTGTCCCACTCCGGGGTCTGTTTTTCCTGTTGGTGCCCCTATTTGAGGGGTGCTGGATAAGGCCCAGTGCTACTAAAAAGGAAGTTGCATTCCCATAAATCATGATCTTTCCAAGTTGATGCTAAACCAGCATAGAGGGTACGTCATGAAGGGGACCTGAAGGTCCTAGCCTACAACAATGTACTCATCCTTTAAGATCCAGGTCATAGGCCATCTGCTGAACAGTCATCACACCATGTGTTATGATGTTAACATTACAGCCCTCGTTGTCTGGGAAGTATATATGCTCTGAGCCAGGCCTGGCTGATGGATAGTCAAGGCCTGGTAGTTGTATCAAGGATGCAGAGGCCACAGTGGGCGCAGCAGCCCT
>CM053764.1:49553198-49607933 GCA_028658305.1 Pachyuromys duprasi
AAAAAAGTGCTAATTATTGTGTTGTATATGTGGGACAGACTATATCTTTCAGATAGTGAACCTTCAACTGACTGGCTGTGTGATCTTGAGACAGTAACTCAACTTCTCTGTTCTCTTGCGTATAAAACAGGGAGGACAGAGGAGCTGCTTCAGTGGTTGTCTGGATGACAAACTACTCCAAATGAACTAAGACTGGAGAAACACGCAGAGCAGGACCTGAAGAGCATAGGAGCTCAACACATGTTTGCTATTATCTCCCAGGACTGTGAAATGCCAGTGAGAAAGACTGAGAAATCCAAAGAAGAGAGAAATAGCCGTGTGGTTATTGACCCAATACCCACAACTCCTTACCTATACCCTTCATGTATTGGTCTTTTGAATTGATTTCTCTCAGAAACACCCAAAGCCACATATGAAATGAGGCGAGCCAGGTGGCAAGGTGGGCGCGACACACCTGCATGCTTCTGATAGACAGGTCTGGGTCTTTTCCCATGCTCCATCCCATTCCCACCAGCATCCTGATCTGGGTCCCGGAGGTTGGATGTCAGACCCTACTGATTTTCCTGTCATCCCTTGCCACAGTAGCACTGGTTACGTTATGATGATAGAGTTTGAACTTCACCTTATATTCCCACTCTGTGAGCCCAGATTTGCTTCCAAGATGGAGACAGGAGGATCAGAAGTTCCTGGCCATTCATGGCTATAAAAAGAGTGAGACTATGTAAGATCCTATCTCAGGAGAAAGGGGGGGGGGGCAGAGGGAGAGAGGAAGAGAGAGTCATGAAAACAGAGAGCTATAGCTAAGTTGTTAAAAGGACATTAGAATCCACCAAGTTATTAGAATAAGAAATTGTGGGGAGATAGCTGAATATAAGAATAACACAAAGACTGAACGCATTTCTATAATTTGTTCACAGATAATTATGACATGTAATGGAGAAAAATGGTTAATTTAGGTGTTTTTACTTCTTGCAAGTTTTGTTTATAATGAAGTTTACAAAATTAGAAAAAGGAATAAGAAACTATTTGCTAGAGGAATACGATTTAGAAGGAACACGGAGCTTCATTCGCTAAAAGAGATATATTCAGGTCTCATGAAAAGCTTGCAAACCTCAGCAGTTTTGTACTGCTGTGGAGCAAACCTCCCAACACTTAGCAGCCAACAGCAACAACCATTTCTCTGCATGTGCGCCTTGCCTACGCTTGCTGGGCAATTCTTTGCTGCTTCCACCTGGGCCACTGATGAAGCTGCAGCTCCTGGTTGTCTCAATGGGCTGCGTGACCTAAGATGTCTGCATGTAACTGTGCATGTAGCAGTGTTGGTACTGTTGGTTAGGTCCTCTTTCCGCAGGCCTGTAGCCACAAAAGGGTTGCCAACAGCAAAAGCCACAGGTTTGTATTGCTCAAAATTTCATGTTAAAATCTAAGCCTCACTGTAACAGATCCAAGACCCAAGACCTTCAGATGGTTATTTGCCTCTGGTCATTGGTGGTGTAGGGTGTTTTGTTTTGTTTTGTTTTGTTTTCCCTGAGACAGGTTCTCACTGTAGCTTTGGCTGGCCTGAAATTTGGTATGTAGACCAGGCTGGCCTGAAACTTACAGAGATCTGCCTGCCTCCCACTCCCAAGTGCAGGGACTAAAGTCATACAAAGCACAATATGACACCTGGCTAAACTGATGAAAGAAAGTAAAGGAAAGTAAAGGAAAATAAAACAGATTATAAAAATGGAGGAGAGTGCTGGAGTTATAATATATATGCAATTGGAGCTCCAGTGAACAAGGAAATAAGGGAGACATTGTGTGTGTGTGTGTGTGTGTGTATGAGAGAGAGAGACAGACAGACAGATCTGGCTTTACCAATTTAAAAGACCCAATATAGATGCAATCAATATAATGATGAAATAACATTATGACTTTAAAATTTATATTAAACACTGTAAGCACATAAAATTCAGAAAGGCTCTGTGTTTTGGTAGCATTACTGCAATCCCGAAAACAACAATGGATGCCTTCAAAATTCTAAGATGAGTTATTTCCATTCTAGAATTCCACAACCAGCCAGGCCATCAATATCAGTTTGGTTAGGAGGACAGTAAAGATGTGTGCATACATGGGAAACCTCAAAACACATACTTCTCAGTTCCCTTCCCTAGGAATCTTCTGGAGGACCATGTCCTAGGACCAAGAGGTATGCTACCACTAAGAAAGCAGAAGAGCTGGCAGCCAGGGGGTGGCTGGTAGCAGAGCATCTGGCTCCTGTCTTGGAGGCTTCCTGAAGCACACCTAGAATCCTAGAGCGCCCACTCGGAAGATGGACTTGTGAAGGGAAGAAGCAGGCAGGTGCTGAAGCCTTGAGGTTGAATAAGATATGTGGAAAGAGAAAACCTGAGCCACCAGAACAAGATTTTATCGTTATCATCAGGAGGAACAAAAAAGTGGTGTGGAAAGGGAGAAGCCATTGTGGCTACTATGTGGCTCTAATCAAGGCTTTAAAGATATTTTATTTCTTTTTATCTTATGTGTATGAGTGTTTGCCTGCATGTATGCCTGTGCACTGTGTGCATGCAGTGCCCGAACAGGCCAGAAGGGGTCGTCCCAACCCCCCTGGAACTGTGAACTGAACCTGGGTCCTCTGCAAGAGCAGCAAGTGCTTTTTTTTTTCTTTTAAGATTTATTTATTAATTTTCTGTATATGAGTGCTCTATCTGCATGCTCACCTGCACACCAGAAGAGGGCATCAAGCCACGTTATAGACGGTTGTGAGCCAACATGTGGTTGCTGGGAACTGACCTCAGGACCTCTAGAAGAACAGCCAATGCTCCTAACCACTGAGCCATCTCTCTACCCCAGCAGCAAATGCTTTTCACTGAGCCATCTCTTCAGCCCTTAAGCAGGGCTTCCAGATAATCCTAACAATCACAAGAATCCTAAAATAGATTTTCTTAAAAGTTATGGTGCAACCAGATTGGGAGGAGGAGGGAAGGGAAGGACTCATATGGGTGAAGGGACAGAGCAACTCAGGAGAATAAGATTTTAATTTTAATGATGAATTGAAATAAAATAATAGGCGACCATAGCAGCTTAGAAACTTCACTCAGAGACAAGAAGTGAACTTCAAAATAATCCCAGTTACAAATGGCCATCTGAGGAGAGGGGCAAAGGAAGGCAGATGACTACAATGTCATATCACAATGTGGAGAATAATTTAGCTCTCCAAGCTATGGATTGTGTAACTTTCATTAAAATGAACTTATAAAATTTAAAAAAAAATAGTTAAGTCATGGCAATCATATAGTTCCTTACTGTGCTGCTGGGTCTGAGAAATCACCAGTTTCTTATACAGAAGTAAAGGTTTCTGATGGCTAATGAGGCACAGGAGCAATTGGGCAGGTCAGTATTGATAACCTGCTTGGTATTTTGAAATGTCACACTTCTGCCATCTATGCTCAATCTTCCAAACTGTTTGTGCTTCTTTAGCTTAACTTGCTTCAAAATAGAGAAAATTATCATGGTATGTGCAACACACACACTCACACACACTTATACATTTACATACTCACACACAGGCACATACACATCTGCACATACACGCATATTAACACAAATACATGCATTCACACACACATAAACAAGCACACAGCCAGCGCAATTGTAAGCAAAATGTCAGGGGCTTGCTCTATCAGATCGCCAGGCTCTTTTTTGGAAATCTGTATTAACTAAGCACAGCAGAAAACGGCACACCAGTGAAGCCACAGGATGTGCAGAGACATCCTGACACAAATGGATGCACAAGCAGAAGCACACATGCTGAGGAAAAGGGCTTGGGATGACTGCTTGTCTACACGGAAACATTAACATTGATATGATGTTTCGATTTTCTTTTTTTTTAAAAGGGAAAGTTAAAACATTTAGCAGAGTACTAAGACCTAAGATCTGAGCCATCAGTGCCAGCGACACACGTTGGTGGCTAAAGGCATTGGCTGCCAAGCCTGACAACCAGAGCTAGATCCCTGTGGCCTTCATGGAGAAAGGACAGAACTGGCTCCCACAGATGTCCTGTGACCTCCTCACTCACACCGAGGCCTAAGTGCACCTACAGGATAAAGAGAAGTAGGGGAAGAATAAGGAGAAACAGGATGAAAATGTGTTTGCACGCTCACACACGTGTAAACACACACTAAGTAAATAAACAAATATAATTCTGAAAGATCTCAGCCATACCTAGTGGTGTGCACCTTTAAAGTTGGCATTTAAGAGATGAGGCCAGCCAGGGAGTAACAGCCTGGCTAGATCCCAGGGGAGGACATTGCAGCCAGCCCTGAGGAGACAAGATGATCTGGGGTTGGATGGAAGGGGAGGAGGTCCTCCTCCTTCGGTGGACTTGGAGGGGGCGGGAAGGAGATGAGGGAGGGATGGGGAGAGTGGGAGGGAATGTAGGAGGGGGCTACACCTGGGATGCAAAGTACCTAACCTATGATTGATATGAAAATAAATAAATTACATTTAAAAAAAAGAGAGATGAAGCCAGGGATCTGGGGTTAAAGGTAGGCTTGGCTACACAGTAAATTTAAGGCCAGCCTGGGCTACATGAAACCTTCTCTAAACAAGAAAGCATTTTATAGCATGAACAGAGCTAGATCACAATGGTTGTGAGCTGCTGTAGAGTTGCTAGAGTCAAGCCCAGGTCCTCTACGGAAACAAAAGCTGCTCTGAAGCACCAAGCAATCTCCCAGGCCTCTTCTGCTACGTTTTTGGTGTCTGGGACATTCTAGATCCTCGACTACAGCTCCAGTAAAGCAAAAATGGCTGAGGCCAGGCCCTTCAGTGACACCAACAGGTAAAGGGTGAGAAAGGAAAGGGAAGGAGACGCCAGCACGTGACATTGATGGCAAGCTGGGACCCCAGATGAGCAGCAGAAGCTCCCATTGGGGACAGAATATGAACCTGGATGTCATCTTCATTCCTTGTGACCCTCACTGCCAGCTCAGGCCCCTAAGGCCTACTCTGCCTTAGATTTTATGGTGCTCAGCAAGCCTCTAAGCCCAGGTTCTTGGGCTTGAGTTGAACGTCTATCTCTCCTTCCTACCCAGTTGCAACCAGAATAGTCTTTGAACCACACCTACTGTTAAGATGACATCCTTAAGGATAATCAAACGCCTGTGGACTTAGAAAATGTCCGTTTATGGGGCTGCCAGCAGTATGCTGCACACATTAAAAATAGAATCTTTTTTAAACGTGTGTGTACACTTATGTTTATTTCTGTGTTTGGGCTCACTCGTGCAATGATGGCACATTGGAGGAGATCAGAGGCCAGCCCCAGCTGGCAGTCCTTAACATCCACTGCATTAAAGGCAGAGACCCTCGCCGGTCACCACTTCATGATCTATGCTAGCTGGCCTTGCAAGCTTCTTCCAGATCTCTTGTCCCCACATCTCTACATCAGGCTTTTGCCTGAGTTTTGGGGACCCAACTCAGTTCCCTGTGCTCGTGGGACAAGTGCTTTTACCCACTGAGACAGCTCCTATGCCCTAAAAATAGAACCTTCATATGTACCTGAGCACCCGCATTTCCCATTTTAGAATTAGAAGCTTCCTTAGCCTCCACCTGCCAGGGAAAGGGTGGATTGCCAGCAGCTACATGCTATTTACTGGCCTAGAGAAGACTCATTGTGCCTCCCAATCCAAGGACATCGTTACAACTTCCCTGTACTCCCCATCCCCAAGGATCCGAAAAACAATTGCCAGTCCTTCCTCAGCTCTAACTGTGGGGATCAGGAATGGGGGAAGAGGGGTGAGTGGCGACAGAGGCCCACGCAGAATCCCAATCCTGGGAATCAGGCTCAAGAGAGACCTTTAACCGATTGAAAGGCCAGTCAGACCACCCCATGCTAGCCTCAAGCACCAATAACAATCAGTCAGGTTGGTAGAAGTCACCTTAGGAGTCTTCCGGGTTCCGTGGAGCAGTCACCGCCCTAGCTTTGGATCCATGTTGAGATTCACCAGTGTGCTAGGAGTCCCTCTTGGATCAACACTATGTGCAGTGGATCAGGATCTTTCAAGGGGCAGCTGACCCTTCACTCGCCATTCCCTACGGGGCTTCCTTATCTCGACACTCCCCATTGGTCTCTCTGTAGGGAGACCCGTCCATCAGGAAAGTACTTTAGATGAATTAAAGCCTGCCTATGCTGGCCAGTAGCTCCCTTGAAGCCTAGACCATGTCGGAACCCATCCAGTGAAATCCACTTCTTTTGTGAGTTTTAAAAAACATCTGGTGCTGTGCTGAGAGCCAACACTTCTGTGTTAATGAAAGCATGTGGCTATCTGTGCAGGAGGCTGGGACTTCTCTGAAGGACGAGCTCAGCATTCCCTGCCTCCCCCTCCCCAACTGGCACAGGATGTCCGGCCTGGGCAGCTTCTTCCACCACAGCAGAGAATGCCAGTTGAAACACAGCCTCTTGCCAAGGCTCCTGGGCTGCATTCAGATCCAGGCCCAGGGAGCAAATGGCAGGACCACGCCAAGTTCTGCAGATCCAGCTCCTCCGGGCTCTTATCCTGCAAGGTTTCTGGCCTCCTCTCTGGAAACAGAGCTTCAATCTTTGAGGGTCCCTCACAGCAGCAGAGCCCTGGGAGCTGAACCAGGATTACTGGTTTGGTTGTGGACTGCCTTTACAGCTGAGCTGGCTCCCTCCAGGTGCCTCATTTCTGAGCGCCAGCCCTTCCACCAGCTATTGCAACCCAGACACTCTAGGGAAAGGTAGCCAGTACACCGGACTCGCCTAATGCTGCCCCTCTTCATTTCCTGGAACTCAAAAATATATGGTTTTGTGGAATGAGGGGAGGTGGGGGGAAGCCTGTCCCAAGGTCTGAAGTTCTTCCTCTCATAATCTTGAAGGCTTGGGGGCTGAAGGAAAACATGAGGCATGAAGAAAATTTCTCTGTGAAATACTTTGCTAGCCATGTGCTCGGAGGTCCGTCTGCCTTCAGATGTCATTTACCACCACAGCCTTCTGGGGAAAACAAGGGATCTGGCCTCCTTTCTGTTTTGCACATGGAGAAAGTAGAAGCCTCAGCCGCAGCTGTGTGAGACAGGCAAGCTCACCAGGCAGTCTTTCCGACCTTGGAGTGTTAGAAAGATGGAGTGCCTGAGGTCAAGTCTCTTTACAGCCCCAACCTCCATGGCTGGCACAGTGGTCAGTGCTCTGAAACCCAGGCCGAGAGGCCCAGGTATGGGAAGGTTTCCCCAGCCACTTCAGTCTCACCTGAACTACTTTCCCGTTAAGCCCTCTCTCCCCCAGCTAGACATTTCCCAGCTCCTCAAGTGCACTGGATCTGGAAACTCCAACCCTGCTGGGTTTTCCCATTGTTTGCCAAAGGACAGTATCACAAACAGCCCCAGGCAGGATCAAAGAAGGCAGTCTTTCAGGGCTTAGAGGAAGTGGCCGCATTTTCCATAAGAACCAATACCCTCTACCCTCCCAGGGGAAAACCAAACACAACGTCTAAGATGAATATTGGCAAAGAAGCCTGTCTTTCTGTTCTGGCCATGGCCACAGAGTGAATTCAGGATCACTCTGGCAGGACAAGCAAGGGACTTTTCTAGCTGCTCCCCCGCCTGGAGACTTCCATCTGTATGCACACCCACTGTGCCCATCCAGAAGAGTACCCAAGAAGCCCCTCCCAAACATGCTCCTAGTGTGACTCACAGGAGTGAGGCTCACTCTGAGACCACCAACCTGCTCCAATTGTGACCTTCAGCAGGTGGTCCCTGCTCTGTGTCTCAGTGTCTGTGCCTTTGTAAAAAAAAAAAAAAATCACAAGGGAATTAAGCCAGCCCACCTGTAAGGGTCTCTGCATCGTGGTACAAGCAGCAGATTGTGTGCGTGCGTGCGTGCGTGCGTGCGTGGGTGCGTGCGTGCGTGCGTGGGTGCGTGCGTGCGTGTGTGTGTGTGTGTGTGTGTGTATTTCTCATGTGCTGATTTTCTTGATTGAATGTCTTGGCCCATGCACGGCCATTTTTACCTAGAATGGACAGCATAGTTCTCTACAGCAGTATGTACTAAATGGACAGTGACTGTGTTCCTTCTCCAAAAGGTGGCTTAGGTGAGTCTAGGTTTCTCAAAAGACAAGAAAAAATGTCTTTGAACACTGAGAATTTCCCTCAGAAATTCACATAAAACTTGTACTCCATGTATACTTGTGTGTGTGTGTGATCCCTGAATTGTTTGAAATAAAAAGTTTAGAGTGTAGGAAGTGTGTTCTGTGATCACATAGCAGATCTCCCACAATGCCCTGCTGCCCATGCCAGAAGCTGATTTAGAAAGCAGCAAACCATGTCCCCAGGGACACCAGAGCTTCCTCAACAGAAAATTCATCTTCCCACCTAGCCAAACATCCCTCATCATTTACTCTCCTCTCCTGTTAAAAGTCAGGTTCCCTTGAGAAGGGGCTAAACATCTGACAACCAGAAGACAGACAGAAGATTCTCTGAAAAGGAAGGCTGTTGTGGAGCAGTCTAGGGCTGTTTGGGTTAGCTGTAGCTGGTAGCTTCCAAGAATAGCCAAGGGTCTCACAAACCCCAGTGGAGTCAGCAGTGACTGGCAGTGCCCTCCAGACCAAGAAGGACACAGTTTCAGCAGTGAGTAGGTCCCCCAAGAGCTGCATGTACACGCCTCAGTGGTACTTGAGCTAACCAACCATGTGGACAAAGGCCATGGCACAGCCATAGGATATGAGAGACGCAACCAGAAGGAGCTCAGGGCAGGGCCTCACCAGACCATTTCGAAGGTGAATTTGGGGTCTGTGTCACTCCAGGAGGCAGAATCGGACAAGTGCTCTGTGTTCAGAAGTGACTTTTGGTTCAGCAAAAGGAGTCTGCATCATTCCCTTCCATCTTCTGTACTTCAACACCACTCCAGTGTCTGCTTCTGAGAGCCCCCGCCGGAGACTGATGGATACTGGGCAGGATGAGCGGCCCACAAAGCGCCTGTGATCCAGCTTGTTTTACGGCTCTTCTAGGTGACCTTATGTCTTAGTGTGGATACTGAAAGCCATACAGGGAGCAAGTGGATACATGTGTAGTTTAAGAAGTGTAGGAGAAAAACCCCACAAGACCGAGAAAGTTTAGAGACAATGCAGTGGTGCATACACTCTGGGCAGATTGTGTTTTTTATATATGAATTGTAATTCAACAGAATGTTGTAGAAGGTGGAGATAGAATGGAGCTGGTCTGCATGAGTTCTAAACAGTTGTAGAAAACTCTCAACGTAATGTGAGAGCCAGGCCTAGGAAGACAGATGGGCACTGCTTGGCTCTCCCTCGAGGCTGCTGATTCCTGTGGAGGGATGGTTTCAGCAGCCTTGAAGGGAATGTTCCGTGGACCCCCCACTGGAGTGCACGACTCGAATAGACAATGTGTGCATGAGTGGGCCTGGCTGTGTTTCAGTAGAGCCTTGCTGTCTAGAAGTAGGCATTAGGCCAGATGTGGTCACATCCTCCGTGTAGCTTGTTGACAGCAATCTTAGAATTGAAAGCCAGCTACTTGCAAGCTTTCCACTATGTGAGGCACATCCAGGCATCGTGTTTCTTCCCTCCCAGGCCTAACTGGAAGCGGGCCCAGTTGCTCTCCATATGCTTTACATATATTTTAGTTCAACCAGGAGCAGAGATTTGTAGAATATGGTCCCTGCTCTCAAGGAACACGGGCTGGCTCTGGAACCATGTAAACAGTTTTCATCCCGTGTGAGGTGGGTGTGTGAGCTGGAGGGGCACAGGTGCATGCCTGCATGAAATGCGTCTCTAGCCAGTGCCAGCAGGATTCAGCTCATTCGTTCTGGTGGCCTAGGTCAATGGTGGCATAAGGAAGTCATTTTTGTCCCTCTCTGCCATGGTTTGCATACATCCACAGAGGAGTTGACTTTCTGAAATTAATCTTAGAAACAAAGACAAACATAATCCAGCCTGTCTCTGAGTTGGACATGACGGGTAGGTACTGTTCTGTGCATAAGCCATGGGCACCTCTACCAGAAAGGGAGGGCAGTCACTGCCATTGCAAGGGAAAGGCTATGAGCTGGGTGTGGTTCCAGATGACACAGTCCCGTATTCTGGACCCCCTCTGTGTATTTCAGTTTCTGCTTGCACTGTGCAACCATACCCAGCCAGGCTTTCTCAGTTAGTGGCTGCCCACCGGGTTTTGTGGATTCCAGGGGTCTGTCTTTGGGCGCCCTCTGGTGGCTTGTTAGCTAGAAAGCCTTGTTACCTGGTGAGCCAAGAGGAAAGGGAGACGTTCCTCCCTAGCTCCTCCCCAGGACATAAACTCAGATCTAGCCCAGAGACATGGGAATGATTTCGCTAATCTGGTACCCTACATTTTTTTCAAGTGGGATGGCTCCATTTCCATTTCTATCCTGGCCCTGGAAACCACATAATATTGGATCAGCCTCTTTCTGTCTAGGTGACTAGGGTGTCAATTGTAGCTAAATCCTCTCAACTTGCCCACAAAATAGAATCACCCAGGAAAAATGTTCTAAGTACCCATTGTTGCCAGGAGCTCACCGAGAGTCTGCTCTACACGCTGTGTTGGCAGCACCCTGTCACCAGGATTTGTTATAAACTTGAGATTGTTCCGACAGGTAGTCATGCCAAATCCTGACTCAGGACACCATACTCTCACAGAAGGATGGAGATCCCAGATGAGTGGAGAAGGGGAAGTTAGAGCCCCAGCACTGTCTGCTAGCATTTGTCTATACACACACACACACACATACACACACACACACACACACACACACACATGTAGTCAGCCTGGAAATGCCCATGGAAGGGAAGCGTGGCTGCAGAGTAAAAGAACACAGTCCTGTGACTGTGTGGCCCCTGTCAATCCTGGGATGACTGTCAAGCAGTAGGTCCACCCAGTAACTAAGGGTGATTGCAGGAAAGCGCAGGTGCCAGGTTCAAACTCCCCAGCACCAGCTTGCTTTTGGAACAACTGCGCACACTCTCCTATGTCCTGTTCCTATGTGTCCAAAGACTTGGCAAGGCTTGGGGCTCAGTAGTTAACTGCACAGAGATGAGATCCCGGGTCAGCCACTATTCATTATGTAACCTCAGACAAATATTGACTCTTGTCCATTTCCTTGTCTGTAAGATGGTGGTTTGGACAATCAAATCAGGTGATGCCCTTCCCCAAAATGCCCAGTAAGTGCTTCCTGTTCTTCAGGAGAAAGCTCACGTTGTACAAAAGTGAAAACTGGCTGTACTTTCAGGCCCGCTTTATTCCAGTCTGAGACAGGTGACCTCAGCTCACTGCCTAGTGCCCTCTGAGGATGGTGAGAGTAACCCTTTCTCTCAACTCCTTCCAAGCTCCCCACTGAGCTCTCTTGGCCTCTGACGTCCTTCACGCCCTCAGCTCCGGTCTTTCTCTACAGCCTCTCTGCCCAGGATGCAAAGCCGAAGGTGCTCATAGCTAGTGAGGGAGCCCAGGCCCTCCTCTGCCAAGAGCCGGCCCATGCCTTTCCACACCACTCGGGGTAAAGCCCAAAGTCCTCTACACGACCTTGGTGGGCCCTGCAGGCTGAATTCAGCTCCTACAGCCACTACCCCCCCCACACACACACACTCCTGCCTCTGAACTGTTTGCAGGCTGAATTCAGCTCCTACAGCCACTACCCCCCCCCCCCCGACACACACTCCTGCCTCTGAACTGTTTGCAGGCTGCTCCTCTCTTGTTATCCTTCTGCCTGGAAGACTTTCCTCTTACCTTCTGCAGATCTCTCTGCCCAAGTGCCTCCCGCCCTCACCCTGTAGACCTGAGGCTGTGACTCTCTTATGTTTCTGAACGGCTCCACGACCACCTGTTCCACGCTCAGTTGTTTGCTCTCTCCGACCCATGGTCTAGCTCCAGGTAGCAGAAATTGTGTTTTGCTCGTAGCTGTAGCCTCACCTATCAGAATGATGCTATTTTGATTTCCAAACTGTTGAAGGATGAATGATACAGGCTCGCCCAACTTGGAGGTGTGCTTTTACAAAAACAAAGCAAAACAAAACAAAACAAACAAACAAACAAACAAAAAGCTCTCAGGACATCTCTATTTCAATGTAAAAGAATTTGTCTCTCTTACAGGTGATGCCAAGCAGAGATGATTGGGAACAGAATGCCCAGGATATTTGGGCAGTGCCCGCCTCCTCTGAACAATTGGAGCACAAGGCCATTTAGTCTAGCATTTGTCTCACCAGCACTGGCTCCCAAGTTGAACCAGAATGTCCTTGCTCTGCCTAACAAGCTTCCAGCCCAAGCAGGTAGCACAGATCCCTGAGCTCGTGATGCTGAGGCAGGAGGATCAAGAGGTAAAGGGCAAAGGGTAAAGACTCTGCCTCACAAGGGCGAGAGCTGATGAATCAATCAAAGGCTTCCAATAAAGGAGAGAGCGAGGTGGGATGCCTCTCTCTGCTTCTTACTTCTGCACCATACTACTTGAACCCTTGGTGGCTTCCCAAACAAAGTCACATGGTTTGATGGCAGTTCCCTGGGGAAATGGCACACCCTCTTATTGTCTTTGTGACTCTTCCAAAAATAGTCTTTTATTCAACACCTAATGCCGTGACTGTTTGATATAAATGAATAATAGAAAGGGTGAGTGTGTTTTTCCCAGCTGCAGCATCGGTGTTCCTGAGCACTATTTAAAAACCCATCCTGTCACAGGCTGAGTTCTGCCTTCCCCAAACCTATTGAAATCTCCACCCCCAGGACCTCAGGGAGGAGGGGAGAGGGGTGCCAGGGGCATTTGTTCAGGTTCCCAGTCTCCCACACCTGCATTAATCAGGCAATGAGCACCAAGCTGTTCCAAAAAGACACAAGAGATGCCATGTTCCCAGAGTTTCTCAGAACCCCAAAATCCTGAAGGCTGGAAAAACATATGGCCAGGCCAAGCCCAGTGCCTAACTGTGTGATTAAAGCCCAAACTATGATGCTTCCTTACTCCTAAGAGACAGAGATCAGGGTGGGCTTGGGCTGTTCTAGAAGCCTACCGACCAACTCCACGCCCACTTCTACCAGGAATCCCTCCCTGATTGCCAGTTGGAGCCATCTATGATGGTGTACTTAAGTATAGTGAAGTCACTCCCTTTGGACACCTGCTATGGCGGTGGACCTTTCTGTGACCTCATTACTCCCTAAATGACCCTCCGACAATGCTGCAACAGTCACAGTGGACAGAATCAGCTAGTTCAGTGTTCAGGTCTCTCATGGCCTCACACACAGGAAAGGAGGAGCCATATTAGTCTTGGCTGTTGGTACCACATGCCCAGTACCCAGTGTGGAGCTATATGGGCCTTCAGCATGTGTTGAACTTTCCCTGTTAGAATGCAATGTCATTAATGTGTGCAGACACCTTTGTCCCCAAATGATACTCATCACTGAGTCAGCATCTTTTCTATTTGTTGTCTAGATGAATGAGTCCAAGAAAAGAAGGTGCTACAGCCTTCCTTACAGTGAGATTTGAGTTGTGCCGACAAAGATGAGCAATCCCAAAAGCTCCGGGAGAAGCCATGATGGTTAAGATCCCATTGGAGCGCTGATCCACTGCCCTGGTAGGAGAGCATAGAAGACCTCCAGACCAATACAGAAGGCCACCAGAGGCATGATCTGGACCTGCCCCAGCTATGGACACACCCTGGGTATTCTTTAGATCCTCAGAGCCTGGCACAGAGCCTGGCATGTGACATTCTCCTGGCAAGTATGCACTGGACTGTCTCAAACCTGTTGTTGTCGATTGGCCTCAAGACTGGGACAATCTCAACTTCAGGCTCTGGGGGACCATACATTTGGCAGGGCTCTCTGTCAAAATGCCTCATCTGCAGGGCTCAGGCCAACAAGTAAACACAGAAAGCTCTTTCAGATCACTGAGTGGTATAGGTGCTGCTGGCAGAGAGCCCTTGTGAGGCCTGGCTGCCAAAGTTCACCAAGCCTGGAGAGTTAGCCACAAGCTAGACTGAAGCAGAACCTTGAACCAATTACTGCTGGCACCTTACAAGAAATGGATAGGCTGTGGGGAAAACCAGGTAGAGCCAAGTGCATTGCAGGGCTATGTCTTTGTCCCCGTGTTCCTCCTTTTCCAAGACTACCTTGGTGGCCAGAATTCCCCCTAAAGCTCTCCATGTTTAGCCCAGGGAAGAGACATTCCCTGCTCCCATCTCAGGCCAGCTCCAGCCACTGCTGAGCCCCTCTCGTGCACACACCTCAGTTCCCCAAGTACACAACAAGAAGTATAATATTGACCTCCTCTCACCACCTACGGACAGCTGGCATAGTGTGGGGAGACACTGGTCTGGAGAGTTGGGGACCAGCACAGGCTCTAGGCTAATTAATGTCATAACGTCTGCTCCGCTCTGAAGGGAAGGAAAGGACAGGCTGTCATAGGCTCAGACAAGCCTGTGGCAACTAGGCTAACGCCCAGCTGGAATCTGTTTGTCCTCCTCCCAAAGACCCTCAGCAGGACAACAGGAGGGAAGGTCAGGCTTGTGCCAATATTCAGGAGTGGGTGTACCAGGCCAGGGGAGGGCAAGACATACTCAGGATTACCCCATGCAGAGCTGACACTAATTGGCCCAGGAAGTTGTGGAACCACGAGGCCATTGTTCGAAGGTCTTCTGGTGGAAGGAAAGCTGGCTAGAATAGAGCAACATGAGCTTCCACGGAGTCCTCCCTGCTCGTCTGACTCTCTTTAGAGAATGGACAGGTGTGTGTGTGTGTGTGTGTGTGTGTAGGTCAGAGTCTGACATTAGATGTTTTTCTTCTTGCTCTTATTTTTTGAGACAGTGTCTCTCACTGAACCTGACGATCATCTGTTCAGCTCAGCTATCTGGCCAATACTCCAAGGATCATGCTCCCTCCACCTCTCCAAGGCTGGAATGACAGACATGTGCCACCAACATCTCAGTTCTTGGGGACAGGAAATATGTCCAATGGGTGAGAGCCTTAGTAAGGCTCTGTAGGAACCAAAGTAGGAAGGAGCTAGACATTTCTCCAGCCCTGAGAACTTCCTGTCCTGTGTGGGCAGTGGGGAAGGTTGAGAGGCCAAAAGGTGAAAAAACAATGGACCTTTCTGGGGCTGCAATCCAGGGTAGGTGGGAGAGTTGGTAGGCTGGAGAGTTCCAGCATTCATGCCCATCTGCTCGGTGTGGTGAGCCAGAAAGGCCTTGGAGAAGGGGTTACTGTTTCATTTGAATGAGTCACCTCTGGACAGTGTCCATCCTTAGGCAGGGTTTTCGGGCTTGCTTGATTCTGCTGCCCTCACAAGCAAGTTGCCTGGAACTAGTCAAGCCTGTATTTTCCCAAATGAGAAGAGAAAACAAAAATCTTACCCTTCCACGATGCGTCCACGGGATTGGCTGGCTGAGATCACCTACCTGCACAGTGCTGAGCTGTCTATTGCAGAACAAGTTGTGACAACACTCGCTGTGGTTAGGGGTGAAGTGGTTCAGTGTCAGAGACAGAAGAATGAGGGAAGGCCAGGAGCGGTGTCAGGGACAGAACAGGCCAGTCTGCCTGTTAGTTTAGGCCTGAGCTATTTAAAGAGCTACGGTGGAAAACTAATTTGTAAAATGAGCACCTCTTTAAAAAGTGAAAAATCTGTCCCTGCCTTCCTGACTCGGTGCCTTAGTTACTCTTCTATTGCTGCAACAAAACACCATGACCAAGGCAACTTGCAAAAGAAAGCATTTAATTTGGGACTCAACGTTCTGGAGGGTTAGAGAGTCCACGACCATCATGGCAGGGAACATGGCAGCAGGTAAGCACACATGTTGCTGGAAAAGTAGATGAGAGCTTACATCTGATCCACAAGCGTGAGTCAGGGTAGGAGAAGCTCACTGGAAATGGCAGGAGCGTTCAAAACCTCAAAGCCCATCCCCAGTGACACACCTTCTCCAAGAAGGCCACACCTCCCAATCTTCCCCAAACAGTTCCATCTGCAGACCAAGAATTCAAATAGATGGCCTGTGGAAGGCATTCCCACCCAAACCACTACACCTAATTATTTCAGAAGTACTTGTTATGGGGTGTGGTGATAGTAGTTTTGGCGATTCAGAGCCACCAGGCAATCTCTTGACGAGTTACTGACAAGTCCAACTGTGTGAATCCGAGAGGGAGAGCCACCCACTTCCCAGATGCCCCAGTGCTGTGCAGCCCTCCTTCTTCCACTAAGATCAAGAGCAAAGGAGCCACTGCTTGCTAAGGTAAGCAAGTTGTAGTTACCAAGTACAGGCCTGATGAGAAATCCCAGCACCCTACCAGCCTGCTTTCTCTGCATCAAAAATCAACTGCCCAGGGGCAAAGTATTTGTCCCCTATTCAAAGGGAAACAGCCAAGGGAATATCTGACCTTGACTCTCATCCTTCTCCCTTTGCTGCAGACCAGGACCTCAGATGCATTAACCTTCAATCCACAGAACCACTGCTGTTTACTAAGAAGCTCCCAGCTCCTCGTGAGATTAGCAGAGGGCTGCTTTGTGTCCCAGTAAGCATGGGCTGGGTCACACCCGTGACGTGAGGTAACTTAGATCCGCCATGAGCTGGAGGTTTGGGAACACGCTTGATGTTAGAGGACTTGCGTATCTTGCCTGAGGCCCCGGGTTCCATTCCCCAAACTAACACTTGTGCTAACTAAAGTAACGCTGATGGGAAATGCCCAGAACCCAAGTCCTGTGAGTAAGAGCAAACACTCCTCTGCCCATCTGTAGCCCCAGTCCCTAGGTGTCTGTTGTGAAGCCATGGTTTGTTAACGGGAGCCTCGGTCTGCACTGGCACTGGGAATCCTTCCAGGACTCTGATGTTTTCTTTAGGACCTGCTGTATCAGAATAGCACAGCTGTGGCTTTTCAAAAGAAGCTAGGCACTCAGTGGGGGCTATATCTCATTGGAACTATGTTTTATTTGCCTGAAAGGATCCTTCAAAACTAAGTTTTTTAAATGTCAATATCCTTAATATTCAAAATTTTTTGCCCAACTTGTATCCTACACTTTACATCTGATCCTTCCCTATTTAAATAACTGCCTGGCCACAGAAAGAATTTGACCTGTGGGTCTAGTATTATAAATCCTCCTTCTAATCTCTAAATACGACGACTTCAAAATTGGTGCTCTGGGACACGTTGTTTTGAAGGTACCCTGTATTTAGTCAGTCCCTTCAGAGGAACTTTGAGCATCCCACCATGGAGATGCATGGGGAATCCAGAGTAAGCACACAGCAAAAAGAATATAACTCATAGCCTTCCCTTATTCCAACAACTTTGCCTCCCCTGCCTATCCTGAAGAGGACTTCACAACCCCAGACAAAGGCGTCTATGTTCCTGAAACCAGAAGTCCACTGACTGTGGGCAGCTCAAAGGGAAACTAAGCAGCCAGCATTAACCCACAGGCCTTGCCATATCTAGTACTCTACAAAGCCTGGCATTGACTGAGACCTCTGAGCTCAAGGTTAGGTCACCACCACCAGGCCCACAGAGCCTGCAAACCCAAGGCAGCCCTACCCTAGCTCTTCCAGGCACTGAGAGAGTGCCCTCAGCAGGGACTCAGATCTAAGAGAATGGGGCTGGCTGGCCCAAAGTGCCCTAAGGGCTGTGGGCATCCTTTGTTTATAGATTCCTAAGACAAATCTTGGGCAGCTTTGTCGCACGAAACCAGCAGTCAGCTTTCTGATGAGAACACACACAGAATGACAGACAGAGACACAGAGAGACAAACAGACACAGAGAAACAGGGTCAGAGAAAGAAGATAGATAGGCAGACAGAGACACAAACAGAGAAGATAGGCAGACAGAGACACAAGCAGAGACAGAGAGACAGAGACAGAATTATGTTGGAATGGGGAGGAAGACAAGAAAAGAGAATGAGAGAAAACCAAAAGACAAAACAAACCAGTTCAAAAGATGTGGTTTTCTTCTTGTGGTTAAATGCAAGAGCTTGGTGGTTTCAGTAAAGCCCTGAGCCCAGATTGTGGCATAGTTAAAGACTAGGTGTGTCTGGGAGAGTCTGAGAACACAGAACCCATGGAGAGTGCCCTGCCCTGGGGAGAGACAGCATCTCCACTCACCTCAATTCAGGTCCAGCCTTGTAGTCTGACTGCCTGGCCTTCTGGTCTACCTGAAAAGCCTTTCCCAGCATGATTCACCCAGAAGTCCATTTCTTTTAAGAAGGCAGCTATGAGAACCAATGTTCTTTAAGGGACATTTTAGAGACAATGTAAGCACATGTGAGATTTACACCTAGAAATTAGAAATGTAAGCTTCACAGAAAAAAGAACTGAGTATTCACCTTGAGATCTTAATTCTGGAGCAGTCAGTAGCCCTCTATCAGCCTCTGCCATCTCTATAGTAACTGAAGCTTCCTAGGATCCCAGACCTCTTTCTATGGGTGTAACCTTCCTTCTTTCTTTCTTTCCTTCCTTCCTTTCTTCCTTCCTTTCATTTGAATTCAGCAACAAAAGGCCTGAGGTATGGTATGATAATAACCAAAATCACATGGCACTTATCACTTGCCAGCCACTAGCTTAACACTAATAAGCCATTTAACCCTTGAATGTCTACAGAGGAGCTCCAAGCAGTATAACTGCCGGAGACAGAAAAAGAGATAAAGAGAAATGAAGAAACTTGATGAACTGGGAAGCCAGTTAATGAATTTTGTCTGTCTGTCTATCTGTCTGTCTCTCTGTGTCTCTGTCTCTCTCTGTTTCTCACTGTGTCTCTGTGTCTCTGTATCTTTGGGTCTCGTGTGTGTGTGTGTGTGTGTGTGTGTGTGTGTGTAATGCAGAGGACAATCTCAGGTGTTGTTCCACAGGAGAACTCTACTTTGTTTTCTTTTAGAGACCTAAAGCCTGTCAGGGAGCCACAGGGATCCTCCTAGTTCCACCTCTCCCTAGTGCTGGGACTGCAAGCCAGCACCCCCACAGTTGGATTCTCTATGTAGGATTTTTTCTGGGGATTGAATGAAGGTCTTCAAGCTCACAAGGCCATCTCCCTAGGCTTCTAAGTTCAGCATCTTTATCATTACTGATATGCTGGCTCCTCACAGGAGGGTGAGAAGGCTGATACAAAGGCCAGCATGAGGTTGCCAAGGCGTCTGCCCCAAGACCCCTTCCTCAGTCTCCAGTACACACAGAGAAAGAAAGAAGATGATGTTCATTCCCAACAGAGGCCAGTGCCCTCGCTTCCTGAGCCTGGGGAAGATGGACAGGGTGGTCCACTCTGATCTCTGTGAGATAAGGCCCAGCATGACAGAAAATCTTGATGAGTGAGAAGTCCTGTGGTGTGAAAAAGCCTTTGTCTAAAATCCCCACAGTGAATACAGTGCCCAGAATTGCAATTTTCTGATAAACTGCAATTTTGGGGTATCACAACTCTATTGACTTCCACTGTTATCTCTAGAAACTCTAAAACTGGCTGCATGTGAATAATTGCAGAGGGCCAGTGAGAGGGAGTGGCGGTTTGAATGAGAATGCCCCCCCACCCTGTCCCCAGGCTCGTAGGCTTGGATATTTGGTCCCCAGTTGGAAAAAAACAGTTTGGGATGAATTAGGAGGTATGGCCTTGTTAGAGGAAGTATTTCAGTCTCATGACATCCCCAGTGTTCGTTCTCTCTCTCTCTCTCTCTCTCTCTCTCTCTCTCTCTCTCTCTCTCTCTCTCTCTCTCTCTCTCTCTGCCTCCTACTTTCGGATCAAGATATGAGCTCTCAGCCACTCCTGCTTCTAGCCTTTGTCTTTGTTCTGCCATCATGAACTCTAGTCCTCTGAAACTAATCCACCATTAAATGCTTTCTTTTATAAATTACTTTGCTCATGGTGTGTTATCAGAGCAGTAGAAAAGTAACTAAGACACAACTCCTCCAATAAAGCCACACCTCCTAATTCTTCCCAATGGGTTCCACAAACTGGGACCAAGTTCAATCCACAGGACCCACACGGTGGAAGGAGAGAAACAACTCCTAGAAGTTGTCCTCTGCCCTCTGCAGACATGGTGTGGTAGGTAGGTAGACAGACAGATAAGCAGACAGATAAGATATAAAGAGAGTAGGAGAGAATAATCCCAGGCCTTCCATTAACCCATCCAAAGCAGTTCCCCTCAGTTCCAGAAGGGAAGCTGAAACCAAACATAACACATGTTTATTGGCTTTTTTTTTTTCCTAAACCAGGTGCCATGGGAGCTAAGCTGCCCTCTCTACACTGGCACCTCAGCCTCTAGGCACCTCCACTCTAGGAGCTACATGCCTTCCTTCACATTAAGTCACAAGGCCTCTTGGAGCCACCCAGGACTTGGACTTGGGTGCTGCAAAGTAGCACCGTGGTGGAAAGAGAACTGGAGAGTCCCAAAGGCTACCAATTTGGAGTCCTTCATTAAGCTCTCGAAAAAGCAGTAAAAATACCCTCTTCAGTGGCTACTCTGAAGCTTGAAATGGAACCCGGTCGCATGGGAGCTAGCCCAGAGACTATTCCTGTAGGTGCCAGCTATTTCCTGCACCAGCATTGGAGTTACTATTGGAGAAACTGAGGCCAGAAGTGCAGCGTTGAATAGCTTCTCCCTGGGATTCCCAGTTAGCATCTTGTATGTGCTTCTCTATTTATCCTGTGAAATCAGATGAAAAAAAAAAAATTAAGATCCACACAAACTAAGGAATTTGCTCAAAACTATCAACACTAGCAAGTGACCTAGGTCAAATTGCTGGGTTGGGTGGGTGGGCTGGGAGCTGTGTGACCCCAAAGAGACTAAAAGAATGCAACAAAGAAGGAATGAATAGACAAACACGGCAGGTCTGAGTTCAGATATACAGTTAAAATCTTGAAATATCCTGCTGCCATAGTCACCGCTGCCAAGGAAACTGGGAATGCATTTCCTGAGAGGCTTGTGGGTCAGAGCAGCGGCCACTGGTGAAGGATCTGTTTCAGCGGGGGACGGGAGCACTTAGAAAATGCCATCCGTTGTCTGGGTGGCCAGCCATTCCAGCTTTCTGGACTGGGATGCAAGGAGAGATCACCCAGAGGCAGGGGGTTAGGAAGTGAAAGGAGACAGGACAAGGCTGAGTTCTGGGTGTGAAGGAGAAGGCTGTGCCTGGCACAGGCCAACAGGGGCCCATGCTGAGTGAGTGAGACGCTGAGTTTGGCAGAGTGAGACTGTAGGGAGGCAGGGACACACTTCATGGCTTACTTCTTTCCCTTTCACCTGCACCCATCTCTCCCCGGTGCCCAGGCCACAGGAACACTGCCCGTGGAGTTCCTGGCTCATCTCAAACCCAGACTTCTGATGTTGAAATATTGTAGGCTCTCAGGGACCAGGCATTCCTGAAACTGCAGGTCAAGGGGTGCCTGGCGGCTCCAGCCCAGCCCTCCTCTATGAGACAGCGGCGATAGCTGAGGAGGTGAAGCAAACAGAAGAGATTACAATGTTCAAGGCTGAAAGAAAAAAAAATGCCGGCATTAAAGCAAGGATCCTAGCTTACGAATAATACTGGCAATAACTGGTAATAGCAATAACAATAGGCAGGGAAGACTCTAAAGGCCACATAAAAATTAAGTATTTGGCAAAATTCACTAGTGAACTACACGGGCCGTTTGTTTTCTCCTGCAAAGCTTGTTACTTACCATTTCCATTTCATTAATATAATACTTTTTTTTGCCTATTCAAATTATCTGCTCCTTGTATGTCTTGATAGATTTTATCTTTCAAGAAATTGCTCGTTTCAGTTAGATTATAAATTTGGGGAGCAGAGGGGTTTTTTTTCATACTTTTAATAACCTGTTTAATGTCCTTGGGGACTGTAATGGTTTCCCCCGTTCCATATTTAATGTTAGTAATGTGAGTCTTCTCCTTTTTATCAGCCGCCTAGGTGGTAGCTTCACAACTTTAGAGCCAGAGTTTGAGACTGTTGATGTTCTCTGTTGATACCTAGTTTTCAATTTCCTTGATTTCTGCACTAATTCTACTAATTATTTTCTTCTGCTTATTTTAGGTAAAATTTTCTTTTCTTTTCCTGGTTTCCTATGGTGCACACTCAGATTGCTAATTTTTGTCTCTAATTGAACTCAGTGCTATAATCTCTTTTTAAATGCAGTTTTCACTGTGTCCCACAGACACTGCGATGATCCAAGAGCCATCAGCTCAGAATGACAAAACCCTAGAGAGATGAACAGTCACATTCCAGCCTGTGAGAATGCAGTAAGTCATGGTTCCCTTTGGCCTCTGCAAGGCATCTGACAAAGATTAAATCTCTGCTGGCTGGTCTTTATGTCAACTTGACACAAACTAGTATCATCTGAAAGAAGGGAACCTCACTTGCAAAGAAAAATGCCTCCATAGATCAGGATGTAAGGCATTTTCTTAATTAGTAATTGATGGGGGACAGCCCAGCCCATGGTTGGTGATGCCATCCCTGGGCTGATGGCCCTGGGTTCTATAAGAAAGCAGGCTGAGCAGGCCACAAGAAGAAAGCCAGTGAGCAGCACTCCTCCATGGCCTCTGCATCAGTTCCTGCCTCCAGGTTCCTACCCTGTTTGAGTTCCTGTCTTCATTTCCTTTCATCAGGAACAGCAATACAGAAGTGTAAGCCAAATAGCCCTTCCCTCCTCCCCAACCTGGTTATTGGTGTTTCATCACAGCAATAGAAACCTTGCCTAATGTCCCTGGGGGAAAAAAGTGCTCCCGATGGAGCACTGGTCCCATCCCAACTCAGCCAGCTGGATTGCTAGGGGAAAATGATGAGATAAAAGTCTGAAGGGTCCCAAGGACTTCTGCACCAAGATGATGGGTCTTCACTTATTGGCCAATGCAGTTCCCTACAGGCCTGCCATAGAGCTGGCCTGGTTGGCAAAGCAGGGACATCTATCCTTAAAGAAAATTTCAAACTCCATGGTCTTCTGGACCTGGTAATTTCTCAGTTCCTAGATTCCAGTTCATCTCCTGTTTGTACACTCTGCCCTTTGTCCTCCATCTTCAAGTGTAAGGTCAGACCAAGCCCATACTGCGAAACAAGACAGTACAGACACTGTCCATTGCTGCAAGATTCTGCAGCAACAAGATGGAACACACCTGCAATGAAAAGGATAAATATAGCCCAATCTACTTTAAACTCCAGTCATTAGTCTGTCCATATCTGCCAGGGAAGTACCTCTCACGGACTTCTTAGGAGCTACTCTGACTTCCAGACATCAAAGAAAGAGATTAATGGTTCTTAAAGGCCTTCCAGCACTTCTCTCTCAATCTCATGATGGAACAGATAAGGGACAGAATTAACATTTCTAGTCCACTTAAACAGAAAGAATTACACTAAATAGTTACTAAAGGCACCAACCATGTAAAGAGACACGGTCTTTACTGCTGAGGAAATCCCGAAACAGAACAATTCATTAACTTGCAGAGTTCAATACAATCAAGGCTCAAGTAATTCTACTGCAGTCACTTTCTCTAGAAGGCATCTAGCAGGAAAGAGAAGTGAAAGGCTGACAGATACATACATATATACGTATACATGCCTGCATGCATGTATATAGACTATGTTTTCTTTATCAAATCCGTCTGATCAAAATCCTACACTAATCAAGTTCAAGTCTAGATAGTAGTTCCAAGAGATTAGCAAAGCTGAAAGTTACATTCTGTAGAACATCATCTCATAATGTGGCTCCAGTAGAATTATGTTGGGGGTTGTCAAAATTAAAGATGATTTTCATCCCTACAGGCTATGATTCAGGGAGTGTAGTGTAAGTCTTGGATTACATTCTTCAAAGCTTTCAGGCTTATTCTGATACATCACTGAGTTTGAGAGCTGTGTTAGTCAGGCTTCCCCATAGTAACAAAATCAACTGTAATATGAAACATATGTGTACAGACTTACTTATTAGATTGGCTTGCATGCTCCTCTGCTGGTCTCTCAGTGGCTGTCTGAAGGTTTGCACACTGGAGCTGGAGAAACCGGTAGCTGCTCCCTTTCATGATTTGGATGCCTCAGAACATGGGAGACCAATCATGCAGTCCCCGGCCAAGGCCTGGAAGCTCCCTGCAGAGCTACTGTTGTGAGTCTGAGTTAAAAGCTGAAGATTCCGGAGCCTGATGCCGGTCAGAGATGACAGCGGCAAGAGACACACTCCCTAAGGAGGAATTCCACTTGTGCACCCGGTAGGCACCCCTCTTCTTCCCCTTTTGTCCCATCAGGCCCTCCATCTATTAGATTCACATGGAAGCCATGGCTTCCTTGCTTTGCTGGCAGACACCACTGAATACTTGACTAATCTCCAAGCTACCACTCCATCCAATAAGGTTAGGTCGGCAATCGAGAGTTTACTGGACAGAGGGTCTGACGTCAGGGTTGTTCCGGCAGGTAAGAGCCAGAGAGGCACAGGTCCAGGTTTTAAAAGGGGGGGTGGGGATGAGGAAGATGGCAAAGTCCTTTACCAGCTTGCCCAAGGCAGAAAACAGGGCTCCCTGCGTCAGGTGTTACTGCTTCCTGTCCTGAAGAGCGCCACAAGCCCCAGCCCAGAACTGAAAGTTAGGAACCATCTCATGGACAAACGCATGCCCCTCAATGCCATGGAAAGTTAGAATAGATCAGGAAGCCGCTGGGGTTTATTCCTAGTCAGTACAAATTCCATCTGGCCTGGGCAAACAATGAATTTGAATTTGAAGATCACGCCGCAACACTGGATAGCATGGACCTTTAAGAAAGTCTATTATGTTGAAGCTAAATTCTTGTTAACTGATAATTAGAGTATTATTGATCACAGAAAACCACACTTCAAAGGAGGCCCCTTAGGACACACAGCCCTTCCATTCATTCAGCAGCAGAGTAACTGTGAAATTAAGCACACCTGTTTGCTTTCACGGACAACCCGTTCTTAAGTTTTCATTTATAACATGTAGATCCCTTATGGAACAAAAATTGCATCTAATTAGCTTGTCTCAAAGGTAATGCTTATGGAGTAACATGACCTCAATATCTTCTTATTATCATTAATCATAGCTTTTGGACACAGGTGTACCTCCTCAGATTACTGTCCCCAACTTCCTGAGTTCTTATCTTCTGCACGTTGCTGCCACTCCTGGCTATAACCTCCCCCAATGGCAAGACTCCAGGGTAAACCCAGACCCACATGGCAAATGTATCCTGTGCGGCACACTGAAGCACTTTCCATTTCCAGGCTTAGCTAGAATGTTCCGCTCAATTCATGGTATGTGGCTTCCTGAGCAGTGACCATGGAGCCAGCTAATATAGCATAGGGGTATTACCTTCCACTTGTAAGTGGAAAATGAGAGAGGGCTCCGTAATAGAAGTTTCAATTCCTTGAGCTACTCAGAAAACTGAATATGGTGTGCACGTGGGGCTTGTGTGCCAATTGGTGTCCGTGACTCTTCATGACTCATTCTGAAGTAACGACCACTAGCAGCACACTTCATTGTCTCAATATTTCTTTGTCTTTCTTCCCATCTTTCTCAACCCTCATTTCCCTGGCTTTACACCTTGAAAGTATAAAAACTAGCACATTAACCTAAATAATTGTCCTAGAATGACTCTTGGATAGAACTAAGAAGCTGAACGCTTTTCTTCAAGTTCTAAGTACTTAAGTCAGTCATGGTGGCATATGATTTTTCTAACTTTACCCAGAAGGAAGATCCCTTGTGAGTTCAAGGCCAACCTGATGTAGATAGTGAGCTCCAGGTCAGCAGGGCTGCTTCTCAGTGTGTGGTGGTTTGAATAAGAATGGCCCCCATGGGCTCAAATACTTGAATTCTTAGTTACCAGGGATTGGCACAATTTGAAAGGATTAGAAGGATTAGGAGGTATAGCCTTATTGGAGGAAGTGTGTCAATGGGGCTGAACTCTGAGGTTTCAAAAGCCTATGCCAAGCCCAAAGTCTCTTTCTCTACCTCTCAGCTCTCAGCTACTGTTCTAACACCTGACTTGGTGCCATCATGCTCCCTGCCACGATGATAATGGACTAAACCTCTGAAAAATGTAAGCAAGCTCCCCATTAAATGCTTTCTTTTATAAGAGCTGCCTTGGTCATAGTGTCTCTTCATAGCAGCAGAACAGTGACTAAGGCACAGTAAAAACTTGTCTTGTTATGGGTCCAAGAATAGCTGCACACTGACCACTGGAACACCAGACAC
Organism: Pachyuromys duprasi; assembly: GCA_028658305.1. Lineage (NCBI taxonomy): Eukaryota > Metazoa > Chordata > Mammalia > Rodentia > Muridae > Pachyuromys > Pachyuromys duprasi. The sequence goes on from CM053764.1 coordinate 49,579,336, forward strand.
AAGCTGATGGAAGTTTATGATGCTGGCCTGTTTCTAAATGAGGATTTTTATATGAAAAAAAAACAACAACTATAACCAGGTAACAAACAGGTGATCAGGTATAGGAAGCAAGGGGGACAGCATTACATCATTTTGACTAGTATATTGTATCTAGGTAGCTAGGCAAAGCATTTTTAAGCTGATTGACTAGAATATAGGATTGGGGACTTTCCAGTTCCCCATCGTTATGGGAGAAAGGAACATAGCAGAATGTTGTAGTCTTAACTAGTAGAACATACATTTATCTTTAACTAGAGCAGAACATGCATTTATGACCTATTGTTTTATTCTGGGCAGCAAGTATTGAACTATTGAATTGTATCATAGTCTCCGACATGTAGGCTTGAGAACTTGAACTTAATTTCATCTTTTGATCAAAATGGAGACTTGGAGGCAAAATGGCTTCCGATATGCTAGAGGCAACAGTAGGTGTTAACAGAGGAACTACAGTTATGCTAGGAACTAAAGTAGGTCTCAACAGAGAGGCTATATTGTTTAAGCAGGTTAAGCAGGTTACAATAGTCTGGAAAAAATGTCTAAGTTGTACTTCATTACTGATGGCACACAGCTGCTAACCTATTGGCATGGTTTAGATCTGTGATTTTTTTTTCCATTTTACTCTAGCTGACGGGGGTAAAGAATGGGTCAATGCATTAGGAGATTCAGTGGCATGGCTTCAGCCTTGTTCATTACAAGGATTATGGACTAGGGTAACGATTTATGACAGCATTAAAGGCAGAAAAGAGATAGCGGGCTCAGGCCAGATGGTTGTGACGCATGCCTTTAATTCCAGGCAGAGGCAGGTGGATCTCTGTAAGTTCAAGGCCAGCCTGGTGTACGGAGCAAGTTCTAGGACAGCCAAGGCTGCACAGAGAAACCCTGTTTCTAAAAGCAAGAAGCAAAAATGACTTACAGCTTTAGAAGCTAGATTATCTCTACGGATTTTATTTTTCTTTCACTTCAGGGAAGATTACACTGAAAATCAGATCAAAGATTAAGTTCCAAGGTTTCCAGAGCAGCCATAAAGATGCCGTACTTGATGCTGAAAATAATCTACAAGAAGTCAGGATCGTGACAGGGAATGTGTAAGACTCTGAATCTTGAGATGGAGACATTGAGGGAAATGAACCTGAGAATTTAAACCCCTCAAATCCCCATAAGCTCCTTTCTCAAAGCTGTACGTCTGAAAGGTACACCGTGATCTTACCTAGAGCAAGCTGTACAAGAATACACTTGGACTTCTCAGCACCATACAACTTCCTGAGACCTTGGGTCTTTCAGCCTGTCCTAATTAGCTTTAATGGTCAACTTGACATATTCCAAAGTCATCTGAGAAGGGAGTTATCAACTGAGGGATTGCCCAGATCAGATCAGCCTATGGGCATATCTACAAACATTGTCTTGACTGTTGATTGATGCAGGAAGGGTCAGCCCACTGTAAGCAGCATACTCCCTAGGCAGATGGTCCTGGGCTGTATAAGAAAGCTCCTAGGCAGCATTGCTCCATAGTTTCTGTCTTCAAGTTCCTTCCCCGACTTCCCTCATAGCAAAAGAATGAAGTCAGAACACAGACTGACAGCCACAGTTGGGTCACATTACTATGCAACCTTATTCTCCAGAGAGGTAGATGTTATATCATCTACAAAGAATGCAAATCAATCAGGACATAGAAGTGCCATAATTCGCTGGCAATGTTTCATCTAATTCAACCATGCATTCATTTCCCTACACCCAGTTTCCACCTCTAAAGTCTGTCTTTAACCTACAATTGTTACTGTCCTCGCCTCCTCATTGTCGTCCCTAGGCGTAAGACTAGACATTAGGCAAACTGAAGAGTTAGTGCAGGGGTTGTTTTAGCTACATTTGTCACTGAGTTCCTTGTGATCTTTCCACATAATAAACAGACTGCAAACAATTCTTTCTGAACCTTAACTTCAAAGCTTCTCCTTGTGGTAAGGCCATCCATTTTCCATGCAAGCTGCTGCCAGCAGGTTTTCTGTTTGTGTGTAATGTGTCTGCCCTCCTTCAGTCACCTTAACCACTGTTTCAGTGGTTACCAGCACCTGAAATGGGCCCTTCCAGGTCAGTTCTGGGTTGCTCTCTTCCATGTTTTATGAGCGTTTTGGTCTCCAGGCTGCAAAGAAGGAGCTGGGAATTCTAGTGGCAGGATCAGATGAAGACCCTAAGAGAAAGCGGAGTGATGGAGAGACGCATCAGATAATTTCTGAGAGACTGAAAGAGGTCTCCACAGTGGGAAGTAGGTGGCCTTCCCCATATAGAGCAATGCATACAGCATTTCATGAAGGGGGCATTCTTGTCCTTTCAAGGGTCATATGGGGTCTGAGGCAATTTAGTCTCTAGGATTAATTTAGTAATTTGGCATTTACAGCTCCGATTCGTTCTTTCATGTGAGGAATAAGAGCACCAAGGAGTACCACAGTCACACATTAGTATTTAAATTTTATAATTCCCCACAATGGCTACTGTCATGTGAATCTATATATTTTTTAACAAGGTCAAATTGTGACGCAACTCATTCTAGGATGATCTCAATCACGATCTCAGCAAAGCACCAGAGATGGGGAAGGTCTCTGTCCTCAGGATGGTCTGTTGTTGCCCGTAAAGTTTTCCGCTTCTTGGCCTTAGGTGTTTCTGTGACGTCCCTCTGGATGCTTTGAAAATTCTCAGTCCAGGAGGCCTCCCATCTGGGCTTTGTCTTCTCATCTTCTTGTTTATCTTTTATCAGGTCACACATTTCCTGTCCACCTGCTGAGCAATGGCATAGACCTCCACGCAATGATAACTTTTCAATATGACATCAGAGGTCCTCAGTGTTACCCCTTCTTGCAGGATGTACACTGGTTAGAACCCAGCCTCAGGAGACTCTCTGGTCAAGAGGACAACCAGGAATCCCATTGTTCTCCTGGAGGGCTGTCCCCTCTCAACCTCTTACCCTACTGACTAGGCTCCCATGCTTGGTTTGTTGAACACTAAAAAGATAACTTTCCCTGCTTGATCATTCTGACTTATGTGTAAGATTTAGATAAAGCACAAACAAAACAAACAAAACCTTTTAATAAATAAGTAAAATAAATCTTCACTATTATCGTGACTCAGTCTCCCCAAGTTAAAGCCCAACAAAATTAGCAAAAATACAAGTGACTAGACACACTCCTGTTCTCTTAAGACCGTTAAAGGTTATCTGGATTGGATCAGCATGATTTAGGGAATTTTCATGATCTTTTTATAATCACATAGCATTATCCTTAAGTCCCATCCTCCAAAAACCTTATAAAACCTATTCAATTAAAGCCTTATATAACCAGCCTTCTGTTACTTGCTTTCAGGTGTCATGGTTTTGTTTTTATCTTTTGTTTTTCATTCTTACAACCAAATCTTATTTTATCGTACGAAATGCATCCTTATTTAAAATATTCTTTTATTTTTTAATCCTTTTCACCTCACACTTACTTCTTTCTCAATAATTTCTTCTATGACCTTTTTACTGTCTCTTATTTCTGCAACTAGAGATGCTTTTTACCTCTTCTCTTCCTATTTGTATCCCTTTAGTTTTCTTCTCTTGTTGATCTATGTAGCGTTTCGAACATTAGGTTGACAAAGAGGACAGCATTGTCTCAGTCTTGATTTTCATGGGATTGCTTCATGATTGCCTCCATTTGGGATGATGGGTTTGCCATATGCTTTTATCATGGGGAGGTATGTTCCCTCCAGCCCTACCTTCTCCAGGACTTTTGTCATGAAGGCACATTGGACTTTGGCAAGGCCTTTTCTGCATCTATTGAGATGTCCATGCTTCTTCACTTGCCTAAACTGACTCCCAATCACACACGATTCTGCTGTAACAAATTAGGATTATCTTACACATACTCTCAACTATGAATACGTTTCCCATTCAAAGCTTCAAGAAAAATCTCCTCTCTGCTTGATCTTTCACACCTTTCCTCCCCCATTTCCTGTGGTCTCATGGAGCTTGAGAGTTAGAAGAAGTTTACATTTTACGAAGCGTATTGGCACATTATCAAATGACCTTGAGTGGAGGGATGGTTTTTTTTGTAAACAAGAAAAGGCAGAAAGAAAAGTACACAGGGAACTCAGTCTCTTTGTGTTAGCCCTGTAATTGTGGTTTTAGACAACAAAAGACATCCGTCCCCTCCAGTTAGGATGGAGAGGAGCATGCAGATCCAGAAATGGCCAGAAAAGTACATTTTCCTCACCATATTCACCTCAGTCTTTTGTGACTTTCTCAGTCTGTCTGGCCAGCTGTCAGTTGCAAAGCACGACTTCAGCTTCCCTTGTCCCGAGGACCCTTCTGTGTCTAATCCCAAATTCTGTCTCACCAAACCCTTCAGCCTTTCCAGAGATTCTGCAGGTCTCTTTCTTGGCCCTGTTGAATGCAGGAGGCTTTGTTCAGACTCTCGGGTCAGTGCACTGATTCTCTTAGGCTTGCTTTGAGCAGGTTTTGAAGCTCTTCTGGGAAGCTCTCACGGATCCCGCTGACGGATCTCATGTTGTTGCTTACAGGGCTGTCCTGGGGAATCTTTCTCACTGGCCCAGATCTTTCTTTTATCTTCTCCTTGTGTCAGAAGTCGTCTTCCCAGAAGCTCAAAATTCACACACATGGTTTCTTGAGGGAATATCAGACAACACGTTTTCATTTCTCCCTTTCCCTGTCCTCCCTATAGTTACTCACTGCATTCGTGTGTGCTCATGTACACACCCGAGAGCGCGCGCACCCACACACACACACATTTGCACTGGAGGTCTCTTATATGCCCCCTGGATTTTATGTTTCCTGCTTTCAGAATAGTCTTGTAATTACTTGACATCTCTGTCATCTTCTTACCCTTCGAAAACCTCCAGCCAGCAATGCAGGACCATCCAGTGCAATTTCCTCAGCATGGTTTCTACACAGAGTTACCGGGTCACCTCGAAGCACGCTTTGGGCTTTTATCTCCATGTTGCCAATTTATTTTTGATTTTAAGTTTACAGCATTTCTGGAGCCAGGGCCACCACAAGGCAGCCCAGCGCAATCCCAGGATGGGAATCAGTCCCCAAGACCCTCAGTCATATGGACTCAGCCCCACATTAGGCGCCAAACTGCTAGAAATGGAGCTGGAACCTCAAGAAATCCAGAGCATTCGGACAAAGCAGAGGGCTTTGCTCCTGCACAAGAGTGAAAGCAGTGTTTAACCCTGCCAGAAGGGACCCTGGTGGCTGGGATTCCTAACACATAGGGGCCATGTGCCCACCTGAGGGGTCAGAGTTCAGCTTCGGATTCTTGCCCCATTGGCTGGAACAGAGCTCTGCCTCTGATAATCAGAATGCAGCCCTGAGCACATAGTTTAACCTTAGGAAATGCTGACTCGGGAGAGACTTTTGCCAAATGGCATTTTTACATTTTTCTTTAAATGGTGCTTTCCTTGTCTCACTTAACCCTTTGGCTGAAAAAGCAGCATGTTTCTTTTACATTCCCCACAATTCGTCACACAGGGCAAACAGCCGCTGGTCAGACTCATTTCAGGGCGTGCAGCAATTCATCCCTCCTAGAAATAACAGCAACTCCAGAGGAGAGTCTTCTTCAGTGGAAGGCACTAAGGACAGACAGACACCACATACACATTCAAGCAAACATATACATACACAAACATGTACACACATACAAGCACACACATATGCAAACATACATACACATACATATACACAAACAAAAACATATGCAAACATACATACATATATGCACACAAACACATATATACAAACATGCATACTCACATCTACACCCACACATGAGCACACACACACAGTCATCTGCTACGGCAAGATGCTCAGGACAAGCTGTTGGCGATGAGTGGAGAGGTGAATGAGCAGTAGGACACGTGTGTGAAGCTCAGGAACTCCACTAAGCCCTTCCGGTCTTTTCCTCAACCCCAGGTGGAGGGCATTCCCTTTCCTGACCATTGTAACTGTTCTAGCACACCAACACACGCAATATCCCTGATACCCACTTCCTTCTGCTTCTCTCAGGTTCTCTACTGGTAAAACAGACAGAGGACCATATCATTTTATCCTCCTATCAACCCATGCGATGGGGTCCATTTCCTTGGAAGTGTCAGCTAACCTAACCTAGTGCAGGCAGATGGGAAACAATGTCTGCCACTTCCCATCCTGGCACATAAGAAACTCTTCCGTGTCTCTCTTTGTGCCCATACAATGTGCAGCACAGCGCGTGGAAGGAGGCTGGGGCTCTCTGCCCGCTGCATGGAGCAGAGGTTTCTGCCTGCCGTGAATCAGACTGGTACCTGAACAAGAAAGAAATGTTTGCGTTTCGTTAAGGCCCCGAGGGCTTGAGACTGTTTCTGAAATAGCTATCCTATCCTGAAGAAACAGGAAGACATGTGCGTGCTTTATTATTTTATTTATTTATGTGTGAGTGTTTTGCCTGTGTCTATCTCTACACACCGCTTGCATTCCTGGTGCCTGAGATGGTCATAAGAGGGTTCGGGATCCCTGGAACTGCAGTCAGAGGCGGCTGGGACCCACTGTGTGGATGCTGGGATTGAACCTGTGTCCTCTGGAGGATTAGCCAGTACGCTTAACCACTAAGCTAACTCTCCAGCTCAGGTGTGTACTTTATTAAGAAAAATGGGTAAAACCCAGTGTGTGTGTATGTGTGTGCATGTGTGTGGTTTGTGTATGTGTGTGCACTTGCATGTGTGGTGGCTGAGTTGCTAAGAGCACTTGTTGCTCTTTCAGAAGACTTAGGTTTGGTTCTCAGCACCCACGTGATGACTTACAACCATCCATTAACAGTTCCAAGGGATTCCACAGAGTCTTCTGGCCTCTGGAAGCACCAAGCATGCATGCAGTGCACACACACACACACACACACACACATGCACACACACGAACAAAACACCCATTCACAAACATATTAAACAAACACATCTAAAGCTTTTTAATATATAGGTAATGAAAAATCTTGTGGCCTGTAGGCAAACGCATGTGGCACGTGTTCCACGGCTCAGTCACCTCTGGCCTTGGTGTTTCTGACACATCACCAACCATCTCCGAAAGTCTGGTTTTATATCTGTTGAAATAAGGAGGGCAACCATCCTGCAAGCTGCTTACAAAGATGAAAAAGAATGTTTACAGTGTGCCGGGTGCAGTCGTTGGCAGGCCGCTGCGCTCAGCGGGCACAGACTCTCACAGTAAGCAACGCCGGAGACAGGGTCAGAGACCAGTTTTCGAAAGGTGAGCCCCAAGTGGCCCTGCGGTGCCCTGTGTTTCCCCCAGGCCTGCTTTGTTCTGCTTCCAAATAACCACCTGTTCATCACAAAGGATGCCTTGTTAGATGTCCCAGGCCGGGCTGCAAACTTCTTCTAAACGCTCCGCCAGCTCGTCTTATAAGGGCTGGGATTAAATCTTGGGCACAGATAAAATGATATGGAATAAAATTCCGTTGTCACAGAATTCTGCTGCATTTGGAATAAAGGTGACGGCGGGGTCACAGACAGAAAAAGGCATTTCAGGAATGAAGTTTCTTATGGGTCTCCATAAATGGCTTGAAGCCTGCCTGGGTCTCGCTGCGCCCTCTGGTGGCTGCGAGTTGAATTGGGTTTCCGACACTCGGGAGGAGGGATGGAAATTCTCATGCTGGATGGAGCGTGGGAACCTCTTCTGGTGAACGGTGCCAGGAATCAGCTTTCGATCCACCAGCTCGGTAAGGAGGCTCAGGGCGGAGCTCCTGCAGTGCACAGGCAGAGACTAACCTCAGGGCGCTCTGCCTGGAGGCCCCAGAGTGGTAAGGGTCTCCCTGCCAAGATGTGCAGGGATTAGAGAAGCAGGCCCTAGGCAAACAGAGGAATGGATATAAATACAAACGAGAGGAAATGGGGGCAGAGAAAAGCTGATATTTTCCCTGACTACAGAATCCTGTGGGCCACTCATCTTCCAGAAGAGGCTAAAAGATTCTCTGGAATTGGAGTTACAGGAAGTTGTGAGCCACCATGTGGGCACTGGGAACCGAACCTGGATCATCTGTGAGAGCAGAAGGTGCTCTTTACCCTGGCTCTGTGAGCTGATATTTCAGGCTCTTCCTGGGACTCAACACCTCTCATTGGACTGCAACTACGTATTGGCTGTCCTGGGTTTTCGGCTTGCTGACCACAGGTCTTAGAACCACTCATGCCCATAATCCTGTGCGCCCATTCCTATATCCTCATCCGTCCTACTGGCTCTAGCTCTCCTTTAGCCTCAGTTGAGCACATGGGATAAATGAAGTCACTATTCATTTGTGACTTAGGACTTAATGGCTTAATGACCTGGCAAGGACTTGGAACCAGCTCTAACGTGTGACTGTGGAGCCTCCTTGATGTTCAGACATGATGATGGCAAACGGGATGAGAGTGCTGGAGCCCACTGGTCAGTCTGGAACCCAGGATGGGCTTTTTATGCGAGGCTGGAGACAGATGGTGAGGTAGGCAGATGTACTGCAGTCAGGGCAAGCACATCCACACTCCGAATATATATGCATGTAGGGGAGGGAGGTCCAAAGTCATCAACTGGGAAACTGGATGGTTTCTCAGGGGAACGGAACCATGCCCAGGGTGGGCATTTTGTCTCTGCTACTGGTTGTAGCCACGCCCAGCCCGCCTTAGCAATAGCGTAGCCTCCTTTCCCACCACCTTGACCTTCGTATTCCTGGGCCCACTGAGGAGCATGTAAGGCTGGGAAAGGTGGTGACGTCATTTGGTACACCTGCTCATTCAGCCTCTTCTGCGAAGGAGGTTTTTAGTGGGAAGTCACCTAAGATGCAAAAAATATTGTCTGTGCCCATGCTGAACGTCTATTTGTTACCAGTGGTCAATGCCGGGACCAGATGTTTCCAGGTTCTTGGCCTCTTATTTAAGAAGTTAAATAAAAGAAGTTAAAATAAAGGCTCACTCAAATTTGCAAAGGAACAGTCACTTTATTCCAAAGCAAAGCAGCAGTACAGATCAGGAGGAAATATACTGTCAAGAATAACAGTGGACCACATGAGTGAAGGTGCTCAAGGGTCCTCATTGTTGCTTGGGGTTTCCTTTTGTGGAGTTCAAGACAAGATGTTTGGTTGGTCAGGGACATAGTGTGTGGGGATGGTTTCTGTTTTGATTTACAAGCTTGTAAATCTCTTCTCTACTGTGCACGTCCCTTTCCTTAATGTATCTGATTTCAACCATAGACATGACCATTTCAACCATAGACATACATACAATGGCAAACAGGAGCCTCCCCTTCAAAGTCCACCCAGAGGACACAATGTGGGGTGTCCTTGCACCCCAAAGCAGTTCAGACCCAATCAGCCCTCATGCTGTCTCACCACATGGATTGGTAATATATATGACTAGAAATTGTACAAGTTAGATGACCACTAAAGGAAGAAGTGATTCATTCCATTGTTCAGAGAGGGCTGTGCAAGCTGCTCCATGGCATTTCCCAATGGCAACAGCTAAAGGGTTGCCAGGTTCATTGTTCAGAGAGGAACGTGTGTAGTTACTGTATACAGGTAAGGGTCTCAGACCACCTGGTGCTTTGTTAAAAGGCAAGTGTATACATAGCCCAGCCCAAGCAAAGTCCCAAGCTGCTAAATTATTCCCTATGCTTGCCTGACTCACAACCACATAACTTCCCCCAGAGTACCTTGCCACCAATTCTCAAATCCCTGTTCTTCCCAAGTTCTTGGCATTTTACCAAACCATTTCCTAATACTCATGGCTCAGTATAGGTCCATATTATGGACCACGTGCCTTTGTCTTCCCAAATCTAGCATGTCGCAACCTTGATCTCCAGTGTTGTGTCATATTCAGAGGTGAGACCTCTAAAGAAGTAATCAAGGTTAAATAAAATCATAACAGTGGCCTCTTGTGTGCTACGATTACTATAGACATTAAAGAGCCTCAGTCTCCTTCCCTCCCTCCCTCTCTCCATCCTTCCTTCCTTCCCTCCCTCTCCTTTCTTTCTTCTTACACACACTAAAGAAGGTCTGTTTGAGGACACAGTGAGAAGGCAGCCATCTGCAGAGAAGACAGAGAGCCCTCAGCAAACTCTGAGTCAGCTGGAACTTTGACCTTGGGATTCTAGCCTCCAGAATTGTGAGAAAATCTCTCTGCTGCTTAAGCCACCCAATGGGTGGTGTTTTGTATGGCAGACAAATGCAGATACGTACTCTATGATGTATTTATATAAAGGTCTGAAACATGCAATGCTGCCATATGTTGTTTGGAAAGCACACATATGTAGTAATAATATAAATGTATGCTGGGATGGATCGATGCCACATTTAGGAGAGTAGTTCCCACTGTAGGAGAGAGTGTGGACAGGACTGTGCTTGGGAAAGGGCCAGAATCATCGGTCTTATTTGTTATTTCCTAAAGCAGATGCTACATTGCTTTTTAAAATGAGTATGCTTTACAGTGGGCTATGAGACCTGACTTGCCAACAATTCCAAAAGAGGTGACTTATTACTGGCATTGAGCTTTTTATTTGTTTGCCTCTGGTGTCTAATAGGTGCATTGCTACCCCATAATGGGATAGCTTCATTCTATCTAACTAACTAACTAACTAACTAACCAACTCTCTCTCTCTCTCTCTCTGTGTGTGTGTGTGTGTGTGTGTGTGTGTGTGTGTGTGTGTGTGCGCGCGCATACACTAGAGAGTTTTATGTCAATTGACACAAGCTAAAATCATCCTAGAGGAGGGAAGCTCATCTGAGAAAATGCCTCCATAAGATCAGGCTGTAAGCAAGCCTGTAGGGCACTTTCTTAGTGATTGATGGGGGAGGGCCCAGCCCATGGTGGGTGGTGCCATCCCTGGGCTGGTGTCCTAGGTTCTATATGAAAGCAGGCTGAGCAAGCCAGTAAGCAGCACCCCTCCATGGCCTCTGCATCAGCTCCTGCCTCCAGGTTCCTGCCCTGCTTTAGTTCCTGTCCTGACTTCCTTCAGTGATGAACAGTGATGTGGAAGTGTAAGCCAAATAAACCCTTCTCTCCCCAACTTACTTTGGTCATGGTGTTTTGTTGCAGCAATAGAAACCCTAAGACAATATGTACACATTTTAGGAAGCTTCTACAGCAATAAGTTTTTAGATGACTCTTTAAAAAGGTCTTTAGTATTCATCTCCAAATTCCCTCCTTTATACCCTGCCTTGCCTTCACCACCTCAATTTAACCCTTCCTGTTCCATTATTCCCCTTCAGCCCTGTATTGGTTACTTTTTTCCTGTCACTGTGATAAAACACCATAATGAAAAGCAACTTATATAAAATGGAGTTTATTGGGCTTATGGTTCCAGAGGGTTAGGAGTCCATTGTGGGAGGCATGGCAGCAGGCACACGTACTTGGAACAAGGAGCCGAGAGGCCACATCTCAACCACAGCCCTAAATCAGAGACAGCAAACTGGAAAGAAAACAAGGCCAAGAACTCTCAAAGCCCTGCCCCACGTGCTACACTTTTCACCCTTAACCCTTCCAGAACAATACTAACAACTTGGGATCAAGGGTTCAAGTGCCCAGACACTTGGGGGACATTCTCACTCACTCGAACCACTTCCGCTGCTTTATATTCCCCTCTGCTTTCTCCGCTGCCTTGCAAGCCACCGTCATGGCCACTTACTAACGTCATAACCTCTATAGGTATTCCAAATGAAAAGCATCTGAAGATTCAAAACTAACAAGTACAAATGAGAGAAAACATACAGTTTTTGTCTCCTCTGTCTTCTGGGCTTCCTCACACAGAACAGTTCTGTCTAGCTCTGTCGGTTTACCTGTGAATTTCATTTTTCTTAACATTGTGTAAATGTACCACATTTTGATTACCCATTCATTAGCTGATAGGCATCTAGGCTTCTGTGAATAGAGCATCAGTGAGCACTGATGAGCAAGGACCTCTGTAGTAGAAGATAGAGTCCTGAGTAGAAGAAGAATGTGGCCAAGAGTGAGGCTGGATCATGCTGCAGCTCTATTTCCAGCCTTTTAAGGAACCACCACACTGATTTCGCTCTCCCACCATCGGTGAATAAACGTTCCCCTTTCCCCGCAGCCATGCCGGTATTTGCCGTCTTTTTTTAAATCTCAGAGTAGTTTTAATTTGCATTTCCATGACGGCTAAGGATGCTGAACATCTTTAAAAAACAATGTTTCTCAGTTGTCTGTACTTTTTTGAGAACTCTGTTTCATTCTATGCCCAGTTTTAAATCAGATTTTTTTCCTTGCTGTTTATTTACTTAAAATTATTTATTTTTTTCTTTTTCTTTTTTAGGCTGTCTCAGCCTTTGCTGTACATAAGGTTTTTTTAGTTTCATGAGGTCCTAATTATCAACCATTGGTCTTAATGCCTGTCTCAAAACCCCTAAACATAACAGGCTGTTGCCAATGCCCTTGGTTACCCTCCAAACCTTGATGGTGAGACTCTATTGTTGAAGACACTGCATTCTTGAATGAAGAACACAGAGAAATCAAGCTGGTGCTCACTTGGAAGTCATCCCTAGCTTTCATAATGCAGTGCAGCTACCAGAGGAGAAAAGTAATCTTAAATCTTACCCTGTTGTCGACCACGAGAGCTACAGTGACTACTGGCCCAGGGCAATCGTGGTATGAACATTATGGAAGTAACAAACCCATTTTTAATTAGATTTAAGTCCCATCCCACAATATAAGCCCATACCTGGAGGAGGAAGAGGGAGAGGAGGAGGAAGAGGAAGAGAAAACAAAGTTGGGTGGAAGAGGAGTGAATCTGGGAGGAACTCAGAGGGAAATGACTATGATCAAAGAGAATTGTGCCAATTCTTGGGGAACTGTTTAAAAGTGAGACGATATATATGCTTTATATATCACAATTTTAAACAATTTGTTTTTATTTGTGTGAGTATACGTGTTATGCTTGTGTGTATGTATGTGCACTACATGCATGCAGGGCCTGTGGAGGCCAGAAGAGGGTGCTGGATTCCCGGGAATTGGAGTCATAGATGGTTGTGAGTCAGCATGCAGAGGCCAGGAATCAACTCAGGCTGTCTACACGAGCAGCCCGTGCTCTTAACTGTTGAGCCATCTTTCCAGTCCCTCGAATATCACATTTTTTAACAGAAGAAGTGGGGTTCTGGGTCAAGTGTTACTGAGTTAGGCAGGCCAATGCACCTCATAGCACCATCAGCTGAAGTTTCACTGTCTTGTGGCTGCAGCCAGAGGCTTCCTCCGAGAATCCTTGCCTAACCTAGGCCACTCTGGAAGAAGACTATTTCTTCTTGCTAGATGCTGTGGTGGGTGAAGTTGGTCCCCAGGTATTTCATGTGCACTTGCTGCCTCTTGAGTCCTTTGCATGTGTCTACCCGGTGTTTAGCTTTCTATTTACCCCTCGCTCCGTGCTCACGGTTACTGACTCCATTCTGCAAACCGGGAGCCTAGAGCTTAGTGCACAGAATAATTTTTATTCATTTTACTCATTCGGGACTGCACAGCAAAATAAATAGACTAAGGTCCTCCACACACTGCTAGCTTTCCAGGGGCAGGACCTTGTTCACCTTTCTGTTACCCAAGACAGTCCAACAGTGAGCTGAGGCCATGCTGTACGAATGCTTTGTCCTGAGCGCTGTAGAAGAGGGACCTTTGTGGAAAGACCTGGGTACAGGACAAGTGGCCAAAGGTACCACTGGTGAAGGACACAGTGGCTGGCTCTGCAGAGGTCAGTGTGTTCCTGGGCCACAGCTGCCCTTACATAACCCCAGGACTCTCCAACCTGTTCTCAGCCTTGCTACTATAGCCACTAGGGGTCACTGTCACTTTATTTTTCTGGGACCAGAAAATGTTCTGACACTACTCAAGATTGTTCAAGGCAGGATTCCGGCTGCCTACAATCTTGTTATGGCTTCAAAGAAATCAGACTCCCACTGCCTGGCAGCCCAGGGGACCCGAACAGGAGGAGAGAAGATAATACACTCCTGATGAGGCTTCCGCACGCTATCCAGCTTGTATGCTAAGATATTAATTATAGCCAACAGTAATGCTTAGTATGCACAAGGCAGTAGCATGTGCTATTTACAAGTCGCAACTCACTTATATTTGAGATACATGCAGAAGCACAGAGAGGTCAAGTAACATGCCTGAAGTCTCGCAGTTAACTTTTTCCAGGATTGCTTCGAAGGAGAGAGGAACAGTTTGTCACTCCTGCATGCAACGACAGCTAAGTGGCAACATGGTTCATACTGAGCTAGAACCGTGAGGAGTCAGCAGACAGTTAGTTGTTCACTCTCTGCCCCAAGCACCAGCAACGCTCCGGGTCCTGTCAACCTCACTTGCTGTCTCTGTCAAAGCTCGCAGCTTTGTTAGTGGGAAACAAAGCCATGGCACATGGTTCACTTATAATGATGATATAATGACACAACACTGAAAACACTAATCTAGAAGTTAGTCGTTAGCACATCAGTGTGAATTTTCACAGAGCCAAGACTTTGAAGTCCCCGGAATTTATTTACTAAGGTTGGGGGGAAGACAAAAAAAGAAAAATTTGGAAAGGCTGACCTCCAAAGATGGTCCTGAAGAGATTCTAGCCAGCCTGAGCATGGCAAACGTGGCTCTTGCCGGCCTTGCTCTGCTCCCTCATTTGCTATGCCTTGCTAAAAAGTCATTAGATTATATTCCTAAAACTAGCCATCAAGGTTTATTCTCTTCTTTGGCCACTTCCTCCTCCTGAGGCCGACTTCCGAGGTCCAGCAATCAAAAACCCCCTTTGGCTCACCTAATTAACATGCCCAATTAAAATTAAACACCTCATCTTAACATGAATTTCCATTTTACCTTTATAAACCTCCATTTGCTTATGGGCCATGTCTGTCTCCTCTCTATTCAGAGGCAGCGCTCTGTGTTTCCAGGACAAATATCCTTCCCCCTCTCCCTTGTTCCCTTCCCCTTCTCCCTCTATCTCCTGTTTTTCTCCTTTATTCTTGCCCTTTGTCCCTATGGGGCAAATAAATCTCCTGTGCCCTGAGAACTTAAGTCTTGGGGTGTCTTAAGCTGATTCTAAGGTTTCCTATGGGTCCCACATCATCACTCTCCTCCTGTTATGTATATAGTGCTTTTTACTTTAAAAAGTGGAAACAATTTTTTTTATTTTGAGCTGATTTTAGTCACTAGAGTGAAGTTATGGAACACTCATAGCCCTTCATGGCTAGGTCTTCAGATGCTGTGATCTCTTAGGACAACGGACACCTGCTGTATAACAGTTTCCTCCAAGATTGAGACATTCCATCCTACAGGGAAGCTCCTGAAGCAGGAAGGCAAACAACTAAAAAAACAAAACTTCAGGAAGTCCCTGAAACTGACCAAATCCACTAGGCCCCTCCCTGCCCCAATAAACAATGAAAGCTGAGAGTCCCTGAGGAAAGTAATTGAGCTGTGAAGAATATCCCTAGACCAGACCAGAAGCAGAAATCAACTGAGCTGCCTCGATGGATGGATGGATGGATGGATGGATGGATGGATGGATGGATGGATGGATGGATGGATGGATGGATGGATGGATGGACAATGGCACCACCCCAAAAGGACTCCCCAACCTGCTGAGCTCCCTGCAGGCTGTGTGTTGAGCTCCAGGTTCCCAGGTTTTTGTGAACTGTTGCTGATGATGAGGTGGGCTTATGTGATGTAGCTGTCTTTGAGTAATTTCAGCTCCTGTAAGTAACCACTCACCCATATTCCTGTAAGTAAGGTGGGCTTTGATGGTATATGTACTTTGGTCTGCCATGGGATCCCTACCTAGGGTAAGTAGATATATACATTGTATCTCCCCAAGAAAAGTTTTATCACACAACAACACCCCATCTCAGAAAGCAACTGTCATGGATCAGAGGCGGCTTTAGAAACCATTGCTATAGAGTATAGGTCTTACTGTGGGAATTAAGACTTATTGGAGGGAAGGGGATATAGGGCCCTTTGAGAATTTAGTAATTATGCAAGTTCTTCCAATTAAACACTGATGTAGGCATTTTTGAGGGTCTTTATTGTCATTGTTTTGGAAACCACAAAATAAACTTACCCTAAGTACAACTGTTTCATTTTTCAGGCTCCACTTAATCATAGGAGAAACTAAGTTCAAGGTCTGGGGCTCCAGGGGAGCTGGGAACTTCTCAATAGCTGAGTAGCTTCTGTAGTAAGGAAGCAGCTGTCTGAGTCCACACATCTCAGGGACAACTTCTCTATCTTGCTGGCAGGGTCAGCTAAGCTCATGTTCTCAGGCCTAAGAACGCACTCCTGTCCTGACTGATGGAAACTCCCTTGCTTACCCCTTATGTCAAAATATGACTGGACAGTGCTACAGCTCACCCCCCTTGCTTTATGTTTTCATCCGTAGATTCTTTGCATACATGCATGCTGCATTCCTCAAGGGCCACGGTTCAGCTCCCAGCTCTGTTCTGCGGCCCTGGCCAATCAGTAGCAGCTCGATTACAATACATTTTTTGTCATTTGCTGACCTGGTGTTTGAGTTATGTTGGATTTTAGTAGACCCCACATCAGCTGTTACTGTTTTGTTTTGAGATGGGATCTTACAGTGTGTTCCCAGCTAGCCTCCATCTTTCTGTCCTGAACCCTCCCTCCAACCCCCAAGATCTCTGCTACGCTCAGAGCTGGTCTTGAACCCAGGAGACCAGTTCAATGAACAATGATCAACAATGATCAATTTGGTCTTCAGGGCCCTGAAGTTGTAGTGGGGTGAGAAGATTGCACTTGACCATGGCTGTGATTGCTACTCTCAGTTGTGAATTTGACTACAGTAGATGAACAGGAAAAGTAGTGGCTTGGGACACCCAAGACCAAGTTCTCAGCACAAAGGAGATGTATTTGCCCCAGAGGGACAAAGGGCAAGGAATATGAGACAGAGACAGAAGACAGAGGATGAGGGAGACAGGGGAGGGAATAAGGGAGGGGGAGCAGGGCTATCTGTCCTGGAGGACAGAGCATGACCTCCGGATAGAGAGGAGACAGGCATGGCCCATAGGCAAGTGGCAGTTCATAAAGGTAAAACGGGAACCCCGTGTTCAGATAAGGTGTTTAATTGGGCATGTTAATTAGGTGAGCCAAAGAGGCTTTTGATTGCTGGACTTCAATACTTTGATAACTGGACCTTGGTAGTCAGCCTCAGGAGGAGGAAGTGGCCAAATAAGGGAAAAGACCTTGGTGGCTGGCTTTGGGGATGCCTTCTGTGGTTTACCAGGGAGAGAAGAGGGGGACAGGAGAGGCCTGCTCTCCATGCTCCAGCTGGCAGTGACCCTTCAACTACATCTGGAATTAACTAAACCCCAAATGGCTGGTCACACCTGTGAGGGGTTTTTTCCTTGATAAATCATTTGAGGTAGGAAGATATATGTTTAATCTGGACTTTATGAGGTGAGAAGACCCACCATACATCTGGGCCACACTCTCTGCAGGCAGCCTGCATAAAGGATATGAAAGAAAGCTTTTGCTCTTTGCCTGTTTGCCCTCCATCTTGATTCACTGGCATTAGAGCCTAATTCTCTGGGATTCTGGTGCATACTGAAGACCAGCTGAGACATGCAGCCTGGTGGCCTGAACAGCTACTGGATTCTCAGAATTTACGTGGACAGCCATAGTTGGACTAGCTGAGCCTGTAAGCCGCTCTAGTAAATATTCTGACATCCTATGATGTCGGCTCCTCGAGAGAGGCCTTACTATACAGCGGCACAGTTTGTATGTCCGTGCCCTTCTGGGGACTACATAAACCAGGCATGCACTCTAGCACCAAGCTGTACCTCAGTCCCTTTTAATGGGTTGGGTTTTTAAAATTATGTTTTTATTTTTAATTTTAATTTTTGAAGCAGGATGTTTACTAAATTTCTCAGGGCTGATCTTGAACCTGTGATGTTCGTGCCTTAGTTTCCCAAGCAGCTCAAGTTACAGGATTATGTCACCAGAGTGGACAAACTTGCAGTTTACAAAGATTACAGCTTCTGTGAAGCAGGAAATGGATGAGTGTGCCTGGGGCCTAAGAAACCACCAGGAAACTGCTACAATCCAGGGAGATGTTAAGATGTTAAATGTAGTGAATTTATCCACTTAGTAAATGTTATTCAACCCCAAATATGGCCTAGACAGTTCTTCAAGAAGGGTACAAGTCATATCATAACTCATTGTGTTTAATTTTAAAGATTATTTTTAAAAGGAATTAAGTTTATGGTTATGCTGTATGTGTATGCCATGTGAGGTGGGGGAGGGGTGATTCTTGGAGGTCAGAGGAGATTGCCAGATCCCCTGGAACTGGAGCTCCAGATGATTGTAAGCTGTCTGATCTGGATGCTAAGAACCAAATTCAGGTCTTCTAGAAGAGTACCAAGTGCTCTTGCCTGCTGGGCTTTTCCCTCCAGCCCCTTGTATTATTTTATTATTAAAATCTTCTAATTAGTTTACACCTTGGTGCAACTTGAGTTTTCCTTTCACTTTTTCCATAACTAGAAATGGTGCTGAATGAAAACAATACAAGAATTTAACTCTTCCAGTTCTCCCTGTAGATGACTAAGCTTGGGACAGAAAAGAGATCTAACAGATGCTACTGAGAGCAACAGGAAAAGCTCCCATGTCCTGCATCCAAAAATACCCACAAGGGCCAACTCATTGTCAATGAAAGGAGTCACAGTAGCATCTGTATGGTCCTGTTAGAATCCTCAGGCAGGCTGGGAGATGATTTAGTTGACCAAGCACTTGCCTTGAGGACTGAGTTGAACCCCAGAACCAATTAGCACAAAAAGCTGGGCATAATAGCACTCCTTTATAATCCCAGCGACATGGTGGGAGGGGCAGGCTGGCTGACTATCAGCATACCTGGCAAATTCCAGGTCAGTAAAAGACTCTGTCTTCAAAAGAAAAAGATGAATGCAACCTGAGGGATGATGGCCAAGGTTGATTTCTGGCACACACAGACCCCCATATACATGTGTGCCTGAATACACATGAATACACACGAAAAGGAAAAGAAAGAAAGGAAGAAAACAAACAAAAACAAGAAGAAAGTTCTCAGGCTCCTAACTAGCTTTGCAAAGGCCCCAGGCAGTGGGATCTTCTGGTTCCCCACATTTTCATTTTCAGATCACACACCACATCCTGATTAAGTTCCCAGAAGCTATTAGGCTTTGAAAAGCAATGCTTTCCAAAGAAGGTGAAGGAAGGAGGAAATCCAGGTTTAAGGACAGAGACGGTAAAAGAAGGAAGCATGTTCTTAATGTTTCCTAGAACAGCTCCCTTGAGATAGCTCTTTCACAGCTGTGAATGCACCACTGCATCAAAAGCTGATGCGTCTTCATTCCCAGAATTCCTAGAGCTTTCCAGTAGATGGACTGAGTCACCTTGGTTTGCATAATAGTGAAGACAGCAGGTGACTCTCTTTTAAGTCCTTGGCAGGAAAGGCTTTGCAGGGTGGCAGGCTTGTTTTGGCATGGGGTAACTTAGACTGAGCATTGGTGCTTGCCTGTAAGTGGGGAGGAAAATGAGCCACAGAATCAAAATGGGGCACTGCCTGTCGGTCGCTTGTTTTGTGTTTGCTTGTCACCTGTGAACTCTGCTTAGCCATCTCCGCTTCCAGAGGATGTGGGAACTGGCATCTGCTTTCCACTGATGAGTTCTTAGACATCCAACATCTGTCGGGGTCCCTGTGTCTTTATTTGCCAAACAGAAACAGCATCTTAGGCCCATGCGCTGTGAGCATCTCTTGACAATGTGACTGATAATGTAGCCTGACATTTTAAAGTACATCTAGAACACATAATTTCTCATGTTCAGATATCATCTCTTCCTCCCACAACCTGGGAATCCATTGACCACTTCCTCCCTCACACAAACACAAATGATTCATCGTCGATTTGCTCATTCAGCATATATTTTAGAGCCATGTGTGCACTGCACTGTTTTAAGCATTGGGGCTATATCATGAACAAAGTGTCCCTTGGGAGCTTAATATTTCAAGGGAGGAAGGAAAACAGATAAGACATATATTAGGTAGTTGGTAATATGTAGAAAATGTTCACTGAAAACCTTGAGTCTAAATGCTACACTAATAAAAGATAGATGGTTTGTGTGCATGTGTGTGCCTGCATTCACGTGTACAGATGAAGTATAGAGGGGGAAAAGGAATGGGTGAGTAGGGGGTGCAAAGGAGGAAGATGGAGTCCTACATAATATATGTGCATGTGTGTGATACGGGTGAGAGTTAGGATGGAATTGTTGTGACTTCCCGAAGAACATAGAGTCCAAGCGCTATTTATTTTCTGATTCATTGTTCTGGCTTGGTCTGGACTAGGTCAGACAGAATGTCTAAACACAGTGTCCTGCGGGGCTCGCTGCAGATGGCCCAGCTGTAGAGGCCGGACAGGACTGAGCCTGGGGACTGCACCTGTTGCCCTCCTCCCCATCCCCCTCCCATCCCTCCCAGCGTTAGGTAAAAGACTGGATAGTAGGGTCAAGAGGCACCTCTTTGGGACCCTCTGTCTTCCTGTTCACCTCTTCTCAGGCTCAGTCCCTGAGAGGCCACTGGCTTGGTGACTGGGTCCTGCTGTTACTGTCATCCCCGGAGGGGAGAGATAGGCTCTTCTCCCTCATCCTAGCTAGACCTCAGCACACCTGGGCTCACTGGAGTCATGCTGCATCCACAGATCCTAGGACTCTCCCCGAAGATGCAGCTTCTGAAGGCCTCAGGAGATGATAGCCTTCGAAGTAGTAATTATTAGTGTCAAAAAACGTCTTAGTCTCAGTCTTCATATCTGAAAAATGGGTATAATGGTGACAACCTTGACAATCATGAGTATTGTTTATGATGACAGTAACACACTCCACATACAAAAAGTTACTGTGTGCCAGGCACAGTATTAATTACTTCACATCCAGGATTTCATTTGTCTCAACAAAACTCCATAAACACTATCGTTGTGCTTATTTGTCTGAGTCCTTTTTCTGTTGTTATAATAGATACCAGAGGTTGGATGATTTATCAAGAAATGAAGTTATTTAGTTCACAGTCTCCAGCAGCAGGAAGTCCAACGTTAGGTGGCTGCATCTGGTGAAAGACTCCCTTGAGCACAGTAGAAAAGTGGACAGGGAACCAGGCACTGCGGAACACAGAAAACACAAGGGCAGCCTTGCTGGAAACAGCCCTTCTCACGGGAAATAGTCCAGTTCGGGAAGAAAGGCATTGCACTCTCTAGACTCCCTAGCCTAGTGACGGCCTCCAATAGCAATCAACTTTCAATAGGAGTTTCAGAGAGTCACACCATATCCAAACCATGGCAGCAGTCCAGACAAGCAATAGTTCAAAAACATACATGCAGGCAAAAACACTCACACACGTAAAGTAAGGGCTGGGGAGATGGCTGTGCAGTTATGAGCACTTGTTGCCCTCGCAGAGGACTTGGGTTCAGTTCACAGCACCCACAAAGTGGGATACAATTGTCCTAACCACAGCACCCTCTTCTGACCCCTGCAGACACCAGGCATATGCATGATACACTTAGAATTTCGAGTTGACCAAACACATTGTCCAAAGTCACGGGACCTAAAGTCAGTTCTGTCTTCAAAACCAGAGTGCTTAGCTTATAAAGTACATCGGCTGTGAAAGGCAGACTAGTTAGTTATCAATTAGGAACTGATAGAAATCAGATCATCCTAAAGCCTTCAGACCATCACTAGTTTTGATCCCAGAATTCCATAGGCCAATGCCAAAGGCTGGGCTCAGCCTTGCTGGATCCTCTCAAGCTTCTGCAGTCAGTGGAAGGAGGCTTTCAGGCTTTGACCAGCTGTGGTCTAGTCTTTCGGCTGGCTGCCATAGAATGTCTTCTCCCAAAGGCCAACGAGGCTTTCTCTCACGGTGGTGACTTTGGTTTAAGACCTATGCACTGTCACTTCAGCCGTATCCTCCTGTCCACGCTAAGCAATGAGCCATTCCAGATTCCGGTGGGAGGTGGACCCCATTTCCTGTTAGGATACGTGGCATGAGACACAGAGGACAAAGAGAGGGACAATACTAGTGGAACCTGCCCTGGAATGAGCCCACAGCAGCAGGCATTCAGTGGGTGGCAGGAAGTGTTGCCATGAGTGACTGGGTACATTAGCCATCAGACAGTGTCAGAGAAATCAAGAGTCTTGGCAAACAGCTAGTAGAATTATGGTCATCAGGAGGCTGTCTACCTTTGGGATTGCATCCTTCTCCCACATCGCCAAGAGATGATGACTGCTTTCATTTCTCTTTCAGTTGAAGAAAATTTTCTTGACCCAACACCTCAAGGAAAGTCCTAGAATTCCCACATGACATTTAGGAAGAGTGTCCCAAGAGCGCCATGGTCTTCCATTTACAGGCTGGCTACATACTGTCTAATCCCCATCCCCCTGGCGCCTTCAGTCAACTGGCTAGGTCTGACAAAGACGACTTTTGAACCTGTGAACCCACAGGTACTAAGAGGAGGAGAGGGTACTCGAAAGCCACTCAGAAAATGTCAACTGCCAGCCCCTTCCACCCAGAGAGGGCCCCTCCCCACCTTCCTGGAGCCCTTGCATTGATCTGAAGTTTCCAGGCCCAAGTGTACTTACTGGATCTGAAATATTTTTTGCATGATTAAGGGGCCAAGAATACTTTTTTAAACCTCAGCAACATTGCCTTTGGATGCTAACTGTGAAATCTGAAATGAGGATGTTGCGTGAGGCTCAGAATGAGAACTAGTCAGATTAAAAGGTGCAGGGAATAAATAACAAAACATTCAAAGCAGGACAGACAGGACGTCAACTGGAAAAGCCTTCTGTACACGGGATATACTGATGCTTTCTTCTAGGTCTGGGGAATGTCCGGGAGGGAAGTCTGTGCAGAGGCTAATGACAGAGAGAGAATTGCTGGCTCCTTCCTCGGAGGATCTTTTTACCTTTGACCTTATGATTCCTGCAGCTCTGAGTGTCCTGCTTCAAATCCTGTTCTCTCACTGACCAGCTATGCAGTCTGGGCAGGGTGGCAAACTTGCTAACATACCAGGACCCCTCAGAAAGTAAAAGGAAATGTTAAGGACTGCCTGACCTGGGGAACACAGTGGGCTCCTAGAATCTCATGTTGTGTGGTCATTCCTTTAATAACTAAAATAGCTCTAGCAGAAAACTTGTCACAGCTGCAGATTTCTTAAACATGACATCTAAAAATGATTCATAAAGGGAAACTGTGATAAATTAGGCTTTAGCCTGCTGGGAGCTTTTCTTGAAAAGACAGTAGCAAATAAAGGGAAACAAAGGGAAAGGTAGATAATCAGTCGCTGGGGGAATGTACAAATCACATAACACCATTCCAGTTTGGACTGTTCAAAAAACTGGTGAGTAGCTGGTTGGAGCTATCGGTATGATAGATGCCTTCATTTCTTTGGGGTGCTGGTGACATTGCTGGGTCACAGAGTAGCAAATAAGTCAGGATTTCCCACAGGATCAGACAGGAGAGGACAGTAGGTGCATAGGTAGCTGGGTGGGTGGGTGGATAGAAAGTTAGTTAGAAAGAGTCAGAGATAGACACAGGCATAAGACACTGGCTCGCACACTGTAGTCAAGAAGTCCTCTGGTCAGCCATCCCCAAGCTGGGGAGCCAAGGACACGGTGATGTAATTCAGTTCACAACTGGGAGCCCAAGAACCAGCAACTCCAGTGTCTGGGGACAGGAAAAGGTGGCTATCTCAAGTCAGACTGGAGACGAGGTTCCTCTTCCCTCTATTCAGACCATCAGCCTGTTGGCCGAGTCTCTTAGTTGTTTTTCTATCACTGTGATAAGGCACCATAAGCAAAGTGACTTATAAAAGGAAATGTTTAATTGGCTTACAGTTCTAGAGGGTTAGAGTCCATGATGGCGGGGAATGGGGCCAACGGTAGTAAAGGCATGGCAGCAGGGACAGCTGAGAACTCTCATCTTGATCACCGTAGGAAGTGGAAGGGGGGCACTCAGAACCTCCAAGCCTGCCCCCCCACCTCCTCCAACAAAGCCACACCTCCCAATCCTTTCCAAATAGTTCCACCCAGTGGGGCCCATCCTCACTCAAACCACCACACTGAGGCACACCCACACTGCCAATGCAAACTTACTTGTTGATCTCTCCTAGAAACACTCATTCAAGACAGTCCTCAAACTTACGCCTTCTAGCTCTCTGTGAGATTCTTGTAGCCTAGCCAGCCTGACATCTAAAATTCACCGAAACAGGCAGGTGTGTGTGTGACTCTAGAAGCTGTCAAGCTTTTGAAAATACCTAAACCAGATTACCGTTTACAGCAATGTGTGGGAGTTTCAGTGACTCCAACATCTTCTCAGAAATCTGGGCTGATCATCGTCACCTCAGCCATGCTGGCAGATGAGTACATCACAGTTTTCATTTTACTTTGCATTTTTTATAATAAATTTTTCTTTCAATACTGCAGTACTAGGACTTGACTCCAGGGCCATACGCACAGTAGGCAAGCACCCCAGCACTCGGCTCAACCTCAAGCTTTCTTTCCACATCTTCTTTTGTTTATTGGTGTGGGTGTGTGGGTGAGTGGGAGTGTATGGGGACCAGAGGACATCCTCAGGTGCTATTCCTTAGACACAGTCCACCTTGTTTTTTGAGACAGCGTCTCTCACTGGCCCGGAGCTCACCAAGCTAGAGCAGCTGACCAGTAAACCCAGGAATCCTCTTGCCTATGGCTTCCCAGAGCTGCAATTGCAAGGCTGACCGCCCTGCCCAGCCATTGTTTCTGGGGGTCAAACTGAGGTCCTTGTGCTTACAAGGGAAATATTTCACTAATGGAGCTCCCACCCCACCCCCTTTTTGGTTCTGATTTTGTTTTCCTGGAACAGGATCTCAGGTAGACCAGGCTGGTCTCAAACTCACTGTATAGTAGAGGCTAGCCTTGAACTCCCGAACCTCCTGCCTCTACTTCCTGGGTACTGGGATAACCATTTTCAGCATTGAACCTGTTCTCATGTGCTTCTTGGCCATGCACACGTATATTTGAATATAATGCCATTCATATATTGTATTTTCTTGAAGCCTTTTCATCTCTGTTGTTGAATTGCCTCTTTTACTAATTCTTTTTTATTTTATTTGTTTTTATTTCATATGCATTGGTGTTTTGCCTACAGCTATGTCTGTATGAGGGCGTGGGATCCTCTGGAGCTGGAATTGCAGACAGTTGTGAGCTGCATGTGAGTGCTTTGGGTGCAAAGATTGACCCGGGTCCTCTGGAAGAACAGCCAGTGCTCCTAACTGAGCCATCTCTCCAGCCCTGTACAAATTCTCTCTACATATTGTGAACACAAATTCTTTGTTCTTTGTTTTAGAAAAATTGTTCCTGGGTTTTGCAAAGCTATTAGTTTTCTTAATGATATCCTTTTCTTCCAGTGAATACAGATACTTAATTCTGACAAGGTTCAAATTATCTATTTTTCCTTTTGTTGTTATTATTTTCTATGTCCTAACTTAAAAAAAATCTCTGTTTATCCAAAAATAGGACAAATATTCTTTTGTAGGCAAAGAGGATGGACATCAGAAGAGGGAGAAAACGGGGAACAGGACAGGAGCCTACCACAGAGGGCCTCTGAAAGACTCTACCCTGCAGGGTATCAAAGCAGATGCTGAGACTTATGGCCAACCTTTGGGCAGAGTGCAGGGAATCTTACGAAAGAAGTGAGAAATAGTAAGACCTGGAAAGGACAGAAGCTCCATAAGGAGAGCAATAGAACCAAAAAATCTGGGCACAGGCATCTTTTCTGAGACTGATACTTGAACCAAGGACTATTCATGGAGATAACCTAGAACCCCTGCACAGAGGTAGCCCATGGCAGCTCAGTGTCCAAGTGGGTTCCTTAGTAATGGGAGCTGGGACTGTCTCTGATGAGCTGATTGGCCTACTTTTTGATCACCTCCCCCTCAGGGCGGGGGTGCAGCCTTACCAGGCCACAGAGGAAGACAATGCAGCCAGTCCTGATGAGCCCTGATAGACTAGGATCAGAAGGAAGGGGAGGAAGACCACCCCTATCAGTGGACTGGGGGAGGGGCATGAGTGGAGATCAGGGAGGGAGAGTGGGATTGGGAGGGGAGGAGGGCAGGAGCTACAGATAGGATACAAAGTGAATAAACTGTAATTAATAAAAATAATAATAAAAAAGAAAAAAGATATACTTGCATATCAGAGAAGGAGCCTAGTTAGTTGTAGCTACTACAATATCCTAAATTTGAAAGATGGATAAAATTTACCTTTTGTCAAATTTTAAAATTTTGTTTCAGCAGTAAAAGCTAAATTAATAAAAAATTAATATATTCCTTTGTGTTTTCCAGTAGATTTATGGTTTCCCATTAGGTCTGGAATGCAACTTCAGTTACTTCTTTCCAGTGGTATGAAGTAGTGACTCAGGCTGTTTCCCACCTAAATGTGGTATTCTGAGGACCTAGAGCTGTGCCTGACACATGCAAGGAATATATATATATATATATATATATATATATATATATATCATTCATATTGAGATTTCTCATATACCCATGAATGCTCTTTTCTTAGGGGTGTATTCTGAGAAAACCTCCATGCTATGGCAGCACTAGTTGATGAGATTTTTTTTTTTCTCTCCTTGTTGAGCTGCCTTGCTGAAATGGAAATCACTATGTGACACGGGTATACATGAATTTCTGGGATCCACATTGTGTTCCCTTGATCTTATTGGTTTATCTAGATGGACTTCATGTTGCTGTTCAGTACTGTAGATCTTTGAGGTACCCTTAAAATTGGGTATCTTGCGTCTCAAATACAACATTTTGTTTTTCAAGATAACTTAGGCTGCTCGAGGTTAACTGTGGGTTCTAGTTTTGTTTCTGTTGCTGTGATGTTTACATCACGACCCAAAGCAGCTTGTAGGGAAAAAAATGGCTTATTTTATTTTACCAGTTGCAGTCCATCAGCAAGATAGCTCAAGGCAGGAACATGAAGCAGGAGCTGGCTTGCTCCCTCTGGCTTGCTCAGTCGGCTTTTAGTGCAGCCCAGGCCCAGCTGTCTATGGAGGGCACAGTCCACTATGAGCCAGACTCTCCTCCATTAATTAGCAATTAAGAAAATACAAACATGGCCACAAGTTGCTCTGATGGAGGCAGTTCTTCATTTGAGGTCCCTGCTTCCCAGGTGTCTCCAGGTTTGTAACATTTTGCCCCTATATAATTTTAGAATAAACATGTCAGTTTCTATCACACACCCTATCAGTATTTTGACAGTGACGTTTAATCTGCTGATCAGTTTGAGAGAAGTGTATATCCTAGTGATATTGAGTATCCCAATAGATTTATGTAGACAACATATTTCAGCAACATTTATATATCCAAATGTTGATCTTATATGTTGGAAAAAAAAATCCCACAGCCAGAGAGATGGTAGTTCAGTGGTTAGGAATATTTGTTGCTCTCACAAAAAGACCGGAGCTTGGTTCCTGGCACCCACGTCAGGTGCAGATGTGCGCCCCCTGGACGTGTAGCTCTTCTGTGCACATATCCACACATAGGTTTAAACAAACCCATAATTAAAAAGAAATTTTTCTTTTAGGAAAAAACCATTAACATGTGGGATTTTGTTGTTACTCGGAGATTTTTAAAAATCAAATAAAGAACTAAAGTGCCACTCACCCACTTTATCAACAAATGACCAAATAACCAGTAAGAAGCAAAGAGATGCCAACTGACGCTCACACAGTAGGTCAGGTTATTTGCTCCCTGAGGATAGAAGAGAGTTTCTCTGGTTAGATTTGAACAATCTGATTACATTTTACACCAGGAAGAACTCTAGTAGCATGGTAAAAGCCTCGCTGTGCCTCTCGGCCAAGCATGGCTTACTCTCCAAGCCTCAGCTCCAGCGGTACGTTGTCTGCGCAGTGCTCTCTGATGACCGCCTGCACCTCAGGGGTCTCCCGTGGAGCCCTGTCTTTACCTCCATCTTAACCTGTGATTAGTTGGCCTGTGAGTGGTTGAGCTCTAAACGAAGCAGTGATTTCAGCGCACACATCCGCTCACTCCTGTAAACAACAGTCTGGCGGGGCAGCCTGAGGCTGGCAAGGTAGTTAGTCACTCAGGTCATCCGAGAGCCGGCCTCCTTCTCCTCCAGCATCCTCACTGGAGGCTCTCAGCTGCGCCATCACCCCACGATCCAAGATGGCAGCCGGAAATCCAGCTGCCTGGTCCAGCGGTGGAGAAACGAGGAAGGCATGAGGTAAAGGGGGCCTTTCAGCCATCTCTCCAGACACTGTGAAGGGCATTTCCGCTTATATCACAGTGGCTAGATGCTGATCAGGAGACCACAACCAAGGAAAGAAGCCTGGGCATTGCCACATTGATCCCTGGCAGGAAGGCTGCTTCTGAAGGAAGAACGGATGGGGCAGGAAGCCTTCCTACAGGGCTGCTCCTCAGAGAGTATTGTAGAGGCCTGGCTGGGTGGCCCCAGTCCACGGTGTACTGAGACCCACAGCGCAGGGCTTGGTGTATGGC